>CM068368.1:388639174-389839174 GCA_034769895.1 Magicicada septendecula | reverse complement strand
GTAATGAAGTAATAGTCTACTTCCGTGCAGAAGTCACTATGCAAGGCGAATTTTGGATAAAATATAAACTTTGTTTTAAATAATTTCTGAGCTCAAAACTGAATTTGTGAATCTGGATAAGTTACTGAACTAGAGAGCTTTGAACGAATATTTCTACATGAAATAATACAGAATAATACAACTTGCCTGAAAATACAAGTGCATCAACAAAAGATAATGCTTAGACAAATAAATATTTTTGTGTGTACACCGTTAGGACCCCAAAAAGAGGATACAGCAAGAAGAATATAGACTGGAAAGTGACGAAAATGTGACGAAAATGACGTGAAATTTAGATTTTTGAAGGATTACAATGCAGGGAGCTGAAATAACAATAATGACCAAAGTTTGCTTTTGCTATTTTCGTATTCCACGAGAAGTTACTTCAAGGCCTTTAACTTCAAAAGTGCTTTGTATTGACTATTCCGCTTTATTCATTAAGCCCTTTTAATTGAGTATGTCTTTTGTGATATAAATACGGCGAAGCAAGATTATATTCAAAGGAAACAGTGTAACAGGAAATGTTAACGGCAAGTTCCAAACATTTTACTGCCTAAAATATCGTAAAATAAGGTAAGTCATTGTTATATTGCTAGAAAATAATACCATTTAATAGCTTCAGTAACAAACAAACTAATGTAACAAATGGGTAAACCAAGTGAGTAACAAATGAGGTTAGTCGAAGATTATAAAGTTGAACGTACAACCTAATACATACACTGTAACTGTTTATAAACTTATGCACAATAAAATAAAATGTTGTAAAAATAACTCAGATTCTCAGCTAGCTATGCACCTGAAACAGAGCTGACAATACGCAACTTTAGAGGTGTTTCCATCTATAAATGTTATATTGGCTGTCTGTTCATATTACAATATAATCAGCATAAGGAAAAACAAAACTGTAGATCGTTTTCCCGTTACTACAACGTCAACGCTGACAGGAATATCATGAAGTATTCATTAAATTCTCACTGAAAAAGTTCTCTATACTTAACAGTTCACGTTCTATATTTACCTCTCCTCACGTTCTATTTTTTTAATACCTTTCTCGCCCTAATGGTAGTGTTTATACACTTTCTTATATTTGCTTTACAAGTTTAATATTCTGTCTTTATTGCACTTGCTGCGTGCGTATTAAACGTTTATTTCCGTGGTAAAATTGAATTTCCCAGACATTCCAGCACCCCTTTATAATCTAAAGCTTGGTTTTATGTTATTTCGACGGTGGGAGTTTGGCGTAACACTATAAGGTGTTTCATTTATGTTTTCATTTTTCTCTTAGTTCTATCGGCCTTCTAATTTTCTTTATTTGTTTAGTTATTTTGTTGTTCTATTTATTAATTGTTCCTCTTTATTATTTATTATTAGTTGTTTCTATATGTATTTTATTATGGACACCGTGATGGTTAAGATACAAATACCATTTTACATATAAATATATATATAAAACAACGTTATTTTTTGACACTTACTTTTACACATATGCTCTTCTCATTTGTGCGCACTTACCCACGTCTTGGAGGTATACTCTTATTCTGCAGTATTTACCTTGATGTTCCCCGGCTGGGTCGCAGGCTCTAGTCGTTGATTGAGTGTGGATATCGTTATATAACTTTAATACAAGTAAAGAGTACAGAGGATTTAGTACTGGTTGTGAAATTAGTACGACTGTTTTAATAAAATCATATTCATTTGATTTATTCTTTAAAAATTCAAATTATCATGTTATTAGTTGTTTAGTGTGGGTTAATTATTATTTGAACCCTTATATTCAATCTGAATATAATGCACTTACAACGTGTTTAAATCTTATTTCTTATCTTTCTAAGACATAGTATACACATACATAAATCATATATGACCTGAAATATTACACAGACATATAATATATATCACATATAATTATTATAAGACGTGATTAATATGTATACAATTCCATATTCATCTTGTCTTTGCAAGTGTGGTTTTCAATATATACCACTTAATAAAAACTTATAATTAATTAAATATTTATTAAAATATTTATAGAGAACATTTATTACTTTAATTGATTCTATTATTTAATGTCTCAATTAATTAACAATCTTCTAATTACGTAACTCTCATATTTGAAATTACTCATCTAATCAATTACAAAATATAATAAAAATATGGTTCTTCCTTGACCATTTATTTATGAGATTACTACAGTTCTATACTCAATTCTCAATTATATTTTGAACAATTATTTATTCATTATGCAAATTCAAAAATGTATTAATGTTCTTGTAAACTTGTATATGGAAACTAGAGCTTTTTTCGATAGACCTCAGTGTCATTTATAATATTAAATAAATGTCTGACTTCACCTGCATTTTTCTGCAACCATTTAACTTTGTTGTTACTGTCATCTGGACTCTCGAGTTTGTTGATCCTCTTCGGTATCACCTTCTCTGTCTCTGCGTCGTTGAATTCCTCGCTCCGTCTCCTGGATGCTGAGTTCTGACGTGGACCTCTAGTCGTGATGATGTACGGCTGGATGTAGCTGCATGTGCTGTCCCTGAGTCCTCTCGTCTCCTTGTTCTAGTTCCTGTCCTCTTCTTATCTTGTCCCTCGTAGATGTCTAGAAATTCTATGTAGACTTCTCGAATTTCATCGTAGTTACAACTCTCGTAGATTCGTTAATATAGTCTTTTTAAAATCACTCGTGTTCATTAATACTTGCACCGACGTAATGCCGGTTCCATCGCACTTCAGTTTATTGAATTCTGTTTAAAACATTACTAAAACTTTGTAAAATTTATGGTATCGAGATGCGTGGATTCCGCGTACTATCTGAGCTTTATCTGAGTATCATCTGAGAAAGACTGTGTCGCTCGCTTGGGGTTTTATACTGCTGCCGTCGTTGAAATTCCTGTTGGAAACTGTTTTGACAACATTGAACAGGTCGGCGCGTCGGTTTAATCGTTACTTTCAACCTACGCGTCTTTCTATGAAGCGCACACTTTTTTATAAATATTATTTCACCAATCGTTCGGTATAATATTAAACTTCGTTTATGCAAATTATGAATGTTAAGGTGTGTAAATTATGGCAGTTATGGCAAAATTTCACACGGTGTCTGAACGGTTCCCACGATTAATGACCACTTAACGCCAAACTGAAGCGCCAGGCGTCAGCTATGTTTTTACATATGTCGCTGATTCGTGTGACTTCTGGTTCACGTTCAGTACTTAAAAAACTGTGTAAAATCTTCCACCCTCGTTTGCATAATTCAACCTGTCTGTCGTTTACACATGTACACATACACACACACGCAGACTGATACACAGGCGGCCGCATGTCGTTCTGACGTCACCTCTGCCGGTCAGTGCGTGTCATTTTCTCCCCTTTGTTACGTTTAAAAACCAACTAAGCTATGTGATTCCATATGCATGCTTACTTACAATATTTAATTTTAAATAAATTAAACACTACGTTTATTTCTTACATTATTTCTTATACCTAACGTATATTTATTATATTATTTTTCTTATTTACATCTTATATATTTCATACGTGCTTTCGTATGTTATCATTCCTCAGTCAGGGGTTGATACATATACTTATGCTAAACGTATCGTTGCAAAATATATATATATATATATATATATATATATATATATATATATAAAATTATGTATATATAATATTATTAATAATATATTTTATTATTTTTTTAATAT
Organism: Magicicada septendecula; assembly: GCA_034769895.1. Lineage (NCBI taxonomy): Eukaryota > Metazoa > Arthropoda > Insecta > Hemiptera > Cicadidae > Magicicada > Magicicada septendecula. The sequence continues at coordinate 389,835,428 of CM068368.1, read as the reverse complement.
AACACTGTTTCTATAGTAAAATTGTCATCATCAGATACACAAATTAACAAATTTAAAATATTTTAAAAATAATTTATACATTTAAAATATTTTAAATTGATTTTAAAAATTTTTTAAATTTATTAGTTTGTATATGTAATGATGATAGTTTATATTATCGAAACAGTCTTACATTCAAAAAATAATAAGACAAATATTCTTGTACGAAAAGTTTTATTTATTTTTAATAATCATGTTATATGTGTGTTTGTATGTGTGTGTATATAATATATATATATATATATATATATATATATGTTCAATCACTTTCTGCTACAGTCCGTTTCTTGATGTATATAATACATTTAATATTTATAAATAAATTTACCTCAAGATATACTTTTTTTTTCCTTATTTGGGACATGTTTCGAGAGCTCCCGTGCTCTCATCTTCAGCCTTCGCGACCTTGCGTCTGGTGAAGTATTTGTGCTTAATAGCATCCAGCCAACACACAAATACTTCACCAGACGCAAGATCGCGAAGGCTGAAGATGAGAGCACGGGAACTCTCGAAACATGTTCCTAATAAGGAAAAAAAGTATATCTTGAGGTAAATTTAATAATAAATGTTAAATCTAATATATATATATATATATATATATATATAATTAAATACCAATTGTTACAGATTTATAAATAATTATTCATAAACTTACTTCGATTTAATTTACATCATCGTCGGTTTAATTTGTCAGCTTTTCCTTATCTAGCAATGTTTTCGTTATATGTAAACAGCAATATTTTCTGCAGTTCTCATTCCTTAGGTAAATAGTGAAGATGTTTTTCAGTATACCAAAATGATATCGACTTTAGGCGATAAAATTTGTATTTTGTAACTTATCAAACATGTAAAAACGTGTTTTAAAATGTTTCAATCTACGAGTAGTTTAAACTAAATTGGCCGATAAATATTGCCGCAACTGTCTGATTAAGCGTTTCCGATCTTCGGCTAGTTTTCTTGATATTATTGTCATTGGCTGGAGAACGACCGAAGAGAGGAGTGGCGTTCATATTTCCCAGTACACTAGTAATAGACTCTAATAATTAAGCAAGTTATGTCTGAACTGTTTGAACAACTTTCCAACTAATTCAATGAACATGATATTAGTTATCCTCTTGTGAGACAGCATGGAATACCGTAATAAATAGAGTGATTACACGTTATATTGCATAGAAAATAAAATAGTAATTAACATTACTATCAATAGTATTAGTATTAATTTAATATTTGTGATCATTTTTTATTATCTCATTATTACCAAAGCGTATCTTCTCTATTTTACTATTTGACATCGTAGACTGTAGTCGTTCATGATAGGCTATAAAACAGTTATTAATACCTGTTAATTTAATAAATGTCACGTATTAAACTAAATATTATTCATATGATCCTGTCAGTTTTAATGAAAATATTATTTGGAGAAGTGAGTATCATTGATTAATAACTGAAAGAGAGAGTAACTCGTAGGAACAAAGAATTAACCATCCTTACACTTGCGTCATCTTCTAAGTAGATAATACTATCGTGGCTGGCTGGTTTATTTTTCTTAATCGAAACACAACTTCCTTGAAATGGCCACAAATTGTCAAAATGCTGAAATAGTAACGACTTCCTTAATGAAGATTTTCAGATGAGAGAATTAAGTCGTATTTTACACTTTTCGCCTCATTTACTATTAAATAGTCATGCTTTCATGTACCTACAAGAGTTCTCTATAATGTGCATCAAAAAATCAAACATTTTATATAATATGACATGTAATCGACAGTCTGTTTGTTGTTCAAATAACTAATGATGTTTGAAAATTAAACATGTAGAAGTGAGATGTATGGAGACTATTAGTGCCATCATTATTTCCTGATTTTTTAAAGATGAATTAGTTTACTTTTTGTTAGTTAAAATCACTATCGTTTGCGTTGCTTTGTTATAACCCGTTTTCAACCTCCCACAGAACAACACACACACAGAGCTAAGGGATAACACACCTTAGAGCTGCAATAACAGATCATCCGTGTGTTTGATGTTTGTGTGTTATGTTTAATTACAAGTTGATGACTTTTTTACTTTTTCGAATTGTGGTTAATTAAAATGAAATAACTCGTATTTTATTCTACTGACAGAGAAAATATTCTGGTAATGGTAAGTGACTCTGCTCTCAGTCACCCAACTAGAAACCAATTACAGTCAAATACACTGAATACATCCATAAAATCAAATAAATTTCGCAGTCAACACATTCAACAGAGATTCTGCCGATACGATTTCTTTAATTTCGGGACGAATAACGTCAGGCTGTTTGTAGAGCCAACAGACTATGGATTGTGTACAGCCTGTCGCCTAATAAGTAAGCAATTTGGGTGGCAACGATAAAACGGTCAAAGTGTGCATGACTCATTAAGCTCAAAGTGGACGCAATAAAGCAGGTAGCGTCCAGTATAACACTTGTGTTGATATATTTAATAAAATATTACTTTCATTATGTACACTGCGGTACAGGTAATTCTTTTCTTCTTATGCTGGTCGGAACATGATTTGAAGGGAAATCAATCTGTCGAACGAATACGCCCATGAAAATTTCAGTATGTGTCACACAAAAAGGAAATGTGGCTTTGTCTCTCGCAGTCATTGTTTTGACTCCAAATAATGAGACTATAAAAATTAAAATATCATCTTAGAATAATAGTCTCTAAACAATTAAAAACTATATTTCTACCACAATTTGGTACAGTGTAAATATGGAAAATTGAATAAATTTGACAATAAAAAGCGTTTTTGAAATATTAAAAAAAAAATTATTTCTATTTGAAGTTAAAAAACGTGACTACACAATACATTAAGTTCAGGAAACTTGTTTACGGTATTTAGTGATTTTTAAACTAAAATGTTTGAGCTATTTAAATATAGGCCTACATAAATGTGAGTTAACAACATGATAATCTTCCGTCACAGAAAAATGCAGCACACGATTAACAATGCAATACTTCTATTAACAGTTAATTTTTGCATACTAGCATTCACCTGTCTTTAGCGATGAGTAAATGCTAGAATATGAAATCATAAAGAACATAATATATTTGAAAAGAGATAAGTACTAAACAGGACTTGATAGTCAAATGCATTTTATTCTACTTTACACTGAACGAAAACTTGTCCGCTTTTTTTCACATAAGTAAATTGTGAAAATAACCACCTTAAAGCCTTATAAATAAAAATCGTCGCAAAGCGCAACAGGTCGCTAGGTATTAATAATCGGTACCATAATGAACTAGAGGTTAAATCTGTACGTTTATTTGTGGGCTTGTACCGGAACAATGAATGTGGTGCAGTGGTTTAGTTATCTTTTCTCCTTCAAGCCACGCAGTTTAGCCAGTACACCGTCTGTTTGCTTAGCGATTCCAGTTTCCGATCTAGCACAGCCAGATAACAACAGGAGGCAGGGCTATAGGCCTACCTAGGAAGATGTTGTAGCAACATCACGGCGTCCGCATTAATTAGATAAATACATGCATTATATAACTCGCATGTGCAGAAAGTCGTTATTCAGACACATATTGATCAGAGCAACTGATGTTTAGCAGTGATTAACAGAAATTAGAAACAATAAATTTTCACGTTTTATTTAAAATAATTTCTTTATAAAAGTTATAAAGATTTTCTTATGTACAAAGGTTAGTAAGGATGCGTGTATGTTATGATCGAATACTAACTTTTTTTTATCTACTAATACTAACCTGAATTAATCATGTTCGAATAAGTTAGTCTAGTTCAGTCCTTGTCCCCTTTCATCTTGAATCGTTCTCACGTCTCGTTTTACCATCCAATTCCTTTGCTCTTTCAATCACTATATATCTTCTTCTTCTTCTTCTTCTTCTTCTTCTTCTTCTTCTTCTTCTTCTTCTTCTTCTTCTTCTTCTTCTTCTTCTTCTTCTTCTTCTAAAGCGTCACAGTTCAAAGTCGAACCTTAGCCTCCATAATCATCACCCCCATTTTCCCTGTCCTTAGCGATTCAGGTCCTTCGTTTAATTTTAAGTACAGTATCAACATCCCTTGCCACTGCGTCAATCCAGCGATACTTGGGTCTTCCTACAGGCCTTCTACCCTCGATTTGATTAAATTTGTATCCTTCCTAGGTACGTTCCATCCTAGGTATGGTTGCCTTCCATCCTAATGATATGTCCTGCCCATTGCGATCTATGCAGTCGGATGGTGGTGGCCAGATCATTGTCTTTACATACCTGCTATACTTCTTCATTGTCACGTATTCTACATATCCCATAGACTGGTCCACGTATTCTCCTCAGAATTCTCCTTTAAAAGGTATTAACTATGCTGGCGGTTCGTTTATTCAGAGTCCAAGTCTTGCTGCCATATTTTATCACCGGTCTAATCATAACTTAATACAATGTGACCTTGGACTGACGGTGGATATTCCTTGTCTTGAATATAGTTGTCAACGAAGCATACGCTCTATTTGCGGCCTGCTGTATCCTTTTCCTTATTTCATGTATTTCGTCTTTATTTCTCTCTCTCTCTCTCTCTCTCTCTCTCTCTCTCTCTCTCTCTCTCTCTCTCTCTCTCTCTCTCTCTCTCTCTCTCTGTCTCTGTCTGTCTGTCTCTCTCTCTCTCTCTCTCTCTCTCTCTCTCTCTCTCTCTCTCTCTCTCTCTCTCTCTCTCTCTCTCTCTCTCTCTCTCCCCCCCCCCTCTCTCTCTCTCCTTATATTGCGATGTAGAAGGTCGCATAGAATAAATAAGTCTATATCTAGATATGAAAATCTTTGGCTGTAAATAACGATTTCCTTAATTTTTAGACTCCACAGAATTTACTATATTTTATGTTAGCATAACAACAATTAATAAACAGTTTCAATACAAATAAAATAAATTAATCGTTCTGTTTAAATAAATAAATTTCTACTTCTTTTGTAAATAAAATTAATAAACTGTTTCTGTTGACCTTCAATTTATACTTAAAAATAATTCCTTCATTCTAATAACATATATCTTAATTCCTATAAGTTTCTCTCTTTCCAGTTTACTTGTTTTATTAATTTATTTAGTTTTTATATAAATGGGTTCACTTTCCTGATGTGATGAATTATGCGGTGTTTCTCCTCGTTTTCTGATGAATGTCTACAGATGCTTCTTTCAGTTAGTCGTTAGGAAACCTCCGCTCCTCCTGTGGTTCTTCTTCAGGATCTCCTCCTGTGGTTCAGCTCTGAGGGTTGTTTTACGGGTTGGGTACTTCTATGAACAAAGATTAGTTGTTAATTAATTATGTATTTCCGGCAGCTTGATGTGTTCAAAATGCCTAAGTGGACGATCTTCAAACTATTACCGAATTAGCACTCGAATATTCAGTCGCGCACTTACTACTAGTGTTCGAAAACTACTGAATCAGAGTTAACAATTACACGTTATAGAGAGTAACGAGACTGCTTCTTCTGAGTTCTACGGTAGACTGCTTTGCATCTCGTCACGGATCAAATCAACTGATATATTAGCCAATCTCATTGGTCAAAACAGCTCCCTCACCCTCACGCTACAGTCCAGATAACATTCTACTTGTAAGGAATTGCATATATAGGCAATGTAAAACGTGCAAATAAAGCCGGTATAATTTTGTTGCTTTTCCTGTGGGTGATAAAACCTTTTTAATGAAAAAACTCATATATTTTGTTCCTTATATAACTAACAAATATTACTACCCGATTGGTCTTTATTTTATGCACATTCTGGTATAAGTCTTATGTCGGACATTTGATTCATACAAAAGTTATTTAATTTAATTCGTTTTTTATTGTTAATTCGTAACACAGTTATTCACACGCGCACATGCACACTCGCCATATGCTTATGCATACGTTCGCACTATTTTACAACACTCACATATTTAACAAAGTCAAAAACCATCTTAATCTGACATTCTGACATAATTCTCATTGTCTATATTACAATGTTCCATCACCCCATTTTTACTTTGACCAGTTCTCATTGAAACATGCTATCATATGATAAGAGTGAAATTATTAATTTATATGCTAATCTCACCTATTGCAATATATATACATACATAATTTATTTAATATTTATACATTCTTTACCTCAAGATGTTTTTAACAAATACCTCGTGATAATTCCTTAAAAAGTACAAATCAATACAAAAATGAAACAACTTTCAAAGCACTGAACATCGAAAATACTCAAAACGCTAATATATACACCACAATTACACACAATAATACCAGTATAAAATACCAAAAACCAACAAGAAACCATAACAACAACCAATCAAAACACAAATACACCACAAGATATAAAATCAGGAAGGCTGAGGATGGGAAAAATACGCTTCCCGAAACATGTAGCAAATAAAGGAATAAAACATCTTACGGTAAAGAATTTGTAAATATTAAATAAATTCTATATGCATCAAGAAATAGACTGTAGCAAAAAATGTTATATATATTTATAAAATTCCTTTGTAAGTAACTCGTTTAGATTCCTGCACGTCTACCATCAAATATCTTCAAATAAATACACTGCAAGTAGATTTATTTTGTAACGGTACATATAACACCACATCCACCAACGTACCGAAAATTAATTTAAAAGCCACCACTAGTAAGAATACATAAAAGGTCTAGAATACCACCATGGATACAGAAGAAGAAAGTACCATAAGTTTAAATAAGTGAAGCATCATTAAAAAGAAATCACTAGTAAATGTACCAATAAAGAAGAAAAGAAGAATAAAGACGAGACGACTGACATACCCTACCCAATAGATCAGTGAGAAGGACAAAAGGGAACAAAAGAAGAAAGAAGAATCAGTGAGAAGAACAAAGGAAACAAAAGTAGAAAGAAGAATCAGTGAGCAGGACATGAGAACAAAAGAAGAATGAAGAATCAGGGAGAAGAACACAACAATAACGACCCCAAGAAAGAAGGAAGAAACAATGTGAAGAAGACAAGTGAAAACCACATCATGTATAAAATGAATAAGAGTGAGAAAGAGATCAGTGAAGAAAGAAGAAGGAAGATATCCAGACCAGACACAAGGAAAAAGGGAAGGAGATTGAAATATAACAAACTAACATAAACCTTTAAAAGAATATTGTACTAAGAAGAAAGAAGAAATGTTAATTAATTACATGATATAAATCCCTAAGCTGTATGGTAAAGTCAACACTGTCCACAACTCATTTAATGAATATATTCCTTGTCTATTTAAAGCACATTATTATCAATAAGGACTAAATATTGTAAATAAAGAGTCACAAGTAAACTGAATAAGAATAAGATAAGTTTATTGTAGCTAAATGATGTGTAGTTATAAAATAAATAGCAGACTAGGTTCCAAAATATGAATGACCAATTGTACAGTGGGAGTGATGTTAGTACAAACCCACTAATTAACAATAAATAAGACAATACAAGAGTAAACTAAAGGTGCAATAATAATAACCAATGTACAAACATTGAATGAAAACCAGTCAACAAGATTAATGTAGAAATACACAGCCAGCAGCAACACATTACTGCTTACTGAACCTACAACATAACCTAATCTGGGCATCCAATTTTCAATAAAACTTAATGAAAACAAAATCAAAACAATTTTAAATCAAAATGTATTGAGGTAGGAAGTAACTAGATAATATAAGGAATGTTTTGTACACGATAGATAATAGAATAACTAAATATAAAAGCTATATTTATGTAATCCAAGTATGACAATATGCTTGTAATAGCAAAGATACATTATGCAACCAAAATTATGTTATAAACTTATTATACAAAGATAGTAACTCAACTAACAACCTGAAGTAAGACAGAATACTGTTCAGGTGAACAAATGCAACCAAAACAACTATCTAAATAATCCATATAAATGTAATAACAACAAAACTATTGTAACAACTAGCTGCAAGCAAGGTTGACAGCTACTAAACCAAGATGATAACAGAATCAAATGCAGAATGAACTGCATCACAATAATAACAATATCATTGTGACTATTTTAACTATCATTTGGATAACAATCCGAATAGTATATGAAGGGTACCAAACATACAGCAAGGTAACTCCATAAAAGTATGACAAGCCTAATTAATAAACTATAATTAAGGCACTAAACTAATAATGTAGGGAAAAAGAACACTGCCAGTAGTAACTAAACCCATCAATGTATAAATATACCATGTTAGAACTTAATTAAATGTTATTATTAATAGAATATAAGAAAAACAAAAATGTATAATCATAAGCTTAAGTTCGAATCTATGAAAACGGACATAGTGTTATAGTATTAAGGCATAGTTTTAAGGGAAAATTGTACAGTAGATTAAGAACAAGCTATTACCATGGAAAATGGAATAAAAACAATATATTATTAATAATTAATGGCTTAACGGACACTAAGTGTAAATACCAAGTGCGAATTCAGCAACCCCGAATCCGAAATATATGATGAGGGGATTCAAATTAATCGTCATAAAAAATCATAAACAATGAGGGTAATCACAATGTCATCAGTACAATTATAAGTAAGATATTGGACTTATAAAAATAATTGTATAATGCTGAACCCTTCCGCGTGGGTATGTCGACCACAAATTCTTAATCTTGTTCCCAAAGAGTGACGCGTTTGAAGGCGTCTGTTTTGACGAAGCCCGCCGGAGATAGACGAATTAAAATATATTGACCAATCAGAGCCTATAAAAAATCCGAGATTCATCATTCCGACAAAGGAAGCGAAGCCAGTCTTTTACCACCCACGAAGCGAACTGCATGCTCGTCGTATCTCCAGAAAAACGTGCTTCTGATAGCAACCAGATGTAAATACACGTTAACCTCAAACCAGGAGTGGAGGTTATGTCAACTGAAGAAATAGTGCAGTATATTTTTAAGTGAAAATAATTCGGAGTACATGAGCATAGGAGTGAGTGCAGTGCAGTGATAAAATTAATTAATTAATTAAAAAATTGTAATTAATTAAAAAGTTTAAGAAAAAAAGTGTAAAAACTACGAACGACCAGTTACGCAAGTATCAAATACCCACAGCTATTATATTATGATTGTATGATAATAAATATAACAGAACGCTAATAGCGACTTGAATTAACATCCGATAAGCAATTAAATATCCTATTCCTAAAGGAAGGGATCTCTATAATACAAATAAACAATGTCAAAGTTGAACGATATAATTAACGACAATTTTAACGATTTGTATAACATGAATGTTTACAATAAGTAAAGACATTGTATCATCAATGAAGGGAGTATGTGCCCTAATTCTATTAGTCAGATAAGAGTGTTTAATATTTTGTTTCTAAAATTGAATAAGAGTTACACCAGAGAGTGGTATAAATATAATCAATGAATTACCATTACCTGAAATAGGTACATCCAGTTTTGGAGATGATCATAATCCTTGACACTGAATTATAATGATTATTATCACTTATTAACAAATAATTAATAACTTTTAACCAAACAAGGTTGCACTAAACTATATTCAAAGCCTAGGTCTAACCATGAACAGTTGTTCATATTTTATATTTTTTAATTAATAATCCATGAATTCATATCTTATATACTTGTTATAGCCGTAGCAATTTTATCAAATATGTGTATTTTCCAGACTCAAAGAACCTACTACTACTACAATTATTAATGACATTACAAGTTTAATAACACTACATAACCTATTTGTTTGTCAACACATTTTTGTGACTAACCAAAGGCAGTCATACCAACTTGAGCTTTTTAAATGTTTTATAGTCCATGTTCGAATTTAAATATTAATTGTTAACCAGAAAGAAGAGCAAACCATATTATTGTACTGAATTTTATTGTTTTAGAATTGAATAAATCATCATTGTTATTTTACCTTTGAAAGAGTTGGCTTTTATTGTAATCAGTAAATACAGCTTAGTGAGAAAACGAGACGGTTGGTACCATACTTACAGTGCGAATCATTCAAATGGAATGATTTTTTTACAACCGTACTGACCTATATATATTATTACAAAGTATAAGTTATCATAAATATTATGTTTGTGTATGTTTATGTTAGTGTATAGGCAGGACATTACTGATCTTCTCACCACCGCTGATCAACGGAGATTCAACGGAACTTCGAGTGGAACAATTCTAAGCAGTGAATAAAAAACATTTATTTAAACCAATTAAACTGACAATTAAAACGTCGAAAAAGAGTGTAAGTAACCGACTTATTCATTACTGGATTCAACAATAGGTTGAATTGAGTGGAATAAGTCACTAAACAACCATATAATAATAAAATACGAGATTGAATAATAATAATCAACAGATTGCAAGACCCCATATTAAATAAAAACAACCCTGAGATTAATACTAATAAGATATTTTAAACACGGGACATCCGGTCTCTTATAATTTTCATCTGACGCACGTTTCACAGAAATTACAATTACAATTCAAACAATCATCTGAAGATACAGAACAACTTCTGTGAAACGTGCGTCAAGTGAAAATAAGCCTACTTCCAGTATTTATTTGAAGATATCACGCACACGCACACGCACACGCACACACACACGCACACGCACACACACACACACACAAATGCTTATGTGTATGCGCGCGCGCGCGTGTGTTTTATCACAATTTTGCAAATTCAACAACGTTTCTCATATGCTTGAGTAATACAGGACATAAGATTATTTTATTTATTCTACCTGCCAGTGTAAATTTTTATTGATATAATACATTAAATTAATTTAATCTCTTGTGATTTATAGGGTGAATAAAGCGAGACAATTAAGTTTATTTAAACGGCACTAAGCTACAACATCGTTAGACGCAGTCAATTAACGTTTACTACCTTCTGTAGATGTCACAGGCGTAAATACTTAAACGTTTACTACTTACACTTTGGTAATAAGTCACCTACGGACTGGGTCAAAGACCATCCCTTACGGAAACCATCTTGTCGCAACGTAACGCAATGTGCTACTTTCTATGGCGCTATCACGAGGATAGCAAAAAGGTATTTATTTCCGATATTTCCAGTCGACCAGGCACTCGCTTCATAGCCTTGTCAACATTTATTTTAAGACCAAAAACAGTTTTTTATGAGGAAAATTTTAATTAACTGTATTTTTGAATTGACTTTCAGAATGCTGGATTATTTTTGTAATTTCATTACCATTGACTCTTGTTGGCTTGTCGCGACGAAGGTTAAGGTTATGAGATCTATCATACACAGATCCCGTCTCGTTGTCAAAGACGTATGTAGTTCATGGTCACATTGCAGGAATGTGTCAATAATTATTTTTTTCATTACAAGCTACAGTTTGACAACGCACACTGTACTGATGTGATAAGATATGCCAAAACCATAGTGGGTCTGATGAATTGACCATGACAAGCTCTTCCGTTCTAATAGAAACTAGGGATCACATTAGTTCAAACATAAAATGGGAGTGCTAAGTAGCTCAATGACACTTTGAATAGTGTAACATTTTCTCTGAGAAAATAAATACTTCCCGACTACTTAAAAAAAAAAAATTAAAGTCGCAGAGATATATTGTATATTTGTCTATGACAAATGCATAGCAAACGCTGCTAAGAATACTTTTGTAAAATGATGTTTTTGTTTTTATTACTTCACGTATACTTTAATCACAGGATTTATTGAATGTAATGAGTTTACTGTAAAGATCAAAAGATGGTCTAGTAGCTTAGTTTAAACACAGAGACAAATAATTATTTGTCCGAATATGTGTACACGCATACTTATAAATGTGTATGACAGCATTTATTAATAAAACGTACAATTTTTTTGATCTCTCATAGAAAGTATCAAATTTTATACTTCTAGACGCACTAAGAACATCAACAAAAAAATTATAATATTAATAAATGCAAAATCGAAGCAATTTTACTTTAAAAATTAGTATAACAACAGTGTAGTAAACATGTACTTCAGTTTGTTTGTGATCTCGAAAAGTATTCTGTAGCCTACTGGCTAAGTACGTACGGTCAACAGTTACTGTAGTATGTGAGAAGACTTAACGGGAAGTCAAGGAAATATAAGCCGATGTGTCCTTTCATGTTAAGTAACCTGTATCTAAAAGGAAATTTTGTGTTTAAACCTTATTCATTTATTTTATTGTTATTATATTCAGTGACATTTCATATTTCACAAGTCACGTGGACGTTTGTGACTTTATTTGTGTGCATTTTAAAATTTAGTTGATTATAATTTAGGATGATTGGAGAAAAAGTGATATAATAATGAGAATTCATATTTAAACTAATTGCTCAGACTTCTGATATTTTTTAAAATTTTTATTTTGAATGATATCAAAGGAAGGCGTTTATTTCGTAATTGTTATGGAGAAACTTCTACGTAACAAGAAGTGTATGCCGTAGCCTTTCCGACTATTTTCCTAGAAAGGAATCTAGCAAACTAGAATTTAAGAAAGGAAACTGGCAAAATTTAAGTCTTTTAATTAAATAAACCATATATTTTGTCACATCCGTAATAATAGAACAAATCATATGTTATTAGATATAATATACTTTGCAATATTCATTTGTTATGAGTCATCTAATGAAACACATTCAATGTGACTTATGATTACGGATTCATATTGCATAGGTTAATTTTTAATATAATCAAAACAATAAATAATTAATCCGAAACAATGTTAATGTAAATTGTAATTTGTCAAAACATAAACTTTTTATTATTTGTTCCACGCGCAGGTTTCTGTGAGAAATATTACACGCTAATACTTGATACTTTACAAAGCATTTCTCAGATTACACAGAGTAGGTTAGGATTGGTTAGTTTTGTTGCAGATTCATTCTACATTCATATATTAGCTTTATCAGTAACGTATAGAATGCAAGCAAATATAAGGGACCCGGGAATTTGGGGCAAGATTTCAGGGCGCTGGCGACACTATAGATCACAGGGTGACCCCTTGATGACACCACGTTCCACTACCACCTGTAATAACTCCACCCCTCTATGAATGCTTAACCCCCCATTTGCATAATGTTACTATAGATCTAATCTAGTTCTTTACTTCTCTTAAATTATATAGTCTTACATAACAAGACCGTCTCTTGTCTTCTCCCAGACAGCAGCATAGTTACATACTCGCTTACAGCATTACTTACGGCTATAAGTCTGTAATCTGTAGAAAGTCTTATAACATTCCTCTTTTAAACATCTGACAGGATTACAAATATGAATGGAATTTAATTGACATATAAGTCAATAATTCAGTTACGCCGATTTATTTTTTCCTTAGCGTAAAAAACTGTTCTGCATCAAGGAAAGTCTTCATGTTAGTGTGAAATATTAATCTCATAAACATATTTCTACGGAAACGGAGAAACCATGAGAGACCTTTACGAGAATAAGAAAAAAATAACTTTATAAAAGAGGCTAGTACATATTTTTCTCTGACACATTTGAGCGAATTGTTTCTTGAAAATGACTTACTCCTCTTCAGCTGTAATTATGATAGACAATATCTATGCTTGACCAAAGAATACTGCATACTGAATCAAAATAAATAGCCTCAGGATCGGATCAAAGTTAAATTAGAATTTAAGGAAACAAAATCTATTATTCTACACTGATTCTATTACAGTGGTTGTACACATAGGCCATACAAGATCAAACCATTTTCTTTGTTCTGCGCTTAAATAAACCTGGTATTTACACATATGCGGAGAGAGTCGGAAAGAGTAGGCCTACAAGAGATAGTTATAGGTAAAATAGGAATAAAATTACATGTGTATTAAAAAATATATTTTTCTGTTTTACGTCATAACAGCAACTATGTATATTTAACTGTATTTAATAATTGCTACTATTTTAAATCTGTCTTTTGTCCGATTGTATCAATTTACGCACTCGCGCGCATGCACACACACACACACACACACACACACACAAAAGCACCACTCGTTTCACTTTCACTTCAGTGGATCTCAATAAAGAATTGCATAAAAAACTAAATTTAAAAATGATTCTCACCCTACGAGAATTATATTTTCATGTATTTGTGATGATAAAAAACCTATGAATACAATTAAATGGCAAAAGTTTTAACTAGGCCAGTTATACTTGATGTTAAGTGGACGCTCCTCACGCATACCGTCCACCGACATGCGATCATGTTCAGTCCTTTACCATGTCATCCTCTAGCAGAGTATATTAATTTTCACTTAGTCATTAGTGATTCATTAAAAAATATTGTTGATTCTAGTTGCAGAAAAAATGTATTCACTACTTTTTAAACTGCGTTCGATTTCAATTTGTTATAGTATACGACGTGCATAATAAATATGATAAGTGCGATAAGTGACATTTAAAGATTAAGAGAACAATTATTTGTCAGTTAATACGTTGCTATTATTGTTATGATTTGCGACTACCTGTTATCAGTATATCTTGGTACTCATTCGTCTACTCTGATTGCAAAGCTGTTGCACTTTGCAATTCAAAAATGTAAAAGTATTATACTTCTATTATAATGTAATAACTTCTTATTATTATATATAACTTCTTCTAATTATTATATAACTTCTATTATAATACTTGTGTAGGCCATTCATGTACTGCTGACTTTATTCAGCTGTTTCATTTTATGGTAAGAGTGAAAATCAAGAACATGATAGTATTCTTCGCTTTTTGCTTGACGGATATTCAATAGCATATAGATTCTTCTTACCTTATGTATTTCCTTTGACTAATTTGTTATTTTTCTCTTGCAACAATATTATGTGTACGTCATTGTTGGTGTAAACGAATAAAATATTAATGCAAATACAGCAAGTATAAATCTCTAACATGGCAGCTAGACCCTTCCTGTGGGTCTTGTCAGCTGAGTAAGTTCAACTTTATCATAGAAAATTTCGTGTAGGCCTAATTTAAAGATATAGTATTAACAATTATTAGAATATAAGATTTCCTAAGTATTTTTGGTCAAAATTGATAAAATCTATGCGATATTATGTTGCAATTAATAATAAATAAATATTGGGTCAGCTAGAAATAGTACATTTTCTAGGGCAGGTACTAGTTTTATTACTTGATTCTTTACATCAAGTTTACCTAATCTCTTAATCTATCGTTTGATATACTTCTTGTCTTTTTTATTTTAATGATCTTGCCTCCAGAGGTCAGGTCAATTTGTATCGTCAACATTTCCTAGCTTTTGCTTTGATGTTCAATATTCCATGCTATATGTCAATATAAATTTTACAGGTGTAGATAGACGTATCTGTAAATTATTATTGCTTTGTTACAGTCAACAAGATGGTATTTAGTGTAATAATAGAGTCCCTTCAGTTTATGCCTAATTTTTCTTCTTGAGTGACATTAGCATTGCCGTCCTGGCTAGAAAGTTGACTAAAATCTTTGATATCCCCATGAGAGTGGAAAATTTTTCAGTTTGTCAACATAAACCAACACACTAATAATCCTGCAATCCAGTGGTACAAATCCAAAATGGTGCAATGTTTCTCTCCTATATATTAAATGGAATTATATTACTACATGACGAAAACCGATATAAAGAAAATCCTTAACATTCACCGAATAAAATGTATTCATCAAAGTTAAAAGTTAAAGTAACCAAATACCATAAGTGTTGTTTGTAAAACTGAAGAAATTAAAAAAAGAAAACCTTTTTAAAACTTAAATTTTTACTAAAATAAGTCTCGAATAGGATATTTTACATATTCTGATCTAATCACTTAGTCATTTACCTATAATAAATGATTTACATACGGTAAATTAATTTACCGTAAAAATAATTGTTTGCTTTAAAACTATTTCTCCGTAAAACTATGTTCTAATTTCTCTTCTGTTTTCCCCTCTTCTTTCTCATTTAAACTGTTTCATTCAGGTGGACAGAAAACATACGAATATGAAACCGGTTTGTAAATCTTTCTTGTACTGTATATGTACATAAGTATATCTGAGTAACAGACTCAATTTTTACTTTTAAATTTAATCTAGCACTTTATTCGGTTTTTTAAGACAAACCCTCTACGTTTTTCTGTTAATTTGTTGCCTGTAGTAATAATTGCTTTGATAAAAGCAAGTGCTTATTATTCATGAAGTGTAACTCATGTATAAATTTCGACTTACATATTCTAACTGAAAGAATCTTTGCATATAAATGTTACCTACATTTAATTTGAAATGACGCATTCTTAATAATATAACAGGCAATAAAATATTCGTTTATTATAATCACAGTGAAAGGCGGAAAGAGTTATAGATTAGAGGCACATTATGCAAACGATATCGGGTTAATGCATTCATTGCGAGTGGAGTGTTGCACAGGTGGTGGGAACGTGGCCTCATCAAGTGGCCAGCACGTGATTTACGCTAATGTCGACCGAACCTCCAATATGCACTAATGTATTTTGGTTCCAGACTGCTGCGTATAAGGTTTTGTTAGCTAAAAGCAATACATTTAATAACTTGTTCAAATAGAGTATTGTTAAATCTAAAATTAGGAGATAATTTTAATACTATTTTTAGACGACCTTTGTTTAGGCTGCTGTAATAAGAAGAAATAGACATGAGAATTTGTTTATTTTTTCTATTTTATATAAGACATTACAATGACGTAACACATTAAAATTGTTAACTTTACAGTATACATGAGTTAAGTTTTTATTTCGGACGTTTAAATAAACATGTACACTGAATATTGCTTTGAAAGTGAGTATGAAGAAAAATAAACAAGAAAAAGGTGGCTTTTCAGTCTACAAATTAGATTTGCTCTTAAAAGTAGTGAAAATATAACGTGTTAGAAATATGTATACGACAAAGTGATAAATACCTACATCGCTAAGTAGTCAACTGGTTTTGAGTAATCACGAATAACTGCTTATTACTTTAATTGGTATGTCATTTTATTTTTGTGGAAATGATCCATTAATTTCATTAAGTTGTACAGAATGTTGAGTTTCTCCAACTATGAAATGTCATCTTCTCCCTCGAATTTGATCCAAAGTCAGATAAAGTGATCGGATCAATACGGAGGGGGATTAAACAGATACGAAGATAGGAAATCGAGACTTAGGTATCGTATGTAAAATAAAATAGCGTGAGAGGAAGATAGAGGAAGTATTCAGACATTGATCAGATCAAGAATCTTCCTCGTCTAGTAATATTGACCAAAAAGATTATATAATATTTTAAAAATATTTGATTCTCTGCTTAAGCATTTGCAAAGACTTTTGGGTAGGTACTTTATGAAGTCTCATACGACTGATTTAAAAATTACTTGTAACAAACAGATGTGTTTAAAACTTCGTAGGTAGAAAGTTCAATTGTTTCATATACGTATTCATAATTCCTGTATTAGTAAAAACGTTGAATCAGGTAGAGGGATCTGAAAATACTTAGCTATATTTGGATACAATGCTCTTAAAGTAATGGGTCAATAGAATGCCAAGTCTAGAAAATGAAGAGAAGAAAAATATGACAAGAGTCATAATAAACAAAAATACATATTTGTGAAGGAGAAAGATGATTGATATTCAGATTCGTCACTTAAGAGAAAATTAAGTGAAAAAAATTTCGATATTACGTAACCAGGGAAATACCTTGATTGTAGCTCTAATCATTTGCTATAAACCAAATAAGAATTTCAACCTGTGCGTGGAGAAAAAGGAGAAGGAGCTACAAGAAGTCAGAGACAGAGAATTGTACGTTACGTTTTGAAAGTCTCATATTTATTTCAGTACCAATTTACAGTTAATAATAATTATATATTATCCCTTCTTCTCTTTCTATTGCTGGAGAACGTTATTTAGCCTAAACGATAGACAAGTGGAATTCATGTAGAAAATAAAAACTTTATGAATAACAGAGCTAGCCGATGGAAAATGTTGATATGAATGTAAGCTTGTCTTTTAGGTTTTATGTCTGAGCAACAGAACGCCGCTCAGCCACATTTCTGAATTCCTTTACTAGGAGTTAATTTATGAATTACACGATGTTTCATTACAAAAGAAATTATGCGTATTAAATTTGAATCTTAGATTTTTAAGATTAGAGTTTCTTCAATATTTTAAGAGTAGATTTTCATAGATTTGTAACTGAAGATTAGATTTTCTTATTGGGATATTATTACATTAGCAGCAACACACAACTATATCCTGCCTACATGCAGGACACTTGTATAACTCTACGTATAAGGCTAATGTTAATAAGATATTCAATTGTCTGTAATGTATTAATAGTATATCCATCTTTAGTCCTGTTGTGGGCAATGTTACGTAAAATTCATCCTTAGGTATCTACATGTATCTCTTTTGTGTGACTTTAAGTTATCAATTTTACTATTTATTTTATCACTTCTCACTAAGTCATTGTTCGTTATCTCATCTCACCTTTCAGTTTGCTTACATTTCTGTTACAATCCACTTATATTTTTATTTCTTGTTATGTGTCCTGATTTATTCCATTTTAATTATCTTTCTCCCATCGGGAACCCTCGTTTTCTATCGGACCTACATACTGCCTTATTATCTCTCAACGATATGTTTAACAGTGTATATTTTGTAGGTCTCTGAATGGCTATCAAGTTTATTTCTATCTATTTCATAACTGTCCGCGTTTTAATTGTACGGACGAAAAAATTAACCATATACACTGATAACATAATAACATCCACGTAGTTGATTACATGGTGTCGCAGCACTCATTTAATACAGGGAGCGATAATCACTTTGTGAAAGCAAAGCTTACTATTTAATGTTTAATACGTACGCACAAATATCATAACAATGAACCTGATTAACAAGAACTTAAGTACGACAAGAAGTCTGTAAATAATAAGACGACCTTTACAATTCAATGAGTACTACAAAAAGAAAACTTAACTGCTTAGTTAAGTGTTGTAGCTGGGTAGTGTGCTACAATTGGTAGGCCACCGTGTTGTTGCCATACATCTTCCCGTCGGTTGTCCTGGTTCCTCTGTTTGCTCATCTGGTGCCTGGTGTGTTGTATTGGAAATGCGAGACACTGCGTAACCAGAGGGCATATTGACCAGAATTTTAATCAGCTCAATGATTGTGTACACAACCGCAGACATCAATCTATAAAAATAATTTACAATCCTGTATTACCGATCCAAACGTCTTACAACTAGGCGATTACCATTCTGACTTCTTGGTATTCGACAGTATTCATCAGTGTCACAAAAAGAAGAAAACTAAGGAGCAAACAATCACAGTACACAGCTAAACTAATAATTATGATACGAAGAAATTTCCACCCCAGCATTATGTTCATTATTATTATTTCTTATTATCACTAATATTACTACTACTACTACACGGGTAAGGTTATACGCTGTTACAAGTGCTTTGGCTATGGTCATCGGCAAGCCAACTTCAAGGGACCAGACAGAAGGCAGTCGGGGCTGTGTATACAGTGTGGAGAACCAGGGCACAAGTAGAGCAACTTCAGAAACCGACCAAAGTGCTTCTTGTGTATTAAAACGAATGTATTTCCAGAGCAGACAGGCCATATTTCACGGGAAAGCTATCGTCTTGTATTCAAGAAAGTAATGGATGAGGTAAGAAAGAATAAAAGAATATAAACTTTCAGCACGGCAATCTACATAGAAGCAGAGTCGCGGTACCTTCTTGTGCGGGCTCAGCAGGATACCAAAGCTGATTTGATATACATCAGCGAACGATACAAAGACAGAGATGTACCAGGATGGTATTCGGATATGTTAGGTACTGCGGCTATCTGGATACCAGATATTGGGAGGGTCTTGGTAAGAAGTCTTGGTTGTTATAGGGGACTCGTTTGGGTTAAAAGCGGGAAGGTTGCATTTGTGAGCTGCTACTTCATCCCAAAAGAGGGGATACATGAGTTTCAGGAAAAACTGTGTAGACTATAGGACGTTCTGATGGAATGGGAAGGAACTTCCATTGTTGCTGGAGACTTCAACGCCAGGGAGGTAGAGTGAGATATGCCAAACACGGACTAAAGGGGAAGATGGGTGCTTGAGTTGGCCGCACGTTTGTCACTTAACGTTATCAATGTCGGAAAAGTGACGAAATTTAGAAGACCTGGCTATGCAGAAACCACTCCAGATATTAAGCTTTCATCAGAGTATGTAGCTTAAAAAATTGTTGGCTGGAAAGTCAGCGAAGTATATACTGGTAGTATATTGTTTTTAGCATCTACGATGAAAGAAGACAGAGGGGGAGAAAAGATTTGGAGGAGACGAAAATGGAATGTTAGCAACTCAACGTAGAAACGCTTGTATCGGAAATAGAGGGGGGGGGAGAATTATGTGCTGGAGAGGTCTAGTCCCACAGAATCTGTAGTCGAGACGCCAATGAAGCTGATACGCCAGTCACGCGACGTTTCAATGCCTTTGCGACGAAAGTCATCTGGGAGGAGAAAGGCGGTCTACTGGTGGACTGAGGAGAACTCTACTCTGAGGAGGAGGCGCCTTTCTATTAGGCGGACTATTACCAGGAAGAAGAAAAAGAATGGCGACAGAGCAGAACAAAAAGCAGCAGAATACACAGCAGCAAGACAAGACGTTAAATACTTCCAATCTCTCTCTCTCTCTCTCTCTCTCTCTCTCTCCCTCTCTCTATTTATGCACCTAAGCATTTAAAGAATTTCGACGAAACCGAAACATCGAAGCATAATAATGTTTTTAGGCTTTTGAAACGTATAATGTGGATTACGTTTGGTGGATTACGTAAA
The DNA here is from genome assembly GCA_034769895.1 of Magicicada septendecula. Taxonomy (NCBI): domain Eukaryota; kingdom Metazoa; phylum Arthropoda; class Insecta; order Hemiptera; family Cicadidae; genus Magicicada; species Magicicada septendecula. The sequence continues at coordinate 389,814,610 of CM068368.1, read as the reverse complement.
TCATTTCCAAACCACAGATGATCACAAACAGAGCATGTAAAACAAAATTTATTCTCACTAAAACGTTTGCTAAACTCAATGTCAGCAGCGATTATTTCTGTCTTGATGCCTTTGCACATCAAATTTCTAGACTGTGGGGAATCGAAAGTGTGGAAGCGTCACGTTTTTCGATGACTTTACATTTTTGTGGAATGACCTCCAGCCTAAAACATTATCATATTAAAAACTATATTATCAGTATCAAACGACGAAAGTGAGAGTAACTAAAGGCTGAGGTGAATAGTGACCCCTGGTGGCTGTGATACAGTGTCATCATGCGCAAGCTTGGGGCACAGTCGATGTCCCATTATGGATGCGCCACGTATGGGTGCCATTGTAGATGCACTCTTTCCGAACCACCCAGTAAATGCACATGAGTTGCGTCCTGTTTCAGAAGATTAATTTCCGCTATTTAGTTATGAAGAACTGGAGGTGGATGAAGAGGTAGATGAAGACGCATCCCCATAGTCATACCGCCTAAAGAAGGTATACTTACAAATAAGGCAAATAACTACTGGGAGTGAGGCTAGGTTCAAAGCGCCCCAAGCAGCTGATAAGGCGGCTCACATCACAATAAAGCTCAGCAGACGTACGGCCAATGTAGGTCCTACTGCTAGCAAGAGGCGTTTGTTGATGGCGTTCACAGAATCCATCCTTCTTTAACGTTGCAAAATCTGGCCCGATATATTAAAGACGGAGAGATACAGGAAACGTATGGCATCGGTGCAGATAAGAGAGCCCTCAGAGTAGGGCTCAGCCAGTGCCTGTGCCATTAGTCCTGGTGATATCGAGAGTGATTACCGTAGACCTTTTGGCTACAGAGCGAAAGAATTTCTTCGAAAGAAGAGACGTAATTGGAAGGAATGCGGTAAAGCATGAAGCAAGGGAACTCATTCTACGTCACTGGGAACATGGATAGAATAAGGATAGAGGAAGATGGACCGCAAGGTTCATATCGAAGTTGAAGGAATGGATTCATCTCCAACACGCTGAGGTTAACTGCCATCTGATACACTTCCTCAGTGGTCATGGCAATTTTAATGACTATCTCCACAGAATGGGAAAAGTGCAAAGACCCCAGCATGCCAATACGGTGAATCCCCCATGAAGACCCTTTGCACACCTTTTTCAAGTGCTGCAAGTTCACAAGAGAGAGGATGGCACTGGAGATGGAGCTCTGATAATTCACACAGAGGGTTCATACGAGAGTTCCACACACCAGTGGACACACGTTTTCCTCCGACGGTGCATAAAGCATTTTCCCCTTCTACTGTGTGTGTCCATTTCATTAACTATAACTGTCAACTATTAAATATTTACGAATGAAAATACACAGCCAGTAAAATAACTTAAAACTCACAGAATTGCAACTGCGATCGAGAGGACAAATAAAGAGAAGGGACGCAAACCATTAAATACATGAAATAGGTACCCTTATTGTTAACAAAAAAATTCCCAGAATATCTTATTCAGACTTGTTAAATAAATGTGTGTAGGAAAAGTATTTAAAATCGAACAATGAACTAAATTAAATGACTGGAAGTATAATTAAGTGAATTAAGAGAGCAACAGCTTTAAAAATGTTTCGTTATATTGATGATATTAGAAGCTTAAACTACTTTGATGTAGTTCAATTAACAATTACATTTTACTACAAAAAAACAGATAAAGACACTCAACTCAGCATGTAACATATACTATAAAGCCTATATTTTAAGAGTTTGTAAAACTATTTGTACAGAGACCATTCTTAGATAAATTAGCTTTTAACATTTTCATAATCTCGTTAGTAGCGATTAAATTTAAAAAAGCGGCAAGTAGAATAAGGAACCAAAAGAGTGACAGTAATATTCAGTTGAAGTTAGTGTGATTAAGTCAGTACCTGAATTAGCGTTAAGTACAATGTTGTCAGTGGCCAGTTTGTTCCTTTACACGCGCTGCCGGGGACTTTAGCCCTTTCCATCTGACACACCCATGACGTAAGTCTTAACTTGTTCTATTACGCGAGTAACCAGTAGTGATGCTATAATAACAGCCGAGGTTTGCTACCTAACGGAAATCTCAACGTTTACAACCAACCTTGCGACTTCAGCCAAAAGATCTGTATCATAGTTTAATTTAATGTGTAGCATTTACACAGTGAAAATTAACACCTCAAAAATTAATATTTTTTATTTTAAGTCTTTTAACAATTTCATTCTGAAACGCTTAAAAACTTAATTTTCTATATTGAATGCGCATTGAACATTCTGAAAAATAATTGAACACAGACATTGTTTATTTCAATTAAAAATAAAAGTGGGTTTTGGTTTTGAGATTTTGTGTATAATTTAAGTACAACACGGCATCAAAAATAGCATAAACACAAGCCTCTGAATATTTTTTATTAAATTATCTGGAAACTTGCTAGAAATTTGGGCGCAGCTTTCGGTAAATAAAGATGATCAATCAGTTAATGTTTCAGACGATTTATTATAAACAATTCAGTCGTTCTATGAGATTTAATAACGACAGTGGTTTTTTGTACCACCAAAGTAGCGTACAAGAACCAAGCAGGGTGGCTTACTAACGTCAGCCAAACGGTATACAGAGAAGATACTGTCTCCAATACTACTCTTCACCCGCTTATTATAACCCAGCGTATTGTTCCAGGTACATTTTTCAAGAGACTCAATCGACCAAGGTGTGGAAAAATGCACCTTGAATTTATAACGCTACCGAAGAATTGAATCTTAGTCCGTGTAATAAAAGCCAGATCCATACCCAGTATGCCCGTATATTTTATAATTTGAGTAAAATCATTGCCTATAAAAACAAATGTATAATAATTATAATTAAAAATTAAAAATAGTAGGCTTCAAAGTTGCTATATCATTGATAAAGGATTATATTATGGTTATTATTATTTTTGGTATTGTAATTTACGATTCGAATCCGTTATAACTCTGTAGGTACGGCACTGTCGGCGCATTGTTTACTGAAATTGTATTAGTTAATTCTAGGACTATTCAACTACCACCTTCCACAGCCATTACAATTTTTGAATCACTGTCTGTCTTTCTACCTAACTCTGTGTCCCTGTCTCTGTCTGTCTGTCTGTCTGTGGCTCTCTCTATCTTGTGCTTTCTTCCTCTTAATTTGTCGATATAAATACAAACAACGCGAAGAGCATTTTGACAATACTACACAAGTGTAGTTCTAACTACACTAAGTCAGAACATTGATGAGCAATAATTAAAATCACTAAGAAATGAAATTAGGCCTTCTTTATATAAAAAAAATAGTATTTGTAAAGGAAAGAGGTTTTAGTAGGTGTAACATGTAGGTAGGCCGTTCGATAGAGGTAAACTATTTTGATTGATGATGTAAAATTGTTTTTCTGAACTTATCAGTTCTCTGATGTATTTCCACCTGTAAGCAAAGTTGAAATTTACCGCCGAGAGGTGGGGATTACTAGTAATTTAGCGGTGCTGGTATAATCTACTGGTGCTCTTGATATAATGCAGTAGCCATCGGATCCAACGAGACGAGACAAATTGTGTTACAGACTGTGTCCTGCATGGCGTAACTCACAGCCATTACTTTGCTTATTTTACTTTCGATGCTTACACGGCCACAATAGAATCATTACAGCAGTTTATTATAACTAAATCCTATATACTCTTTTACTTATACTTTACTTGTTAGATTTTGTCTATTGCTGAACTGTGGCAATATTACACGTTGACGTTTTTATTATATTTTAAGGGTAAACCGTTTTTCACTTTCTTGTTGTTCGTATTGCTCTGGAAAAATAATTTGCCTACGAACATTTTCAATTTTGTATACAGTCCTACGATATAAATGTATTAACTCTCCTTACTTATAATACTTTTCCATAAAATTAGCAATAGACTGACGGAAGTTTTTCCGAGTAATGCCATTCATTGCTTTGCCGTTCCTCGCCAATGATGAACCACCACTGAGTGCAGTCCTGATTAGCTCCTACAGACTTGAACAGTGAGGACGTATTTTCGGATTTCGTTAGTTTTGTTATCTTCTATTGTTATTGATATTTGGCAATTATCTTCTATTGTTATTGATATTTGGCAATTACAATCTAAAAAAAAAATAGTCGTTTTTTAATTATCTGTGCACTGAAGCGACAGAATATATTAATCGATATCTCACGATTGGAACTTTCATGTACTAACATACTTGAATACCTGGAATACAACGGACTTTCCATAACAGGCGCAACCATCACATATCACAAGCAGTGAAATCCCTAATTAGCCAGGAAGTACAAGTAACATTATCAACAGTCAATACTGCGGTACATTCACCAAGTCAGTTAATTCTAGCCAGAATTCTTTTATCCCATTCTTGACAACACGCTGCCCTCAAAGCTTAGGCCAGCGTCTGCTTTTGTAAAGAATCAAACTTGACCTCAAAATTAAATAATTTGGTTGGCTACTTGGACGGAACAATATTCTGCTCTACTATTCATTATCAAATCTACGGTTTATATAGTAGATTGCCACTCTGGAGACATGTCAAACCACCTAGGTTACTATCTTTTTACTGCTTTCAATCTAAAGGGCTAGGCTCTTTGGTTGATACGCTGTGCTGTGTAATAAACAAGCAGATCCCCAAAGATATTCGTACACCCTTTGGAAAAGAAAAGATAAAACTAACTGCCCAAATTTTGCAAATGGGTACGAAAGACGAGTCCGACTCAACAGATGACACGAAGAAAGGAACAAATTGACCAAACTGACTACTGACGACTACTTGTGTTCACAACAATTCTTTTTTACTGATTCAAAGATATCGACTTCAACCAAACCTTTTTTACCATAACGTATTCTTTGTTCTATATACGTTAGGTTATATTCCCTTGCTTTTCGAATAGAGGTCTGGATTAATTCGATTCTAACTGCCTACTTAGGTTTCCAGGAAAAAATTACACGTTAAGTGTGCAATAAAAAAGGTCTCTTCCGCCATTATTTTTATTAAACTGAAAAAACTAAGGTGGCGTACGCATACAAAATGTACATTAAATATAATTCTCAAAGTATGAGTATATAATTATATTACATATTTTATATATATTGTAAACAGACAAGTATTTGCGTTAATTGTAATACTTACGTTGTTGTTCGTTAAGTTGTACCGATTCGTTTATTACGTTTTATAAATACTTACGAAAGTCGACCGTCTGCTCGCCGTTCAATTTGAATTTTCTGCCTCGCCGCTTGGTTGGTCAACACTGCTTGGCGAATCGACTTCGTCAACTAATGTATTCTAATTTTTATTTACCTCAAACTTTTGTATTAATCTTTTGAATAAATCAAACATACAGTTGAGAATAGGTACGAGGATTTATTAACAGTTTCGTATATAGTGGTCAATTACAATTTCTGAAACAACATAATATTTATTATTGCGCCGGCATGTTTACTTTTTCCGCAGTTGGCTCTATGTTATGCTAGCTCAGTCCGTGTGTAGACGCTACAATGGCGTTTAGTTTCTTCGATTAAATAAATCTCAGGGGAAAGTTCTTTGGACTACAGAAATATTTGTTTACAGACTAATAAAAGCACAAAATCTTACAATATACCTTACAACTAGTATACAACAAGTGATATTCTTAAGTATTGAAAGTAAGTTACCAAAATGAGAATTAGTGTTTTGAAGAGGTTAACTTTATGCTTAGCAAGTTCACGTTTTTGAAACAAATTCATATAAATTAAAAATTCAATGATATATTTATTTTATTAGAGGTGGTTATTAAATAAAATTAATTTCAAAAAGTTATTCAAGTGATTGGTGAAGTGAAACAAATTGGTTCAGTTAATGTGGATTATTTAGAGTTTTAATTTCGGTGAAACATTTAAAATATACTCAACACTCCTTTATTTCGGCTTATCTTGGGTAACACTCCTCTGGAATACTTCCTCTTGTCCCTTCTGGCATGGTTTTGTGAGTTCCAGGTTCAATTGATCCAAATTTTGCTGTTCAGATTCCCTCAGTCTTGTTGGTTCACGTTGATCCCAAGGTTTAGTTAGGCGTTCTTCTGTTTTTCCTTCGGTAGGTGGTTATTTCTGAATTAGGTCTTCTTCAGCAAAGTTTTTTATATAATATTTATTATATAATGTGTTGAATTAGTGGACATCTCATCATTAGTTATATTAGAAATTATTAATGGTCTTCTTAATCACTTTTTTGATAAAATGTATTGATTTCTTTACTTATTTATCTTTATGGGCTTCATACATCCACCCTCTTTGATAGTCAATAATGGAATAATAAATTTTCAACGGTTAAACATGTAACAAGCTTTTGTTGTCATCGCAACTCTCTGTGACACTCTAATCCCCATTGGTTAATAACTTATAACAACTAATGTTATAGTTAATGTTATATTAACTAACGTTTTTCTGTTCAAAATTTCTAAAAATCTTTTAAATTATTATAACTTTCTTATGCTATTTGTAATATTAAATACAATAACACCATGGTTTTGCTTTTTTCTTACAGATTAATTTGATACCACTCATAGTTACATTTGGTCAATTTATAACAGATTTCTTATTTTTCCCACTTGATATTTCTTTAGTTAAATACCTTTAAACTAAACATTATGTAGCCAGTTTTGTACCTTATACTTTTACTTTGATTGCTAAACAGATTATACACTTTAATTTATGCTTGGCTATTGTTTTATCTTGAAATTTACAAACTTCTGCTCATCAATGCTAAGCCTAATGCCTATATTTCATAATATCTCTATCCTATTCTTTTTTACAATATTTTATATACTATTTATTTCATTTATTAGGTTTTTAAACATTACTATAGAAACAAACTAACTTAATTCAAAACATTTGATTTCTTTTAAATTATCACACATATTATATTTATCTTATTCTGCTTTATAGGTCCATGCCTGTAACTAAACTTTTCATCTATTAATGGTTTTTTTTTTGCTTTAACATAACTTGCCATTTAATTACTTTGTTTATTTATTAACAAAATAACTCTTATAACAATCATAGAATATTAAACTAGTTATTATTATTAAAATATAAACTCATTTAATAAGATATAGTGTCTAATTCTCCCTGTTTCCCCTCTAATATATCACTTTTATCATATTTTCTAAGTGTTTATTATTTCCTATTACTTTATAATGTTCCTTAAATTAATAACACAATAAGTCTTATATTCTACTTACTAGCTAGCACACTACTCTAACTGGGGTTGCTATATTATTTATATAGTCTGTGGTTAATAGTATCTCACTCTATAGTCACTTACACTTCACCTTTTTTAAAATAGTGTTTATTTATTTAAAATAACTATCACTTGGTTCTCTATATTATTTATATAGTCTGTGGTTAATAGTTTATAACTATATAGTCCTACATTTCACCTTTTTGAAAATAGTGTTTGTGTGTTTAAACTAACTATCACTTGGTTTCTATATTATTTACATTGTCTGCCATTTACAGTTTCTTATTCTATAATCACTTGCCACCTCTGTACTCCTAATTATTGTTGCTAAGTTTGATTTTATGTTATTTACTTTTGCTAACTTATTATTTAACAGGGTATTTTTTATTCATATCTTCCTATCTGGGGTTTTATATTTATCTTTCTTTTTCTTTTCTTTTAATAATATATCATATCTAGTTTACATTTATATTTCATATAGGTTACATATAATTTATGGATTTATTGCTCTATCTGATTTTGTATATTTATTTTACATATTATTGTAGTTACTTTTTGTGGCTATCATGATTGTAGTCATATTTTGGATTGTATCAATGGTTTTCTGTTTCTCTCACCTTATCCAATCTATTGGGTTTAGTCTTTGTCATTGTGTTAGTCATTTTTTCGTAAGTAGTGTTGGGCTATCAATCTTCATGTTATAATTTTTTATTTTTCTTCAGCTTTCATCTCTTCTTCCGTTAATTAGTAATGAGTTTTGGTGCTTTCTTATGTCATGTTACTATATATATTGTAATAAAACCCTGTATGCCATATACTAATTGACATTTATTCATACATCATTTTATATTAATTCGTTTAATTACACATATCTTTGATATTATTCTCACATTATTCCTGTCATGGTTATTATCCTTTCGAAAGAATGTTTTTTATTAATTTTATAATGAGGTCACAATTTCTCCTCATACCACTTCAAAGTTTTATTATCTCATAATTCCACATAAGTTTTTGTATTTTATTATATTCAATCACTCAAATCGTATCAACTCAAATCGTATCGCATTTTTTTTAATTTCCTTTGGCATCATTTTATGGAAAGGTTTTTACTCTTTATATTGAAATTAGACATGATCATACTTTCCAGAATTATTTGTTTTAATTCTAAAGTCTGTTTCCTTTATTCATCCCATTATGATCCTTTATAAACATGGTAAATATATTTGATGCTTACCATAAATATGGTATTAAATCTCTTCTGTTTATCTCACCAAAGTGTTTTATTAATAATTGGTTGGTAAGTTGTACTTACTCCTGGTTTGGAAACTTGACTTATACACAATTCAAAATTCACTCTTCTTATATTTCCATAAAGTTTTCAAATAATTGTATGTAATTTGGTATTACATTATTGTTAAAATTTTGTTGATAAGTCAAAATTCTTTTTATACTATTCTTTCCAAATAGTTTTTTCTTCAAATAATATGTTCGTAAGGAGAACTTACTTTTGTTTTAGAATTTAGGGGTTTTTAAATTCTTCTCTTATATTCTTGCCATAAAGTTTTTCACAAATTCCTGGTTAGTAAGGTGAACTTACTTTGTTTTTATATTTGGACGATTTCTCATTCTAAATTCTTTTTTATATTCTTGCCATAAAGTTTTCTTCAAATAGTTGTTATGTAAGGTATTACATTGTTTTTGGAATTTAGACGATTTATTTCTAAATTCTCTCCTTCTTTATTATTATATTATTGCCACATAGTTTTTCCATAAATAACTGGTATGTAAGGTGATCTTACAATTGCTTTGGAATTTGGATTATTAAGTCCAAATTCTTCTTCTTTTATCTTTCCAAATAGTTTTTCTTAAAATAATTGTATGTAATGTGGTATTACCTTATTTTTGTATTTTGAGGGTTTCTAATTTCTTTTTCTTCTCCTTCCAAAATGTTTCTTTTAAATAATTGTATGTAATTTGGTATTACATTATTTTTAGAATTTTGAGGGTTTCTTGGTTGGGATGCCTTCTATCTCTGCGTTGACATGTAATTCTTTTATTTTTATCTCTTCAAAAAGTTTTTTTCAAATCCTTGGTAGTAAGTTGATCTTACTTTGTTTTTGAATTTCGTTATTTCTAAATTCTGTTTTATATTATTTCCACAATCTTTCTCATGATACTTTTCATAAATAATTGTAATTGTTTTCATAATTATGTGGTAAACATATCATATTAGTTTCATTAATATTGTATGACCTTTTCCTTGTCTTTGTTTCAAAAGTATTTCTTATTATTATATTTTCCTTTACACCCAGGTTGATGATTTTTATTAGGTTGCACAGTTGCTCATATTTCCTTTGTAAGGCGTAGTTTCTTAATTAATTTTCTTTCTTAAAACCCCGTTTTGGTTCTTCGTTCATTCTTCTTATTAGTTCTCCTCATTGGTAATTATTTTCTTCTTCTTTGTTGTGGTTTTTGCCGTTGTCGGTTATCATGACATCAGTCCCTTTTTGTGGAGGTGTGTGTTATTTGATTTAACCATAGTCTGTCATTTCAGTTGCTCTCAGTGTCCGGATGACCATAGTCTTCATACTTGTTCCGGTACCAGTGACATTTTTAGCCTTCGCCTTGTATTTCATTCTTCTATCCGTTATTCCTTTGTTGGCCACAAAGCTTATGTAGTTTCCTTTATCATATTGTTTTATATACCAATACGTCTCTGGTCCATATGTGGGATTGTATGAAAAATATCTGTGAGGATCTTCATCACGTTTATTAATTATTTGCTTATCTGAAGCCCCACAAGTTGGTTCACCATCACATATCCATCCTGGAGGAATACATTTTTGTATAACTGTACACTGGTACTGTCCTGGATGGTACAGTAATGGAACACATTCTGGTGATTCATTTGTGCCGTAACCACAGTCTGATAAGATGTTATATTTCCATCTTTCTGGAATACACTGTTCAGTCCCACACTGAAACTGATCTGGTCCACATGTCGTATTCCGTTTACCTCTGGCCCTTTCCCATTGATAAACTATTGTCTGTTGGTACATTATTTCTGAGATTACTTTTAATCTCCTTCCGTAAATTCTGGAATTCCTTATTTCTTCATGGTCGGTAATTGGAATATTATTGACATCCACTAAACCATGGTTCATCATTTCCATTTCTTCCTTTGTTTTCATTAATTTCTTTGGAAGCGTTTTCCTCCTTTCCTTTGGTTCCACTTCCATATCTTTAGTATTTTCTTTGTTCCCGTTAGTTTTCTTTTCAGGTAATACTACTATTAGTTCCAAGGTTTTTCCGTTTGGTATTTCTTCTAGTTCTGGTTTGCTATCATTTTTTATTTCTTCGGTCTTCTCCTTTCTTAGTTCTTCTCTTTTTAATCTGTCCTCTCTCCTTTCTTCGGCCCAATCATCCAGTTTCTTGTTAATGGATTGTATATATTTATTGACTCCTTCCATTTTGGACTCTAGGTTCTTATTAGTATCTCCAATTGCATCCATTTTCTTATTTAAATCTTGACTCATCTGTAAGATCATTTCCATCATTTTGTCTAACTTCTCATCTCGTGTAAGTTCTGCCATCTTGGATTACCGTTGTTGCCCTTCTTCCTGACTGGATAACCGCTGCCAGGCTTAAATTATCTAGCCGTCTAAGTTGGACGCCACTTTGTAATAATACCCTGTATGCCGGTCTTTACAAAAAAAAAAATAATAGAAAAAATTTTATTTCAAAAAAATTAAAATTTATGTTTTAATAGATGTTTGTAATTAAGAAATAATGCTGTTTTAAATGTTATGTAAAAATTTTAAGAATTAGGAAGGTATTTATTAACTATTGAGCACTTCTGGAAGATCTGAACCAAGTCTGGAGTTAATCAGATTAACTCCGGTCAGCAATCGATTGATGATTTTCCTTCCTGGTCCAATATCTCACTGAATTAAAATATTTTCTTCTTCTTGAAGTCTCTTTGCCTTAATAAATAACCTTAAATGAGCATGTGAAATAATAAGAAATAAATACAATTGAAATAAATGGATTTATTAAACAATTTAATAAATAATCGATTTTTTATCGATTGAGAACAATTATCGACTCCGTCTCAGGGAATTATCGATTCGTGCATACAGTAGAAAAATTATTACAAGTATTATAAAAAGGACAGGTTCTTTGAGCGATTAAATTAATAGTCAGAGAAGGGTAACGAGAGAGTATAACATTAACAATTAAAGTAATTTTAATAATTATTATTTAACAATATTTAAATAATTCTGATATATAATGTTTAAGAAAGTTGAAGTCGAACCATATGTAGACTGACGTCACTTGATGAGGAAGGCAGGGCTTAGTAAATTCAAAGATGGCCGCTACTAGATCTGGCGAAGTTACTGCGATGTCATCGTGTCAAAAAATCACAGAAAAATTACCTTCACGAATGTTGGAAATGTCCCCGCACTGGTGTAATCTGTCTATTAGGTTGTTTGGTGTGTTCTGAAGAAGTGTTCCGTGTGTACTTGTGTTAATTATGTTATTTAATATGTGTTCACTTCTGTGAGTTAATTTGTCTGTAGAAGTGGTTATGAGTTGTAGCGTGAATTATATCAAATATATTGTTTTACTGTTTTAGATCACTCGTATATGAAGTTAGGTGTTAGTTTTCACTATTGTCGTTAAAGTTTTGGTAGATTTAGTTAAAAAAGTGTTTAATTCATCTAGCTCTCGATTCACTTATATGAATGGCTAACCGTAGTACCATTTTCGACTCGGTTATAAGGAACGTTTTATCACACAACTCTTCAGCTTGATATTCAACAAAAGACTAATTTAACTTGGTCAAAATCTGGCCCAGTTAGTCTTTGAAAAAGTATTGTTAACATATTTCGATTATCCATACACATGATACAAAATTACATTATATATGGAATTTATTTATTTTATTCATCACTTTCATGAATTATGAACCTTATCATTGGTTTAATCATCTCATTCCTTTTAAATTGATATATTATAGTCCATATCTGTAGACATTTTGTGGAAATCACCAAATTTCTTTCCTTTTTGGAAATCTAGGCTCATACACTGATTTCCGCCTTTATACAATTTTTCTTCCATTTTAATTGTTATTAATACTATTATAATAAATTTTAATTAGTCATATTTCTCTTCCTTTCCTTAAATACATATAAATTAAACCTTTGAACTGGTTTTTTGAGTTAGTCTCTGAATTTGACATTGCTCTTTAAAATTAATTAATTTATATATTTTGAAAATTTACAATATTTTAAGGTATATTTCCTTATTATCATTTTAACTCATAGGATCATTCCCAGTAGTGGTTAACTGATTTACCTTATCTAAATCTTGCTAGTTTACAGGATTTATAAGTGTATTATACTGGTTTATATGGTTTCTGTGAATTCACCAAATGGCCTAGAGTTTAGAATTTTACATTTCTGTCTTTCTCAAATAAATTTAATCCTACCACTCCTCTGACTTTACATAGTTATTATTACATGAAAATAAAATGGTTTATAACTTATTGTGAGGTGTAGTATTTAATTAACACTACTGTAAAAAAAAAAAATAATAATTATGAACATTATTTAGCAATCTGTACAATTGAACATATTGCTGACATGGTTTGAACATATACATTTAACTCCTTTTGAGTTAACACAGCATACCTACTGAAACATTATTAATGGTATGTATACTGTTATTTAGCAAACATAACACATATAAATCTTATTTTCTAATAATTCTTACAAATACATTGATTTTATGGCTGTGAACAAACAGCCTATTTAAACATTTTAAACCTATGAATACTAAATTAATGCCAGTCCTTTCTGGTCTAAACCATTATTATTTATGATACCCTTCATCAGTAAACATGACCACCCATACTCTAGTTATTAGCATTTTTTACAAATGTCTTGTAAATAAAGAGTTACATTAAAATAATAAAATACTGGAAATCTTCCATTTTATTATTTTATGATGCTGTTTATTATTGGATATTAAAGTTGTTATATAGCATATTGATAAGTCATAGTATCACTAACTTTAAGTGTATTGCATTTCCAAAAAACACTTACACAAATTCACTTTCACTGGTGGTTCTGATATTTTGAGTCTCATTATCTCAGACCAGACCTTTAGTAATCATGGACTGTTAAGACTTGTCTATTTTCTTTATCACACAATAGCTTTAGTAGGTTCACTTCTTATAATACTATACAACTCTTTAGGTTTCTAAATAATTACATTTTTATAGGATTTTGGTATGTTATACTTTCTTTTTAATGGTTTTTATGGGTTTGGGGTTGATGGTAGTTAATAATAATAATAGGTTTTACAACGGTGTTTCTTTCATACTATTTCTTCCTCTCCTCCTGTCTTCTTTCCTGTCTTTCTTCTTATCTTCTTTCTTGTCCTTCTTCTTATCTTCTTTCTTGTCTTCATTCTTGTCCTTCTTCTAGTCTTCATTCTTCTGGTCTTCTTGTCTTCATTCTTCACTCTTGGGTAAACCAAGGTACTTCGTGTTATCTCGACTGATGTTTAGTTTGGAGCATCTAATTTATTTACTGACACGGACCTTGCTCTTCTCTAAAGGTTTCAGGGTATTGTTTCCTTCCTGATCACAAAATTTATTCTTCCTTCTTCTTGTCTTTGGGGTATTTTGGTGTTCACCACTCTTAAACTGATTCTCCTTCTTCTTGATATGGTGTTATTTAATTTGTTTACTGCTCCTAACTTCCTGGGTAAATTCCTGATCTTATAATAGGAGTTGCTCTTAATAATTTCTTTGATATTTAAACAGTGGTTTTTATATAATGTAATGAGGATTTTTATTTTATTGTGGTTCATTCCTTTGATTTCATTAAATCTCATTCAATATTATTTTAACATATGTGGTGTAATTAATTTTTATGATTTTATATGACTTAATAAGTAGTGGATTTTCTGTCGCGCTACAATATATATATATATATATACATACATACATATACTGTTAATGATTTCGAGGTTCGGTTATTAATCATGAAAACTCAGTTTTGCGACGTTTCGAGATTTATTCTTCTCATATTTCATGTTGTAGTAGATATCATAGCTCTCAGCAATATTATAGGAATGTTAATTATCGACCGTATTATTGTACTGTTAATGATTTCGAGGTTCGGTCATTAATCATATGATATCTACTACACATGATTAATGACCGAACCTAGAAATCATTAAGAGTATAATAATACGGTCGATAATTAACATTCCTATAATATTGCTGAGAGCTATGATATCTACTACAACATGAAATATGAGAAGAATAAATCTCGAAACGTCGCAAAACTGAGTTTTCATGATTAATGACCGAACCTCGAAATCATTAACAGTATAATAATACGGTCGATAATTAACATTCCTATATATATATGTGTGTGTGTGTGTGTGTGTGTGTGTGTGTGTGTGTGTGTGTGTGTGTGTGTGTGGTTGTATTGCAACGATACAAATTATAACTGCATAGATAGGTTAATTGAAATTACTACAACAGAGTCTATATCTGGAGGTAGGAACAATTTATTAATTAACACATTAAAATTTACTATTGTCTTATTTGTAACGCAATTTTGTAGAGGAATTTTTTGTTATTGCATAGAAGGAACAGTATCAGGTGTCAGCTGTCAGAAATGATATACGTTGGAGTCGACCAGCCGCAGTTCGGACAACGACACGTCCGACACATTAACAACGAAGTAGGCACAGCTAGAGAAGACAATGCCTCAGTTATAGCAGATGTTCGGAGTAAGAGTATGGCGTGGGAACGCGCTGCAGTAACAGAAAAACAAAGGAATACGTCTTACCGAGCTAATTACCAAGAATACGATGGCGACGCGAGTATTGTCAATCCACGTGTGGAGCTTAGCGACGACACACAGATGTAAAGAGTCTACAATGGCAAAACTCATACGGACGTTACATGAACAAAGGACCACGCATGGTGAAACAGCGGGGAAATTGTTTACCAGCCAGAGCACGGGGTGAGCAGGAGAGCTGCAGAACAGATGTGCCTTACCGAGAAAGCGACCTCCGTCAGCGTGTGAACGAAACGAAGGAAGTCAGGAGACAATACAGCAATTGGTCACACCTAAACCAAAAGACACATGGGTAACTGGACAGCAATTAGGAGGAACGAGCTGAATGGAAATACAAGAACAATTGGATGATGGACAAGCGTGAAATTTGGTCTTTCGTCTTACAGCAAGGGAGGAGCGGAACAGGAGGACATGAGAGAAGGGATCTAGATGAGCCTACCACGAACTAGAGTTTGGTAAAGGCGGTTATTTAGAAGACGTTACCAAGGAGACAAGGGTCAAGAGCGAATAAGGACGAAGCCAGGAGTCTAGCTAGAGACTCGGAGAGGAGTTTTCGTGGAAAATGGAAACGAAAACCAATAATAACGTAGATGGTAGGAATGAGTGAATTGGATGCAGAAGAGTGGAAGGACTCAAGATATAAAAATACGTGTTGACGACGAGCTGAAGATATATACGTTTTTGCTTTAGTATAACTTTGTCTTATACATTTCGTCTAAGTATTATATTCGTCGGGAGTCTGTTGTTTATTTCGTCAGTACAAAATTGCAAGTCTTATTCTAAGTCTCAGTAACGATAAGAGTCTTAGTTATGGAGTTTTCTCAAAAGTAATTTTGGGTTAATCTCAATCAGACTTTGTATTATCTCAATATACTGACGAGTCGTAAAGTGCGGAGTAAAATGTTGATGGTGAATCGCAAGATCGTGTAGTACGTAATGAAGTAGAACTTAAAAGAGGATTAGTTTAAAATTAAAAGTTTGTATAATAACGAGTTGCATAAAGACGCTCAAACTTTGACGGTGTGAATAAAATAGTGACATTGTGCGTAATCGTGAATGATAATTCAAAAATATGAACTAAATATCGCGATTGTGTGATGAACTAACGTACTATTTACGTCGATTAACTAAGTCAGATATCGTAATGAAAAGGTTCATAAGTGAAATAACTGTGCCGACTAAATAAATTACAAACAATCAGTGCTTGTTAATAAAGTGGTAAAGTTACAATCATACGCGAATTAGTCGTGAAACGAATAATTCAAAGCCAAATGATCGTACTAACTAACTTATGTTACACATATAACTTCTAAACGCGTGCGAACTAAAAGAGTGTTGACACCGGAGTGCAAAATCTCAGCGACAGTGAATAGTGTATCTTACAGACGACGATGAGAGTGTCCACCAAGTCATCAGTCATCCTGAGGAGCGAGAGAGAGAGGAAATATTTGTAGTCACACGCCGTAGTTGCAGATACTTACCAAAAGTAAAACATTTATGTATCACTTATGTTTAGTAGCCACTGTCCTGTTCCTCACAAAGAACACACCTCTGATCTAGTTAGAAGTCATATTTAAATTCATTTAGAGTAAAGCTGAATGATATATTGCGAAAGGCAAAATTGAAATATGAATCCATTAATGAGAGAAATTTTGTAATATGTAAAGAAGTCATGATTTAACTACTTATAATCAAGTCATCATAACGAGGTGAATCCTCATAGAAGTAATGAATGAATTAATAATGTAATGTATCATACAATATTGCGAAATAATGTTATATTTATGTTCAGAAATTGATGACCATTGCAGAAGGTCTGAATAAATTATTGTTCGTAATGCAGAATATGGTGTACGAGTCGAATCATTTATAATCCCCCTAGTTAATACCAATTACCTTACGTAATTACACGTAGATACAAATGACACCCAAAGTGTGGAATAAATTAGTGATAACGTAGTAATACTCATAGTAAAGTCAAAGTTATCTGACTATTAATGAATGGTACTCTTCACACTTATTACACGTACACATTTAATTCAATATGATATAGGCATTAACAGGCATATTGTAACAAATTATTAAAAATTTTTGTAACAAAATGAAAATAATTCTTGTTGTTTGGTTTAAATAAAATTTTAATATTTATTATATTTTTTTTTCTTGTTTTATTTTTAATTAATTTAGTATTAAATATTTTAAATTGTTTCGTTATGTTTCGAACTTCTTATTGATTGTGTTTGTCGAATTATATCCTTTTGTGTAATGAGAATTCTTGTAACATGTTAATAGGATTGTCTCCAGGAACAATCGAATGGTGATCTTTCCTTATTTGAAGTTTATCTTCCTTTAAAGTTGTTAAATTCAGGTAGTTATGTCTCAACTAATGTGTTATATTATTCTATTTATAATTGAGGAATAAATAGAATTCAAAATTATAATATTCAATGATTTTTATTAACAATTAGTAAAGTAATCGATTTTATATCGATTGATGAATCGACTCTCTCAGGGCAAATCAATATATTATACAAATTATTTATTCTCGGGTTCTTTGAACAGTTATTTTATAAATAGTCAGAGAAAAGGGCATAGTATAGAAAGTATAACATTACAAATTACAAGCTTATTAATTAAAATACAAACATATCATTCAATATATAATGGTTAATAAAGAAATTGTTCGAACCATTGGAAGGTATACTGGCCGTGGCGCTTGGGATTGTGGGAACTCGAAGATGGCCGCTCCGTAGTCAGATGTGTTTAGACGAATGCACCTCGAAGAATCTGCTTCAAATAAATGTTGCTTTTCTAATGGTTTCTCGTTCCTGCAATTGTGATTATTCCTTCTGGTGTTAGTGGAGTGGTCCTGGTGCAGTGTTTGTGATTCACTTCGATAAAATGTGTTGGATACTGTTATAATTCACTTTTGTCAATAAGGTCGACAATTGCACCGTTCGTTTCTTTATTCTGAATTATTGGTTTTAAAATGTTTAAATTATGAATTCACTTAGTTTCTGTTCTGTGTTAATCTAGTTTAATGTTTGTATGTGTTAATTCCACTGAATTTAAAGTTTGAATGACATTTTTTGAAACTCGCGATTTTCTCAGAAGACTAGGCTTACTGGATGAGCGCCATACTTGTCTTCGCTATTAGGTTAATATATAGCCAACATCACGTTCAAGTGTGCTCGAGAAAGTCTAATAATCAACCGTTCTAACTTCCTTCGTCATCTAAAAACGTCTTAGCCAATTTAATATTAACAATACATTGTTTCAAGTCTTTTTTGCTTCCGTTACATGTATGAAATTTACAATATATTACTGAATATATTTTTGCTATTATTTAAATTATTAAATACTAAATACATAATCTCCTTCTTTAGTTCATTATGCTTGATTTGATACCAAATAAGATAGTTTTACTAAGTTTTTTATCTAAAATGCTATATTTACTTCATTTTGAAAGTGTAGGCATTAAAATTTACTTCCTGTCTTTCTCAAAATGTTTGCCATTTTATATGTTATATTTATGATTATACTAAATCTCAGATTGACATAAAAGGTTTATCTTCCCTTAATTTCTTGTACTTTTATTAATTGGTTATCTTTTTAAATATTATTCATTAATTTGTGACTCCCCACTTTGAATTTTTTGTTATTACATTTGCATTTTTTCCAATAATTCTTACTATCTTTTACAATATCTTTCTTAATTATAGTTCCAGTTATATGACCCTGTGATTGATTTACCTTATATAAATTTCATCAGTTTCACTATTTTACTGTACTTAATTCATCAATTATAATGTTGTTTAGATTTACCATTTGGCCTAGATCTTATCTATTATTACATACAAAGTTTTTTGAATAATACATCTTGTTTATACCCCTTCTGATTTTCTATTCTACTATAACATTAATTAACATTCCTTACTTGAACAATAGAATATTTAGTATATAATTCATACTATTTATCCATAACAAATATTTGAAATTAACAATAGTATTTAAACTCAGACATTCTAAACTTGATTATTACTATTAACACATAATAAATATTTTATAATAAAAGTTTTATATTAAAAGAATTGTACTCTCAGACATTTCAGTCTTGAGCTATTTCAACTTATTATAAATAAAACATATCTGTCCTTCCATCATTTAACTATTTCTTACAACTAATTTTATTTTCAGTCTTAGCTGCTTTTGTTTGGTTTTTGGGTATTTATTTGGTCACTTCACTTTTTTATTGGCCTGCTCTAGTTTTATTACTGTCATTCTAATTAATGCTGTATATAAAGAGTGGCAGTTATTATTTTAGAAACACTTGTACCTTATTTGTGATTATAATACTCTCTTCAATATTATTTCTTGACACAATATAAAAACTTTAAAGTTGTATAAATGCACAATTTACTTAGTTTATGAACTCCAACATTGACACATTAAGTTTATTTAATATAATATAAAAACTTGAACTGGTCCCCTTTTTAATCTTTGATTTTATTTCTAATTAGTTTTATAGTCTTATTAAAATCAATAAATTTATTTATAGAGGATAATGAAGGTTTTTTTCCATTATATAATTAATTCACATTGGTTCACTTTTAATTCTACTTTATACACTTTTGTTTATATCTATTTTACATGGTTTTCTAAATTTGGGTTTTTGTTATACTTTCACTGGTTATTTTTATTTTCTTTTGGGGTTTCATTTTTGTTTCTTATAAGAGCATTCCTTCTTATTGTGGATGTTGTCTTGTTCTGGTTTCTTCCTTAATTACTCCTATCCTACTTGTTTCTTATAAAAGTATTCCTTCTTATTGTGGATGTTGTCTTGTTCTGGTTTCTTCCTTACTTACTCCTATCCTACTTGTTTCTTATAAAAGTATTCCCTTATATTGAGGATGTTGCCTTGTTCTGGTTTCTTCCTTACTTACTCCTATCCTACCTGGGTATTTCCTTACTTTACTTTTAGTTTTTTGGTTTATTTTAATTACTCATCATTCATTGTATACCTGTTTTAATGAAATTTCTACTTCAAACTCTGATTGTGCTTTACGGTGGTTTTTAATTAATCTTTAATGTTGCTTTCTTGGATTTAAATTTGTTTTTATTTTATTTTATGATCTTTCTTTCCATTCAGAACTATGGGCATTATCTGTCATTCTACAATATCTACATATGACGCCCATAGAGTGAGACTAATTAATCAATCTATTCGAAATAAGACAAAATTAAAAACTTATTTGCATGAGATTGCATCAATATCAAATTTGTATTGATATATGTTAAATATCCATAGTTATCTATGGCATCCTAACGAAGGGCTCGAGCAACATAGGTAATTACAACTATTACTTTTATTACAGTTATTATCCATTAACACATGCATTTACTTACATACTTGTATATGGCATCCCAAAGTGATGCACGAGAGATATAAAATATTAGAAATAACATACAATAAAGATATTTATATATTGCGTTATAACATAAAATCATTTTGTATTGAATTGTCTTTAAATAAATAAGTATATTGGTTCGTTTTACACATAAAGTTACTTGTGCGTAGAATTCCAAATGCTACGTAGACACTAGGCGCTCCCCTCTCGCTGCTCTGTTGCGCGTCGTTAGAAGATTACTACGCTGAATATTCACGTCTCTGCACACAGGCACTGCGATATGGGACTGTTGTTGTTTATGACTTTAATAATCTTAATCTCAGGGATCAAACTGGGTATAAATAGATTGTGTGTATATGGCTTACACAATTCCTGCTTCTTCTAGTGTTCTCGCGTTAGTTCAGAATACCACGATAGGTATTCTGCCCCTAGACCGGAAGTCTTCGACTCTTCACGAGAAAGCACTAAAATAAGATCAATTTAAATATATTTGAGTTCTATATAATGGCTTCGATTACGATGAACTCGTACCGATACCAACTACTAAGTCTTATAGGAATGGACCTGTCCTGACACGAACATCTCGCGACAGAGAGTACGTCTTCCTATGACAAGACTTCGGAGCTAACTGAACGATCCGTACTCGGCAAGGCACCGTCTCAAATAAATTTTAGACCTTCTGTTTGGTGAAAAATCTAGCAACGTCATAGATGTGTACATTGATAGACCTACTTCAAGTTAAAACTCTGTCCGATTTTGCAAAGGCCTGTCTAGATATAATCTACAAATGTTATTACTCTTTGGGAGATAACGAAATAAAAAAAGTACTGATTCCATTAAAAAAAAAAACATAAAAATTATAGCTGTGAAGAATTGAGTATATGGTAAACATAGCTTACACCAATGAGAACACCCTGTCCAAGTTTCAAAATAGATTGTCAATTACCAACAAAGTTATTATATAAAATGTGAATCACACGCGCACTCGCGCACTTACACACAAATATTTCACTTAATATACATAAATATCTCATCTCTCACATAAAAGAGTACAAAATTATGCATATTTTGACATAACATACCTTTTTAAACGTACCTTGATTCAAAACTTATGACTAATTTACAAAGAAAAGAACTAAATCAATTTATAACATGTCTATGGCCGTCAGAAAATGTTTTACAGCATTAGTATCCCTATTATATAAAACTTGCATCTTGTTCTGTTGCTGTGTGTGTGTGTGTGTGTGTGTGAACAACAAAAACATAATATACAACTTGAAGTAGAAACTATATTGAATAATATCATAAAATTACAGAATTTCTGCAAGAAACTGAGTTACGTATATAGAAAATGGTTAATTTATTTATTTATCAAACACTGTATCAAACACTTTTTGCTACAATCTGTTTCTTGATGCATATACAATTGTTAATATTTATAATTTCTTTACCTCATGATGTTTTTCCTTTATTTGGAACATGTTTTGGGACACTTATTGTTCCCATCCTCAGCCATCATAATTTTGGATGTATTTGCATACTTGTGTTCTGGTTGGATGTTGCTATGGTTTCCTGTTGGTTTTTGGTATTGTAATTTGGTATTATTGTGTGTGGGTGAGCTGTATATATTTATTTTTTTGGGTGTTTTCAATATTGAGTATTTTGAGTATTGTATCGTGTTTTGTGTTTACTTGTATTTGTTCAGGTATCAGTTTGTTTTGTGTTTGTATATTTGTAAATTTTCCCATATGCTCATTATTGTGCCTTTTTGTGCTATGTATTTTATCAGTGTCATGTTGGTTATGTCTGGTAATTCATGTCCTATGTTTATTATATGTGTGGCCAAATTGGATTTATATATTTTTGGATTTTTGTGTGCGTTTAAATGCTCAAAATAACTTTTCTTCAGTTGTTTTTTTCTTTGTCTTATGTAACATCTATTGCCATCTTGGCATTGAATTTTGTATATTCCATTGGTTCTTGTATTATCTTTGTTGTTTGGGTTATTTAATTTTTTAAATTATTTTTATTAGTTTTGCATGCTATTTTAATGGCTGTGTTTTTAAATAGTTTTGTTAGCTTCGTCATCTCATTATTTATGTATGTGAACCTGGCCCATTGTTTATTTTTGTTATTATTTATGTGTTGTTCATTTTTATCATTTCTTAATTGTTTAATTTTTATTTTACATTTGATTTTATTTTCTATTTTGTGTATAGTGTTTTTATAGTATCCAATTTCATAAGAAATTTGGTAAATTATATTTCTTTGTTTGTTTGTTTCCTGTTTGCTTAGGAGAATTTTGTACATTCTGTTGAATAGTGAATAGAAAGCTGCCATTTTATGTTGTTGTGGGTGGTCAGAATGATTAGGTATAATGATGTTAGTGGAGGTTGGTTTTCTGTATATTGCATATTGTAGTTGGTTATTGTTTCTTGTGATGGTTATGTCTAGATAGTTGATTTTGTTATGTTTTTCTTTTCCTTCTGTGAATTTACAACGATTGCCATTATGCTAACGATAATGGATTAATTATCTGTGATTGATTAATTATGTAAATATACTTATTTGCATAATGAGCTCGTGTAATCAATTAGGTTGCTCATATCAACTGAACTGATTGAAATTAAATAAAACGTTAATTACTTTACGTTAGCATAACTATTGCATGGAGACTCTAGTTGTTGTATTAATAAATAAAATAAAATAAACTACCATAAATCACTCAAATGCCATTACTTTCTTGTTCTGAGGTAATTTGACAATGATGAACGCATATATTCTGGATAAAATAAACACTTATTTATTCAACATTATATCATTCATTAAATTCAATATATAAAATATGGGTGATTCCCTGTAAATACATACATTCATAAACTCATAAAAAGAACATAAAAGAACACATGTTTATACATCAAATTACAAGGTGAATTCAATACGTTGTTTGCTGGAAAGCATACACATACATATATAATGCAATCGATATATAGAAACACAAATATTCAACCAATAAATCCTATACTAATGCGTTCATCGTTTGCCTCAGATGGATGGCGTTAATTATGTTTATCATGTTTAATTTAAATGCTCAAGGGGTGTTTCTTGAAAAAGAGACAGGACAGTAGAGTCTCTTAGGATAAGAATAGCATAAAGATTACTTGTTAGATGAATTATCCGATATTTCCATCGGCGTAACTCCTCTCTGCTGGTCCATGTGTGGGAAGCTGCGTAGCTGTGCTGTCACTGACACTTAACACACGCGAAACAGATTCACTCGCGCTGTGTGTGTGTATTCTGTTGATTCTGCTGTTACTGTTCGAGTCATGAAATTATGTGTCGTGAAGATAAGTTCATCGTTAACTATGGTGTATATATATGTCTGTCTATTGTTCAACTTCTGGCATGTTCATTAATGTTTAGTGTTTCGATGCCGCGGTGTAATTGTTCCAAATGATATTGTATCACTCCGCCGCACTGTATAATGTTACGATTTCGTCGTCCGATATTACATCAAAGATAGTTCTACGCGTCGATTATTGATGTAAGTGTGCCTGGTTAGTTCAATTCTAAATTAGAGTATAATAAAGAATTCTATAATTGTTAAGCACTGGCGTATGTCGCATGTTTTTAGACACTGTAAGTACACTATCACCGGATACGCGCCAATATCGAAATGTCTAAGTCTCTTAGTTATATGTCGCGTGGCAAAGTTTCAAAGTCCCACTGCCGTCCGTATGTTAATCGAACTTTGACGACCGACTGTTGAAAGTTATAAATAGACTGTTTAAAAGTACGTGAAGACTGTTCAAAGTATATGATTGAAAATTTATGAAAGACTGTCCTCCCGCGTGCTCTGCAAACGGTTTTTATCAAGCATCGTGTACCACAATGCACCCTTCTGGAAAACACGCCTCAAGTTGAACATGATAGGACGGAAAATCTCCTACTCTTCTGTCAGACCATCGTTCTTCACTTCTCATTCGACGTTCCCGTTGCTATGCTGGCGACGGTCCTCTCCACCAGTTCTCTGGGTAGATGCTGGGTTGTGATTGGATATCCTGTCTCCCCACGAGTCTGCGTCGAAAGCCTCCGTACTCCTTTTCCTAGAACAGGAGCAATTTCATGGTCGTCCACCAAGTCTTTGTCTAAGCGTACTCCGGGTCTCGCTGCAGTTCTCACGCAAACAATGTGTCGTATTTTGTTATTGTTTCGTTGTGCGCGACCTTTTTCCTGAACGCTGTCCTGGCGCAGCGTGACGTCGTTTCCGAAACGGCACTCCTTCTGCCTGTCGTAAATATCCGTTGTCGCCAGAAAGACGTTCCCCTGCTGTTTACAAGTTCGATTCTATTATTTTAGGTATCGATGTCCGTCCTCGTATAGGGTATATACTATTGTGTGTCTTACACCCTTTTCTTATTACTGGTACTTTTCAAATTAACCGGCAGTGTGTCCGTCACAGTTTCTCCTCTAAATTGGTACTTGACACAGTTTCTTTTATCTTACATTTGCAGGCTGTAAATCTCGTGTTTGAGTCGAGTCTGTCACGGCCAACCTTGTTCCCTATTGTACAGCTATGTGAAACGTACTTGTATTGTCTGAAGCAAACGTTCACTTGACACCTCGTCACACAATTCCTTATTTATTGCTCGTGGCCTGAGTAGGTGTGTCTAGCTGTATGTAACGTCTTTTTGGTCATACTAAAAAATTTTTAAATTTTTGGTTGTTACATAGGTCCCCAAATCGGATTGGATGTTGGATTAGCGGAAGACACCCTAATCCGATTTCTGCGCTCTGTGTTTGTTGTGGGAGTCCCCTCTGATAAAGCCGCGGTCGTTGACCTACTTTCCTCTGCTCGGGGTATACGGGTATATATTCCCTATATTTGGTTGTAAACTAACTCTGGGAATTTATTGCCGTGCATCTGAGGAAGGATGAACGCATTTTTACACATTTGCATATCTAATTAGATATGGGATTGTTTACAATAGTAATAATAGCTGTGGATGGCTGTGCCGTCCGCTTATAACCTAACACATGAAATAATGGTTTTCGACCTGGAATGCAATTATTCATGTATCGTTTAAATATCATTACGATAGCTAATGTCCTTAGTCTATCTTGAACATTTAAAATACAATTTACGACCTGTAAATACACATTGATACATTCACTAATTGTTATTGAGTATCACTCACAATACGTGTTACTATCCTCTATACTGACTATATTGATTATAAATGTATATACATTATTTAGGAACAATTAACAATTCACTTGAAATCATTATGATTATAGATAACTTTGTTTTATATCACTCAGATTTGATTAATTAATCTAACATCATCGGGTGTCTATAAAACTCGTTATAACGTCTTTTCGCAATTTATTGCTACACATTCAATTGAACTTTTCACATCATAAGTGTCTTTTCTATTTAAATTTCCATTAACACTGGCTATACACATGTAATTAACGTCGTTAGGTTGCCACATCGTGACTTAAGAACTCCTTGTACAAAATCTTTACATTATACACTAATAAGATATACATCATACCGATTAGCTAGTTGGACCGGTTTTCGCGGGACATTCACCTTATGTGTTGATCCGTCTTCTAGTCCACTAGTCTAACTGATTGTCGATGCACTTTCGTTTTCCTTTGAGACTTGTGATTTCGTCTCAAAGTATTTCTTCAGCAACCGTACGTAGAAAATACCCCTCAGTTTCCCATTGCTATCGCACTCAGTGAGCTCGTATGTTGTGTCACCAAGGACGCGATTAACCTTGTATGGTCCAGTGTATAACTCGAAAAACTTGTTCGATCCTTTTCATGGCGGCGTCGGATTGGTGGTAGCTCCTCAACAGCACCTTATCGCCGGTAGCAAATTTAGTAATATCCTTACCATCATTGATACGTTTAGCATATTTCTATCTTTTGTCTTTTATTTTTACAAACACGTTGATATTGGAATTGTGTTTATTGCTGATGACATCTTTGTCCAGCCACTTCTCCCATGCGCGGGTCGGCTTCTTTACTAAGTGCGCCTCGTGGGGTGTTACTTCTATTGTTTCGTGGTACGTTTCATTGATACATGTCTCAATTACTCCGACGTATCTTGACCACTTGCTATGCTGGTCGTGTACCAGGATCCTGAATAGATTTCCCAGTTGGCGGTTAATCCTTTCCGCTAAGTTCGCTCGGGGATTCCTTATCGCGGTATATCTTGGTTGTATTCCCAGCTCCTCGAGACCTTTAACCCATCTTTCGGCGGTAAATTGCGTGCCGTTGTCGGTTAAAATGACTCTCGGTCGTCCATACTTCGTACAGTAGTCGTTGATCCGTCGTAGTGTCGTGGTGGTTGTCGCTCTTCTTAGTGTGAATAGTTTGACAAACTTTGTGAAGTTGTCCACCATGACAAGTAAGTATTTGACACCTCCTGTACCTGTTGGTAAGGGTCCATAGTAATCGACGCTTACTATGTCACCTCTAGCTGATGGTATCATGGCCTTTGTTCCGCCAAAGAGCATCCTGTTGTTCGTATCCTTGTACCGTTGGCAAGAGTCACAAGTTTGGATATATACTTTCACTTTCTTGATCAGGCTGTCAATCGTGAAGTGCTCTTGTAACATTTTTATACACCTTTTTGGGCCTAGGTGTCCGTACATTTGGTGTATCTCTGCAATTAGATCCTTCGACACGCTGTCAGGAATGTATAGTTTCCATTCGCCGCGTCGTCGTCGGTACAACTTATGATTAACAATTTTATAAAATTTACTTAATTTATTATCTACATCGTTATTCTTAATCTTATCTATGAGCGTTCCGAGTTTGGCATCTTCATTTTGGTATTTGCCGATACCTCTAATTATTTTACCTAATTGTTGACTCATTTTAATAACTAGGTGATTGATCAAATATTCGTGCGTTTCCTCGTTTGTCTCGTGTTGTTCCGTGTCAGCCGGGTATCTACTCAGTATGTCCGCAACGACATTATCCTTTCCTTTGCAGTGGATAATGTCGAAATTGTACTCCTGTATGGCGAGAATCCATCTTGTAATTCTGGAATTGTTTAAGTGACACTTGTGCATAAATGTTAATGCTTTATTGTCGGTAATTATCGTGAGTGGTTGGCCAAGTATGTACATACGAAACTTATCCAGACATCTAACGATACTTAGGAGCTCTTTCTCCGTCGTGAAATAATTGCGTTCTGCTCCCTTAAATGTCTTGCTTGTAAAAGCGATGACGCCGATTTCTCCATCTTCATCAATCTGGTAAAGCTGGCCACCATACGCGAAATTACTAGCGTCACACTGAATATAGTATCTTTGGTTCGGCCGTGGGAACGGTAGAGTTACTGTGTCTATAAATAAATTCTTGACTCTCTGGAAACACTCGTCCACTTCCCTTGTCCATGAAAACTTTCGTCCTCCTTTCAGCAGTTCATGTAAAGGTTGCGTTGTTTCTGCGTATTTACTCGAGAATCTATTATAAAAATTGGTAAGACCAAGAAAACCTTTGAGTTGTTTTGTATTCTTCGGTGCTGGGAAATCCATAATCGCCTTTACCTTGTCATCGGTTGCTTGTATCCCTTTTGTTGTAAGGCGATAACCAAGGAAGGAGATTTCTCGTCTGAAGAATTGTGACTTGGTCAGGTTGACAGTTATATTTGCTTTATTGAGGTTGTTTAGCAACGCTTCTAAATGATTTAAGTGTGTTTGTATGTTATTGGAGTAACACAAGCAGTCGTCCACGTAGATGATCGTGTTCTTCTTGACCTCCTCCTCGAGGGCCACATCCAATCCACGTGTCAACGCCGCAGAGCTGGTGCTGAGTCCAAATGGTGTCACTGTGAATCGGTAGCACCTCCCTTCATGCATAAACGCAGTGAAATCCCTACACTCTCGTTTTAATGGGACTTGCCAGAAGCTACTGGATAGATCGACTGTCGACAAGTATTGCATATCACCACATCTAGCCAATATCTCATTTACCGGGGATACTCCTTCGTAATCGGGCACGGTCACGCTGTTCACTTTCCTTGCATCAAGGCATAGGCGAACCCTCCCATCCTTCTTGATAACTGTCACGATTGGGTTGACGTACGGGCTGGCGCAACGTTCGATTACTCCATATCGTAACATCCGGTTAATCTCCTCGTTCACCTTGTCTCTGTAGGCAAGCGGCACAGGCCACCCTCGTTGAAAGTAAGGTGTCCTGTCCGTAACGTGAAACTCGTGCGTGTAACCCTCTATTCTTCCCGAGCACTCCCTAAAAACATTCCGGTTCCTTACCAAAATCTCCTTCAGGCGTTGCAGTATTCCTTCATCCACGCAGTCTATGCTCCCAATCTTCTCATCGATGCATCGCAGCACTTCCTCATCTTCTTCACTGTTTATCACGTCAATATTCATGATTGGTATAATGTGCTCCTCATCATCAGTATCGTTTTTTAAACTAACTACTTTGTTTCCGATGTCGATGCGACACCCAAATTCTTGTAAAAAACTAATTCCTAGTATACACGGTTTCACTAATTCTGGTATTACCAAAAACACACATTCATATCGGGTACTATCATTCTCAATGTCACACAATATTTGTCTCTTAACTAATTTGGATTTACTTCCTACAGCACTTATTATAAATGTATTCGTTACGGGTAGTGTCTCATATGGTTCTATACTCTTCTTATGGTTATTAAACCAAGTTTCCGATAACCCGTTAACGATACAACCAGTATCAAGTAAGGCTTCGACAATTACATCATTATTAAATTTAATAGTAATCTCGGGACATTTCCATATTTGTTTATTAACAATCTCGTCATCCTCTTGTAGTAGGTCCTTTCGTAAATCAGGTAATAATATATTTACATTCTCACTCGGAAGTAAGTCGCTTAGAAATTCTATCTCCTTCCCTCGTTTGACGTATTTTTTTTTTTTTTTATTGTTGTCGCTGTTACCGTTCGCCCTTGGGGTAGTGACAACGACCGTACTACTAGGTCCCGCCTCAGCTGGTGTAAACTGTACCGTATTGACGTAGTGTTTGTTGTCATACCGACCCCTCATCGGCTGCCGGTCATTTTCACTTTTATTGTATTGTGTCTCCCTTCCTCTCGGGTTGTTTCTCCCTTCGTTGTAAGGTCTATAATGTGGCCTGCGAGTGTTATCTCCGCTTGACTGTATACTTGTAAATTCCGTAATCAACGCTTCGAAATTTGGTATACTCGTGATACCACGTGTGACCACGGCGAGCTGCAAGTCCTTACCAAAGTGGCGTGCTAGTTTTCTGATCAGCTGAGTGTCGGTTAATGCTGGTGACAGTTGCTGACTTTCCAGTAAAATCCGTTCTACATACTGGACAGCTGTGATTGGTCCATTCCACTCATATCTGCCGTACTCCAGATTGTCGCGTATATTGTCCTGGCGTTCTTGACCCCAGTACTTCAAGGTGAAGGCTTCTTTAAATTCTTCGTACGTGGAGATTTGATTCCGTATGACGCGCCACCATATTCCAGCGTCCATCTCCAAGTGTCTCCCGATCCATTTAATGTCACCGTTGTTGTAGTACTGTTCCTGGATCTCTGTCAATTCCTTCAGGAACTCCATTGCGAACCTGTCAGTGCCGTTGTACTTTAACTCTGTATGTGTGTGTCCGTTAATTCTACTGATTATTCCCGACTCACCTTCAATTAGCTGACGCTGTAGTCGTTCTATCTGTGACTTCAATTCGTTGATACGGGTGGTTTTCTCTCTGGTGCTCTCATCTACCTCACTGATTTTCTGCTGCATTGTGTTGTTTACGTCTCCCTGTTCCTGTTGTAATTGTCTTACTCTTTGGAATAGTTCGACTCTCAATTCCTCCTGCTTCTTGTGATTTTCTTTTGCGTGTGTCTCCACTCTGTTGTGGATCTTTCTGATGCTCGTTTGAGTATTTTGGGCAACACTCTTTAGTTCCTGTCGGTCTAACTCTCTTGTTTCCCGCACCTCTTCGAATTTCTTGTCGGTGTCGTGCCTTAACTCTTTTATGATCTCGTTCTGCTGCTACTGAACCTCGTCTATCTTCTTATCACAATTATTTATATATTCACGCACTTCCGCGCGTATTTGTGTAAAATTTTCATTCTGCTTCTCGAACTTTTCATTGATTTCTTCCTTTTGCTTTTCAAACTTCCTACTCATAAAGTCCATTAATGCGCGCAACGTCACCTCTTCCTGCGGTTGTTGTTGGGACTCCTGTCCCCGCGCTCTGACGTCTGACGTCTCCTCGGTCATTTGTGAATAAGTTGGTGATTCCTCTCGTTCGACATCAGGTACTCCCTGCTGGTTATTAATGTCGAAATCCATGGAATCTGTACTACTGGTCGTCATTTTTGCAGCCTTACTCCGCGTTAACATTCAGTCCCAGTCCAACTAGCTTCACATTAATAATATTTGTTCTTACAACTACTAACATGAAATATTAATATATACGCTTATCCTATCTCTACTGCCTGTTCTTTGCCGTGCGATGGGCGCCAAATACAACGATTGCCATTATGCTAACGATAATGGATTAATTATCTGTGATTGATTAATTATGTAAATATACTTATTTGCATAATGAGCTCGTGTAATCAATTAGGTTGCTCATATCAACTGAACTGATTGAAATTAAATAAAACGTTAATTACTTTACGTTAGCATAACTATTGCATGGAGACTCTAGTTGTTGTATTAATAAATAAAATAAAATAAACTACCATAAATCACTCAAATGCCATTACTTTCTTGTTCTGAGGTAATTTGACAATGATGAACGCATATATTCTGGATAAAATAAACACTTATTTATTCAACATTATATCATTCATTAAATTCAATATATAAAATATGGGTGATTCCCTGTAAATACATACATTCATAAACTCATAAAAAGAACATAAAAGAACACATGTTTATACATCAAATTACAAGGTGAATCCAATACGTTGTTTTCTGGAAAGCATACACATACATATATAATGCAATCGATATATAGAAACACAAATATTCAAACAATAAATCTTATACTAATGCGTTCATCGTTTGCCTCAGATGGATGGCGTTAATTATGTTTATCATGTTTAATTTAAATGCTCAAGGGGTGTTTCTTGAAAAAGAGACAGGACAGTAGAGTCTCTTAGGATAAGAATAGCATAAAGATTACTTGTTAGATGAATTATCCGATATTTCCATCGGCGTAACTCCTCTCTGCTGGTCCATGTGTGGGAAGCTGCGTAGCTGTGCTGTCACTGACACTTAACACACGCGAAACAGATTCACTCGCGCTGTGTGTGTGTATTCTGTTGATTCTGCTGTTACTGTTCGAGTCATGAAATTATGTGTCGTGAAGATAAGTTCATCGTTAACTATGGTGTATATATATGTCTGTCTATTGTTCAACTTCTGGTATGTTCATTAATGTTTAGTGTTTCGATGCCGCGGTGTAATTGTTCCAAATGATATTGTATCACTCCGCCGCACTGTATAATGTTACGATTTCGTCGTCCGATATTACATCAACGATAGTTCTACGCGTCGATTATTGATGTAAGTGTGCCTGGTTAGTTCAATTCTAAATTAGAGTATAATAAAGAATTCTATAATTGTTAAGCACTGGCGTATGTCGCATGTTTTTAGACACTGTAAGTACACTATCACCGGATACGCGCCAATATCGAAATGTCTAAGTCTCTTAGTTATATGTCGCGTGGCAAAGTTTCAAAGTCCCACTGCCGTCCGTATGTTAATCGAACTTTGACGACCGACTGTTGAAAGTTATAAATAGACTGTTTAAAAGTACGTGAAGACTGTTCAAAGTATATGATTGAAAATTTATGAAAGACTGTCCTCCCGCGTGCTCTGCAAACGGTTTTTATCAAGCATCGTGTACCACAATGCACCCTTCTGGAAAACACACCTCAAGTTGAACATGATAGGACGGAAAATCTCCTACTCTTCTGTCAGACCATCGTTCTTCACTTCTCATTCGACGTTCCCGTTGCTATGCTGGCGACGGTCCTCTCCACCAGTTCTCTGGGTAGATGCTGGGTTGTGATTGGATATCCTGTCTCCCCACGAGTCTGCGTCGAAAGCCTCCGTACTCCTTTTCCTAGAACAGGAGCAATTTCATGGTCGTCCACCAAGTCTTTGTCTAAGCGTACTCCGGGTCTCGCTGCAGTTCTCACGCAAACAATGTGTCGTATTTTGTTATTGTTTCGTTGTGCGCGACCTTTTTCCTGAACGCTGTCCTGGCGCAGCGTGACGTCGTTTCCGAAACGGCACTCCTTCTGCCTGTCGTAAATATCCGTTGTCGCCAGAAAGACGTTCCCCTGCTGTTTACAAGTTCGATTCTATTATTTTAGGTATCGATGTCCGTCCTCGTATATGGTATATACTATTGTGTGTCTTACACCCTTTTCTTATTACTGGTACTTTTCAAATTAACCGGCAGTGTGTCCGTCACAGTGTCTCCTCTAAATTGGTACTTGACACAGTTTCTTTTATCTTACATTTGCAGGCTGTAAATCTCGTGTTTGAGTCGAGTCTGTCACGGCCAACCTTGTTCCCTATTGTACAGCTATGTGAAACGTACTTGTATTGTCTGAAGCAAACGTTCACTTGACACCTCGTCACACAATTCCTTATTTATTGCTCGTGGCCTGAGTAGGTGTGTCTAGCTGTATGTAACGTCTTTTTGGTCATACTAAAAAATTTTTAAATTTTTGGTTGTTACAAATTGTATTTTTGGGTGTATGGTTATTGATTTGCTTTAATATGTTATCTGCATCTGTGTTTTTATTATTAGGTACATATAACCCATCATCTACATATGTTATCCAGATGCAATTTGGATCAAATGAAGTTATAATTTTTTGTATTTTGGTGTATATGTGTTGTAAGAATATTTATGAAATTATACTAGATAATGGAGAGTCCATTGACAGACCTTCTTGTTGTTGATCTAGTTTATTGTCGAATTGAAAGTAATTTTGTTTTAGTATTGGTTGGAGACTATTTTTTTATTTCACTTAAATATTGTGTGTTTAATTTTGTTTTTTAAGTTTCTTTATGATTAGGTTTATTGTTTCATCTACTGGTATGTGTTGGACATATTTGTGATATCATGTGATGTGAAAAATGTGTTTTCATCTATATTTATCACTTTTAGTTTGTCTATTAATTTGTATGCATTTTAGTGTTATGATAATTATTTGTTAGAAGGTTACTTTTTAGTTTTTGTGCTATTATTTTTGCTATGTTGTATGTAGGTGTTTTTTTGAAGCTGATTAATGGTATTGGGTTTTTAATTTTTGAAATTTTATTAGGCTGTACATCTTAGGTGGTTCTGGATTATTATTTATACATAGTCGACTGTATTTATAAATACTGGACGATATTCCTTACAGCATGATACGCCGACTGCCGGGTGTAGCTGTCGCTACATTACTGGCATTCTATAACGCCATATGGACGTAAGAGGAGTATCCAAAACCACGGAAGGAGGCTATCAGTATCCCGCTTCTGTAGGGCAGATAGATACCGTGAAAGCGGAAAGGTATCATCCGATATCGTTGACTTGTTGTCTCGGAAAGTTATTAGAGAGGATGGTAAACAGCCGGCTCTCCTGATATCTGGAAAAAATTACGGCTTTATGACCGCACACCAGTGGGGGTACCGGAGTCATAATTCTACTACTAATCAACTGGTTTATCGGGAGTACGCAGTTCAGTACAGTTTCATTAAAAACAACTACATGGTTGCAGTGTTCTTCGATTTGGAGAAAGTGTTCGACACAACGCAAAGTGTATGATTGGCGGTTCAGAAGTAAGCTGTCCAAATTTATCTCCATCATTCTCAGAGACGGTATTTTCCGTGTTCGTGTCGGACAATCACTGTCGTCCTTTCACGAGCTGGAATATGGAGTACCTCAGGGATCTCCGTTGAGCGCCGTCAAAGGGATCTTTGAGGGTACAGAAACGTCAGTTGAGAAGGGCTTGTATGTTGACGATCTTGCACTGTTCTACTCGACCAAAGCATCGGCGATGGTCAGTCATAAAATGCAAGGCTGTATAGACACGTTGGTAGAAAATGCTAACAACATAGGCTTTTCGTTCTTGGCAACACAAATGACCTCTTTACACTTCTGTCGATGGCGAGGGAGGTACCCGAACCCTACGTTAACCGTACACGGTGTCCAGCTCCTCTATAGGCCCGTTATCAAATTTATGGACCTTTGTGTGGTAGTGTAGACGTGTCTACCAACAGATCCATATTTCGTCCGCCAAGAAGGGCGGACATAAACTTTGTGGCTGCACCTGCAGCCACCTCCAGTTGTCGGTGACGGTGAGGGGAGGGGATACGCCGTCGACGGTGGGAATACCGCCGTCCATCGCCCCTTCCTGCCAGTTACACCAGGGAGGATTTCTTAAAACCAAAATCTGGAATAAGACCGGTCCCCGATGACGAGGAGATGAGCTCCGGATCGGAGTCAGCTCGATTGCCGGCACCAGCAATGTCACCGGGCTCGGTGACCTGCCGGAATTCGGCAATCTACAAGAAAAGAAGGAAATAAGCACTGTCCGTTGCGACTGATTCTTCAACGTCCACAATGGAGAACATCCTTCAGTAAAATATTAACGATTGCACTTTGCATTACTGCAAACTGAGATTGTTACTGTCCAGGCATACACCGATGTGTATGTGCCTGCAGAAAACAAATTTGAGATGCCATGAACATTTTAATATGAGGCGCTATGAGTTCTTCCGCTGTGATGTGGTTCCAACCATCGAAACTAAAGGAAGGGTTGCTATATTTCTTAGCAAATCATATCCCACTAGACGTATTCCGCTGTCTACGCCTCCACAAGCAGTAGCAATCAGTTTATTACAGCTACTGAAGGTGACGATCTCTGCTTATATTTACCAGATTCCGAATGGCGAGCAGAATTCCTATAGGATTTTGTCAAGCAGCTACCATCTCCATTACTCCTTGTCGATGTTAGGACGAACAACTCTGGGTTAAGAAAGAAGGATCTATTTCTAAACAATGCGCTTGTCTTAGTAAACATGGCGAGAGCACACATTTCAACGTTGGAAATGGTACTTTCTCGGTCCTCGATATTTTAATCTGTAGCCTGGGTCTTACTCCTTGTCTGTTGTGGAGAGTGCTACCAGATCTTCACGGGAGTGACCACTTCCCTGTGCTGGTAATAACGCGAACGGCAAACAGTTATAAGGCCGAAAAGGTTATGGCAAAAGATGACGCTGGAACCGTGCTGATTGGGCAGCCATGGTGTGCTAATTGCCCTGGCTGGCAATCAGGCATGCTTTGACTAGTCAGACATGTTCGTTTTATTGTGAAGTAGCAGAGTGTGGATCGGTTTTTACCCGACCATGCAAGAAGAAGGGTAACGTATTTGCTACAATATACTTTGTGTTCTCCAATTCTACAACGATTTCACCGATTCTGACTAAATACGTGGTGGTCAGTTGTTCTTATCGACGCAAATGTCCTAGGGCATACAGAATCTTGAAATACACAAAAATCTTTAGATACAAAAAAATAAATATTTTTAATACCTTCCGAGGGCAGTAGGTTAGTGACGTCTATTATAAACTAGTCAATTTGCCTTGTTTTCGTCAGAGACCTTGCATGCAAAAGTGTATCCATGAAGAGTTAACTTGAGCTAAATTAAATGGACACGAATGAATGTTAACTCTGCCAGTTATTATTCGACTATGAAAGAAGGAATATGTCGTATTTACCTGCTACTTGAGTATGTTCCTTCCGCCCCTGAAATCACAAACTGATGTTTGAATTTTTGTAATTAAGCTCCTTCGAATTGATTTGTTGGTGACAGAGGTACTGGCAACAGAGTATGTAAGAAGATAAGGAAAGCAGTCGGTAGGTGGCGCACTCTTGAAATTGCTGCAGCAGCATACACACAAATAACATGACATAATATCTAAGTACATCAAAATGCTTAAGACACCTTTCCTGTGTTACAACTTATTTCTCAAGCGTTTCTATAATTAACATCATTATATAAAAGGAGGAGGTGCGAGTAAAAGAAATTGTTGAAAGCATCAATCTATGAGCTGAGTCGGATGCGACCCGTTTATTTCAAAAACGTTACGAGCCTCTAAAATTTACTTAATTATGTGCCAGTCAGCAACGGTCAGTACTGAGCTATTTTTTTTTTTCTGAAAAACTGAATATAAAAAATGTTAAATGCTAAATATGGGGGTATCGCATAAATCGATGCTAGTTTACAAAATAGTGTACAGCGTACACGCTGTGATCTATTTATAAATTTCTGACACTGTTATCTATCGCAAAAGTTTATAAAATTGTTTCTGACACTTATGACGAGTAACTAGTTTGTCTGGCTTTTGCTTCGTGATTATGCAGCAACTAGCACCGTAAGTTATTAGGTAAAAATGTTACTTGGCAATCCAGATAAATCCTTTTTGCGACCTGCTGTATCTGGTCGCTACGGCCGCGTGTTCCTCCGTACCTGGTCTGAACCACTGCTATGTCTGTGCTGGAAGATCGTGTAAAACTGTACGAAGTTCGTGTTCTCGTGTCTTCGTCTTCTGTCCAGAACGTTGAACCAAGTTTTAAACTGAAAGTTTTCACATGTTTAATACACTTTTATACCCACATTGTTCGATTAACTGGCACACATGCATTCATGCAGTGCGTGTTACAATTTACAATATTACAAAATAGCATTACAAGGTTATGACTTTAAATTACATATATAACGAGTACCGACACTCAACCTTACATATCTTAGGTCTTTTCATCAAGTTGACTGACTGAAATTTAAATTTAGGCGAGGCTGACCTTTACAGACAAGATACATCTTGGTTGGTTACGGATAACAATTTTTTACATCTATTACAAGCTTTCTTTTTTTGTTACAAACGTAATACACAAAATTATTAGCCACTTGCATTGATTTACGATAGCTCAAAAAACAATCATAGTTACCTTGGTTATTGAGGCTCCCATACTTGACGAAAGTCCGGCGACAGGCCGCTCAGCTCACAGCGTTTGATGGGAGACTGACGAGATTTAACAAGGCGAACGACAGGGTTAGTAAAAGGGGAGGGCGTGACGTCAGAGCGTCGGGCAAGGTACAATTCGCGGACTGTTGCATTCGGCAGCAGACGAATGATTGCAACAGACTCCCCCCCCCCCCGAAAGACAAGCGTCGGGTGCAGGAGCGACGGTTGTTCAAGGTTAAATTCGTCAAAATTAATCGGCACGGTCAATGTAACCAAACAGAGTCGAATCAGGGGAAACCCGTAGCTTATGTACGTAAATGGGAAAATTCAGACACTAGCGCGGCACTAGCCGCCATCTGGAAACAACTCAAAGGGCTACCTTCCGTCACCTTAGAAGCGCTGCCTGCGCGCAGCAACGCTTCCTCCCTGAAAGCGAACGACGAGGGGGTGATCAGTCCCCGCGCCGCTCACCAGGCAAGGCGACCGAAAGCGGGGTTACAAATTAATATTTTGATGAGCATGGAACATGTTCACGCCCGAACATGAGGACTGCGACTCAGTATGAGAGGGTACAACAGACTTCAGTTACAAGAGCCGAGAAGGGTGATTGTTCAAGAGCATCGACAACCAACCGCGCGACTGAGAGCGAGAGCTCAAACTGGAGGGGTCACTCACCTTAAAAGCGCTTTATAACCACAGCAACTTCTCTTTACGGCACACGGACGACAAGTTGTAGAGCACATCTCTCCCTCGTCCGACCGTGCGAGGTGAGATAAGGGGGTAGTACCACTACCTGGGTACATGGCTAAACTGTGACTGGGGGGGCACGCCAGACTACATTCACTGGCAAAGGGGGGTACGCCAGACTACATTCACTGGCAAAGGGGGGTATACCAGACTACATTCACTGGCAAAAAAAGGGGGGGCACTCACCCTAAAAGCGCTTTATAACCACAGCAACTTCTCTCTACGGCACACGGACGACAAGTTGGAGAGCACATCTCTCCCTCGTTCGATCGTGCGAGGTGAGATAAAGGGGTTAGTTGCACCATTACCGCTACCTGGGTACATGGCTAAACTGCGACAAAGGGGGGGGTACGCCAGACTACATTCACTGGCAAAAGGGGGATACGCCAGACTACATTCACTGGCAAGGGGGGTACGCCAGACTAGATTCCCTGGCGAAAGGGGAGGTCACACTCTTTACGAGCCTTTTTCTTTTACGAGTTTCTTTCCTGACCTCTCTCTCTCAGCGCGAAAGTTTTGCACTGTCGCTTATTACGAAGTCAATGATTCATTATAAAATAGTTTACCGTGACAAGGAAATGCTAGTTGACACGACTGGACCGTCGGGTTCTGTTTTTCTGAATGCCGCGTATATTAATTCGTAGTTAACGCAAACAAATTAACAGGCAAATCGATTAACAGGCACACATGCATTCATGCAGTGCGTGTTACAATTTACAATATTACAAAATAGCATTACAAGGTTATGACTTTAAATTACATATATAACGAGTACCGACACTCAACTTTACATATCTTAGGTCTTTTCATCAAGTTGACTGACTGAAATTTAAATTTAGGCGAGGCTGACCTTTACAGACAAGATACATCTTGGTTGGTTACGGATAACAATCTTTTTACATCTATTACAAGTTTTCTTTTTTTGTTACAAACGTAATACACAAAATTATTAGCCACTAGCATTGATTTACGATAGCTCAAAAAACAATCATAGTTACCTTGGTTATTGAGGCTCCCATACTTGACGAAAGTCCGGCGACAGGCCGCTCAGCTCACAGCGTTTGATGGGAGACTGACGAGATTTAACAAGACGAACGACAGGGTTAGTAAAAGGGGAGGGCGTGACGTCAGAGCGTCGGGCAAGGTACAATTCGCGGATTGTTGCATTCGGCAGCAGACATTACTTTGATATTCCCACATTTTGCTAATATTTCATTTATCGGAAGGGCTCCCTCATAGTCAGGAACTGTAACAGAATTCAGCTTGCGCGCATCTAAACATAGTCTGACCGTCTGGTCCTTTTTGATAACTGTGACCATCGGGTTGACATACGCACTTCGCGCCCTTTCAATCACACCATTTGCCTCCATCTTTTGTACCTTGCAACAAAATATCAAGCAAAACTTCTGAATACTGCCTTGGTATTCTAGCTTTTTCTGTTATTCAACTTACAGTTAGAGGAAAAAGGAAATGTAGATAGAATTCGTGCGAAACCAAAACCCTGCGAACCCACAGAAGAAAATGAGAGAAAACATTAAAAAGTAAGTCAAGAATGCACTTGAATGATATTTTGAAGACGCCACAACTGCAAATGAGAAAGGAAATGTGCAGTAAGATTTCAATAATATAGTATCAATATCTATGACAGAATTGAAAAAAATAAACTTAGCTTGAGACAACATGCAAAGCTGAGGAAGCAATCAAAGACTACATAAACTTGTGAAAAATTATCAACCAAGGCGACAGAGAAGAAAAATCTCAATAACACAAAACGTGCAGAATAATGGTAAAACTTAGATCTAGCACTGTAGAAGAGATAAAGAAGTAAATAAAAAAACAATGTAAATTCTATGAAAATTTCGCTGGGAACGTTGTAAGGCGGATTACGAGAAAGTTACCAGTAAAACTAGCATAACTAACCGTCTCATCAAGCTATATTGAGCTTGAGTTATGTCCCTTTTATGTGGAAATAAACAGAAATTATGACAATAAAATAGCTGGAGGTACCACAAAAAGGCATTTCTTTGAAACTGATAGTATTTAAGAATTTGATAGATAAAAGACTTCAACCAATCAATATGAAAAACCTAATCCTAAACTATCAGCCTCTCTTTAGAAATAATCGCTCTGTATTTCAAGAAATAATAAAAGTAAGTTTATAATTCATATTTTGTTATTATCATTATTATATTTTTAATATATTATACTATATATTATGTTTTATTATATTATAGTATTTTCATATTAGGATTTTATAATTTTTAATATTTTATTTCTATTATAAAAGTGTTAGAAGATAAAATGTTTTAACCATAATTCTGTTCCATATGGTGCATGATTTAGATGAGTTTAAAAAGTTTTATACAGCGGTTTCAAAATATAATATTAATAACTGTACTGATGCTCCATGATTCCTCGGTGACAGCATTCTGCTCAGTAATTTGATAAACAGCAAAAAGTTTAGAAGAACATTATGATATGTAGTAGCTCTATGTGGGTCACAAAATTTATATAACCACCAATCTGGTGTGAATGATTAATGAAAGTTAGTGTGAAGTGTCAGCTGTCAACGTTATACGGTAGCAGTTCTGTGTACTACAAAAGACAAGGCGTAGGCCTACAGAGATTTAATTGTATGAATGAACCAAGATATACAAAAGAAAAATTCTTAGAAATAAGTTTATTACCATTTTTAAAATAGACGACAATTGCTCTCTAGTCTTAAGAATAATCAGCATTTATGTAAAATGCTTTGTGTCGCTTTTTAAATGCTATATACCAAAGCTAAGTATTTCCATTTGTTTATTTAATGAATTAATGTTAACTTCTCAGCTTCATACTTTTACATTTGACAATTAAATGGAAACAAACGTACATAATCCTTCCTAATGTAGTAAAAACACTCGTCGACAATGAATAAAGCTGAGAAAAAAAACAAAAGAAGTAAGTAACAACCATGTGAGGTGTAAAGAAAATTGAGAATTTTTACAGTAAATAGTGCATAATAAACATAAATAAAATTGATAAACATACATAATCGCTTGAGATTAAAATATTCAAAGAAAAACAGTAAATCGGGTACAGTTATATCCGGAGGAAGGACTTTACTAGAAATAGAAATATACTATACTCGGTTTTCCAGAACGAAGACGACAATGGAGGTACAGAACTAGAAGAGAACCCGAGTTAAGAACTGTAAGTAATAGAAGAATTTATGAACCAGTAGTACGCTATTGGAGGTTACTATTATTTATAAAAGTAGTAAGTACTTGTTAAATGTTTATTAAAGAGAAAAATAGTCTTCAAAAAACAGAATAGGTTAACGAAAAAGTTCGGGTTCGACGTGAATTAACATAAAAGAAAGTATGGGGGTTTTGTTGTACGAGAGAGGATAAGACTTCTTACAATGACGAAGTGTATGGTGGTATGAGTGTTGTGTGTAACCGCCAGCCGCTTTAGACATGTACATAATTCATAACGCTGAAACATTAATTTCATGGTCTACTCACAGTAATTTCATTCCGCAGCGTTACTGTGGTCATATTGAATTTTGTCCTAATTATAGTACTCAAAATACGTCAATTATGTACAATTAATTAAGGTAAAACATAACTGAAAAAGTAAATAATAACTACACATAAAACAAAATACAGCAACTAATATTTAAATGAATATCTATAATATAAAACTCAAAGTCTGAGAATTTATGGGTACTGAATACAAATCCACACCGTTACACCGATTGCCACCAACTTTTGCACAGGTAACCTTTGACACAAAGGGAAAAATACTGTATAACTTGGAATTTGATATTTTGCTCCGTTCGCACGATTTAGGCTCTTTTGATTATGCCTTTTCGTTGACGCGTATAAAGATGTCAACAATACCATGAAGACCAGAATTAATTACAATAGTAACAAGTAAATAAACAAATGATATTTAGCGGCATCGGAACTGTACCTTTATCCGTTCCTGCAGTTTTTAATGTTTTTAATATGCGATTGTATTGATATATTTTGTAATTTTGTATACAGATACGTCTATATATTTTGTATTTGTCTTAAACGATTATAAAATTTATGTTATACGTATAATAATGCAATGAATAAGTAATGAAATATATTAAATACTACTACTAAAGATGCTAACAACACCATGGAGACCAGAATTAATTACCATAATAACAAGTAAATAAACAAAAGCTATTTAACGGCATCGGAACTGTACATTTATCCATTCCTGCGGTACATTTTCGATGTTTTACATAATATGCGATTGTATCGATATGTTAAGATGTGGAAAAGAAGAAGTGTACTAATTGTAAATTGTCCTATTACTTAATGCAAAGCGAAAATGCGTGTTGTTTTAATTTGTGAGGTTAGGTGACAACGGTTTTTGGTTTTTAGTTTACTGCTGAAATAAATAAAAGCCATAACGTTGAGGAAAACATAACGTTTAATGTGTTATACAATGTTTCTAATACAGTCACATTTAAAATAAAGAATTTAGCACATAGGTTTTTAAACTAAAGAATTCATGTAGCCAAAGTGATATTAGATACCATAAAAACAAAGCGCCTCGTACATGCCCGGTAATCATTGGCCTTTAAAGTTATTAATCTAGTTTCCACCTAGAATGAGAAAACGGTATTTGAGCTAGGAGATCATGGGATTAGGACGTATACAATGAGATGGAGAAGAGAGGCTTGCATCGAGCTTCTGGCATACAGTATGTGGCATTAACTGTACAAGCATTAGCGTATGATGGATAGTGTATGAAAATGATACTTAATACAAGTAAGACGAAGTCGCACATTCTATAGGTAATGAGTACCCATCCCATCCCGTGTAGTCCCAAAGTTTACATCTGTCCACTTCATGCGTACACATAA
Organism: Magicicada septendecula; assembly: GCA_034769895.1. Lineage (NCBI taxonomy): Eukaryota > Metazoa > Arthropoda > Insecta > Hemiptera > Cicadidae > Magicicada > Magicicada septendecula. The sequence continues at coordinate 389,771,382 of CM068368.1, read as the reverse complement.
TGCATTGCACTAGACTCGCACAATTACCTGGTGCATGTACAGTGAATACATAAGTCGTATTTTACATTGAATGCCTTCCGGTTACTACACAAGACACGAGTCTGCGTTACATATCTAGATGAATACGTATACAAAATATCCAGAAAAAATTGCAAATAACTATTGAAATTTCCAACTTGCCTTACAAGGTTTTATTAACAAAACCAAAAATTTTACAATTCCGGACAATGGGTAAAAGCCTCTCCTAGGCTCAAGTTGAAGATAAAAAGAGTGTACTCAATCTTGAACTATTTACCGCAATGGAGAACTTATGAGAAAATTACATTCAAAGTGTAGATCATACTTACAAATTTAAACAATTTCACCCAATTTCCATGTCTTATACAATGCAGCAGTAATATTACCTCACAGAAATCATTATCAAATACTGCATGACGAAAATCTCATCTATAATTTCCCACCTCTGTCCTGTGTAAGACATAAATAATATACAAATAATTTATTTATACAGAAATTTTTATGATTCATAAACTTTTAAATAATTTCTATTGCCGTTTTTAACCTAACATATTGGTTTTATTTCCATAGCTTTTCATATTACTTTTGTTAGAGATCTTTTCTTTAATCAAAAATAATATCGCAACGTAAGTGTTTAAAAAGTTTTGTCTACTCCAGTGGTTTACCTTTTAAGTAATTTTGGCAATTATAGGTTACACTTGAATTCAGTTTGACAATGCAGAAAGGAACACGGAGGAGTAAGAAGCTTGTAGACTCGTATCGAAAACATAAATCCAATTACTTAACTCATGTTAAGTGATGCGCAATAGAAAGTCGGTAGCCGGAGCAAGTTCCATTTATCTAAACGGCTGGGTGGAGTAAGTAGTGTGAAAGACAACTGTTACTAACTGGACAGTCTTATCGCTTGTCCGTCCTCGTAGCCGTGTTACTTTAATAGAGATATACGGAGCAGCCAGGGTTCACTCCTTTAATGAAAAGGCCGGGGTAGTGTAACCTCTAACTTATGGCAAGCAACTTTGCCCTTTGTCGCCACAAACTCTGCTCCACTTAATACCCTCCAACACATCATTCAAACTGTTACGAAGAACCGGTGTAGGCCAAACTGTTTCAGTTACCATAAACCTTATGTAATTAGGGCCGTCTTTGGTATATTTACTACATATGAGCTTCATTCATATTTCATAGTGCATGCAACACACATTACATTATGAAACAAACGTTAATCCTTATATGTTTAAATTATTCAACATAATGAGTATTATTTAAACTGCATTATGTTTAAACATGACTGCAATTAAAATTCTCACTTAATCAAGCACAATTGTTATATTGCCCCTCCACCCGTCATATGCCAAGGTTGTGTCATTTTTTCCTTAACGTTCGACCTTTCCTATGGAAAACGTCTTCCCTACAACCTTAAATTGTAAACATTGTAGGCCTAATGTCAAGGGAACAAATTTGACAATGACGACGGATGACCGGCAGAAAGCAATTACTATAGAATGTTAGAACCGCAGTAAAAGGCAATTTAAAGAAAAGAGTAATATGTTATTTAATCTTTCTACACCAAAATCTGCCATATTTAGTCTCAATATTCATTTCAATTTTCATTTTCACGGCTTCCAATCAATACGGCAAATTCGTCTTCTCAGTATGTAATAACTACCTTGCTATCTTCATTAAAAATGTCTTATCTTCCTATTCTTGAAGTTTAAAATCACCTTAGATCGTAGTACCTGGTTCTTAGCTGTAATAGAGAACTCCTGACTGTGAGAAAATACGACTGAGTGAGACTTCGAAATTCGACGTAAGAATCTAAGAATGATTTACGAACCAAAGTTTGTGGCCTTTTCTAAGCAACCTGGGACGATAAAATTTCTAGTCAAGCTTCCATGGATTCTAAACCATGTCTCTATTCAACTGTTAAGGTAGCTTTGCGGTAACTGACAGTGAAACCGTGACATGTGGTCCACGGAGATTCTTTTAACGACTACCGTGGGCGCCACTCGTAAGAGACTTCAGCCGTACTCGGGTAATCGCCGGCTTCTTCCAACAAATTCCGACGTAAATCCTGCAGCAGGCCGTAGTTTTTCATTCCACTTCTGCTGGAGAAGAATATCAACGTGTCGACGAGTACTCCCGACTCTAGAAAGGTATCTTATACCCATTGCCATAGGAAAATAACATAACTTTCGATACTTCTTCCCGCGTGTGTGTTATCACTATTGTCTCTATCTCCCTCTGTGTGTGTGTGTGTGTGTGCGCGCGCGCGCGCGCGCGTGCGTATACACCTGACCCTGAGTATTCCGCTGGAAAATATGTATGCCCCATAGAGTTGAAAATGACCGTTCGGCAGACGCACTATTAATAGGAATTGTAAGTATCAAGACGCACAGTTTTGTAATTTCCTGTAATGACTGAGTGAGTCCACTGGCATGTAAGTACGAGAAGCATCATATACCGACTTGTCTCTAAATTCGTCGGAACTGTATACATACAAAAGTTCATTCTTCAAACAGGTCGTGTTAAAGAATCTGCCACAGTTTTTTAATAACACTTGAAATGCTTTGTCTAGGAACTGAATCTGAAAATTTAGCAATAATTTGGCCTTTCATAGTGTCAATTATTTCAAATAAAAGCCGTCTGCAGGAAATTTTTCATCACCATAATAACCAATTTATTTAATCGAAGGTTTTTTTTAATAATGTTTCTTCTCGTACATTTAAATTTTTACTTTTGCCAGACTTCATCAAAACCATCACGCATTCTGAAAATAACCAGTTGCATGCGTTTGTGTTTCGGCATCCCACTCCTCACACTGTCTTCTCCCATTGACTTGTAACGTCTGGACAGTTCGGATTTACAATTAAAAATCACGGCAATGCAATCATCCTGTTGTTGTAGTTCCAACTAACATTACACACTGTCGGAAGACGCTTTTTAACTTAGCGATTAAGAGCGTTATTTCTATTTGAATATTTTGTAAAAAAGAAGAGAACCCTGACACTTTTTGGGAAATATTTTACATACTTTTATACATTCAACAAATTTTCTTAAAACTAAATTAGGTCTGTGATAAAAGCAATGAACAAACAATATTTTAGAATCGGAATATTTCTCTTTTACGAGAGTCTGAATACCACTAATTGAACATCATTGGTGCGTCATCGCATGTTTGTGCGAATATATAGTCCTATTACGTGAGGAATTTTCTGCCGGTTTTGAGTTAGTGTCCATGGATCCTTCTGATTTTTTTCAAAGTCTTCCTAAAAGGTGATAAAATAAAGTTAACGACATTTTTTGGCCCGCTCTTAAATTTAGGGGTTGTTTTCACCCCTTTTTCGGGGGTTAAAAAAACAAAATTTAATTCACTCCGGAAACCGATAGAGAATTAAATTCTAAGGAAAAAGGAGGTATACACTTTCCGAAAAAATGCATTGTTTGCTAGCTACAAGTGTTCAACGCTTTGCAAAAAAACGCGTTTTTTAAAATTAATATACAAATGACTCAAAAACAATGCCATTTTGCGAAACATTTGTATAAATCAAACTTAAAGGTTATTAACAGGCGATCATTTCCCATATTGTTTGGTTTCGTTATGTCAAATGATTCTCGAGAAACAGCCAAAACAAAATGGCGATTCACCGGTTTTTGATCAAATTACTTGCTTAAAACTAATATAATACGGCGAAAAATGGTTCAATCGTAACCAAATTAGTATCAAATGAAAGCTATGGTAATTTTTTAAAAATTGTGGGTTAATCATTTGTGTAGCTTAAAACATTACTAAGTTATGTAGGAAAATATCATATGTGGAAATTTTTTCCAAGAAATTTAAAAATGGACGTCCGTCATTTTGTCAAATATGCATATTAAGCCGGGATACTTTAGTTTTCGATTGTCTATAATATTAGCAATGTCCTCAATTCTTTTGAACCGTATATGTATTGCTGTACACTAACACGTAACGTTTTAAAAAAGTTCAAGTTTTTGGATTTTCGCCAAAATTCGGTTTTTTATTAAATATCTCAGTAACGATGCGTTTTATCGAAGGGTAGTTACGAATCAAAAATAAATCTTATGAAAAAGCAAAACTTTTGTATTTTGTTTTTTCTTCTTTATGACTAAACCTCGCTGAGTTACAGGAGTTTAAAAGTGTATCTTGCTGACATCGTGTAAAACATTTTTAATTTCTAGGCGAAATATCTAGTGTGCAGTAGGATTTTTGACTATAGTGCATATGACAATAGTTGTAGCTCTTTAATGTTCCTACAAAATACATTTTATTTGAAATCTGTTTCTTAAAAATTGACCGCGTTATGACTAAAAATGTAAACACGCTCCAACAGTTAGATTTTGTTATCGTACGTTATATGTTAGGGTGCGGTCCTGAGAGCCTATTAATTTATACTAAACTACATTTGTTCTAGAACCTTTCAGGAAGAGATAGTAAAAGGAATCAAAATGTTACATGGACACTAACTCAAAATCGGCTGATAGGCCCTTTGTCATTCCCACGTAATAGACTAATAGTTTCTCACTGCACTGCACCTGGTCTACGTATTCACATACAACAAGAGACAACCGAGCAGCCGTGCGTTGGCTACTGGAATCTGAAAATCCTAATAGTGTCTCCTCAACTTTTCATTTTGAAGTTTACATAACGGAAAATAGCTGAAAGTTGGGATTTATTCAAAACATTAGTTGTTTCATCCATAACTACAGCAACAAAATTAGAACAGTTCAATTGATCTTTAATTTTGTTCATTAGAAAACAGGATATGCACTTTATAATGTCACTGTGAATTACGCTAGACGTACCGGAAATCGCTGTTGCAGTTTTTAAGTGATGATACAGTTTATCATCAGTTTCAGCTAGGAAATTTAACATTTCTACGTAGGTTCCTTTATAAAGTAAATTAGAGGATTCATCATTACTTCTAAACTGCACTTCTTGTTGAACTAAGGAACACGTAGCATTTATTAAGCGTTCCAAAGTGTATCTGTTACGTTTCACATTTTTATTGTATTAATCTGTCACTTGCTTGAAAGCATTACTTAATTAAAAAGTAAACTCTTCTATTTCCAAACTTGGATAAATCATTCATTGAAAGATATAATTTTCTACGGACTGTTGTGAAATTATTGATGTTACGGACATCATTCTATTCCATGCACTTTTTTCTGTTGACAATAAAAGACGTGGCTAGCAGATAGGACACTCTTATAGCAAAGGATTTTATAAGAATATTACGTATACCTTGCAGCGTTAAAATGACTATCATAACCGCCAGATGATTTTGATTTTAAAGTCGTTAGTTTAGGACTAGGTCTCCCGTTAATAACACCATCACTCTTGTTCTTCAAATACGCAAACCAAAAGGGTTTTGTATATTTTCTATCACAAAATTATATTCGTTGGTGGAAGAACAAGGTCTGATTCAAGGGTATCTGAAGTTATTGTACTTACACAAAATAAATCAGAACACAAATAATCGAATTAATAATAATAAAGTAACACAGACAAACGCGTAACTAAATGAACAAAACAGAATTAAGTGAAAGTAGTATCCGGTACGAGTCGGTTTTGAAAACAAAGACAGCTGTCAACTGAGCGATTTGCAGGTTTATACACCGGCAACACATTGGACTGACGAATGTGCCCCTTCCACTGGTCTCTATTACGAGGTCAATGACCACAGGCTACTGTACATAACACTAACGTCGTCGGTGTTTGAGCTGACAACACACATTAAAATGACAGTCCAAACGCTGAACAGTTCGAAACAAATATTATACTTTTCTTCAACTTCCTCTACTAATGTTGTCCACATTTCAAACTAATCAGTAACTAAAGTATTTACTCTCCGATATGATTAATTTTGTTTCCTTTCAGTTCCCGTACTGTTGCCGCCGGCAACAGCGGTTACAAGGACGCCACACTACTGAAGGATATCATAAATGTGCAACTGATGTGGCAGCATTAGGAAACGACTCTTGATTGAGAATTTGAGCTAGTGTTCATAATGGGAATACGTGTGTTCGTTAAAAACTTACACGACATTAATAGAGTGTAATAATATTTATAGAGTCTCGTATATATTATTTGTATAAGGTATAGTATTTGTAGAATGGACAATAGCATTGAAAAAGTAATTATTGTACTTGATCCAAGAAAATTTGTGAACTGAAACATTGAACCTTTCCAGAATTTGTCCACCGTTGTTTCTAAACTAGTGATATTTGCCGAAAAGTAAACAGTGAAAGAGTACTGTATGTGTGTGTAAAAATTCTCTTCCTCTCCAAATTTAAAGAATTTTATTTTCCCCCGAATGTTTACTTGTGCGGTTGGTTAATTTTTGTAGGCATCATGAAAATTAACCGCACATTGTTTCAGTAAATATGATATGACCAGTAAATCAGTAAAAAATATATTAAAAAATGTGAAATATTTCTTTAAAATATATTGAGAATACTGTCAAACGAAGCGAGTAAATAATAAACATTTTAATTTTTGTACGAATTGTGTTTGAAATATATTTCTTATGTTTAACACATGCAATTTTAATCATAACCATTATCCATCGTTTAGTTGCTTAATAAAGTAACATGAGCTGCAGTAAACATAACATCCGGAGTAAAACTATTGAGGCCAGTGTCATGAAACGTGCTAGTGGTTACAATATAAATAACGTGCTGGAGAAGACCGCGGTCACTGGGTGACATTAAATTACAGGACCAGTTTCCGCTCCACGTTTCAACGTGTAAAGCTTCTACAACCATGAATGTGTAACACTGTTATTCGCATAATATGCCACTAACTAACGTTTTCACACCCATCTATGTTTTTATGTGCTGGATATTACCGTTCAAGCCCGTTGCTTACACCAGCATATTTACATTCCGCTTATTAAGTTAAACGTGTAAAATTATAAACCATAAATAATTATTAACAGTGTTACTATTTACACTACACGCAACTAATTAAACTGTCCATTCCATCCTAGTTATAAGCTTGTTTTACGCAACAAACTTATATTTTTTTGTTTATATTATTTTCCATATTAACGGTTTCGAATTTATTCATTTAAGGTTAGGGATCGTCTTTATTCAGGAACAGCTTATATTCCATACACGTTTTAATTTGACAGATAAGGTATTACTTATTTATTCGTCTTGTTGGTATGACAGTTACCAATGCGATTTCGCCTAAGATTCTGATCTATTCATCATTACGGAAACAAAAAGGATTTTATTTGTTAATACGAGTACAGGGTAGTTCTACTGATTCGTAGTTACAGACAAAGCAATCGGAAGAATGTACTTTCTAAAACTAACTAACTAGATTTTGCAAAAGTTAATGTGAACAATTAATTAAATAAATTTAATGTTTCACAATCGCGCAGACTCTTGGAGCATTTCAAAGAGATACATGGAAGTGCGTCTTGAGGTGCGTTACAGGAATTTAAAGTATTAATTTTCAATTAACAATTTTAAGCATAGTGGAAATTAATACGGACAGATTCTATTTACGTATCTATTATTTCTACTGAGGACTGTTATTTGGACATCTGCCTCAGAACAAGATTGATTATGTCCATAACCAACCAATCTAAGGTATTTAAGAGACTAAGGTATTTATAACGACAGTTGTTGTCATCAGGTTTGTAATGTAGAGAAAAATCCACACACATGGTGGAAATGAAAGTCATAATGTGTGCAGCCAATCAACTGTTGTATTAATTAAACACGAATACGTCTTTGTAACTAAATGACACCACAGGGAATGTCTGTGTTTAAAATAACACCACAATTTTTCGTGTTATTATGGAAGAATAATCCAAAGGCGTGTTGTCAATATATTTGTAGAATGTATTGACAATTTATATGAATACTTAATTTGAACTTTCACGAAAACTCCACCAAAGGTGTTGTTTAACACACTGCCGGTTGCAAGCCCAGGGCCTCATCTTGTAAATGAAGAAAGAGGAGCAGGAGAAGTATCAACCTCCTTAAAAACCTGGCTTCATCTGGCTCCGAATGGTAGCATCCAGTTATAGGGCCCCGGGATAGGGGAACAGGTGATAAATGGTCAAGGATCTCAAGGCGGAGGAGAAAAGTTCTCAAAGGTGGAGAGGGCGGACGAGCCTAGGAGGTGGGTGTCCGAATGAAACCTTGGGCACGTCTGGAGGCTCGACATTGGCAGCCAAGCTACCGGACTTTCCTGCGATCAGATTAGTGATTCAGGAGACTTAAGCGTCTTCAATCGTCTAGAAAGGTTAGATAGGAAAAGGAATGAGAACATGCGTCATTCATCCTGTCCGACCAGTGAATGACATGGTAAAGGAATATAAACAGAAATGGTTTGATCACATCAAACGTATGGACCCATCAAGAATACTACACGTAAGTGCAAAATTGATGCCTGAAGGTAGATGAAGTCTGGGACGGCAGAGGAAAAGATGGTGAGATTATTTGTAACGACGGACGACGTAGTAGGCTTTGAGCCTTTTTCTTGCAAAGAAAAAGAAGTTTCATGAAACGAATTTCAAGCAGAACTTAATTTTTATTTCGTATCTACTCAGTGATGTAGTAAATAATATACAATATTGGCAAGTTATTTCTAGAAGACAGAAACAAGCTCTGAAAATTCTTAACCCTAAAATGTACAAACGACAATTGAATGAAGAAAAATAACTAACAATTTTCTTATATATGCAAGAATACGATTTTTGTGAGCACCTGTACGTTTATTTTAGAGCTAAAGCTAAAATAAAGAAGCTACGGATGAAAACATAGTAAATGTCTAAAACATACCGAATCTACGTTTAAATTTCAATAGTTCAATCTGTCGTCATACTTTGTCTTTTGGGAGACAAAATGTAATTTGTAATATTATTAACAAGCTGTGGAGATGTTTCTTTAGTTTCACGAACTGTTTGAAATTCATAGCTGGTTCTCAAACATTTAGTGGTGCCTGTAGAACTCAACTGGTTCTGCAGCATGGGATAAGTTCGTTGGAAGAAAACAACCAAAGAAGTCCCAGCTTGCGCCGAGATTATTCATCACTCGGATATCATGTAGGATAATGTATTAAATAATGTACTAGGCGTATGATTTGAGCTTAAAATTTGTTGCTTTTTTGTTACTCAGTTCACATTAATAACAGCCCAAAGTCACAGCTAGATGGAATAGTTGAAATCGGCTGCCAGTACATTCCTTCCCGCGTATAGCTTGTACCTAGTATAACGATGCTATGATGATACCATATTATTCTGTATTATTATTATTATGTACTATTATTCTGTACAATTGTGTGTTGCAAGTAACTTATAAATATATGCATAATAAAAACTAATGTGTGTGTGTGTGTGTGTGTGTGTGTGTGTGTGTGTGTGTGTGTGTGTGTGTGTGTGTGTGTGTGTGTGTGAGAGTGCGCGCGCGCGTGTGTCCCTATGTCTATGTATCTGTCACTTTTAACCTATCTATAATTGAACTGAAGTGTTATACGTTTCAATTTATTGTTGCATGCCACCAGAATAAGACCACGCATTGAGCAATTTCTCAGAAACAGTTTTATCAACACAAATAGAAGACGCAAACAATTACCAGCGTGGCTCATATTCTTCTTGCTTCCACATATATAGAACGGCGTCGCGGCTGTAATGCAACCTCTAACACAAGTTACAAATAGTGTTCGTCGTACACACGCTGCTCATAGGTCTACTACGAAATATCTGAAACTGATAAACACCTCAGTTCAATTCCATCTTACTGCACGGCCATCTGCGACGAACAAAACGATGCTCAGATTTTGTGCTGTGAGAACTGCTGTGGTAATTACAGCTTATCATTTTATAAAACAAGAACAGAAACGTGGCGTCGACGATGGTGGCACACACAATTGTTTCAAAATCGGGCAGATATCGAATTTGCTGAAGAATTCAGAAATCACAGAAAATCAGTGGCCAACACAAAAACTTTACCCAGATGAGCCCACATTTGTTTGAACACTTACTGATCACAGATGCACCGAAGGTATGCAAACGGGAAATCCATTTGCAAGAACCTATCTCGCATTCATGTTCAAGACAGGAAAGTACATCAAAACGTAGCCAGGTATTTAGAATTAAAACTTGACAGAAAGTGATCTAAGGCCCCTGTGTGGGATAACTGGCATTCCGGCTTTATGTACAGCAGTCATCTTTTGTGGACTGGGAACCGAGATCTCACCCAGTATTTGCTCTGGATAGGGTCCGTTCGACTTCATACAATGTAATAACATACTGAAATCAATCCTATTAAAGTAATAACTCAATAAAAATAAGCGCTATTGAAAATTGTTTATAAAACACTTATTGACTTAATTTATTTTTATATATTTCATTTTTCAAACGTACACGCTAATGCTGCGTAATAAACCTGTTTATATATTTAAAAAAGGGAAAGTACTGTATTAACTTATAAAGCTGAGATTAATTTTATTACTTAAAACAGCTTAAAAATGAAGAGATTAAAACATTTTTTTGTCAACTTTATACCCTTTGGGGGGGGGGGTCCCGTTCTTCTCCCCCTCACCATAACTACGCCCCTGATCTCAACTTACCGCATGGCACTAGTCTCTCCATGCAGTCCAGTGCGAGCAGTTGAGATCTCGGTCCCGCTCGGCTGAAGATAACTGTGTAGTATCCCATACGGGGGCCTCAGACCACAGCCCAACAGTTGCCAAGTATAAATTGTATTGACAACGGGCGGTCAGACTTACGTCCTTTTATTTTCCGTAATGAGCTTACTCATAACTTTTGCTAACGCTGCCTACTTCTGTTACTCGTTCTTCTTAAATAATTACACTAAAAAATTAATTAAAATTGAAATATGTTTTTATAATAATCGACAACCGACGGTATTTAATACCAGAAATTGTTTGTGCCCCTCTACGATATTCAACATATTATATTCGGACCACTCTTTACTTGCCGTCTGCGTGGTGCGAATGACTAACGCGCTCTGAATACGTGCGCACTGGGCACACCAAATGCTAGTGTTGGGCACAGAAACCAACAGTAGACCGTTCGTCGCACGCCTGTTCCTAGCGTGCGCAGCGAATGCGCTTTGCATATTCGAAGCCCCGTAAACACTGGCAGTCTGACCCATGTCGCATCACAGCTGTGGCGAGCCTGTGTATACGCACGTTTACAGGTTTACAATTCCTGCAAAGACCATACATTTATTTTGATAGTTCCGTGTATTTCAATAATGTACTTTACCAACTGATATTACATCCTCTAGTCCCTTGTTAATGGAAAAAGAACTACTCTTGCTGTTCTAAAAATTTATTTGTTTGTAATTTAAACATATCTATAAATGATTAACTATTAATTGTTCATTCTGAAGACCTATTTTGGTTGTTAAACCATGTTCAGTTTTAAGTATAGTTGTTGAAACACTATTAAACCACTACAAATGGTATCGTTAACTACTGTGATTTTTTTTATCAATTACTTTTTAATGCACAATAAAACATTAACTGAAGACTTCCCTTTAGCAAAACTTTCCATATTTTTATATTTCCTTAAAGAGTTTCTTTGTTCGTTTAATCTTTGAAATGTAAATCTCATTTCTTTTTATAAAACCTGATTCTCACCATCCATTTTTTTCTAAGCGATTCGCTGCTTGTTTACTACTTTCATAATCTTGTCACCACGCAGTTGATTTCGTTAATATTCCTTTCAAGGAGCACTATCATATTTATCAGTTTAATTCTTCAAGGCATGTTAGCGTCAATGAAATAACTACAAACCAGAATTAATTACAGAATAAGCTGTTGTTAATATGATCCGTTGTAAAGAACAACTACGACCAACCACATTAATTAAATTTTGAAACAGCGAGTGGTCATTTAGCGATAGGCTAGAGAATGTTTACTTCCTGCGATCTAGCTTTTACAATTATTAACCGAGACCAATGGAAAGTTTTATTCAGTAAATATGTAGCCATTTGTTTGTGTGTGTGTGTGTGTGTGTGTGTGTGTGTGTGTGTGTGTGTGTGTGTGTGTGTGTGTGTGTGTGTGTGTGTGTGTGTGTGTGTCTTAAAAGCATTGTTTTCGTGTTAAGATCAGTTATTAAGTTCTTCTGTGTAGATCCAACATATGTAAATACGTACACAAACCTATAGAAGAAAACATGGTAAGAATAAGATATCTGCTCTGAAGTTAAAATAGGTACGAAGCAAAGTTGGAGACAGAAAGTACAATAATGTGAAGGGAAGGCAGGAAGATAGATGCCACGTGTGATACGTATAGTCGCGCAGAATATATTCCAGTCTGATTTAGGTCTGTACATAATTCATTATGCTGGAACTTTAATTTCACGGTTCGTGCACAAACTTTGCGATTTACAGTGTTACTGTGGGCGTCACATTGAATATTACCTTACGTTTTGTACACAGAATGCCGCAATTTATTGTAATTCCTATCTGTAGAAAACTTATAGATACTATACGAGAGCATTAAAAATAAAGTTTACTTTATACGTACATTGTACTTGTTTGTAATTTCGTATAACAGCTGTAACACGTTTTATGGCTATACCACTATTCTGTATACTCTTTGATGACGCTTATAATAATCGACTACAGAAAATCAGGCCAGGCCTACTAAATCTTCTGTAGCTTATACCTCTACTTTAGATGTCTTACCTAATGTCCAATGTGTATGCACTTATATAAAACAACGTACATAAATTATTAGACCAAGTATTATTAAAAGAAAACCTTATTAGAAATTGTAAAGGACATTGTGTTTTATAAATAAGTCCTATTAAAATTTACTTGTATTTATTTTATTTTATTGTTTTTCAGTATCATCCTGCTTGTACTCATGGACACCAAATATACAGGCCAAACAATTTTTCCCTGTCTAAAAATGAATCCTGGATCCGCGCCTCCATTCTTTAACATTGAAACGAGTTCTTAAAGTGAACAATATTGTAGTACGGCAAAAAAAAATTCATTATATTTTTTCAGTCAATTTTCCTGATTCATAGAAAGAATGCTTTTAGAATTAAAATAAATAATTATCACTATTCTTCTAGTGCAATATAAATAACATCATTATAGCTCAAGGGAAGGAGACAAAACGTAACTCTGTATCTAGGTCTAGGTGATGATAATTGATTTGGAAATAATCGTGGTCTGTCTTGAGTTTTAGGCACTACGGTTTGAATAAGCCGTAAGTGCACAAAGTCACCTCAAAGCTACGGTTTGAGCCACGATGAGTGCACAAAGTCATCTCTTGGCTTAAACTGAGTTTATTAGTGGTTGTTGTGCAATAAAAGATAAACGCAGAATTAGGTGTAAAGATAAAGATATCGTCTATTGCAGAAACTATTTGTCCAGGACAAGTATGAAGGAGAAAACGGAAAGCATAGTCATGATAATAGCATTAAAGATTTCATTTCAGGAGTTAACTTCAGAGAAATTATCTAATTATCTACTGGGCTTTTAAGCTATGATCCTCTTCTTATAAAACCATAAGAAGAAGTTTCGACTGCAACTGCAGCAGTTATATTCAGTGGGTCTTGTGTTTACCGTCCTGCACCTCCGTCAGTGTCGCGTCGTCAGTCGCTGGCGAAGTAGTATGATAAAATAGAAGACCCACTGAAGATGACTGCGGCTGCAATAGCTGCAGTTGAAACGTCTGAATTTATAAGAAGAAAGCCACGGCCCAACAGCCCGTAAAATAATTTTAATGAAGCATAGTCATGATGCGTATAAACAGTGAAGCTGCCTCGCGGTATTCTTAGAAAAACACAGTCTTATTGATGAATAAGGAGAACTGAAACAGGAACAGATCCAAGATGTGTGGATAAAAATTACTACAACGTGAAAAAGATTAGTAATTAGTAACTAGTAAAATGTACGTTGAACAAACTCGCAAATGTTCTGAATATGTGTAGTAATACCTAATACATTTTAACCAAATTACGCAGAGGAATATCTTTATGCATGCTGTTAAGTAACGATAGCTTAAACAAAAAAAGTGTAATTCTGAAGTGTTGGAAGATAGAATGAAGTGTAATTATCCTTATTAAAAATTACCATGGTTTATTTTACGATTCTTTAAAATTGCAGGAAACAAACATTTTTTAAGTGTATTTCTAAAGATTACACTACTTGAAAGTATGTTTGTTTAATTACGGCAAAGAGAAATAAAATAGCACATTAACTACTTAACTTATAGTAACGGTTACACCTGCTGATGTGACTTCACTATTTCCTGAAGTAATGCTTCCCGGGTTTAACACTGAAGTTTTTCAGTGTTAAAGTTCATGCTTCAACTTTGATGTGGCAGAGTGTCCTGGAATCAAAGATAAAATTAAGGTGTCTTAGGAATGGACGTGATCAAATATTGTTTTACCAAACAACAAATTAATTTTAAATTTCCTTGTCATCAAATGATTGCATTTTACACGTTCTAAACTTTAAATTGGCAGAATAATTAATCTACTTAATACACATATAAACGTTTGCACGTATGTTATGTGCATGTACATTGGAATATGTAGAGAATTATTTTAATTGTCTCTTTTCAAAAGGGGTTAGAATTTTTGTTTGCTTTAAAAAATAATTATTCTACTTTTAAATTGTATGAACAGTATTTTCATTACCTCAATGAAGTTTTTTTTTTGCAATGATTATTTACAAAAGTACTATTTATAAAAACGAGGCTAGCGTTTTGTGACACTTTCTCTCCGTCCTTTTCTTCTTCATCACATTGTCCTTCTGTTATTATGTCATTACCTTTGAGAAAGCTACTTTTATATCAAGTATTCCTTTTCTTTATGAAATCAATTCCCTAAGCGTTTAGAATGGCTCTGTGTTTATCTTGATTCTATTTCTTTCTTCCTTATAAGAGAAGCAAAACGACGAGTAATCGACCAGATATACATAATATACGTGAATTGCAGTAATTAGAAATATCCAACTCTCTTTGTATACATACAGTTACCAATTTTTAAAACTACCGTCAGAAAGTTCTTTTTATTACGTGTATTCTGATAGAAGTCGCATTTTAAAATTTTCTATAAATTAATTAAATTAAATTAATATATTGTTTAAATTAATGCGTTACGAATGTCTCGTAAAACAATTACATACCCTCACACACGCGCACTACACACGCGTTTAAGTATCTTTACGCATTATTTCACTGCCATTAAAGTTCTTTTGCAAGTTTAAAAATACTTAAAACTAACATATTAACAATAGTCCTTCTCAATTAATTTACAGTGTTCAATCCTGGAATCTCTACTTATTCGCATAGCTTCTTTATGTGCTATCACACGCTTTATTTTCGGTTACATTCCATCTGCAATTAGAATGCCCATTAAAATATATATGTATATGTGCATACTATAATGTCTACAGCATATGCAAAAACAACAAGACATCTCTAAGGAAAACGTTCTTTTAATGAAAAATGATTTAGTAGAGCAGGTAACTATTTTCTTTGTAGGAACAAGAAGAAAATAGAAGAGTCTAGAGAAGAATTAAAATCTGATGTGATAGACCTTGATCTTTAAGTCTTTAAGCAATGTGGCTGAAGCGTTAATCACTAACTCGAAATTGGGTAATCTTAGTCTCTTACTTGAGTTTATGTTCGGTTGTCAGAAACCAGAAAATTTAGGCCGTTACCAGTATTTTCAGGTACGGTCTCACTGGTAAGGTTATCAGGGCAGTGGCAACGCGTTCTGTATCAAAACGTTCTTGCTGATATATTGATGTCACAGTGGACTGGCCATTACGTACTCATAAACTATTCTGGCTCCATCATGTTATGACAGCAACATAGCTAATTGCCCCGTTCGAAATCATTTGACTTGTTTGGTTAAACAGTTCTACTCGAAATAAGAATTGCATCGTAAACAAACATCGTACTGGTTACGTATATCAGTAATGCTCGCTGACTGTGAAACAAAGTGTTCAGAAATTGATAAAGTAAAAAATATTACAACCAACAAAACACGCGCACTCATTCAAGTTATTTAGTTTGTAAGTGCGAATGCCTATATATTGCTGTTCCAAACTCATATATGATGTAATGTAAGCTATTCGCCTATAAATATGTTTTCCAGTAAAATATACATAGTAAGAAATGTAGTTTACTTCCGAATTTATTTCATTACATTGTTTTATTCATTTTGATTGATTCATTACATTGTAAGTAGTGAAGTTGTTTTGTGGTTCTATACGTCCGTAACACTGTAAATGTTAATGTAAACAATTTCTATGGGAGAAAACAGTCTCTCACATCAGTGTTAATTTATTTGACTAACACAAAAAATTAACAAAATTAAGAGTAACAATAGTAATGTTGATATGAGTTCATTACACATTTTCAAGGAATAAAGCTTTAGTCCACACATAGCATTACTCGTATTTGTAGTATACACCTAGTCTAATTATATATTCTACTTTACCATAACAGAGAGATACTGAAAGCTCCTTGTTTCAGAAAAAGAACTAACTCGAATACTGATGTAAAATATATGTGTATAAGCAGTAATTGAAGACAGCTTGAAGTAGCAGGAGACAACACAGACTGTTGAATTCTCTTGTTTAGGTAACTGCCTAATAATGTGGGTCAAAGCACGTAATTCTAGTGTAGATATGGCACGCTCTTAATGCTTGGAAATATATGATACATGCTGTGCATGTTTTAGTGTGCTTAAAATAAAGTGGCTCGGTGATTTTCGTTCAAATGTTTTTTTATCGTAATTTTTACTAAAACTTTATATTGCTATTCTAATACTAATTTTATCTTATGTTACCAGTGTGGAGAGAATTATGATATTAAAAAACTTAAAATACATTGTGGCATTCTGTGTACAAAACGTAAGGTAAGTTTTAGAATGTGTGACGGGAAGCCAGTGCACAAACCGTGAAATTAAAGTTCCAGCGTAATGAATTATGTACAGATCTAAAACGGACTGAAATATATTATACGAGACTATACGTATCAACCATTGCCACAACACAGTGTGTCCACTTTATCACTTTTACCTGCTGTCAGTCATAAATATAGATCTTACAACTGCTCCTGCTGCCTCTACACAATTTCATTTCTGACTTGCAACTCTCACGTTTATTTCTTGTTTCTTCCTTTGCAGATTTGTCAATCTTTTCACCAATCTACTCCAAAATTGTCAATCTTTGTAATGGTACATATATATTGTAACGTCACAGAACGTTCCATAAAGGAAATTATTTGCATAGTAAATTATCATAAGAGGAAGGTGAGGTGAACAGTATCGAACCCAAGTAATCCAAACAATTTTGTAATATTGTCTGATAATTAATATCACCTACATGAAAAAACGACAAAGACTATGACTAAGACTCAAACCCCATATATATTATTTAAGTGAAGAACAGTGTAAAACTAATAATATACTATAAGAGAGACAGATAATAACAGAAGTAACCAAAATGAGGTCATTACTTAGTAAGAAATGTAACTCTGAATAGCGTATAAAAAACTATTTATTGTGAATTAATGGACAAGATCCATTATTATACATTGTAATATAAATAAAATAAATGTATTAAATGATTTGAATACATTATTAAAAAGGATGTAAGTTAAAATAAAAAAATATATAAATGTTATGACAAAAAATCTATGTTTAGGAGCTGAGCCCAATCACTCAGATTTTATGTAAAAATTAATTATTATAGAATTAATATAAAAACTATATGCAAATGTTAATTAGACAAGGACGAACAAATTATCTTAAATAGAGAAAGCTGTAAATTGATTAGAAATCAATTAAAATAGCCAAAAACAGTATTAACTGAAAACATGTGATGGACCTATAATATTGTAATATTTATGAATTTAATGTTGACAAAATGCAACCAAATTGTATTATAAAGTTGAAATACAATATAATGTGACTATACTTATATATTTGACCAACTAAAACTCTTTAACAGTCGAGTTAGGAAACTATTTACCTATACTATACCAGGCTGAGGCCAAAAACAATCACAAAAATAGTCATATTTGACAGAATAATTGCAGAATATTAGCAAAAATAAAGGAAAAATGTACAATCCTATAGCGTACTATAGAAACAAACTTACTCAGTTGAAAACAAGCTTAATTCTTAAAGAATTTGAAATATGAGAGTGAAATTTGTCACACCAAGAAAACAACTCATTTATGCAAACCAATATGATGCTAAGTAATCTTACAGTAAAAATAATATGTATCAGGATAAACCAGGTATTACCAAGGATAAACAATATAACAAACTCTCAGTGAATACCCAAAAAGTCCCATATATGATACCGAAAAAGACAAATTATTGTAAAGAACCAGTGAAAAAAAACCTAGGCCATTTTTAATGCCTATACAAAACTGAACTTATTTATATGTTATATGTGTTAATATTTGTTTATTTTGTTATAAAAAGATAATTATGTTATGCATTAATGTTGTAGCAAGAACCAAGCAACTTCACAACATTTTTATAAGTAGAAAATTGGAATTTTGTGAAAACATTCCAAGGTAAGAGTTGTATTTTATGTTATTTTATTAGAGTTAATTTGTTCAAAACCAATCGTAATTAGTATCATTATATTTAGCTGAAAGCAGAGAATCCAAAAATAGTAATGGCATGCAGATTGTAAGTAGTTATGTAAAATAGTTTGACAAATACCAGAATAATTTCAGTAATATCCTTTAGTGTGAAGAATAAGTAGTTTTTGTTCTAAAGTTTCTACGGAAGTCAAATTTGTTCTATGATGTTCCATTTGCATATTCTCGAACGTTCCAGAAGAAAATTTTACTCAAAAATACCGGAAGTTCATGTCAAAAAATTAAAACAATGCCCCTTACAGAGTATAAAAGGAAGACGAAATTTGACCAAAAAAACACTTTATGCTTTGAATCCAGAAGAGACACATCACCCACGAAACTGATCATCACATCCGAGGCGAAATCGAAGAACGAGAAGTCGACACGAGAACACAGAAAGGCTTTTCCCGTACATGACAAAATACCGACTTAACCTCTACAAGGAGTATACGCCAACGTTTTGTTGAATAGAGCAGCAACACGCCGTATTTAATAGAACGCAAGCAGCCAGAATATCAGCGGCCCTGAAGAGGACCAAATTTTAATAGAGAGAATTAATTCTGCTGATATCTGCTAAGACAAACTGACTTTGACAAAATTCCCAAACAATTTACTGACACAAGCCTTTCAACGTTGAATCTGGAACTAGCGCTGTGACGGCCGAATCGAGAAACCACGCAGACAGCTGATCGCCGCCGCCGGAATTCAAAGCATAGATTCAGTGCGAAACTTATTTCAATCGTGCGGAGTTTTTAAAAACCGTATTTTGACTTATAAATAATTACCAGTGCACGGGTTATAATAACCCACCGGAACGTGAGTTGTTCAAAAGTTAAAGTCATTTTTACCTGGTATCATTTGTCACACAGTTGTACTACACATGTCACACACCTTCAAATCACACAATTTTTGTAAAGCATCCTATTGATTTGTCTTGGTAGTTCAAAGGAGTCACGTCCTGAGTATAAAGATTTTTCATACACTAAACTCATGCTATTCAACTGAGTAAATAATTATATTAGCCGATACTTAATTAAAAAACTTGTCAATAAGAAAAATAGTTTTTGTAACTCTGCAATTTTGTTAATTCGAGTGTTAGTCCTTCAGACGATTTTTAAAGTTCATTAAACATACGTTATTTTCAATTCAAACTGTCTTGTCCACATTTTTTTAATATAATTAATTTAAGAAATCAAAATTTAATTTCAATAATAATAATAATAATTTCTTGGAACAAAATATCCAAGTGGCGCCCACATACATATAGTAGATTAAGTTATGCTTGCAGGGCAACATCGTCGCAGAGGAACCAGCCATCAGTAAGTATATAAAAGTGCGCGGAGTGTGACACCCGACATATCACAAAACGAACAACATAACAACATACACAATCAGTTGGTTATAAATTGGCAGCCCAACTAGTGAGGCTTGAAAGGAAAGGAACGAGCCCGGCAACTATCAACAAATCAAGATGCCGCTACCAAAGGGTCAGAAGGTGAAGAAGAATGTAGAACCCGAATTAAGTGTGGAAGACGGAGAGGCAGTCCAGGTCGAGGAAATAGAAATAGAACCGCCCACACTAGAAATTGAAAGACCAATACAAAGGGGAGATGAACTAGAGGAACAAGCGGGAGAAGGACCCATACAATTGGGAGACCAAACAGAGAAACCCGAACCAGAAAAAATAACAGGGAGCATCGACATGAATATAATAATGGTGATGTTCCAAAGAATGGAAGAGACAATGAACAAAAATACAGAATCCCTGAAGGAGGATAATAACAAAAATAGACAGGAAGATAAGGAGGAGAATAATAAAAACAGCCAGGAAGATAGAGAGGAATTAGACAGAAAAATAGAATCTTTAAGGGAGTATATAACCGATAAGATCATTGACAATGGGAAAAAGCTGGAGCTATTTCAGGAGGAAAATAAAAAATGTATAGAGTCCCTGAAAAAGGAAATTAGCGCAAATTACGAAACAGTAAACAAAAAGATCGATGATAGTAAAATCGACAGTGACAGGAAGGTCGAAACTATGGAGAAACAGTTAGAAAGGTTGCAGGAAGGCAATAATACCCGTTTTGAAACAATAGAGGAAAGAACCGTAGAGACAAAACAAGACGTTCGAACTCTTGATAACAAAGTAAGACAAAACCGAGACGAAATCATGCAGGAGGTAGGAGAAGTCCGGAAAGACGTTAGCGAGAGAATACAAAGAACGTATGACATAGCTAACAGGTTGGACGAGCAAATAGAAACTAATAGAAATAACATACAGGAAATAGATCAGAGGGAGAAAAACCTGCAGGAAAAATTAGAAGCACTGAGGGACACACCGATATTGAATACCCATAGGTGTCATAGCGAGAACAGGGAGGTAATTAACTTCCAAAATTATCGCCGGAACCCTATGGAATTCTTAGAGAGGATGGAAGAGTTCATTGAAAGGAATAGAGAAACAAGATGGGATAGAATAAGGGAAATGTTAGACGAAACATTCCAAAATACGAGGGATAATTGGTGGAAAGCGGTACGACCCGAAATAACAAACTTAGTCGAATTCAAGCGCCAATTCAAAGAAAAGTATTGGTCACAAACAGCGCAAAAGAAAGTAAGAATGGACATATTCTACGGGAAATACGACGCGTCCAATGGGCAATCCCCAACATCTTATTTCCTGGGAAAGATATGTTTGGCACGAAAGTTAATACCGCCAATCCCGGAAGAATGTTTGGTGAGACAGTTAGCTGGACATTATAGCTACGGTATTAAAGATGCCCAATTGTACCAGCAACTTAGTAAAATTACTGACCTAGCTAAACTATGTTCCGGGAGACCGAGCAAATGAGACAGGTGACCATTTAGACTATCCTATCATAATACAATAGAGGAGTCACCGTACACAGTTATGTTCGAAAGACCACCACCACGGGAGATAAAGGAGATTATTAGTTTTCCCAGCGAACCTGAATACCAATTTGAAAGAACCAAATTTTATAACAGAGTATTAGAAAAAACGGAACAACAACGGAAGAAATATATTCAATCCCAACCAAAGGCAATTAAGTATAAGGTAGGAGAAAAGGTGTTAGTCCGAAATAGAGAATTGCCCAGTATTATACAAGGCATAACGAAAAAATTGTTACTTTTATATACAAGACCTTTTACAATTACGAAAGACAAAGAAAACAATACATACGAGGTAACAGACACTGTCACTAACAAGGTAAAGGGTACATATAATCAAGCATCGTTGAGAAGGTACCATGAATAAAAATACAAGTCAACGTATATTTACGAACTTACCCGTACTTATAAAAGGAGAGAAAGGAGAGGAGATTATTAATAAAAATTAAAAAAATTACGAGAAGGACACCTTCCACCCAAAGGCAAATATATATATATATAAAATATAAATTTATTTCCAATAGCCAAGTCAACGTATATTTACCAACTTACCCGTACTTAGAAAAGGAGAAAAAGGAAAGAAGGAAAGGACATAATTAATTAAATAAATTATTGAACAATCAAATAACAATTGATATTACTATGGAGGAGAAATACTGTCATATAATTGATACTAAAAGGAAATGATAATTGAAAAAAAAAAAAAAAAAAAAAAAAAAGGGAAACACTGTGTTACATAAGGAGGTAATGATGAATCTATAAATATAGCTATTAACATTGAATGATTTTAAAAGATAATTTTACCTGCGGAGAACAGTATATTAATATAATTGAGAAATAATCAGAAGAGTTTAAGATAGGGAATTTATGTGTAGGAGCCTATGATCTTTGAATATTATATTTTTTTTAATTATTATTATTTGTTGCGAAAGTGCAATTATAAGTACGTCTTATATATTTCCTGGACAGAGATGTGTTGCCTCTGATTTCAGTAATTATAGTTAGCGAAGGGCGGAGACTGTATGCCACAGCGAGCCACTCTGACTTCGAACCCACTATAAAAGTTAGGGAATTGTTAGGGAGTTATATCAAAGATTAAATAATTAACATCAAGGTAAAGGAAAGGAATAGGAGATACGACAAAGAATGAGACATGAATAAGGAGATGGATTAATATATTAAAGGAGTAGTACAGGAATTTAATTATAAGGTAAAAGGATGAAATATTAATGAAGCTAATAGAAGGTTAATATAGAAATGATGATTTCATCAAAACTGAAGAAATGTTTTTCCCAAATTATCAATTTTAACGGAGAGGCATATGTAACGTCACAGAACGTTCCATAAAGGAAATTATTTGCGTAGTAAATTATCATAAGAGGAAGGTGAGGTGAACAGTATCGAACCCAAGTAATCCAAACAATTTTGTAATATTGTCTGATAATTAATATCACCAACATGAAAAAACGACAAAGACTATGACTAAGACTCAAACCCCATATATATTATTTAAGTGAAGAACAGTGTAAAACTAATAATATACTATAAGAGAGACAGATAATAACAGAAATAACCAAAATGAGGTCATTACTTAGTAAGAAATGTAACTCTGAATAGGGTATAAAAAACTATTTATTGTGAATTAATGGACAAGATCCATTATTATACTTTGTAATATAAATAAAATAAATGTATTAAATGATTTGAATACATTATTAAAAAGGATGTAAGTTAAAATAAAAAAAGATATAAATGTTATGACAAAAAATCTATGTTTAGGAGCTGAGCCCAATCACTCAGATTTTATGTGAAAATTAATTATTATAGAATTAATATAAAAACTATATGTAAATGTCAATTAGACAAACACGAACAAATTATCTTAAATAGAGAAAGCTGTAAATTGATTAGAAATCAATTAAAATAGCCAAAAACAGTATTAACTGAAAACATGTGATGGACCTATAATATTGTAATATTTATGAATTTAATGTTGACAAAATGCAACCAAATTGTATTATAAAGTTGAAATACAATATAATGTGACTATACTTATATATTTGACCAACTAAAACACTTTAACAGTCGAGTTAGGAAACTATTTACCTATACCATACCAGGCTGAGGCCAAAAACAATCACAAAAATAGTCATATTTGACAGAATAATTGCAGAATATTAGCAAAAATAAAGGAAAAAGGTACAATCCTATAGTGTACTATAGAAACAAACTTACTCAGTTGAAAACAAGCTTAATTCTTAAAGAATTTGAAATATGAGAGTGAAATTTGTCACACCAAGAAAACAACTCATTTATGCAAACCAATATGATGCTAAGTAATCTTACAGTAAAAATAATATGTATCAGGATAAACCAGGTATTACCAAGGATAAACAATATAACAAACTCTCAGTGAATACCCAAAAAGTCCCATATATGATACCGAAAAAGACAAATTATTGTAAAGAACCAGTGAAAAAAAACCTAGGCCATTTTTAATGCCTATACAAAACTGAACTTATTTATATGTTATATGTGTTAATATTTGTTTATTTTGTTATAAAAAGATAATTATGTTATGCATTAATGTTGTAGCAAGAACCAAGCAACTTCACAACATTTTTATAAGTAGAAAATTGGAATTTTGTGAAAACATTCCAAGGTAAGAGTTGTATTTTATGTTATTTTATTAGAGTTAATTTGTTCAAAACCAATCGTAATTAGTATCATTATATTCAGCTGAAAGCAGAGAATCCAAAAATAGTAATGGCATGCAGATTGTAAGTAGTTATGTAAAATAGTTTGACAAATACCAGAATAATTTCAGTAATATCCTTTAGTGTGAAGAATAAGTAGTTTTTGTTCTAAAGTTTCTACGGAAGTCAAATTTGCTCTATGATGTTCCATTTGCATATTCTCGAACGTTCCAGAAGAAAATTTTACTCAAAAATACCGGAAGTTCATGTCAAAAAATTAAAACAATGCCCCTTACAGAGTATAAAAGGAAGACGAAATTTGACCAAAAAAACACTTTATGCTTTGAATCCAGAAGAGACACATCACCCACGAAACTGATCATCACATCCGAGGCGAAATCGAAGAACGAGAAGTCGACACGAGAACAAAGAAAGGCTTTTCCCGTACATGACAAAATACCGACTTAACCTCTACAAGGAGTATACGCCAACGTTTTGTTGAATAGAGCAGCAACACGCCGTATTTAATAGAACGCAAGCAGCCAGAATATCAGCGGCCCTGAAGAGGACCAAATTTTAATAGAGAGAATTAATTCTGCTGATATCTGCTAAGACAAACTGACTTTGACAAAATTCCCAAACAATTTACTGACACAAGCCTTTCAACGTTGAATCTGGAACTAGCGCTGTGACGGCCGAATCGAGAAACCACGCAGACAGCTGATCGCCGCCGCCGGAATTCAAAGCATAGATTCAGTGCGAAACTTATTTCAATCGTGCGGAGTTTTTAAAAACCGTATTTTGACTTATAAATAATTACCAGTGCACGAGGAACGTTAACACGAAGAGGCGAGATTGAAAACGTCCCCAAGAGAAGTGTCAAGTGACGAAGATAATTACCCACCGGAACGTGAGTTGTTCAAAAGTTAAAGTCATTTTTACCTGGTATCATTTGTCACACAGTTGTACTACACATGTCACACACCTTCAAATCACACAATTTTTGTAAAGCATCCTATTGAACATTCTTTATATTTGTTATTTTATTAATAGATCTTCTGAAATGGTATCATTTTTAAGAGAACTTTGGCTCTTCTAGATACCCACTAATATTAACAGGCCTAATTCCAACATTACTTGTTAAGAAATTTATTATATTTGTTCCCTGATTAAATTTATTATCGATATAATCATAAGTTTCTGGGAATGTCTTCCTCCTTATTTTGGAGAACGAAACATATTTTACAATTTTATACCACGTCATTGTCCTTCTTGTCAGTCAATCGATCGATATATTCCTCATTCAAAATTCCTTGTTTTCCAAATTATTAGTTCTGAAAAAGACATGGCCTTCTGAGTCATATTATCAGTATTAAAGTTCAGACTACCACTGGCCTATTTACAAAAATGAAGTCTTTCTACGTGTATTATGCGATAATAGGAACTTTATCCTTTCGTTAAAATTCATCTGTGTAAGTCAAACATTCACTTTCTGTGGTTAATCAGAAATTTAAGAAAAACTGAATATTATAAACATGAATGACAGTTCACTCACTCACTCAGTTCCTAATGTCAACACTATTATTATCTTATTTTTAAGACAAACGTAAGGAGGTTGCATAATCATATTTTACTGGCGGCGAAAGATGCATAATTAATAGGATTAGGAACTCCGGATTGAGTCTTCTCGACCGAATCCAGTCCATGTTCAGTAGGAGTCAAAAAGGAATTAGCTTCCTTTTAGTGTCAAGACTTCCAAATATTCCTAGTATATTTTAAGTCGTATTGTAAGTCTTAATACTTACGACATACAAGAGTACTTACGACTTTCGTAAGTTTACGTAATAATGTAAGAATACGGTATAATAAATTCCGTAAGAATACTTACAACAACAGAGAATTAGAGATTAATCGAAACATAAAATTTAAAATTAAGTATACACGCGTATTAACCTAATTTATAAGAAAACTTAAAAAACGGCAGAAAAAGTAGTCTGTTTTTATACAAAGAAAAACATGCTTTCAAACAAATAGAGCGTTTATAAAGTATTAGTTTCTGTATTTTGAACTCTTAGCTGTATGTTCGCTGGCTTCTTACTGTAGCAGTATTTGTTCTGTTAATAAGTCAAATATAAACATTGAAATAATTATCAAATTCTTAAGCGATGGCGGAACACATAGGGAGAAATAATTTTATGTACCAAAAAGTATATTTTATTATATTAATTACAAACAAAAACCATTTGTGATAAGAAGTAATACATAATATTCCAAATGTACACAAACCTCAGATTCCATGGTTATAATAAAAGTATTGGTTCCTGTGGAAACATAATTATTTTTAATCTTCTATTATTAATTATGTTACAACTTCACACACACACACACACACACACACACACACACACACACACACACACATGCGTGTGTATATGTGTAATTTATTTATATAGTTTATTTTATTATTAATGATTTTATATATTTATATATACAAGAAAAATATGAGAATTTTAGATATGTATATGTATATTCATAAACATATTTGTGTGTGTGTGTGTGTGTGTGTGAGAGAGAGAGAGAGAGAGAGAGAGAGAGAGAGAGAGAGAGAGAGAGAGAGAGAAAAGATGCGTGCTAGCCCACACATACACGTAGAATTCACCACTGTTAGGTACGCAAAGGCATTAGCCAACAATTAATATCGCCGTTTTTTGTATTAGACAGCCTAAGAAATCACATTTATCGTTAAGTAGTCGTACACATGTAAAGTCATTACATTTTTAGAATTGTAATTAAGAGATGAATGTGTTATAATAACACATTCACACATAAATGTTTTGCCGGGATTTGAATTTCCCGGCCGGTTTAAGGATCGCGCCGAGGCAGTGCGGGCTGCGTTGCTGTTGGGAGACAATGCCGCCTTGATGAGTGAGCCCCGACCGTCCTGTATGCAGGGAGCGGCGACGCAATAAAGTATGCCGGTTGACCAGCTGATCGACAATTTGCAGCAGGTATTTCCGAATCATATTGGGTTAACTGAACGCGTGGCTCGATCTCATTCTATTTTCAACCCTTTGACGGTGCATTTCGTGGTCTGGCGGCTGGCCTAGCTTCTCTTTGATCTTTATGCGTGCGTAATTTCGTAAAGTGTGTCAGGTAAGAATAATTACATTGTTCCATGTTATGTTAATAAGGGGTTAGGTTTCTTAATTTAAAAACGAGAATGTATGTTAATTAGTGTGTGTGTCTGTCTCACATGTTACTTCCCGTATTTGGGAGCACGTGTCAATCTTCACTCAACTATCTGCAGAAAAAGTAAATGTAAATTTAAAAACACTAAGTTTAGAGTGAATTTACAGAGAAAATTGTAAAAGTAATTAACGTAAATGTTTAGAATTTTGCAAATGCTAACGGAAAAGCAAAGGTGAATTTTCGAGCTTCCTTATGGCTAATGACAGAGTAGTAGTGCGAATAGAAGTGTGACAGTTGGGGTGGTTGTATTACGTGACGGCCCATTACAAATAAAAACTGTTACAGGGTCCCCGACCAGTCGGGAGAAAGGAGGGTCTGAGATGGTGACATGAACATCCGACACCATCGGCAGAGATGTCAACTAGAAAGCTCCCCTGACGCCGTCAGCCACATATACTCCTGCTCCAGAAAACCAAAAGGACCGCTACCTAGAAGGAGGATGACCACGCACTTCGCAACTACCAGCACCACTCATAACCAGCAGCATCATAGGTCCTCACTGGAATCAGCATTCTTCAAAATACAGGTGGGAAGTTTCCATATATTAAAACGCAACAACAACTATACTTTACCAGTTTCAAAAGCAGAAAATGACACGCATATAAACTAATAAAGTTTTCAAGTTATAATGATTTGAATTTTGTAAGAACCTGTCTAATGGACGTATACTTGTGATTTCTTATTAACTGTGTTAAAAGCATCCACTCAGGTGGTTTGACTAAAGTTCATTGTTAATGGTATTACTAATTAAGGGTATTAATGCCCATTAAAATATATAGTAGTCAAAAATAAAAGATAGTTAATCCTATGATAATGATGTGATGAAGCAAAAGAATTTTTTTATTGCTTAGAACAAGTCTTGTGAACATGTGTAGGTGTTGGAATTCACATGATTAACTGTGTTAGAAGCATTCACTTGTAGTCTTTTGATTAAATTGATTGTCGATAGCAGTGATAATTGTTCCTAGAAAAAGGGGCATACATATAACAGCATTTTCATACTGATGATGATTAAAATTTTGCTAGAACATGCCCTATGAATGTATATTGTGATTTTTATTATTATTGGTACAAAAGCATAAAATGGTTAAACTGATTGTTAGTTATAATGAATACAGATTGAAAATATTTATAGTTGTTGATAAAATGAGAACTAGGAACTGCTATCAGAATACAAAAATTCAATTATTTGAATAATATGTAAAATATGCCGTGTTAGTGAAATAAGAAAACACTAATAAAAAAAGATGTGTTACTGTTAAATGAGAGTTTTATTGCAAGTCCTGTCACTATGGGCTCCAGCACATTTTCGCTTCATCTAGGTCAAGGGTCTAGTTTTAAATTTTTACGTAACGGGGACCGTTACAATGTTACACAAGTGCATATTTACTACTGTGTAGACATTCACCTAGAGGAAGTCTTACTTTAATTTTGGTTAATTATTGTAAAATATAGGTCACAAGGAGGTAAACCTCTTGTAAGCGAGTTTCGAAATTTAATTAATTTCCGTGGGTCGAGTGACATTTTCAGATTCCGAGGAATCGTTGTGTCTGACAAAAGTACTCGAGTTTAATTGTGACATGTCTTTCTTGTTACCCACTTTCATTTAAATTTCTAATGGTTTAGAATCTGATGATCGTCCACTCATTGAACACCATGGCTACGTTATTCCCCATACTGATGTCTCTTTCCATTATCGGAGAATACATATAATTACCGGAGAATTATCTCCAATAATTAGCGGAGAATTCAGTATCGGCTGAATTGGTGGGAACATCTTTGCCGAATGGATGACTGCCGCATCCCCAAACAACTCTGGAACTATAAAACTCTAAGCCGAAGGGACGGAGAGGTGTTGGACGTCCGAGGAAGCGCTGGAGTGATCACTTTGCCTATTTGAGACCGGACCAAACCATCCTTGGTTTAATCCGTGAAGATAATGATGACATATGATTACACATTTATACCTAAATTGAAACCTTGGTGGTTCGGTGTTACGCCCTTTTATTCTCCTTAAGGTTTCATTCGGCTCACTGATCTAAAAGGATTTTTCCGTGCAGTTACTCATCTTACTACAGTACATCTATCATCTGATAAATAAGTAAATGATAGGTATGTGATAATGACCACTATGTGATAAGTAGTGGGGTTGAGACTCACCCTTTCCCCATCCGTTACTTAAATTCCTAAATATCATTTCACATAGTATTTGGTGCTTTGATCGATTATGTTTCTGCGAAATGTTATTGAAACAACGACAAGAACAACAACAACTGATAAAACTGTCTGACAATTGCTTTGAAAAGAAGAAACCAGTCTAAATTAATATTGTACAAAATTTCATTATCTTGTTGTAGGCCACACAGTAATAGTAAGGTTGAAAAGTTGCAGTAAGTCTTACAGAAACTCATGAATTACATTGATTTTTTAAACCATGTACATGAACTGGTAATCACTTACTGACTCCCAGAATTCCTAACAGGCAGAGGACGTCACAAAAAAGAGGAACAAGGTGATAATGGTTATGGAGGACGGTAAAGTCAAAATAGTATACAATACAATAACCTTACATGGCGTATTAGCAAAGATCCACACAAGAACAATAACCAATAGTATGCCTACGGTAAGAATAATAAAAAAAGCATGTAACATAATATCAGGTACAGAGTAGTGAGTTGATTTGTAGAAGCGTCAATCAGTGTGGCACTAAGCGTGATCAATTTTCTTAGTGATAATAATATTTATGGGAATTCTTCAACAGTACTTATTCTGTTGACAAGAAATGAATTACAATTTTAAGTCTGAGCTACTTGAAATCAACACGTCTCTAGGCTATAATTCAAGAGTGAGGTCACACACACACACACACACACACACACACACACACACACACACACACACACACACACACACACACACACACACACACACACACACACCTCTTCGACCCTTTGCATTTAAATGCTGTCGACGTAAAGTGATATATATCGAATGAGACAAATGACGTCACGAGCTACTTAGTATGGCGGTCACGTAACTGATGCTACATTTTCTTTCTTTTTCTCTTACTGTTGCTTTAGTTTCTCCCTATTTTGCTGATAATAACATACTCTTTTCAGCGTTACAGTTCTATCTGAGATACTCTCTTTCTAATTCATCGCGAAATACATGTTCTCATTTTTATATTAATTTTCATCGTCTTTACACAAATTTGTTTGAGGAATCAAAGACCATAAGTGGGTTAAAATCAAATTAATATCGAAGCATGTGTTCTTTGTACACTTTAGTTGTAAACTTTACAGATTCTGAATTAAATAAAAAACTGAACTTACTACTTCACACGAAATGATATAAACTCCCAATATGTGACTGGGCAAGGTCAGACACTAGTCACAGCAATTCGCTCCTAGCTGTTTCCATGAAGATAAAATTCCAAAATTTTGTGATCGGTGTAGGTTTGAATGGCACGCATATTTAATGTTACATGTACTCTATAGATGTTTCATTTTTACATATAGAACTTAGCACATACTTAAACACACACACACACACGCGCGCGCGCGCGCACACACACACACACACACACACACACACACACACAGATCGTGCAGACGTTTTAATTCTCTTTAACAATGATTTTCTTTCTGACTATAACACTAAAAACTCCTTTCCTCGTAAGTACCCCATTTCGTTAGTTTATCAGTTTATGCTGAGTTTCAATTCGTTGAAATTGGATCACAATTATGTTGACATACTAGATTTTGTATAATCGGTCAACAAAACCTAAGTTTAACATTTATTTCCCTGTCAAACAGATGTTTCAGTCACGCAATCAAACGGTATGGTTTCTTTCACGGCGACATTCTGTTTATTGTTACGAGTTGTGTTTGTTTACTAATTCAACATTGGTTACACATGTTAGTTGTTCCTTTGGTAGTTGCATGATATCAAACTGTGATGATAAACAGGCGACAGTTTAGAATTGTTGCTTCCGTTTATCTCTGCCATCTGTTGTAGAAGTGTTAAACTTTAAATTAACATAACGTTTAAACAGTACAATTTTTTAGTGTAATCTGTTGTCACCCCGTGAGACATAAAAGTAAGGTATAAAATTTCTTTCATTCTGAAAATGGATAAAGTCAGAAGTGTTAGCACTCGTTAATACAATTGTAGGTGCACTTTTTTTATGTTGTTCTAGTTATTTACTGAGTGACTGATCGAAAAGCTAAAAATATTGCGTTAGTAATGCCTTTATTATTTTTATTGTCATTATACAGACGTTCTATGAAAATTAAGATAGTGTTTAGTAAAATAATAATTTTCAAAACAATTCTAAAAAAAGGGACTAACAGTTGATGTGATACAATAGTTATACATACATTCTTTAATGTAATAGAGACATTGTTTACATATTATATTCCGTACTATTTCCTTGCAGAAGGCTGACTCATTACAGAATCGAATGTGACTATTGAAGAGTAACGTCCACATTTAATTTTAAATTTTATGAAATTCCTTAATCAAGTCTTAATCCCTCTCTCATTTAACGGTGATGACGACAATTAGCTGATGTAAAATTCTTTTGCTCTGTTCCTAGTGGAACAGGACGAATGCCTGAACAGACTAGATAATTCCATACGGTTTCTTCTGCTACAATCTGAAGTTTTATAGAGTCAAAATCAGAATCAAGACGCATTAAGACGAATTTTAATGATTCGGATTTTCAATGCTTACTTTAAAAGTTTGGTTGATGTAAAGGTGAAGATGAGAGGACAGAACAAGTAACAAATCTGCAGTGTACACTCACACCATTATGTATGTGTGTTACTGAATTACTCAAAGCTGGACTTAGTTGATGAGTACGTAATTCTAACAATAGAACGTTAACGTAGGTATTGCAAAGAATCAAATATAATACTGAGGTGCTGTAGTCTGCAAGTGGTGAGCAATCTTACATAAATCAATATTTAACGTCAAGGGCTCCATATGGAAAAAGAAAACTAACATTCAACCATTCTTTAAAATAGGTAATAAGAGAAAATTTTGATGTTATAACTAGTACAGCGTTACAGAAATCATGTAATGCGTAAGGGAATTAACATTTATTTTTTAATATGAAACAATTTGAATCATATCTCAGTCTTTTCAGTGAATAGAAGAAGCAGAATAGGCATATAGAGAGCCGATTCCATATCAACTTTACTAACAAACAAAACTCTAGTATCGACCTATTGTTTTGTTTTAATCCATTAGTGTCCACCCCGGACAGTTTAGATTACTTATCACGCTGTTCAAAAGACCCACCCGATTAGTGTTCATAACTGAGACATCTGCTCACGTTGACTATCGATGACTCTAATTTAAAAGTCTTGCCACTTGCGGTACGTGCACAATACTCCTTCAACGTTGTTTACAAAGCTTGCAAATTGTTTCTCAATCCATATCAATAAATGGTTTTACACTCAAACCCTAAATCTGTTCCGGCCTCTTCTATTCTTTATTAATTGGTACAAACTTTTATATTACTGTTTACACAGTAACACAATTAATAACAAAATTGGGCGTAACGGAGGAAACAATTTATTGGGAAATGTACTAAGAGAGAAAGTTACTGACATCGGGGGGAAACATAGATACGTAACTTACCAAACAGCTGGAAGAATACGTTTCCCCGCTATATTCAAATCAGTAAAAATAAGAAGAAGTAGTAGAATAGAAGTAGTAAAAGTAGAAATAAAATAAAACAATGAAGTAGGTTCAATACGAACCTATTTTTTATGTCCCTCGTACTTGTTAAAAATTTCTATCTTAGTTTGTATGAAGGAGAGGGAATCCTCAACAGTAATCAGTTCGATAATTTCCATATTATTACATACCGCTTCGACATCAGTGTATTCAGAACCATCTCAGTTCAGTGGAATTTTTTGCAGTATAACTTTAATGAACGATATCTGATAATTCTATGATAGTCATCGAAAGATTTTTTTTGCATGGTTAATTAAATTAACGTAAATAAATCTTAATTTTTTAAAGTCGCCTAAGAAAAGAATTTAACATGAAGGTTTTTCTGTAGAAGCTAAAGGAAATAATTTATTATTAAAATGAATATCTATGTTGTTTTAAGGAAGTGAAAGACAAGGACAAACCGGAAACAAATTTCTTAGACTTGACAGTATCATTAGTGAGTTGATAAATAAACTGAATATTACTTATTCTCTTATAAGAAGAAAGATTACAAAATGTCGTAATGCTTCTCGCATCTAATAAATAATTTGCATCTCCTTAGTTATCTAGGAAACGTTGTTATAATGGCTTATTTTTGCATAGCATTTTTAATTGCATACTTATTTTCCTTCTACACCGACTACGTAATAAGTCATTTACTTCCTAATATTTTTTTTTATAATTGTACAGCTTCAATATGTTTACGGTGGAATCTACTCAAATTGCTTGATAGAAAGAGCAATTATGTCATAGGTTTACTGCTATGAGAATGTGTGTTATTTGGTTTCATGGTTATACAAAGATAAACTAGCAAATAAAGAGTACAAAGTTTGTGTCTGCAGCAAAATTGTGCACACGCCATGAAATTAAAGTATCTACCAGTGTAATGAATTATGTTTACATATTTGAAGGTAGATGGAATAAATTGGAGATATATCAAAGCGCGGAGCATATATAAACCTTACACACACAGCGCCTCCTCCTCCCATCTCTTTCATTTTCTCTCGATTTCTCTTCCCCTTCTCTCAGTAATTATCTGTCTGTCTACAGCTCTCATCTTCTCTTTTTCACTCATTCTCTCTGTATTTCCATTCGCCTTTCTAATTCATTCTTAGAGCCACATGCGCCCACAATTGTTTTACTTTTCTGACCGCTACGTAACTGTCAGAGTAGGGTCCTGTTGTTCCTCCAATATTTTGAGAAGACTGGATTTTAATTCCGCCACTGGGTAAAGTTAGTCTATATTTTTCTCTGCAGCTAATACTGACGCTACACAAAAACTAATTCCATTAAAATAAAACCTTCATATCTCAAAAGATACGGTACTTTTTGTCTTTACAAAAGAGGTTCGCCTAATCGTCTACATAATATAAGTATTTCCGTAATTACCATCTCTAATGCCACACGTATCCAAGCGTTTCACAGTACAAGGAAGACTGCGATACATTACTCGCACCGCACCTCATGGTATAGGCCTATATACGTATATGGTACGTTACATTTGATCCAGTGGTGATGAGGTAAGAATAGTAAAATTATTTCTTCCAAAAAATTTTTTATCGCAATAAATTTAAAAATGAATATTCCGGAATGAATTATAGTATAAACAACACATTTTTAATTATAAAGAAAGTATTAATCATTTACCAAAAACATTATAGTCACAAGCAACGTGTTACCTCCGATTTTTTGATTTTCAAATTAGATTCTCTCTTCACAACGTTCTGAATTTGTCACTAACAACATACAATTTCAAGTATAAAGCATAAGAAGCTAAAACATAGACAGCTTACACATGCCACTTTAAAGGCTAAATACTACTTATATATCTATATGCAAACCTGACTGTGATGTGAAATAACCGACACACAGCTAAAGAAACCAACTCGTTTACGAGTTACAAAGACAAGATACTATCGGTTATAAAGTAACTCGGACACTTAAGAGTTTACCCACTCCGCAAATATACAATTTTGTTATCCCCATTAAAACATGGGTTTCTGCAGAAACAGTCTGCAACTACTTATACATCCACTTCTACGTAAAACACAGAAATTTGCGAGATGGACCTAGCAGAAATTTTTTATGCTGTGCTCTACAGTTGCTCTGTATATTTAGCTTGAATATTACACACATTCAGAGAGTTCGCGTGGAAACAAGGTAAAGAGTTCTATTTTCGCTTAGACGGTTACATGTTCGTGCATACGTTCTATATTTAGAACACATGGTTTATTCCTACATCGCACAGTTATGAGCTCAGTTAAATATGAGAACTGACTTAAAATAATTGTTTAATTAACAGTACCTTTAATAATTTGCAAGGTTAAGTTTGATGTTTTGGTGCTTTATGAATTATTATGCGGTTACTGATTCTTGGCTTTTGTATTTCAAAATAACTTTTATACTGTATTTTGGATACAATTCATCCTGCTAAAAACCAATATGTGCTAGTAAAGTGATCATTTCATGTCTTCATCTATGTTGTTAGAGCGCATCATTTGTTTGAATATACGAAAAGTGCGGACAGTAGTAATGCTGCGAGGTGTCCAGACAGTGGACACTCTGATATCTGATGTCACAGGCGTTTGACATACGAAATGTGTGGGGACCCACCTCGGACTGTGTCCCCATAGTCACCTCGGACTGTGTCCCCATAGTATCAATAGTGGTCCCCATAGTTAAGACCACATAAAATTAATTGTATTCAAGCTCCTTTACGTTTATGCAGACCGATTCTTGTCACACTTTTTAAAGCTTTGGGCCTGTAATATGATGGTCAGTATTGTAATAGTGTTATGTCAGTGATGGTCAGTGTCAGTGTTATGTTGGCGTGTTTCAAATCAGCTTTGAGCATCTTCTGGTTTTGTTAAATTTTATATATTTTTCATCATCTTCATCATCAACCTCAAGGATTAGGGTCTAGCCTGAACCTGTTCCGGCACCCACTTCGCTCTCGCCCGTCCTACATCTCTCTTCTCCACCGGTCTATATTCCATTGCTAACACTGGAATCCTGTCACCTGCCGTTCTTCACAAATGTTCCCAAATGTTCGCTTGTGGCTCCTTAGCTGTTCCAACAATGGGTCGAATCCCAATTCCGTCCACACACACACACACACACACACAATTCAACATCGACTTACTCCAGTTTTTGAATTAAAGAAGTAGTTTTAGGCATATTTGATATCGTTTCTTTTTTTAAACATTTCAACTCTTCTTTCTATTCATTCGTCCATCTTGACGTACTTCTTTTCTTCTTCTTTCCTTCAAGCTCAATACCATTCTCATATAGGCCTACATATGGTTGATACCTCCACCTCATTTTTCAGACATCTGATTTACTTTCTAATTTGTAATTTTGAAATAGATTAATGTTACGTAATGGGTAGATGTATTACTGTGTTACACCTACAAAACGTCGGTGATGGTAAGTAATAAGTTATAATAAATAAATGTAGGGTATCATGGCCGGAATCAATAGTTATAGACTTTAAAAATTTCGACAAGGGATAGTATGTTTTGCTTCCACCTCAACCTGGGGTACTTTCCACCTATTATCCCTGGTCGAACTATGTTTAAATTTTTTTACTACAGATAAAGGCCTCCGGTGGATTGCCGAAACGTCCAGAGTATAAAATAAAATGACACCAGAAGCAAGCTATCGATCACGGCCAAAAAGCCCAGAAATTTGAACTTTATTAATAATAATTAAAGTTAAAATATAAATTGATATGTGGCAAAAACATCAGAGGCGTGCACGTTTCGTTGTAAAGTGACAGAGAGACATAGTGTATGAGTCAGGCAGTAATTGTTATTGCCTGCTATTTACAAATTTCAGACAGTCGGCTCGTGCTCACGGGGACGACAGAAACCGAGGTGATGTCCGCACATTTCGTATGTCTACCCTCCGCACATCAGCTTCACAGTCTACCCTCCTCAGGCATCAGAGTGGCCCACTGTCAGCACACTTCGCAACGTGCCTGTTGCTCGCACAATTCACGACACAATACATTTTGCATCATAGAGAATTAGATACAACAAACCATTTTATTATCACTAAATGTAATCATTCTAAAAATAACATCTACGCAAATAGGGACATTTAAGATCTATAGGCATAACAGTAGGAAAGGAAATACTAGTTGAGAGAGTAATTGACCAAACAGCTTCAAAAATAAAAGTCCTGTAATGAGCTACTGACATTTATGCCAAAATAAAAATTGTTTATTCTGTAAATGTAAGCAAAAAATGAATAGGCTATGTAAATTTCTGTCTTACAAAATTTTAATAAATTTAAGCTGAAAAAGGTGTCAAAATACATATTATCTCTTCTGCTCTTCGTCAGGTTCATTCCTAGTGAGTACGCTGATGTACAGCATGAAATACTGTTACTGTAACATTTTCATTTTATATCACCTTGTTTGTGTTTCTAGCGTATCTACACTGTTCATGATGCGTGTATTGTTTAATTATATGTAGTTAGACATTTTAATTTGTATGTACCACTTCCCTGAAAGTAAAGGATACAAATGAATTGGGAAACAATCTAGGTAGAACGCTATGCAATTACCACCTGCCCATTGTCTTTCGACAATTTGTAACTTATGGCATCAATTATTTCCTTTGAAATTACTGTGTTCCAAAAAGTGATATATTTATAAGTCAACAGCGCCTACCCGCTTCTATTTAAACGAGACGATAAATATGTTCATCACGTTTCTTCTAATCAGCATTATTAATAGATTCCATAATAATGTCACATTAACATCTCCCCATCAGTAGATCCGCCCTGTCACCAGTCTCCAGTTTTATAAAAAAATCTCTGCGTTGCTGTCTGTTTAAACATTAGAGCACCTGAGTAAACAAATTGGATTAAGACGACCATAAAATCGTTGGGTATGGAGCGGGCTTACCATGGAGCGATACGAAATTCGAGGGGGAAACTTTAGTCATATTCATAGAGAGGACTCTGCACATACATTGTCTACACGAATAAAATACATTTTTTATTGTGTGCCAATATACAGTATATGAGACATATCTAATTACACTTCAGTTTTGAAAATCCAATTAGGTAATTGGCTGCACGCTTTTTCAATGGTAGTAGTAGTAGTAGTAGTACTAGTATTATTATTATTAGTAGTAGTAGTATAGTAGTAGTAGTAGTAGTAGTAGTAGTAGTAGTAGTAGTAGTAGTAGTAGTAGTAGTAGTAGCAGTAGTAGTAGTAACACACCACGGAATGGGCTAATAATATACAGAAACGGAAAACTACAGTAAAGTGAATTATTTAATTGTACAAGTATAAGTTATATTTACATTGTTCTACTCATTCTTCCATTTCTCTTTTTAAATACAAGAAGGCTGTATTATATATTACAGTACAGAATTATTTACGAAGAGATTTAACAGTTAGTTACAACGGTATTACAGATCCCATTAATTTTTTAATTTCATTGAAAGGAGGATCCAAGTATAGACTATTGCCTTAAATGTCTCTTGTTCTTGAAAAAGAATACCTTGTTTATTGGAAAGATGGGAGAAATAGGTAGATAGATAGTGAGAGAGTGAATTGAGAGAGGGGGGAGAGAGAGATGGTAACAAGTCAAAGCGAAGAATACCAAATAGGCCAATATAAAAAAGAGGAAACATGCAATAAGCTACTTAGCGGTTCCTAACAAAATTCGTTACGGTGTTCCTCGTCTGAACACAAAAGACATCAAGCAATTGAGATTTTATATAACAAGCGGCAGAATCTCATGTCTACCGAAAATAAACATGCAGCAGACAAAGGAGATGACACATGATGAGCTGGTTTTAATAGGCGCATGCACGCGCGCGCAGGTCACGTCCTCTGCCGTCGTGCTTGCATGTTTCATGTCTCGTCACGTATTACAGCACGGCACGGATAAAAAAATAACTTTAGCGTGACTAATGCACTAGAGTGTAGGTGAACATACATATAGTACTAACTACCCATGACATAATGCGCCCAAGTGGATGTTAGTAAATTATTAACAATCTTTACACTCTTGTATTAACAATATTTCTAACTAGCAGATAAAGTTTGATGATTGTATTCGTTGTCGATTTGTTGGATTCGAGAATCGAATGAGTAGGAACGTGTTTACAACTTGATTTATTGTAAAATAATTTTTCCCTGATTTTTTGTTTACTTGCTAACTTCACTAGAGAGCAACCACAATGGTAATGTTTTCCTTGATAACAACACCATGGGGCTTGGTTTTACGTGTATAATTAAAGGGCTTGCCTCTCAGTGGGCAAAGTATAACGTGGATTTCAGACATTCAAACTCCGCTACTAAAGCGATGGCAACCAGTGCATGGTAATCTGTTTTGTAATAATCCTACATCGTTTTTTAGCCATTGGAAGACGTCAAAGTACTAAATACCTGTCAGAAATTATGCGCATAGCCTATAATGGATACGAACTTTTCATCGGGTTGTTCATGGCAATGAAATATAAGAGCTAATTGCGGTTGAAAACATACAGCTTCACTCACTCTCTCTCTCTCTCTCTCTCTCTCTCTCTCTCTCTCTCTTTCTCTCTCTCTCTCTCTCTCTCTCTCTATCACTTTCGCACGAACACGCGCGCTCCGTCAGAGACACAATTATTTTTGTCCGGCGTTTTTTCTATGTTACATTTGTACTACTTGATATTTAACAGTCATATAAAACATGCAATTACATTTACTAAATTTTTGTTTTATTGAACAAATAGGTCACGATAGGTGACAAAAAAGCTACCTCATATATTAAAATGGTATCAGAATGAGGAGAACTGATAACGAGAAGTGTCAGTTTTAGTGCTCTCTTAGTATACTCATACTAACTAAACCAACCTACAGTTAAAAGGAATAATCCTTCTTTAGCAGTTTTTCATTAATGTACATAAATAATTATACAACTAATACCAATCATATAGGTAGTTAGTTGTTTACAATTTAGATAATTTTACCTCACAAAACAAACTTTGGTTCTAATATTCAGTCCTTTCACCATGAAGCTTTCCGTTTTTATGGTATGATTTTCGAAGTGGCCTAAGGCACAGTAGTGTGTATTTTTGGTAACGTCTAAATGCCAAGGTGGTTATGTTAAAAACGTCTTTTGCCCTCAGAGTGACTGTCGATTGAATGTATCTTTGGATTAATCGGTTTTCGCAGAGGACAAGCGGGCTCGGTAAAACGGAATAAGGGCGTCAATTGGGAAGTAACAATTGACCAACGCCTTCAGTGTA
Organism: Magicicada septendecula; assembly: GCA_034769895.1. NCBI lineage: Eukaryota > Metazoa > Arthropoda > Insecta > Hemiptera > Cicadidae > Magicicada > Magicicada septendecula. The sequence goes on along the minus strand of CM068368.1, from coordinate 389,730,891 downwards.
GCGGACACCTGAAAGTTAACTAAAAGCTTTTGCTTTTCTTGACACATTAATCGACATAATAATTTAAAAACTGTAATATGAACGTCATTTCTGTTTGTTATGGGAGCACTTTGTGTTATTGAATTAAATTCTTTGTGTTTAATAGGGCACTAAATGAAGGTTAATTTTAAGTTTTAAGATTTGCAATTTTTACAGCTATCAAATAATTTCTAGTCTATATTAAATATGCATTGGAGTAATCCTTACGAAAAATATACAAAAATGTACTTACATATTTATACCCTGGTTTCGCGAATGTTACAACCAAATTTTTTAAGCTGAAGGAAATCACCATAGTAATAGAAGATAAGAAGAAAAACACGACGAAACGAAAATATAGTCTAATAGTGATAAGAAATAGATGCCTACGTGGAAAGAAATCAATTAGATGAGTCCTTTTAAATGACCCGCAATAGTGAGTAGTTAACAAGTTCCAATTCATTACTATTTCTTGAAGATTGTTTTCTTGTATGGAATGCTATTCACACAAATGTAGGTAGTTTGTTTATTTCCTTTCCAGTTCCTTGTTGTATGGTAATACGTAATACAAATACGTATGTCAGAGCTGCTGTTTATGTACACAAATTCCTTTTGAGCCGCCGGGTGGAGTGAGTAATGTGAAAGACATCTAGTACAATATTGTTGCTTGTCTGTCGCAGTAGTGGTATTACTTTAAAGGAGATACACGGAGCAGTCGGGGTCGTTCCTTTAATGAAAAGGCCAAGGGTAACCACTAACTTACGAAAGCAACTTTGCCCTTTCTCGCCTGTAAGTGTGCTCCACTTGGCATCCAACTTATCGTTCAATCTGATAACGAAGACACGGTGTATAATGTAACTATCATTCTCCCGATAAAATGCCCTGTAATTGTGTAATCTCTATGTTACCTCGTATGTTACTAAAAATTGTATGTAGAATACAAGAATATTTTTTCTGAGAAACTATATTTGAATTGTTTCCAATTACTAAATATGAACGTCTACGATGATTTTGTTAAAACTTGGTATTCTGATGCAGATAACCTAGCCTTTCTACCATAAATATTTTCTAATATTTTTATTTAAATGTTTCACTTTAATTTTACCGAATGTCGACAGATCACAGTCCAGGTAACCAAAAGGGTTTAGTTATTCCACAAAATTATCAAATATTATTTTCTTCCGTTGGTACAAACGTTGATAAAGTTTAACATATCTCAATTATAGAGTTTCGTATCGGTATATGGTGTTATTTTGTGCGTGTGCGCGCACGCGTGTGTGTCTGTGAGTCTATGTCTCTGTATCTGCGCGCACGCAGCAGAAACAATGTCCAACAATGGATGACAATATCATTGTAATCTTCTAGGGTAACCCTAGAATAGAAGAGATGTAAGCCAGTCATTTGAAATTGTGTGTGATGACAGCTTATTATCATGCTTGTTTATAGTTTTGAATAAAGTTGTTTGGTTTTCTTGCTACATTTTAAATTTATATGTTTCTAGAGACCTGACAATAGTAGGCCTACTTAGAAATGAAAGTGACCTGACTCTAGAGACCTGACAGTGACATATCTGAAATGAAAGAAAGAACTACTTCCACTTAAAAGTATAAGTTGCAAAGATTAGAGAGAAGAATATGCGGTAACCGTTTGTCGTCTCGCCCACACAATCTCTCATTACAACGACACTTGCAAGCTTCTGATATTCTTGCCAGCCTTGTTTCTGTCGATATACACACTTCGAAACACTGTACAAGAGTGTTGTGTGCATATGTGAAATGAGTGAAAGTTTTGATAGCCTCGCAACGAGATGTTTGTGTATTGCGCATCTCAAGCTCACTGTTAAAAATCGGTCGTCTGCCCTTTACCGCAATATAGATAGCCGATAATTGTCATTGCAACTTGTCTATTGTGTGTGTGCGTGTGTGTGTAAGTAACTAAATATGTAGGCTAATTACATATTTACATGTATAATTCATAAAGTCAATAAGTACTATAAAGGCTATATAGAACACCCCATATAGCCTACGACATGGTACGACACTAACTCACTTTACAGCAGACAAAACTAACATAATTTGTTAACAAATAAATTAAAAGTCAAACTTAAGGAAGTGCTCGATTCACGGACATCTCAGTAGGTGTGACTAACATGCAAACTCAAACTATCAACACTCCGTTTACGTAGAACGACTGCAGTGGTGGGGCCAAGAATGAAAATCAACTCTTTGCAAAATACCTTGTCCGTATATGAGTTACACAAAGATGACCATGGCAGTGAAATAGAACAAAATCTGTTTGGCCAACAGAAGTGCAACAAAATTGATGACACATACCAACCAAAAAAAGTTTAAAAGTTAATAGGGCCAATCTACTTACTCCAAAAGGCTTAAAAGAACTAATCAATATGATCTTGTTCGAACAACGTATATATTCAAAAGGGCACTGAGAATAGACTATTGGCCTAAAAATTTAAAAATCTCACAAAACAATTTCTATTGCTAAAAGAAGGAAAGATCCATCAATACTTATATAATCTCGTCTAATAAATCTTTTCCCAGATCTGTTTAAAGAAAATGAGAAATTTTTTCTCTGCAGAATCAACAAGTGCCTGAAATCAGAAAAATTAACTTTTCATCACCAGTTCGGATTCCGTCAAATGCATTCCACAGTGCAGCTGATTCACTGGGTAACAAATCTCCAACAGTGTAAAGTAGATACTAAATGTTGTTATTGAGTAGTCGAACAAATGTTGGATGTTAAATCTGAACTAGACTTTCGTATCGGTGTATGGTGTTTTTATGTGTGTGTGTGTCTGCGTGTGTGCAGCATAATCAGTGCTCTACAATGGATTACAAATGTCGTTGCAATCTTCTATGGTATTATTCAAGCGGTAGAGTAAAGTAAATATTTCGTGGAAGTAAGCTATGGCTGTTGGTCGCTTTTATTACATGTTGCAGGTAAAGACATTTCGCTGAAGTCTATCTGTTGAGTTTTTCATTCCTTCTTCTGTCTTGTGTTGACCGGTTAATGTGTGTTGCCTTGGTGTGAGCGTTTTCTGGCGATACTGGATATTGGTGGAACCCTACGTGAAGGTGTCTGTGTTGTGTAGGTTTCCTGAAAGCTCCGTTCACATAATACCCAGGAACGGGAATGCGTTACTAAGGTAATGATGTTTCCAATCCTGCTGTGAAGGTGATGTTAGGGTGTATGCTATAGCCAGATGACAATCATTATATTCACATATGTTAACCAGCATGTGGGTTTAAGATGCAGACCGTATAATTAAATTTTTATTAATGTTGTTCTTGAATATATCGGCTGCGGATGGTGAGAATGGTGGTTCCATTATTACTGTTCTTGCTTGAAGTTAGTAGCGGCCCTTTTAAATGATGTAAATGGATGTCATGATGGAATGTTCACTGAAGTTAACGATGTCTTTCGAAAAGTTATGTCTTTCCTGGTGATGTTGTTGCTTCATTGATCGGAATGTTGGTAAAGATTAGTGAATGTTAAATCTAACTATATTTTCTTGTTGGCGTATAGTGTACTTCTTCAGTATGTGTGTTCGCACGCGCTCCCGTGTGTGTGTGTGTGTGTGTGTGTGTGTGTGTGTGTGTGTGTGTGTGTGTGTGTGTGTGACTGTCTATCTGTATATACGACTATACGTGTCTGCGTGCACCAGGACCAACATCAAACGTTTTGCCGTTCAACATTATAAAATGGACATCTCTGATCTTGTTGGTAAGCTAAGATAAAAAATAATATCATAAAAGGGCTAGTTTTTTATCGAATTTCGCAAAATTAGGCCTATATCGAGTGACATAATTAAGGCCGTCCCACCTGCGCTACTGTTCTTGTACGCCGAACGAAGACGAATGAATTAAGATGATGGCGATGGCGTGGAATCCAGATGACGTTTCAGATTTGAATACCAATAACAAGGATTTCAAATATGATTTTATTTTTCTTCACATATTAATGTAAAGTTTTAATATTTAGTTGTGATGAAGGAGTAATAAAACGGACAAATTTTAAACTTTACTTTAAATTATTAAGCAATGTCTGATAAATGAAACCGGCTATTAAATAGAAATTACTCGGTCTCACCAAATCACCATAAATCTGTCTGTTAAAGGACAACGGTTGTTATGCACGGTTATTAACCAATATGCTAGGAACCCATTATTTTTAAGATGGCAAATATCAGCTCATAATTTGTTATCAAACATACCCTTGAATCTTACAAACGTAAATGAAACTTCCTTATAATCTATATTTTCTTTCTATGTGCAGCAGAAAACCTCTAACATAAGGAAAGGTCATGGACAGACGCGAAACGAGGCGAGTCGATGCAAATGAAGGCGAATGTCGGCGTGCAAGTGTCTTATTTCGGGGAACGTTACCCATGTTTCTGTCTCTGGCTCTATTCGCCGAACGAAGACGCGAATGTGGTAGAGCTTTTAATACTGCTATGTGATCATGATAGGTGTATGTGACGGATCAAAAATAAGTCATGAACGAGACAAGCAGAAATAACGTATTATGGAGAATCAGATATTAAATAAAGGTCAAACAGTGTTTAAAAGACGCACATAATGAGAGACATGAAAATGTACTTTGTACCTCTGGGATGTAGCTAAGGGCTGTAGAATAGTAACAAAAGATGTAGAATTTTAAAATCTCTCGTTATTTAATTGTAAGTATAAATGACTCTTACAAACATCACAGAAACAATAGAGTGAACACAACGTAAAATATAATGTCAGAAATGACAGAAGCCTTGATTACGTTGGACAAAAATGAAATAGGGTATGTCCTCGTCCTCAACCCGGTTACTGATATTGCGTGCATTTATAAAATAGAGTCGGTTCAACTTTAATATCTTCGTAGGAAATCGGCTTGAATACGTACGCTTGAATACCTACCTAACGCCATATATAGGTTAAGGACTATATTTGTACTAAACAAACCTCATTTATGAAAAACTAGTAACAGCAAGTTAGGTTGCATTTAGAGAAAAATGTGGAAAGAATTTGCTTTTAAAATCGACTAAATGTGTTTATTTAAAAACAAACTTAAAAAGGAGAGTAGGCCAAAATTTTAATTTTCTTGTGCTTCTATATATGAGAAACATATAGTAAAAGCCCCATTTTGGCTTTAAAATCTGAATACGGATAAGAAAAAAAAGTAAACAATTTGTTAGATACAGAGAATAGCAAATACTGAGGTTATGTAATTAATACTGACAGGAAATTTGTAGTCAGTAAAAATTCTAGTACGCAGCGATCTACGGTCACTTAAATTAGTAGGCCTGGTCTCTGCTGTATTTTTAGACGTTTCACAAATTAAAGAAAGAGAGATTTCAGATAAGGCGACTACAGGTATTTTCGCAGCTAAGTATTCAACATCGGGAATGGAGACAAACTTAACTTCAAACACATAACAATAATGGTGCTTTTTTGTACTACTGAGGTAGATAAGGAGAGGCAGGCAGGGTAGGGTACTGCATAGCTTACAAGCCAGTACTACGTTTCATCCGCCAATTATTACCTCACGGTTTATCCCCAGTACTCGTTCATATAGGCTGAGTTGAACATCTGGAAAATGCATCTCGATTTAGGCCTAATGGTACTGCCCGCGAAACGAACTCTATAGATTATTAGCAAGGTCCCTCACCCACTGGCCTATATATTCTTTTAATAATATGTGGTATAAGTTATTTTTGTGATTGAATATTTCAAAAAATAACTAGTGTGGTTGACAGGATTATGAAAACAACACAAGCTAACTGGAGAATGACTATAAAAAGACACAACTTCTTAAAATAGCAGCATACCAGCTACTAAGACACAAATATTAAAAAAAATGAAACAATTAGTATTAACTACGAAAGGAAAAGATCAAGCCCTTATTGCCGGAACAATAATGAAAAATACTATATCTGGAAACTAAAAAACTAATAAACAGCTGCAAAACAGTTCGAGAAGCAACAGTGAAGCTGAAGAATATAGATTGTCAAATAGGCCTACTAATAATAGTTTGTGGGAAAAATATTTTTAAAAATTGTTCAAGGAGTGCAGGTCAAAACTTACTACTCTTAGATGTTAAAACAAGATACCCTTCTAAAATCTCTTAAACCGAAGGTTTTAAAAGTAATTAATGTAATGCAATTAATATGAGAAAGGCTACGTGGTATATATCACAACGACAACAAACTTAGGCAGGGGCCAGTAGAAGATTAGAGAAAATAAGAACAATAAGTATTACAGATTAAATTGCGGAACACGAAAGAACATTTCGATTATAAGAACTAAGAATGTAATCACTAAATCAAAATCCAGTAGATGTTAAACGAGAAAATCGCTGGCCATATTATTTCTGCACTTGTAATTATTATTACATTTATTTCGTATTATAACAGCGCTGGAAGATGTGGCAAACGAGATAGACCGGACTCTGCACAAGTTAATTACTAAAAGACTTAACAAAGAACGAGGCAAACAAACAAGAGTAGAACTTATTGTACGGCACGGAGCAACGCGTCGGCCTCGAGGCGTCAGCTTACCGTAATTATCCGTACCGGCATCACTACCACCGACTCCAACACTATCATTACCTGATAACATAACAAGGTGCTGTCGCATCCCGCCCCTCGCCATCACGTCCACTGCGTTTATTATTATTTTTTTTGTACTTTCTTACACAAGACAGGAACATAACACGAAAATAATAGTGTAATATTTTTAACATTAACTACACTAAAAAACCGTTGTCTGCTAATTTTCTACCCATTTTTCACATTTTCGCATCGCTAAGACTAACTTTCTAATAGTGGTAGTTATATTGTTTCTATTTCAATTTATTTTCCATGCTTTTCTTCTTTCTTTGTCAGTGCCTCTCACAACACTTTCCATCGTCTCCACAGTATCTCTGAGTAAGTACATCTAATACAATAATGTATGGGGACTCACTATAGTGTTTACTTGTTTGTCGCCTTGATCGTCATTTGTAATTTCATAAAGTTATAATGCACACACAACACAAACAAAGTTAATTCACACAATCACGACATAACATTAAATTAAATACATAGCACACAAAATACGCACACACACACACACACACACACACACACACACACACACACACACACACACACACACACACACACACACACACACACACACACACACACACACACACACACACACACACACACACACACACACACACACACACACACACACACACACACACACAACTCTATCTATATATCCAATTCTCTCGTCTTACTCTGCGTGTTTCTATTCCATGTCTGTATTTTTCTCTCCTGTAGAGTATAACAGACCCTACCTATCATACAACGCCATACAAGTCTTTCTTGCTTTCGTGTCTCAGTCACAGAATTATACAATTTTTTCACGACACGAAAATAGATTGTATGTGAACAACAAAAGAATATTAATTTTTATAACGTCACTTCTGGGCATTTTCTCGGCTTCTTTCAACTTTTTCCATAACGAAAGTAGTTGAAACGGTTCCTGAGACGTTTTTGCCATTCGGAGCAACATTTGGCGGAATTCTTGCTACAGTACTATATTATTATAATTCCAATAATGCATAATCAATGTATAGGTCATTTCACAGTTTCATCACCTTATTATAGGAAGATCCTCTTCGGAGTATGACAAACGTATGAGGATTAGAGCTCTTATCGTCAATACGAAACCGATTGTTAAAACTGAGATTTTAAAATAGCTGATGGGTACTGTTTACTTTTTGTTTTTAATTAAGTTATTGCCGAATATGTCTGTCAGAGATGAATCTTGACTTACGTCCTATGGCTGTGTCATTTACTGTGCCACATAATCTCAAATTATTACAACCTTGAAGAAGAATTAATAGGTTTATTATCTTTCAGCCAATTTTAATTGTAAACAGGTAGCTACAAACTGAAATATAGAGTAATCGAATCATTCAATTGTTAAATATATTATTTAATAATACAAAGCAACTTATTTATAAATAACTTTATTCCCCTTTATTAGTAGCAAGTCGCATCGATATTTTACCTTTTCCAACCCGAAGCTCTAAGTCTGCGTTTATGTCGAGTGGTTGTTGGTTAACACAAATAAGGTCATACAAATATTTGGAATTTTCTACGTACTGACGAATACAAATCCGTAGCGAATGGCATATTCGTATTTCTACTTACTTTTCTGTTTATGTAACCTGTGAGTATTTATGTAACTACCTGTCCATAAAATACCTGTTTATGTGATAGGCTTATATCATTTGTTCATTTTACCAAAAATTCGTGGTGTTAGGTTTATAGTCTAAGCTATTTGATAGGTGTAACGTGTAGCTTCGTAAACTTAGAACAGATGGTGATGACGAGAATACATATTTTCATTTGCTACTGAGCAACGTTGTAAGATAATTACGTTTATATTTATGTTCATTTGAAGCTGGCAGTAAAACGCTGAAGTTAACTTTTTTACATTTATGTTATTATTACTCTACATCGTGGGTACAGCACTACGATTGGAGATCAACTGATATTCAGCGAACAATAAAAAAGGCTTTTACCTTAATAGCGATAGAAAGAACAAAACAAACCTCAGAGAATGGCATTTGCGGTGCAAGGCAGACAATCTTGTGTCCCCGCCGCAAACACCGCAAATATTAAAGCGTTTTCTCGCTTCGTAACAGCGGAAGAAGAAAAAGAGTAAAAAGCCTGAATACGATTTTAGGCCGCAAACGCAGTCGGTCGGTACGAATTTGCGGGTTTCGCGGTTATATCCACTATAGAATTAATCTCCAAGTCACTGGCCATCACTGCTGGCTTCCCCAAGGCCAATCATCTTGCTACGTATCTACTAAACACAGTTTATTCAACTTCGCGCTCGGTACGGTAGATGAAAGAGAAAAATAACAAATGAGTTTCTCTTTTAACTGTTCTTCTTCTTCTTATTCTTTCGTCTGTATGCGTTTGTAATGCGGTCGTCATCAGCACAGGTGTTTGTGTATATGTATTATTCTTTTTCTTCTTCGCAAAATCATTAAGGAGAAAACGGATCGCTTTATATTAAACAAAAAAATATTTAACATCGTACATAATACCAGCAGTTGAATTAACGACAGCCTTGTGTAATACTTTTTTAATTTCGTGCATATGTAAAATACCTTCGTGGTGTCGTTACTCAGGTTTCGAAATCTAAACTTTCTATCGTTGGACGACATCGTATTTGTTAATCTATATAGCCTAAACATTAATTAACATCTAAGTGAAGCACGCGCACATATCGGATGATATTTAATAAGGAGAAGCAGTTATTTAGCATTACTGGATTTGACGCGTCCGGACAGCAACATCAATCTGAAACTAATACAACGCAATTTTACGTACTATTAAAAAAACTAATTGTTCTGTTCATTGCAGTGCAGTACTTAACCAAGTCACCCTTCCGTACAACAAGACTTTCAGTCTTTATTTCTCTTTTCTTCTTCTAGTTAACATATTCGTGACAGTCTACCATATTTTAGCCTAACATAATTTACTGAACATCTCCACTTAATTTACTGTAGAATCCCCTTAAAACGCACCCGATTATTGCAATGTCCCGTGTAAAACCCGCTTTTTGTCTGGTCCCTGTACATGGCGTACATATAGACATTATGAAAAACCCCGTTATTGCCCTAAAATCCCGCATAATACACTTTTTATCATTACGCAGTAAAACGTGTTTGCATAAAACCAATTGTCAAATGCAATACTTTACTGAGACTGTGAGAACATTTACATCTCTCATCCTAATGTATCTTTATTCAATATAACTGAAAGCCGGTTGATCCCTATAACAGCAAGCCAGGATGTATAAACATCCCTTTACTGTACCAACCTATTTAACGGATGTAAAAATTTTATATTAACGAACGCCGTCTGAGATGTTTGCCTAGAGATCAGCAATGACTTACATGACATCTTATTTTAACAGTTTTTGTTAAACAGCCGTCAAATAAACATCAATTTCAGCTTCCTACCCACGCACTGACGCATGTTGTTTAATTTTTGCTGCTGAGTGTCTTGTTGTGATTTGCTGTGTTTAAATGGTTGTAAGTGTGACTGCAACGTGATTTAAACGGAAAGCTCCCCTCCTGTTTAGACAAATCGGAAGTCCTACGAAAAAAAATTCACTACTCTCAATCAGAAACAACTTGCACTACTTTCAACCAGAAACAACATGTCGATTGATTAGAAGTCCAGTCGTCAACATCAAGAACAATAACAAAGAATAGCAACTCACTCATTGCAGCTGCGACGTCAGGTGTATGTAAGCCAAGGAAAGTGAAATGCTGGAAACACAAAGACGTGGAATCAGAGTCTCTCACTGAAAGTGACGTTAGTGAGTCACAAAATGGAGTGCTGTCTAATTTAATTTCGCGGCACCAACCCAGAATTATTATCAATGGCAACGAATATGGTTTGGTTTATCATTTAATGCCAGAGAAATATACGATTTTAAAGAAGAAAAGTGTCGTGAGGAAAATTAAGTAAGGACAGAGTCACAGTGCTCATTGCCGCAAATTCTGATGGCTCTGAGATGGGTTTAGTCGTGGTAGGAAAATCAGCTAAACCACGGCGCTTTAAAAAAGTATAAAAGTTGCTATGTTTTTTTATGAACTAGACAGGGGCATGGATGACCGCCGATTTGTTTGTCACGTGGATAATGAATTTGGACAACAAAATGATGAAAGCCGGAAGCTAGATGCTGTTGTTGATAGACATCTGCTCCTCGCGCTCTAAGCTTGTGCACCTCACAAACGTGGAGCCAATTTATCTCCATGTGCAACAAGTAAGCTTCAGCCTATAGACTAAGGTATAATAGAAGTTTTCAAGCAATTTTATCGCAATGGGATACTCCTGCGGTATCTCCAGGACATTGGCAATGGTGAATAAAATCGTGTCACTCTTCTACATGCTCTACATTTTGTCAGAACTGCATGGATATAAGTCCAGCCCATTGAAAAGCTGGTTTCAATAAGGTAAGAAAGTTGATTTTAATAAAGTTTACGTGTACAGTGTATTTTCTGTTCCCCAGTGACTATCCATTGTTTAATTTATAGGGTTTCGATAATTCAATCTCTCCATCTGATCCCTCTTCTGATCTAATCCATGACGATGAGGATTGGGTTACTGTCGTTGAAAAGTTGGGGGACTTCAGCTTGGAGGATTCCGTATCTATAGGCAATAGTGTAGTGACTTCGCTGTAGATGATATCATAAAAACCATGCCTCTGGTAACGAAGATGAGGACGGATCAGCCGAATCAAATGATAAATCACCTACCACACGGCAGGAAGCCCTCGCAGCGCTAAGTGCTAAGAAAATGTAAGTGTCAAGTGAATACTCTATATGATAAGAAAATTGTAAGTGCTTCTTCTCACGAAATTTCAGTTGTTGTAAATTCATACCTGAATCGTGTACAAAACGTGATTATTCATTGTACAGATTCACGTACGAGACAAAAAATATAAATGAACTTTTTCGAAAGAAATAAAACTGGTTATTTAATGTTAAGTGAAAGAAATTAGTAGTGAAATAAGTTACTGAAACAGATTTGAACTCTTTGTTTAAAATATTGTACTTAAATGCAGTATTTCGATAAAAGCACTAACGTATACGTAGAAATATGAATATACAGTAATGCAGTATACATCTGGGTATGGTAATACAAATACATACTTGGGTATCTGTCGCTTAATACTCGGTTTTCACGTGGCCCCTTGATGAGCATTTTATGGGGTTTTACTGTACATAATTAGGTAATGATATTGTCTATTTTATTTTTGTTGCCTTTTTTTTGTTGTTTTCCTAACTCAATTTATTTGTTAAGACAGTTCTCCATGCTTCTCTGCGAATTTTTATTGTTTTGGTGTTCGTTGTCTATGTTTCCAAGCCATAATGCAGTAGTCATACACTGATTAAATACAAAATATTTAGTAAAAACACATTTTTTAAAACATTTTATTTAAAAAATACAATGCTAGTTTATTATTCTTCATAATATTGTTTATATTTTTAAGGCTATCAGTTCTATTCCATATTAATATCATACCAAACTTTTTGCATTTGTGGTCGTGCTCATTAAACATATTTTATCTTGTTTTCACAACACATAACAACACTACTGTGCCGGTATTTTCCGGCCGTTGAAAATTCTAGAATATTTAATTGTAAAATATCGCCGGTTATTCAGAATGACCCTTGCACGCTACGTAAGTGTACGTGAGAGGGTACGGTTGCGCGCGCAACTCGTAGTAAGGGGTCGGCTTGCTCAGTCGGTGACTGCAGTTCAGTTCACCACCCAGCTACGAAATACATCGACTCCGCTCTCCGAATAGTTGCGGCGTAGTTTCTTCAACACTTATGGTAGGCTGAAACGTACGAGATCCCTGGTAAGAGATTGCATTATTGTATGGTTCAAAAGTAATTCAAATTAAATAGATAATTAATAACTAGGTGTATGCAACCGTATAAAAACACGTAATTATGTGAGTGCGATCCGACAGTTTTTATATTAAAAGAAACTTATTGTTCAGTAAGATTACTTAATGTTCAGTATATAGCCCATGTTCCTTTTATTATTACTATAATAGTGTGAGAGGTACTGTAATTGGCATTGTCATGATAAAGGTGTAGAAAGTTAAAAGTTAATGGCTAAAAGTTAGTGCGTAGTTAGGTAGTGAACTATGCCCATTCATGCATCAGACTGTCGGGGTGCTCTTTAATTAACTTTACTGTAGAGAATTTACTTGTGAGAACTTCCATAGAGGAAACATTATTAATACTGTGAGTGCTTTGAAATTGATTTTTTTGGACAAATAGTGATTATTGGTCACCACGTGGCGGCTTAACCTGTTAATTTCTGTTGAGGCATGTAGACATGGTGCTGATGACTTTTACAGTACGCCAATTTTAATAAGGTCTTTTTATTTTTTTTAAATTAATTATTCCATGACTGACTCTTCTATTCTTTAAGCCGGTTGCAAAGACTTTATTACTGAAACCTTGTGCATTTATTGAGAGTTGGTTGAAGGCCCGTTCTGAGGTTAATTACCTGAACTCGGGTGTACATTTTTTGTGAACATTTTTCTAATTTATATGAATTAACAGGGTTCTTGATTAAGACGGAGATTTGGCTTTGCTGATTGCCTTCCATCTGCATCAGCCATGGACCATTAGACACGATCCTGTCCGGAAAGGGAGTCGGTGACCAGATCAAGATATAGTACTTGGTCAGCACTATTAAGGTGATATGCACTCTGTTATTTTCCTTTTGGGGCCGGGCCGGCAGTGCACCTGTTTTACTGTAAAAATCTTTTGAATCCATGTGACCACGTGTCCAGACTGTCCGCTATAAAGGGGAGCAGCTGATCATCATTCTGAACATTATGAGTTAATTTCAAGAACACTTTAATAACTGAATTACCTAACACTAAGTGCACTGCTTGTACTTGTGTGCTGCACTGGGGAAGCGTGCCAGAGATATTTGTACACTTAGACATTTTACAGTTTGCATATAGTTATCGTATTACTCCTTACAAAATTTATAGAACATGTTAGGAATTCTGTTCCGGCGGGAACAGAATTGAGTAAATATTAAATTCACCTTGGGTTTAACATTTAAGGGCTGGGGTTTTCTTTTGTTTTCTTTTTGGCCGTTTTCTGGGGTATAAAAAGGGACATAGTTTTTCTCTGCCACATGTTGGTGCAGCCTGAAGCAGGTTAGATTCCTGTCAGACATTGTCAACCACATGCTGGCGCGCTCCCACAGCTGCTAGGGCACAACCGTCTTATTGTAATTTCATTTTATATATATATTTATAGCCAGTCGGGTTTTAATAGAAAATAATTTGCACATTTTTCTGGGCATATACTAGTTGATTTTGTACCTTACAAAGGGCTATACTGACTGTATTTCTTTTACTTGCAAAACACATATTGATTAACTTTTTCACTTGTAGTATCTGCTGATTAATTTTTTTTAAACTGTAGTGCATATACTTATTAATTTTTTGTAAAACATATATTGTTTAATTTTTTTTGAAATTGTAAAGCCTCGACTGATTAATTTTCCTACTGGTGCCTTATGTTTCTGTATGTGTTGTGATGTTTCGTCTATGTTAAGCTAGTCACAAGATGGGGGAGAATTCTATATATATATATATATATATATATTTACTGAACATTATTCGATACACATGTATAGATGTATATACACTTGTTACGATATACAGATGTTGTCTTTTATACTGTTAAAGCATAGTCATTATTTATTTGTGATATATTTATGATTCATGGGGGATAACTATGTGATAGAGTTTGTCTACATGTAGCAAATGATGTCATGCAATAAAAACCGTTATTGTTATATTACAGCCGAGTTTCATTGCAAGTCCCGTCATACTGGACCCAGCACAATTTTGGCTTCTCTGGGCTCCGGCCTAGTCCTAATTAACTTGTGGCTTCTCTTTCAAAAAAAAATATTAAAATAAAAGAAGTTTGTTTTATACTCATAAAAAGACTTAAAAGGAAAGAGGGGTTACAAATGGTAGCAGTGAGCGTGGTTAATTCTAGGGTTGAACCCTTGGGTCCTGGTGTGTGACGGGGCTTGCAAACTCGGAAATCTTGAGGCGATTTTGTGACATTGTTTTCTTAGGTATATGCCCGTGTAGGCTAGTTGTAGGTTGTATAACTTGTGAGTCGGGTCGCACCACTGTGGCGGTTATTTGTGTTTGAAAAATGTGATGGTTGTACGGCAGGGGAGTCTCAAGTGTGGCCTGGATGATGGAAGGTTGATTCAGGGTTGGAGTTTAGCGTGTGATATTGGCGGGATGCGGTATGGCCCGATCGGAAGTCGGTACCGGCACCGACTTGTGTCCGGTTGATGTTGGAGTATTATTTCCCGAATTATGATTTTCGATTGTTAGTTGGTTGTTTGGAGTTATGTGTTGGTACGACGTGTGTCTCGAATTGCTGTTTGATGTTATGTGTGTTTAGAATTGTTGGTTGTCACTTGTCTCCTTCTGTCGTGGGTGTGAATGGTTCAGAATAGGCCAGGTCTCCGCAGCGCTAGTGAACCCGGGGGGCCCTCTTGATGGAAGAACAGTACTCAAGGTTTTCCTGGTTTAGTGATTGGTGTTTTTATGTTTGTCTGTGGTTCGTAGGAGAAGTAATTACAGCATTGGCGGCATGAGCGTTATAAATCCAGATTTATTTTTGAAGCACGAGTTGGAGTTCGAGATTAAGTCCCGGGGTGGGTGGCCCCAGGGGGATGTCGCTTCTTTGAGGAAGCAGTTAAGAGACGCCCTCGCGTCCGGAGGGACGACGTCGCTCGTAAAGGTCACTGATGTGACAGCAGTGCTCGAGTTGTGCCAGGAGAAGTGGGGAGAGTTGTGGGAGGTGATGGAGGATTTTGAGTCGGCCCCTTCCAGCCTCAGGGCAAGACAGAGAGTGCGTCAGCGAGCGGAACATCTGCAACATAGACTGGAGAACTTGTCCGCACAAACTACAATTGCTGAAGTCAGCGCCACGCTGAAGCTGATTTCGGAACAGGTGGCTTAAGCATTGCGGAACTTCGAGCCCGTGAAGTCTCAGCTTTCCGTGAGCTCTCCCCAGCCTCCTGACATGGACATAGCGCAGACGCCGAACCCGGCGGCTCAATTGCCAACGCTCTCGGGCGGATCGAGCGTCTCTTATAACAAATTACATAACCCCCTGTCTTCAATTATTCAGGAGCTTCCGGTGGTAGATGGACTAGACGTGGACAAATTGATGGTTTTTTTCCGAATTTTGTTTCAGCTGTCCGACTTCCCGGGGATGTCGGACAGCACCCTACTCGAACTCGTGTATCCCTATTGTCGGGGATCTGTGGCTGAGCGGGTCGCGCGGACTATACGAGATGGCGGCAGTGTGGCGTCTTTCCATCGGGGGGTGTTGGACGCATGCGTGCCTGGCCGATTGCGAGAGCAGCTGCAGCACAAACATTGTTATCGGGTGCAAGCCCACGGGGAGAATTTTGCGAAGTTTGCACAGAGTATCCGTGATGATTTCCGGATTTTAGGGTTGGGACTGCCCGAGAATGAAGTAGTGCAGATGATATTCGAAGGGGTTACTCCCCAGGAGAGATCTCGTTTAACTTTTGCTGAGCGACCGCGGAATTATGAAGACCTCGAGAAGCTGTGCGTGTTATCCCGGGCTATACAATCAATCGATGAATCCCGTGGGCCAGTCCGGGCTAGCCCCGAGTGGTGGAACGACGGGTCGTTCAGTCCCAACCCCGGCCAGAGAGAAATAACGGCGATCGAGGTGGACAGTTGAGAGGCGTTGTTTGCTTTCGCTGTCGCAGACAGGGGCATGTTGTCCGCGATTGTTCGGAGGGTGGTATGCGTCCAGCGCTTCCCCCGAGGGTCCGGTACTCAAAAAACTAAATTACCAGGGGGGGACAAATCGGAGGTTGTCTTCCCCTCGTTACAAGACTTTTCGGAATTCAATTGCCTCCAGGCAGAGGATAGGTCCTGACTCTTCTAATATCAAGGTCCTTGCTACCGTCCCGCAAAAGGCTTCTGTATGCCCCTTCCTGTCGCTCGAGGTAAAGAAGGGTCAACTCAGAGCGCTAGTTGACTCCGGGTCAGCCCGATCTATCATCTCATCTCGAGTATGCGCGGACCTTGAAAAACAGGGCTTAATAAAAGGGTCGAATCGGTCGTCTGTGGTGTGCTGGACTGCTTCTAGGGAAATTCTGCCCATCTCCCGTGTGGTTTCCTTTAAGTTCAAGATTGATGGCTTTTCTTGGGTGTGGCCTTTTCTGGTTTCTCCGGCTCTGGGAGTTGACTGTATTGTGGGTGCTGATTTCATCGCTAAAAGTGGTCTCGTGTTGGACATCCATTGGCACCAGTGTTATTTTAAATTTAATCGGGGTGTTGTTATTCCTTTTCTTGGATACCAGGGAGCTAAGGGAGGTATCCAAGAGGTCGCTTGTCCCGATTCTGCACGAGATCATCTCACTCCCGTCCAGCAGAGAGCTTTAGACCGATTGTGTGAGTAATTTCCCTCCGTATTAACTCCTAAGTTGGGACTCACACATTTATTAGAGTATAAAATTCGTTTGACGGATTCTAAGATAGTGAGGTCGCACCCATACAAGTTCGCCCCTCCGAAAATGGCCGTTCTGAGGGAGAAGGTTCAAGAGCTTTTAGAGCAAGGGGTAATTGAACCTTCCAATTCCAGTTATGCCAGTCCAGCGTTCCTGGTACCCAAGCCTGGGGGTAAGCACCGTATGGTGATATATTACCGGAAGTTAAATTCTAATATTGAGGTGGATTCGGTTCCCCTTCCGGATCTCCACTCAGCTTTCGATTGGTTTAGTGAGGCCAAGTATTTCACCGTGATTGATCTCAACGCTGCATATCACCAGATCCCTTTGTCCAAGGAAAGTAGACCTTACACGGCGTTTTGTGTCCCGTGGAATTTGTATCAGTATACGCGGGTCCCTATGGGTCTGGCGGTGGGCGCCCAGACGCTCACGCGTCTGCTTGACCTGGTGTTTCAAGACGTAAAATTCAAGTTCATTTTCAATTATTTGGACGACTTGCTGGTCTACAGCAAAACTTATGATGAACATCTGTGCCATCTCAGGGAGTTGATGAGCAGATTGAGAAGCGCGGGCTTCACGGTCAATCCGGAGAAAGTGCGAATTGCCCAGGAAAGCATATCATTTCTGGGGCATCTGGTGTCGCACCAAGGCGTTACAGTGGACCCTGAAAGGACCCAGGGTATCCGGGACTTTCCCCCGCCAAGGGATGCCAAAGGCATCGCCAGGTTCGTGGGGATGGTTAACTTTTATCGGCGGTTTATCCCCAATGCAGCGGAGATAGCTGCACCTCTAAATGAATTGAGAAAGAAGGGGGCTAAGTTTGTGTGGGGCGAAAGCCAGCAGAAGGCTTTCGAAACGTTGAAGGAAGCTATTATTTCCACGCCGGTGCTGCGAATGCCGGATTTTTCTCAACCGTTTATCTTACAGACGGACGCGAGTTCGGTTCGGGGCGGTTCTGTCCCAAGTCGTTGATGGTGCTAGGCAGCCTGTGGCCTTTATTTCCCGAACCCTGACCCAGCAAGAAAGAAAGTCATCAGTATATGAGCTAGAGTGTTTAGCTGTGGTATACGCTTAGCTGTGGTTCAGGCGTTTTCTGGAACACGCTGAGTTCCTGCTCGAGACCGACAATCAGGCTCTCTCTTGGGTTCTTGCTCACCCCCGGCAACTGGGTAAAATTGGTAGATGGGTGGTTAAAATCTCATCCTTCAAGTTCAAAGTGCAACACATTAGGGGAACTCAAAATGTGGTTGCAGATGCTTTGTCACGCATGTTTTCCCAACCCAGTGAAGTCCAATCTGAGCAACCCTGTTCTGTTCTGCTAGACTTTCCGTTAGCCTTCACTGATGTGTTACCCCATCAGTTGAATGATGAAGAGCTGGGTCCTATCATCCAGAATATAAAGGAGGGTAACGCGCAGGCCCCTTACTTCTTGTCCAAGGGCGTCCTGTGTTGTCGAGAAAGAAAGGGACGTGCCCCGAAGATCGTGCTGCCTAGCAAGTTAGTGCCCATGGTCTTCAGCTATTATCACAATTCCCCAGTAGGAGGCCACAAGGGAATTTCAAAGACCATTTCAGGTATTAGGAAACACTTCATCTGGAAGGGCATGGACAGGGACATCGCGACGAGGGTTAAGAGTTGTCATCTGTGTGGCTTAAGCAAGCCTGCCCAAAACACAAAGTTGGGGTTGTTGTCATCAGACGTGGCGAGCAGACCGATGGAGAAGCTATTCATCGACTACGTGGGCCCTTTCCCGCGTAGCAAGTCAGGTAACGCTTACCTACTTGTCTGTGTGGATGCTTTTTCGAAGTTTCCCTGGCTACTGCCCTTACGGCAGGCAACAGCTCGTTTAACCATAAGCGCGCTTCAGAACCATATTTTTCAGCATTTCGGTCTTCCGACCATCATTGTCTCCGATAATGGACCACAGTTCATTTCGAGTGAGTTCCGGCGGATGTGTTTCGCCAGCGGTATCAGACATGTAACCACTTCCCCGTATTACCCACAGCCGTCCCATGCGGAGAGGTTCAATAGGAATCTCCGGTCCGCACTCATTGCCTATCATGCGGAACAACAGACCACCTGGGACCAGAATTTGAAGTGGTTGCAGCTAGCTTTTAACACGGCCCTGCATGACAGTCATAAGGCCGTGCCCTTTGAGATCATGTTTGGATTCTCGCCCGCACTCCCGTTGACTAACTTGTGGAATATTGACGATCTTCTACCACAGGAGCCCGATAATGGAACTGCGGAGAGATGGAGGGAGGCTCGGAAGAATTTGCTGCGAGCGCACGAGCGGGTCCGTCGACGATACAATCAGGGGCGAATTCCGAACCCCTTTCAGACCGGCGACTGGGTCTACTGCCAGAGCCATCCGATCAGCTCAGCCGCGGACAAAAGAGCCGCTAAATTGTGCTATCGTTGGTCGGGACCATACCGTATCCTAGGGTTTACGTCACCAGTGACGGCGCGGTTGGAAGAGCCGGGTAGTAATCCTAAAGAGATTACTACACATATCTCTAAATTAAAATTATTTAGAAAAGGGTAAACGGGCTGAAAGGGGGGGAATGATGGTGGTCTCTGTGCGAGTGGGGGATGTTGTCTATTTTAAGAGGGTGTGCTCCGGGGGCGATATCGCGAATGCCATGGTAGCGGGTAGATGTTTCCCACAGTCCCAGTGGGGTTCGTCTACTTCAGGGATGCGCCCCTGCCTGCGCGAGCCTTGGTTGTCTCCAATTGTCCTTATGTCCGGAGGGAGCCATGTCCTTACCTTCAGTCCCAGCCCATGACCGTAATCATCCTTGACCATCCACCCTCCGATTTTCCTAACCTTACCTAGAGAGAAAAAAAAAACTAGAAAAAGCAAAAAAAAAAGGAGTTAGGGAGAGGAGTGGGTGCCGTAGGGCAGCGGGGGTCGGTTGTGTTCCTCTACCGCCCTGCGGCTCCCGACATGCCCTTTGAGCACACATTTTAAACTTCTATGTACGTGAGATGAGGTGCCATAGTCACAGTTGACATGGCTTTCCGTCAGGTCCAGAGTGGGGACCACCGCATCATGGAGACAGTCACCGCCCCCTTTTCCCCTTGGCCCGTGCCGTGATGGTTTGTTTAGAATGGGGGGGTCGTAGTAGAGAATTACCCCGTAGGTATATGGGGCAGATGCCCTGTTTAGATGGCTATCGTGTTCTGGCTTGTGTGGACAAGCCTCAGGAGATCGGAACTCAGGGAGCTCCCGAAATTTTTTCGTCTTCTTCTCTGTCCTTCTTTGCGGTGGGCTGGCCCTGATCAGGTCAGCGTGCCGCACATACACACTTACACACTACACGTCTTCTTTTGTCTCTTTCGTTTTCCCTTCTGAGCCTCTGTTCTCCTGGGAGCGAGTGCCGCCAGGCCACCTTATTCACGAAGTCCACCAGGGTATTTTAAGAAGGGGGTACACTGCAGGGTACTCTCCCGAGTTTCAGAGTGGGGCAACCGGGTTGCCCTTTCGGGGTGGGGGTGTGCCGGTATTTTCCGGCCGTTGAAAATTCTAGAATATTTAATTGTAAAATATCGCTGGTTATTCAGAATGACCCTTGCACGCTACGTAAGTGTACGTGAGAGGGTACGGTTGCGCGCGCAACTCGTAGTAAGGGGTCGGCTTGCTCAGTCGGTGACTGCAGTTCAGTTCACCGCCCAGCTACGAAATACATCGACTCCGCTCTCCGAATAGTTGCGGCGTAGTTTCTTCAACACTTATGGCAGGCTGAAACTTACGAGATCCGCGGTAAGAGATTGCATTATTGTATGGTTCAAAAGTAATTCAAATTAAATAGATAATTAATAACTAGGTGTATGCAACCGTATAAAAACACGTAATTATGTGAGTGCGATCCGACAGTTTTTATATTAAAAGAAACTTATTGTTCAGTAAGATTACTTAATGTTCAGTATATAGCCCATGTTCCTTTTATTATTACTATAATAGTGTGAGAGGTACTGTAATTGGCATTGTCATGATAAAGGTGTAGAAAGTTAAAAGTTAATGGCTAAAAGTTAGTGCGTAGTTAGGTAGTGAACTTTGCCCATTCATGCATCAGACTGTCGGGGTGCTCTTTAATTAACTTTTCTGTAGAGAATTTACTTGTGAGAACTTCCATAGAGGAAACATTATTAATGTTAAAACATTATTAATACTGTGAGTGCTTTGAAATTGATTTTTTTGGACAAATAGTGATTATTGGTCACCACGTGGCGGCTTAACCTGTTAATTTCTGTTGAGGCATGTAGACATGGTGCTGATGACTTTTACAGTACGCCAATTTTAATAAGGTCTTTTTATTTTTTTAAATTAATTATTCCATGACTGACTTTTCTATTCTTTAAGCCGGTTGCAAAGACTTTATTACTGAAACCTTGTGCATTTATTGAGAGTTGGCTGAAGGCCCGTTCTGAGGTTAATTACCTGAACTCGGGTGTACATTTTTTGTGAACATTTTTCTAATTTATATGAATTAACAGTGTTCTTGATTAAGACGGAGATTTGGCTTTGCTGATTGCCTTCCATCTGCATCAGCCATGGACCATTAGACACGATCCTGTCCGGAGAGGGAGTCGGTGACCAGATCAAGATATAGTACTTGGTCAGGACTATTAAGGTGATATGCACTCTTTTATTTTCCTTTTGGGGCCGGGCCGGCAGTGCACCTGTTTTACTGTAAAAATCTTTTGAATCCATGTGACCACGTGTCCAGACTGTCCGCTATAAAGGGGAGCAGCTGATCATCATTCTGAACATTATGAGTTAATTTCAAGAACACATTAATAACTGAATTACCTAACACTAAGTGCACTCCTTGTAATTGTGTGCTGCACTGGGGGAGCGTGCCAGAGATATTTGTACACTTAGATATTTTACAGTTTGCATATAGTTATCGTATTACTCCTTACAAAATTTATAGAACATGTTAGGAATTCTGTTCCGGCGGGAACAGAATTGAGTAAATATTAAATTCACCTTGGGTTTAACATTTAAGGGCTGGGGTTTTCTTTTGTTTTCTTTTTGGCCGTTTTCTGGGGTATAAAAAGGGACATAGTTTTTCTCTGCCACATGTTGGTGCAGCCTGAAGCAGGTTAGATTCCTGTCAGACATTGTCAACCACATGCTGGCGCGCTCCCACAGCTGCTAGGGCACAACCGTCTTATTGTAATTTCATTTTATGTATATATTTATAGCCAGTCGGGTTTTAATAGAAAATAATTTGCACATTTTTCTGGGCATATACTAGTTGATTTTGTACCTTACAAAGGGCTATACTGACTGTTTTTCTTTTACTTGCAAAACACATATTGATTAACTTTTTCACTTGTAGTATCTGCTGATTAATTTTTTTTAAACTGTAGTGTATATACTTATTAATTTTTTGTAAAACATATATTGTTTAATTTTTTTTGAAATTGTAAAGCCTCGACTGATTAATTTTCATACTGGTAAAGTATACGCTGATTTATTGAATCCTTCTGAATTTGAGAAGCAAAAATAACCTTTTAGAATTGTATAACAACTGTTTAAAATCAGGTGATGTAGTTTCCGTAAATTTTTATTTAATGCTGTGGAAGGAACTTAAAGTTCATATGCTCATGATGGGTCATTGATCTGTGGAATTCCATACATATGGGGGTGGTCCGGTCTTGCTTATGCGTTATGAGCAATTATCATCCTTTCTGTGGTTTTGACTTTTATGTAATTCTGTATAAACGGGTTGCTGATGGGCAAACATTTATTACTGCTGGTTTCTGGGCATGGTAGTAACACTGCCTGCAAGGCGGGTGCATTCCAGGGGCATTCGTGTTTCGAATATTGATGTATAATTGTGAGTATATGTGCCTTATGTTTCTGTATGTGTTGTGATGTTTCGTCTATGTTAAGCTAGTCACAAGATGGGGGAGAATTCTATATATATATATATATATATATATTTACTGAACATTATTCGATACACATGTATAGATGTATATACATTTGTTACGATATACAGATGTTGTCTTTTATACTGTTAAAGCATAGTCATTATTTATTTGTGATATATTTATGATTCATGGGGGATAACTATGTGATAGAGTTTGTCTACATGTAGCAAATGATGTCATGCAATAAAAACCGTTATTGTTATATTACAGCCGAGTTTCATTGCAAGTCCCGTCATACTGGACCCAGCACAATTTTGGCTTCTCTGGGCTCCGGCCTAGTCCTAATTAACTTGTGGCTTCTCTTTCAAAAAAAAATATTAAAATAAAAGAAGTTTGTTTTATACTCATAAAAAGACATAAAAGGAAAGAGGGGTTACAAATGGTAGCAGTGAGCGTGGTTAATTCTAGGGTTGAACCCTTGGGTCCTGGTGTGTGACGGGGCTTGCAAACTCGGAAATCTTGAGGCGATTTTGTGACATTGTTTTCTTAGGTATATGCCCGTGTAGGCTAGTTGTAGGTTGTATAACTTGTGAGTCGGGTCGCACCACTGTGGCGGTTATTTGTGTTTGAAAAATGTGATGGTTGTACGGCAGGGGAGTCTCAAGTGTGGCCTGGATGATGGAAGGTTGATTCAGGGTCGGAGTTTAGCGTGTGATATTGGCGGGATGCGGTATGGCCCGATCGGAAGTCGGTACCGGCACCGACTTGTGTCCGGTTGATGTTGGAGTATTATTTCCCGAATTATGATTTTCGATTATTGGTTGGTTGTTGGGAGTTATGTGTTGGTACGACGTGTGTCTCGAATTGCTGTTTGATGTTATGTGTGTTTAGTATTGTTGGTTGTCACTTGTCTCCTTCTGTCGTGGGTGTGAATGGTTCAGAATAGGCCAGGTCTCCGCAGCGCTAGAGAACCCGGGGGTCCTCTTGATGGAAGAATAGTACTCAAGGTTTTCCTGGTTTAGTGATTGATGTTTTTATGTTTGTCTGTGGTTTGTAGGAGAAGTAATTACAGCATTGGCGGCATGAGCGTTATAAATCCAGATTTATTTTTGAAGCACGAGTTGGAGTTCGAGATTAAGTCCCGGGTTGGGAGGCCCCAGGGGGATGTCGCTTCTTTGAGGAAGCAGTTAAGAGACGCCTTCGCATCCGGAGGGACGACGTCACTCTTAAAGGTCACTGATGTGACAGCAGAGCTCGAGTTGTGCCAGGAGAAGTGGGGAGAGTTGCGGGAGGTGATGGAGGATTTTGAGTCGGCCCCTTCCAGCCTCAGGGCAAGACAGAGAGTGCGTCAGCGAGCGGAACATCTGCAACATAGACTGGAGAACTTGTCCGCACAAACTACAATTGCTGAAGTCAGCGCCACGCTGAAGCTGATTTCGGAACAGGTGGCTAAAGCATTGCGGAACTTCGAGCCCGTGAAGTCTCAGCTTTCCGTGAGCTCTCCCCAGCCTCCTGACATGGACATAGCGCAGACGCCGAACCCGGCGGCTCAATTGCTAACGCTCTCGGGCGGATCGAGCGTCTCTTATAACAAATTACATAACCCCCTGTCTTCCATTATTCAGGAGCTTCCGGTGGTAGATGGACTAGACGTGGACAAATTGATGGTTTTTTTCCGAATTTTGTTTCAGCTGTCCGACTTCCCGGGGATGTCGGACAGCACCCTAATCGAACTCGTGTATCCCTATTGTCGGGGATCTGTGGCTGAGCGGGTCGCGCGGACTATACGAGATGGCGGCAGTGTGGCATCTTTCCATCGGGGGGTGTTGGACGCATGCGTGCCTGGCCGATTGCGAGAGCAGCTGCAGCACAAACATTGTTATCGGGTGCAAGCCCACGGGGAGAATTTTGCGAAGTTTGCACAGAGTATCCGTGATGCTTTCCGGATTTTAGGGGTGGGACTGCCCGAGAATGAAGTAGTGCAGATGATATTCGAAGGGGTTACTCCCCAGGAGAGATCTCGTTTAACTTTTGCTGAGCGACCGCGGAATTATGAAGACCTCGAGAAGCTGTGCGTGTTATCCCGGGCTATACAATCAATCGATGAATCCCGTGGGCCAGTCCGGGCGAGCCCCGAGTGGTGGAACGACGGGTCGTTCAGTCCCAACCCCGGCCAGAGAGAAATAACGGCGATCGAGGTGGACAGTTGAGAGGCGTTGTTTGCTTTCGCTGTCGCAGACAGGGGCATGTTGTCCGCGATTGTTCGGAGGGTGGTATGCGTCCAGCGCTTCCCCCGAGGGTCCGGTACTCAAAAAACTAAATTACCAGGGGGGGACAAATCGGAGGTTGTCTTCCCCTCGTTACAAGACTTTTCGGAATTCAATTGCCTCCAGGCAGAGGATAGGTCCTGACTTTTCTAATATCAAGGTCCTTGCTACCGTCCCGCAAAAGGCTTCTGTATGCCCCTTCCTGTCGCTCGAGGTAAATAAGGGTCAACTCAGAGCGCTAGTTGACTCCGGGTCAGCCCGATCTATCATCTCATCTCGAGTATGCGCGGACCTTGAAAAACAGGGCTTAATAAAAGGGTCGAATAGGTCGTCTGTGGTGTGCTGGACTGCTTCTAGGGAAATTCTGCCCATCTCCCGTGTGGTTTCCTTTAAGTTCAAGATTGATGGCTTTTCTTGGGTGTGGCCTTTTCTGGTTTCTCCGGCTCTGGGAGTTGACTGTATTGTGGGTGCTGATTTCATCGCTAAAAGTGGTCTCGTGTTGGACATCCATGGGCACCAGTGTTATTTTAAATTTAATCGGGGTGTTGTTATTCCTTTTCTTGGATACCAGGGAGCTAAGGGAGGTATCCAAGAGGTCGCTTGTCCCGATTCTGCACGAGATCATCTCACTCCCGCCCAGCAGAGAGCTTTAGACCGATTGTGTGAGTAATTTCCCTCCGTATTAACTCCTAAGTTGGGACTCACACATTTATTAGAGTATAAAATTCGTTTGACGGACTCTAAGATAGTGAGGTCGCACCCATACAAGTTCGCCCCTCCGAAAATGGCCGTTCTGAGGGAGAAGGTTCAAGAGCTTTTAGAGCAAGGGGTAATTGAACCTTCCAATTCCAGTTATGCCAGTCCAGCGTTCCTGGTACCCAAGCCTGGGGGTAAGCACCGTATGGTGATAGATTACCGGAAGTTAAATTCTAATATTGAGGTGGATTCGGTTCCCCTTCCGGATCTCCACTCAGCTTTCGATTGGTTTAGTGAGGCCAAGTATTTCACCGTGATTGATCTCAACGCTGCATATCACCAGATCCCTTTGTCCAAGGAAAGTAGACCTTACACGGCGTTTTGTGTCCCGTGGAATTTGTATCAGTATACGCGGGTCCCTATGGGTCTGGCGGTGGGCGCCCAGACGCTCACGCGTCTGCTTGACCTGGTGTTTCAAGACGTAAAATTCAAGTTCATTTTCAATTATTTGGACGACTTGCTGGTCTACAGCAAAACTTATGATGAACATCTGTGCCATCTCAGGGAGGTGATGAGCAGGTTGAGAAGCGCGGGCCTCACGGTCAATCCGGAGAAAGTGCGAATTGCCCAGGAAAGCATATCATTTCTGGGGCATCTGGTGTCGCACCAAGGCGTTACAGTGGACCCTGAAAGGACCCAGGGTATCCGGGACTTTCCCCCGCCAAGGGATGCCAAAGGCATCGCCAGGTTCGTGGGGATGGTTAACTTTTATCGGCGGTTTATCCCCAATGCAGCGGAGATAGCTGCACCTCTAAATGAATTGAGAAAGAAGGGGGCTAAGTTTGTGTGGGGCGAAAGCCAGCAGAAGGCTTTCGAAACGTTGAAGGAAGCTATTATTTCCACGCCGGTGCTGCGAATGCCGGATTTTTCTCAACCGTTTATCTTACAGACGGACGCGAGTTCGGTTCGGGGCGGTTCTGTCCCAAGTCGTTGATGGTGCTAGGCAGCCTGTGGCCTTTATTTCCCGAACCCTGACCCAGCAAGAAAGAAAGTCATCAGTATATGAGCTAGAGTGTTTAGCTGTGGTATACGCTTAGCTGTGGTTCAGGCGTTTTCTGGAACACGCTGAGTTCCTGCTCGAGACCGACAATCAGGCTCTCTCTTGGGTTCTTGCTCACCCCCGGCAACTGGGTAAAATTGGTAGATGGGTCGTTAAAATCTCATCCTTCAAGTTCAAGGTGCAACACATTAGGGGAACTCAAAATGTGGTTGCAGATGCTTTGTCACGCATGTTTTCCCAACCCAGTGAAGTCCAATCTGAGCAACCCTGTTCTGTTCTGCTAGACTTTCCGTTAGCCTTCACTGATGTGTTACCCCATCAGTTGAATGATGAAGAGCTGGGTCCTATCATCCAGAATATAAAGGAGGGTAACGCGCAGGCCCCTTACTTCTTGTCCAAGGGCGTCCTGTGTTGTCGAGAAAGAAAGGGACGTGCCCCGAAGATCGTGCTGCCTAGCAAGTTAGTGCCCATGGTCTTCAGCTATTATCACAATTCCCCAGTAGGAGGCCACAAGGGAATTTCAAAGACCATTTCAGGTATTAGGAAACACTTCATCTGGAAGGGCATGGACAGGGACATCGCGACGAGGGTTAAGAGTTGTCATCTGTGTGGCTTAAGCAAGCCTGCCCAAAACACAAAGTTGGGGTTGTTGTCATCAGACGTGGCGAGCAGACCGATGGAGAAGCTATTCATCGACTACGTGGGCCCTTTCCCGCGTAGCAAGTCAGGTAACGCTTACCTACTTGTCTGTGTGGATGCTTTTTCGAAGTTTCCCTGGCTACTGCCCTTACGGCAGGCAACAGCTCGTTTAACCATAAGCGCGCTTCAGAACCATATTTTTCAGCATTTCGGTCTTCCGACCATCATTGTCTCCGACAATGGACCACAGTTCATTTCGAGTGAGTTCCGGCGGATGTGTTTCGCCAGCGGTATCAGACATGTAACCACTTCCCCGTATTACCCACAGCCGTCCCATGCGGAGAGGTTCAATAGGAATCTCCGGTCCGCACTCATTGCCTATCATGCGGAACAACAGACCACCTGGGACCAGAATTTGAAGTGGTTGCAGCTAGCTTTTAACACGGCCCTGCATGACAGTCATAAGGCCGTGCCCTTTGAGATCATGTTTGGATTCTCGCCCGCACTCCCGTTGACTAACTTGTGGAATATTGACGATCTTCTACCACGGGAGCCCGATAATGGAACTGCGGAGAGATGGAGGGAGGCTCGGAAGAATTTGCTGCCAGCGCACGAGCGGGTCCGTCGACGATACAATCAGGGGCGAATTCCGAACCCCTTTCAGACCGGCGACTGGGACTACTGCCAGAGCCATCCGATCAGCTCAGCCGCGGACAAAAGAGCCGCTAAATTGTGCTATCGTTGGTCGGGACCATACCGTATCCTAGGGTTTACGTCACCAGTGACGGCGCGGTTGGAAGAGCCGGTTAGTAATCCTAAAGAGATTACTACACATATCTCTAAATTAAAATTATTTAGAAAAGGGTAAACGGGCTTAAAGGGGGGGAATTAACGGGCTTAAAAGGTCAGCGTGCCGCACATACACACTTACACACTACACGTCTTCTTTCGTCTCTTTCGTTTTCCCTTCTGAGCCTCTGTTCTCCTGGGAGCGAGTGCCGCCAGGCCACCTTATTTACGAAGTCCACCAGGGTATTTTAAGAAGGGGGTACACTGCAGGGTACTCTCCCGAGTTTCAGAGTGGGGCAACCGGGTTGCCCTTTCGGGGTGGGGGTGTGCCGGTATTTTCCGGCCGTTGAAAATTCTAGAATATTTAATTGTAAAATATCGCTGGTTATTCAGAATGACCCTTGCACGCTACGTAAGTGTACGTGAGAGGGTACGGTTGCGCGCGCAACTCGTAGTAAGGGGTCGGCTTGCTCAGTCGGTGACTGCAGTTCAGTTCACCGCCCAGCTACGAAATACATCGACTCCGCTCTCCGAATAGTTGTGGCGTAGTTTCTTCAACACTTATGGCAGGCTGAAACGTACGAGATCCCCGGTAAGAGATTGCCTTATTGTATGGTTCAAAAGTAATTCAATTACATTGATAATTAATAACTAGGTGTATGCAACCGTATAAAAACACGTAATTATGTGAGTGCGATCCGACAGTTTTTATATTAAAAGAAACTTATTGTTCAGTAAGATTACTTAATGTTCAGTATATAGCCCATGTTCCTTTTATTATTACTATAATAGTGTGAGAGGTACTGTAATTGGCATTGTCATGATAAAGGTGTAGAAAGTTAAAAGTTAATGGCTAAAAGTTAGTGCGTAGTTAGGTAGTGAACTATGCCCATTCATGCATCAGACTGTCGGGGTGCTCTTTAATTAACTTTACTGTAGAGAATTTACTTGTGAGAACTTCCATAGAGGAAACATTATTAATACTGTGAGTGCTTTGAAATTGATTTTTTTGGACAAATAGTGATTATTGGTCACCACGTGGCGGCTTAACCTGTTAATTTCTGTTGAGGCATGTAGACATGGTGCTGATGACTTTTACAGTACGCCAATTTTAATAAGGTCTTTTTATTTTTTAAAAATTAATTATTCCATGACTGACTCTTCTATTCTTTAAGCCGGTTGCAAAGTCTTTATTACTGAAACCTTGTGCATTTATTGAGAGTTGGTTGAAGGCCCGTTCTGAGGTTAATTACCTGAACTCGGGTGTACATTTTGTGAACATTTTTCTAATTTATATGAATTAACAGGGTTCTTGATTAAGACGGAGATTTGGCTTTGCTGATTGCCTTCCATCTGCATCAGCCATGGACCATTAGACACGATCCTGTCCGGAGAGGGAGTCGGTGACCAGATCAAGATATAGTACTTGGTCAGGACTATTAAGGTGATATGCACTCTTTTATTTTCCTTTTGGGGCCGGGCCGGCAGTGCACCTGTTTTACTGTAAAAATCTTTTGAATCCATGTGACCACGTGTCCAGACTGTCCGCTATAAAAGGGAGCAGCTGATCATCATTCTGAACATTATGAGTTAATTTCAAGAACACATTAATAACTGAATTACCTAACACTAAGTGCACTCCTTGTAATTGTGTGCTGCACTGGGGGAGCGTGCCAGAGATATTTGTACACTTAGACATTTTACAGTTTGCATATAGTTATCGTATTACTCCTTACAAAATTTATAGAACATGTTAGGAATTCTGTTCCGGCGGGAACAGAATTGAGTAAATATTAAATTCACCTTGGGTTTAACATTTAAGGGCTGGGGTTTTCTTTTGTTTTCTTTTTGGCCGTTTTCTGGGGTATAAAAAGGGACATAGTTTTTCTCTGCCACATGTTGGTGCAGCCTGAGGCAGGTTAGATTCCTGTCAGACATTGTCAACCACATGCTGGCGCGCTCCCACAGCTGCTAGGGCACAACCGTCTTATTGTAATTTCATTTTATATATATATATTTATAGCCAGTCGGGTTTTAGTAGAAAATAATTTGCACATTTTTCTGGGCATATACTAGTTGATTTTGTACCTTACAAAGGGCTATACTGACTGTTTTTCTTTTACTTGCAAAACACATATTGATTAACTTTTTCACTTGTAGTATCTGCTGATTAATTTTTTTTTAACTGTAGTGCATATACTTATTAATTTTTTGTAAAACATATATTGTTTAATTTTTTTTGAAATTGTAAAGCCTCGACTGATTAATTTTCCTACTGGTAAAGTATACGCTGATTTATTGAATCCTTCTGAATTTGTGAAGCAAAAATAACCTTTTAGAATTGTATAACAACTGTTTAAAATCAGGTGATGTAGTTTCCGTAAATTTTTATTTAATGCTGTGGAAGGAACTTAAAGTTCATATGCTCATGATGGGTCATTGATCTGTGGAATTCCATACATATGGGGGTGGTCCGGTCTTGCTTATGCGTTATGAGCAATTATCATCCTTTCTGTGGTTTTGACTTTTATGTAATTCTATATAAACGGGTTGCTGATGGGCAAACATTTATTACTGCTGGTTTCTGGGCATGGTAGTAACACTGCCTGCAAGGCGGGTGCATTCCAGGGGCATTTGTGTTTCGAATATTGATGTATAATTGTGAGTATATGTGCCTTATGTTTCTGTATGTGTTGTGATGTTTCGTCTATGTTAAGCTAGTCACAAGATGGGGAGAATTCTATATATATATATATTTACTGAACATTATTCGATACACATGTATAGATGTATATACACTTGTTACGATATACAGATGTTGTCTTTTATACTGTTAAAGCATAGTCATTATTTATTTGTGATATATTTATGATTCATGGGGGATAACTATGTGATAGAGTTTGTCTACATGTAGCAAATGATGGCATGCAATAAAAACCGTTATTGTTATATTACAGCCGAGTTTCATTGCAAGTCCCGTCATACTGGACCCAGCACAATTTTGGCTTCTCTGGGCTCCGTCCTAGTCCTAATTAACTTGTGGCTTCTCTTTCAAAAAAAAATATTAATTTAAAGAAGTTTGTTTTATACTCATAAAAAGACATAAAAGGAAAGATGGGTTACACTACACTGTCTCCAAATCTCAGAATGAAAGATACATTCAATTGATTGTAATTCCTTTACTTTTTCTATTCCAGTTGGCGGAACGTATCCACGACACACTGCACACCAATACTGAGAAAGTTTGACGAATAGATACGCCTCAGCGTATCTTGTGGCCATAATCCGTTTTGTAGTAGTATTTTCATGGGACAAAACAGATAACACTTTTCAGTTTCTGTTACTGCATACCAGAGAATCAGCACAACTACAATTTACTATTAAAGTATTTTGAAGGAAAAATAATATAAAAAAATAAACATTTAAATAAAGTAATAGTGTACTTTTTTGTATCGCCGAAGTTCTCAGTCAGTGTAGCTCGCAAGTTAAGAGTCGTATTATAGGCCTATAGGTATACACACAATAAAGTTTATACAAGCCAGCCATCCACTATTCACATAGGATGTCACGCGTGTTCTCACTTCCACTGCTTGAGTCGACCTACAGTGTAGTGATGGACGGCAACATTTCTAGAATTTTTGTGGTACTGGTCAGGATCGAACCAGAGACCTGTAGATTAGAAGGCGTTTAACCAAAATTCAGAATCGTTAAAATAAATCTCTCACATTTTGTTCAGAGCAATAATGAATAGTAAAAAATTAAAAATTTAATAGACCGTACTAACAATGCGTGCAGCAACAATACATATTAAACACCATAATTTCACACGTAAGTGTCCAACTCATCAATTGTCCGTATCACTGTCCTCGTCAAGTAAACAAAGACGAAATAATAAGAATGTGATATATCTTTTCACTCAAATTTTCATCTGGGGTGAACTTACATATTTATGAAAGTACTGATACGTTTTATTATTTAAAGTTGTTTACATTCTCAAAGCTAAATGATAAGCTAATAGTTATCCAATAAACACACGTGCTTCTCTATGACAGTATTTTATTTATAATATGCGCAGAGTAATTTGCAATGTTTATTTAACAAAACACATACACGCACAATCATATGTGTATAATCTCTGTAATATATATATATATATATATATATATATATATATATATATATATATATTGTAATGCGACAGAATAGTAGCCCCATCCCAAAACTTAAAACAGCTCAATTCAGTAGGTAGAATCACCAATACTACCCAAATAAACCAAATAAAAATGAACAACCCTCAGTTACAGAAAAAAGACTGTACAATATAAATAATAAAGAAAAAAATACAATGCAAATAATATAAAATAACTAATTAAAATGTATTATAGCAAGTAAAGAAAATACATACAAACCTTTATGTAAATGAGTGAATGTGAAAGAGTGGGGAATAAAATTAACAATCCCTATTATTATTTAAATATGTGATAAATACAATAAGTGTCAGTGAAGTGGTGACAGCATAAGTGCGAGTTAATTACTTTTATAAAAAAAGGAAAACCCATAAATAACACCAATAGTGAATGGTGGTGAAGGGTTTCATCTCAGATTGAGATGTTAGTGAACGCTTTGGTGTAAGTAGTTGTATTTGTGTTCTACACCAAAGCCTATAGTTATTACCATTTATAAACTACATTATAAGTTTGTGTGAGCCTACTGGCAAATAAGAAAATGTGTATTAGAAACCAGGACCTATGAACAATAATCTATTCATTAGCCAGTAATGCTTGATAAGCTTGATAGGATGAGAGAATGGTACACCAAGTAGTTTATAATTATTTGTCAATTTATAAATGTAGAATTTGGCCATGAAGGCAATACCTCGAAGGTAACGTGTTAAAAGATTTTGTTCTAATTATATTATTTGTTAATTTATGATTGTAAACTTGTTCATGTAAACACTACCTTAAGTAATAAGTCAAAAAATTTAATTTTTAACTATTGTGAAAACTTGTTAAGGGTCAAGACTCATGTAATAAAATGTAACTAAGGAAAAAGGGTTCAAAACCAAAAACCTAGGTAATAATAAATGTAATTTAAAATATGTTAATGAAATGCTATTGATGGCCTAGGCCACAAGTTCCATACAAAGGAAATAATGTCAGAAATGAGTAGATTAGTAAACCAATGTGATAAAACAGGAAAGGGACAAAATTTATATGATGAAGCTAATTGTTTTAACAGTAATATTACATATTAGATTAATTTAAGGAATTGTAAAGTGATATAACAAATGTATAAAAGGTATAGGCCCAACATTAGAATTTTTGTAAGGTGAAAAACCACAGTTTATAATTAACCAATGTAAGTAAATGAGGTAGCAAAATGTTCACAATGACACAAAGAAAAGAATGATGTAATTTAAATTTAAGAAAACTTAAAGCTGAAAAAGGAGTATTTTTCTTATAGGCAGATGAACATTGAAATCTTGTAAACTGACCACGTCACCTTATGAACTCTCTGTTTTGACCAATCACAAGCCAGTATTGTGAGGGCACGGAACCGTTGAATAGTAAGGCAGGAATATCGAAATACAGTATTGTATTGTTAACTATAGCAGTAAACAGATGAGCTCCTATGAAGAAGTTTTAATGAAATAAAAGTAATGTATTTTGGACCGTTGGCGATGGAAAATTATAACTAATAGAAGCTACAAATACTGTGGAAGATTGGAAGACGAAAATATTTAAATCAAAACAACAAATAAATGCAGAACCTTTGAAAATCTTGATTACCTACCAGAACACACTTTCATAACGCCAATTTCAACTATTAACCACTCTACAGGTACGATTACACAACACTACCGTAGACACTATCTACACTTACAGAATAACACCAGGGATCATTTATTGAAAGAAAACCTTGAAAACTAATACATTGAACACTGAAACATTTATTTTAAAATAATTTGTGAGCACGTGGTTAGTTCGTTCAGCGGCCATTTTGCCGATAGTCTGGTTGCCTTAGCAACCAATAATAACAGAATATAGTATCAAGATTTTAAAATTTTACTTACCTTTGTAATGTATTGTATTTTTGTATGTATTTGCTGAATTCAATGACAGTCTAAAAGAACCCTTAAACCCTGAGAATTAATATATGATTATAAACAATTTGTTATTTGGAACTTGTTAGTGTAAAAGTCGAATTGAGCGCTAGAGTCGACCCGACCCATATTTGTTTTCGACACAAGTCGACTGTTCGTTTCTCTGAACAACTTTAATGAAAATAAATATTGTTATTTGGAATCAAAGGAGTTGTCATTGTAGATAATTTGAAGGTTTACAGGACAATTACAGGTAATTCAACAGGAGAGTGAGCAGCGAACGGACCGAAGCATTTGGAAAAAGAAAAAGCTCGAGGACAAAATCGATTGCGGCAGCCGATCCGTATTTGACATAAGTGGAGGCAATTTACACTAAATAAAACTCTTCAAAACACATAAATTAATAAAACCAACAAACACTGTTATATTACAGACGGCGCTGACAACAGTGGGTCGTAATAAAATAAAACGAGCACACAATTGTTCACATCCTAATCTACACACGTAAATAAACTGATATATAACAATATACACAATTATTAATTTAAAAAATCTTTTAACAAGAATATATTTTGTATTTTGTTCATTACAAAATGTTTCGATAGTAATCTATTATTATTAGATATAATATATTAATAGGCTACATCACTAAATCTATATAATATTATATCTGATGATGATAGTTTGATTACTATCAAGACATTTGTATATTTTATTTACAAAATAAAAAATATGCTCTTCTAAAAGTTTATTATTATTATGAATAATAATATAAAATAACAAGAAAACGTGAGCATATATGAATATGTGTGTGTGTGTGTGTGTGTGTGTGTGTGTGTGCACGTATAACATATATGTACACATATGCGCGCGCGCGCACACATACGTATATAATTATTATGGACTGAACTTTTTAATGGAAGGTGATTCTGCATTATTTCTTATACTCGTTTACAAGTATCAAGTTGGTTTTTCAGAGTAATAAATGAATTCCACAAATCCTTCAAAGTCTGAATTTTTTGAAAAATTATTGTCAGTACGAGGCACGTTAAATTTAAAAGAAAAAAGAATACTTGTTAAAAATCAACTAACTTCGATGCAATAACAAAAAACCACGCAACAAAAATTATCCTTCAGTTGTGTAAGAGAAAAAAGAACAAGCAGACTACCAAACGAGATTCACACTTGTTGATGTCTGGCTTCCCTTTTTATTTATTGCATTAAATACGTCTGTTACTGTGAGAAATGCTCAAACGAGAACTTACAATTCATTATTCTGAGAAATCGTTGCACGAAGAAGAAAATAATTACTATTTCTTTTTTGACAGTATTTTTAAAATCAATTCTATTGACAGTATATTTTTAAATTGTTTTTCTTATACCTTTGTATACAATAGGGCGACACTGTCCAATGACAACATTCACGAGCAGAATTTAGTAAAATAAAATAAAAACCTTGCCTTGACGTTTTCGGCAAGCACTAAGGTATGCTTTGCCCGCCTCTCTAGTACCACTCATGTTCGTAACCAACCACCTCGATCCTCCCGACACCTGTAATCACAACCTGTGTTAAATATTACATGCCTCTGTCTCATTGCCACACTGTGTTGCTTTCATCAACACGTGCTGAATTTCATTACACTTCATCGAATTTCTCATTTCTTGTCGACTCGAAAAAAATTGAATTTAAATTACAATTGAATTTCTAAAATATCAGTTGATGTGCGATGCGAATTTTAAATTAGAATACAATCAACAAATTTCCATTGCACCAAATAAAAGCAGCTTTTGTTGCAGGAATCTCAACGCAAAAACAAGGAGTTATCATTGTAAGAGTTAATTACAATTCATTCATTAATATTTCTTATATCCCGGGGAAAATTATAGTTTTTTCTTATATTCTCACTAATCTTTACCTCAGTTTAATCAGAACACATCAGTGTTAGGCTATATTATACGTCATCACACGTCCCTCTGGCTACATCGCCTATTGTTTGAGTGCATATTTCTCACTATTTCTGAATAATCTGACACTGCTTCTTTCTGAAGACTAATTAACTTCTAATAGTTCATAGTCGCTGTAAAGTTTTCTTAAATAAATTAACGCTTAATAAATGATTTATCTATAATTTTTTTTCGTTGTTTATTATCGTCAACTTTCTCTATATTTAAGTTCATTGTACCTCTTGGATCTCTATGAACTACCTTGCTGTACAGGTGTTATTCATATATTTTTTTTAGAATATACTACGATAAGGAAGATTAAAAAATTTCAAATTTAAAACAACAATTCTTATAACCTACACTAAACCTCTAATAGGATATACTTATTCGGGTGAAATATTGAGTTTTCGGGTGAAGGTTTTCGTGATCGCACTTACGACTTTGGTATTAAACAAGTAACCCACACCAAAGTATTATCTAAAGTTTATAACGACTAAGAGACGAATTATAACTTATATTCTCTGACGTGGTTTCAATCTTTATAGAGAACTGTTTTCACTATCGTACCCAATGTAATTTTTTTAATTACCGTCGTATAGTGGCATATGTTTTGTAACCAGCAATGTGTTTAGAATCCGACAATTATATATTTTTAAGAATTCAGTTTAACTACGCAAACTAAACTCTTTTCATTGCCACCATGCAATTACTGTAAAAATGTATATTCCATCTTTTTTAAATTAACATTTATTTTCTCAGTAGATTTAATTAATTTATGTTTAATATTCTTGCTTTATTCATATATAAAGTTCGCTTTTCAAATACAACTTTACTGTTTTATAAAATAATGTATTAATATATAATGTTTTGTCACATGTTTTCAAGTCTCTGCAGAAAGTGAAACGAAGCAACAGTTAGGAGATAACTATAAGAAAAGTTTTTTTTATTCAACTAGTAACATTGAAGTGAAGATGCACGAAATAATAATCTGATAGATAAAATGTATACATTGCATATTCCTGGACACTCAACGCATCGAGATCCTTTTACTGCAAGTCTAGCGAACTAGTGGTCCTTACAACCATTTACGTTATTTCAACGTGAAGATGCAGCGAGGTTTTGTTTGCAGAGACTAGGCGCACTGCAAAAATGGAATAATACAACTTAACTCTTTCTTCCGATGGGGCTTCTTTACTACGTGACTCAAATACTTTAAACATCTATATACATGTCTACGTTCTTCTTACAGTTACCAGAGATTTTTTAGACTCTCATCAAAAGTAACATACTTCACTTTCTTTTCTGTTCACAAGTCTTACATTCAATTGTTTAGATTTTAGCTGTTAATATACAATGATTTATCTTACGTTTTCCTCTTAGGAAATATATGTTTGGTTGTCATCTTCCTACACGACGTTAAAATTTAATTACAACCTTTCACTGTTTTGTTTATTCTTTGTCTTTCACCGAAGTCCTACAAACTTTCTTCAAAGTATTTCTTCATTTGTTCTACAAATGAAGTGGCACCTCTTCCTTGTCCAAGCAGTGCAAGCTGACGGAGTCCACAAAATTCGTGAGTTTTGCATGACTAGAGTACATTCCCATAATCATAAACCAGCAGTTGGCTACTAAATAAACAGACAAGAGAGCCATGACTGCAGTCATACTTCGTGTCAGTTGTAGCTTACGTATTCACTTTAATTGGCGAGGGCTACAGTTTATATTTTGCGCCATAAACTTTGTATAAAATGGAAAATAAAGGGCCATACACTTTCACGTTTGGAAAGGCATTGCAGTTTTGTAGTTCGTCTTAAAATTATTTTCGAATATACCATGTTTTCTCATTCAGAACAGTGACTAGCTGAAGACATATTTAGACATTTTTAAAAAGAGAACGAACGTAAAGTATTCAGTAAATACCATCTCTTCCCGGTAACTGATTCAACTATTGTGATGAAATTTTAAAAGTTCCGGTAAAGTAAAAGATAATATAAAACTGCAAAGAACTTCTACTCCACTGCAAACAAAATTAGCGTCCTGTTAATAATTTTTTAAATCGGTGATTAAAAACTGAGTTTTGTCAACGCAGTTGGTTGGAGTTATTAAGAAAAGAGTTCTTGACGTTTAATCGGATTCGGCGTAGTTCCCAGGGCTTTCTCCTCATTTCACATTACTGTGACTCGGTATTTTTGTCACCATGTCGCATCCATGATCAGAAAGTGCTGATCAGGAACTGCTGCCAGAATACCCAATAATCTCTGAGTTCAGTTCTTCTTGTCCTTCTTTTTTCAGTTCTTGTAATGCTTTGACCACCACTGTTTCTGCTAGATTGCCGTAGAACTCTTCTGTGAAGCCATGATATTATATTATATATATATATTGTATTCATTGTTTTGATGGACTTCAAGTACTATGATATTTTTCCTTCGTACACAACCAGAACGCAATATTATTATTTGAATGTTTAGTCCTACGTATTGATAGCCGTAATGAAGAAGAAGAGACTCTCCTTTCTTTGAAATAATGGCCTCCATTCAAGTCACAAAACTTGAAAATTCGCCATCGTTATCGTTACTCCGCGCTTTACCATAAATGGGCGAATAACAACCAAGATTAGCAATGAAAGTCTTCATATATCCATAGTGTAACAAGAGATGATTAGTGACTCCACTCAGAATGGTAGTAACCATTGACCGAATACCGATAAAGGCACCAGGCGGAAAACCAGTCCTAATCTAAATTTGCTCACTTTCAAATAGTGTCATTTAAGCTTAAATAGATGGACAAGATGATCCCTTACAAACGTATTTTAAAGAATATGTTATGAAATTATAATTACTTCAGCAAGTAGAACATTCTCTTTTTTTGTCGTTTTAATTTAATCTGGCACACATTTCACAGAATATATCTTCAGACGTCTCTAAATGAAGTAACGTATAATCGATTTTGTTTTTATGTCAATCGATTTCATTTAGATTTAAATTTTTCTATTGTTGTAATATTTGTTACTTAATTAGCAGTTCTAACGGGTGTACTGAAAATATTGATTGTTTACACTTTATTTATTTTAATAAATTTATAATTTTAAATAGATCATCTTTTTTGTTTTTATTTGAGTTGTTTCCTTAATTAGTAAATTATTATTATTGTCTTTCTAAATATTAAGATCCCAAATATTCATTTTTTGACTAAATATGTAGGATTCTATATATTTTTTTTAAATCGGCCAATTTCAATTCTTTATTCTTTGTTCTTCTTTTCTTTTTCTTCAATATTCTTTCATCTTTTAACTGAGTCCCTTCTTCCTGTCTTCTGTCCACTTTGAACCTGCGTTTCTCTCTCTCCTACCCTGGACTCCTTACATTTTTAACACTTTTACCCGAAAAAATTCTCTTTCAATTGTTTCTTCTGCGTGTATATTATTTTTTTCTAAATCCTTTTGGTCTTTATTGTACGCGTATAATAAAATCCTTTGGTCGCCTATTTTATTATATTTATTATTTTATTTCTTTATCGAGTTTGTTTAGAAATATTTCTGATATGTTAGTGGAGTTTGGGGCTCCCAGAGCAAGGCCATCTGTTTAGTAATATAATTTGTTATTATATTAAAAATAATTTTGATTTAAAATAATTGTTAGAATATTAGTTAATTGCTTAATGTATGTGTCATTTAATTAATTGTTCTCAGTCTATTTATTATAAAATTTATACTTTTGTCAATGGGAATGTCTGTGTACATGTTTGAAATATCTGAGGAATATAATTTCGTTTCTTTATTTACTTTACGGTTTTTAGTGGTTTACCGAATTTCATACATTTTTTTGTATTGTAATTGACTGGAAGTTTTATTTTATGTATTAACATTCGTGTTATTAATTTAGCTGTTCTATAATAAGTCGCTGTTCTAGCGTTAATTAAAGGCCTAAAAGATTATTAATTTTCTGTAATTTTATTAGGGAATGTAATTTTGGTGCACATTGATCATCAATTCAATATTCAAGAATTCTTCAGGAGTTACGATTTCGGTATTATTTTTCAGTGTATTTGTTATTTGCGTTTGATATTTTTTTGTGGGAACTTTGGTTAATGAAATTAAGTTATTATTATTTATAAATTATTCTGTTTTACCATCTAAATCTTTTTATAAATTTTTACTGTGGTATCAATTTTATCAGCTTTGGTTAAACTAAGGTTATTTGCTGTTAGTTTATGTTTTATGTTATTAATAGTACTATTTTGTTCATTTTTATTATGACGATTTTTTTAAACATTTTTTGATTAATATTGTTACTTCCGTTGAGGCATTTGTTCTTATTTTATTTTGTTTTTCTTGTTCTATATTATTAATTGCGTTTTCTTTTTAGGCTATAATGTTTTCTATTACATGTTTATTTGGATTTTCAACATTTGTTTTGTTTTAGGTTTCTAGAGTTGCTATTTCAAAGAATATGTAGACCAATTTGTTTTTAGCGCAAAAAATTAGGATGCATGTAAGATTAAAAAAAAGTTATGATAAGTAATTATCTCAAAATTATATTGGCACATTTCTTCATTGCGTGTTTTTAAAAAGGCTTGTCTTAATACATAATAATGTTAAAATAATAAACTACTACTACTACTACTACTACTACTACTACTTCTACTATTACTACTACTCGTACCACCACTACTACTACTACTACTACTACTACTACTACTACTACTACTACTACTACTATTACTACTACTCGTACCACTACTATTACTATAACTACTATTACTATTACTACTACTATTACTTATATTGTAATATCAAATTATTGTTATACTACAAAAATGAATAGCCTATAATTATTATACTGTTTAATTATCTTAAAATAATCTTTGTCTATTTCTACATCGCGCGCTTTTTTAAATTTCTAGTGTGACTTACAGTTAAAATTATCAGTAGCTACGTTAATAATGGTTTACAACAAAGTGGAAAAGATTAATAAGCGCTACTAACAAGGTGACTTTATTGATGGTCTCTCAGAGCACAGCCGCTCACAATACGGAACTCAGATCACGGACCCGCTAGACTTTCCAATCTACAACATTTTCGGTTTTCTCACTGGCCGTTTTCCTCCTGGTTGGCTTCAGTTTCAGCTTGGTTCCTCCTTTGTAGACGTTTCAGCTTTACATGGTCCGACAGTATGCATTCCTTGTATATGCGTAGAGTCCTGTATGATTTTACCGAACCCTCCAGGCCCCTCTTCGTTCCCAAGTCCTAATACTAAACGCAACACCTTCCTCTCTGAGATGTTCAGCATGTTGTACGATTTTTCTGTTAAGGACTAACCCTCGAATCCGTAGGATACCCCGCTGTTGTGCGATTTCCTGCAGCCAGTCTTAATGTGTTGAAAGAGTAGAACCCAGATACCAGAATTCACGAATTACTTGAAAGCTACAACTGTTGGTTAAATCTGTTTGTCCTAAACAATTTGCCTGTTTTCTACTCTGAGACATAAGTTTGGTATTAGATTTGAGTCCCATCTCTGTTGAAGCCTCATTAAACCTCTTCAGCGTTTCTCCTACAGATATCAATGGTGTGCCAATTATATTTAAGACATCTGCGTATTCTTTTATCTGTTTTGATTTATTTAATAGAGTAAAGTTGACAATAAGGGCTTTTAACCGTTTTAAGTATTTAATGAAACAGCCACAATTACAAATACATTGATACGTATCAAAGGCGGAAGTTCAATCCTGTTTTATTATGAAAATTAGAAAAATAGAAAATTATCGTCGTCCTCGTCATCTGCCGTTTCAGGATTAGGCAATTCTCCCTATTCCTGTTTTACTACCGAGTCCCGGGTCATGCATCAAGCAGTCCTTAAAAATGTTTAATCATTCAAAAAACTGTAAAAAAATAAAATTTATTATTTGTAAGTTTCATGGCACATATAGTGTAGCTGTTCCAATCCACTGTCTGGCCTCTATTAGACTAGGCCACTAGTGGCGCAACAAAGTTAATCCACCAGTGGCTCAGCAGTTCGTGGGACATTGAAACAAATGAGATTTACTAGACTAGGATAACTGGTGGCGCCACCAAAAATTGGTGACCGGCTGATGGACGGCTCCGGCAACAGCTTGGGCAACTTTTGGTGGCGCCACTGCCAGCCGGGGCATTGTTTTGGACGTAACCTATTACACAAGGCCACTAGTGGCGCCACCACAAATGCGCGCGCATCACAACTGCTTCATAACACCAAGTTTCCTCTGTCATTTTGCTAGTGAAAGTCAATTGATTGGTTTTGCTTTGTGATAATGTCGAGGGAAAGAGTTAATGAAAGTGGCGCAAAAGATGGAGAACAAAAAACAAGATGAGATAAAAAAAAATCCTCTTCTCATCCTAGTGTTGAAACCACTTATGTCTCCTTTTATATAGTCCAAAAGAACAAAAAGAAAAATGACAATTTTGACATGCGAGAGTAATTAAAAATGTATTATCATCCGCACATACTTCATCAAACAATATATAATACAGTCCTCTGTCTTCTCTTGAAGCTAGCATTGGATGTATGTACATTTTCCTGGCTCTCTGCCTCCTTTAATTCCAGTGCAAAGGAGAAAGAAACTTTCTCAACTACATTGCTATTCTCCAAACAACAGGCTTTCTTTAACGGTGGCGCAACTGGTGGTTGATTCATTTTTGTCCCATAGTACGGTGGCGTCACCAGGTTTGCCCCCAGTTACGCCACCAGTGGTAAGACTAATAGAGGTACAAGTGTAGAGTAGGTTTAACTACTAACTGCATTCATGTGACCTTGATATGTCCAAAGAATTCCCATCATGTAGTCACTTGTCCCAGACCCCTCCCCCCGCAAGACAACTCTACCTAGTCTTACTTGCCTTTTAAGTTCATTAGATTATTAAAAAAACCTTTGTTAAAGCACCATTATAGTAATTTTCAATGGCAACCACAAATTTCGCGACTTCCATTTCCGAAGAACTTTGTTCCTCTTGAGAGTTTCTATGTAATGGAAAATGCTCTACTTCGGAACTGTATTCCCATCGTACTGGACGATGGCTTCCTGTAAACAGGGTTGCCAACTTTTTATCTGGAAAACTAAAAACTTTTCAGATTAAGTAAAGCAAATTTGTATTACATTACGTTAAAATTTAATTTTTTTTAATGTGTATTTTTTGTGTCTTTAAAAATGCTTAATAATATTCTGTCTTTTAGAAAATTTCACAGGAATTTTCAATTAAAAAAATAATGAATTAAGAAAAAGTACCTCTGCTCAACAGTCCTTTAAGGACCAAGGGACACCGGGCGGCTTTTGTGTTTAGTGTGGTGGTTGTATGGCCAGTACAACGCGCCGCCGTAGGTCTAGAAAGGAAAATGGCAGTTAGGATTTAACAACACAGAGGTATGGCAAA
The DNA here is from genome assembly GCA_034769895.1 of Magicicada septendecula. NCBI lineage: Eukaryota > Metazoa > Arthropoda > Insecta > Hemiptera > Cicadidae > Magicicada > Magicicada septendecula. The sequence goes on along the minus strand of CM068368.1, from coordinate 389,686,930 downwards.
TTTATGCAAAATAGTAGATTTCCTCCTCTCTATTCCCGTCATTTCCACTTTCGTAGAACGTATTTCTTGTAATAAGAAATAAAATGCTGGGAAAGATGGAAGTAAACCAAGGGTGGAGCTCATAAAAAGTTTAAGCTTTATTGAAAAATAAAGCTGCTGCGGATACCGTAACTAAAAGATTGGCAATCCTACCAACACAAAACCAATCGGTAAGGGGTTACCTACGTCGCAGTGTTCAAGTGTTATGTTCCTGTTCCTTAACTAGTCCAGATAATCTCACGAAATCAGTTACTTCTTTTGCATTATAGAGAAAAGAATCATGGAAAAAACAAAAAGCCAAAAGTGTTCAGTAATGTAGTCTAAAGCAGCAATGCGTCACACAAAGCCAGAGCCAATTCTTTTCAGAAATAATGTCGAGCAGAGAGAACGCTTCATATCAATTTTAGACTCTAAATAATTAAATAATATATGTGTCTAGTTATCCGGTGCACTGGACTGGAAATGTTCAAGTATCGGGTTAGGCAACAATCACAATGGGACTCAGCTCTCGTCGTAAAAATGCATTTGGAATTTTCATGTAAAACCTAAATGCTCTGACGTAATTATACCTTTGTGAATCTTTAGGCGGCGTTCATCGCCGCCGAATCAGATAACCGTTGACATTCTATTATCCAGTATAAGCAATGTATAGTCCTACACCTTTTCACTACCAAATTACCTTATTTTACAAACGTGTTGTAAACGTACCTATTATCTGAAAATACATTAATCGAATAATAACCATATCATTAAATAAGATAATAAAACAATAATTAGTAAGATTATTGTAATAGCTGAATCCCTTTAACTCCAAGCGAGGTTGGAAGATGATTCATAGAGAAAAAAAGTTTGGTTAATCAGTTGTTTTAGTTGAACGAGAAATAACACATATTTATGAGGTCTTTTTGCACTGAAATATGTGTCTTTGGAATGTCGTTTAAATAAATGATACTAATAAATAACATCTTGTAAAGGGACTGTTTACATTAATTAAGGTAAGTACATCATAGACACAGACGCAAGCATACTGGTCTAGGAGCAGTTTTGTCTCAAGTGCAGAACGGTGAAGAACGAGTAATAGCGCATTACAGCAAGACGGTTTCTAAACCAGAGAGAAATTATTGTGTTACAAGGAGAGAGTTGTTGGCAATTGTCAGAGCTTTGGTGCACTTCCATAAATACCTCTATGGGAGAGAGTTTTCAATACGTACCGTCCATGCCGCGCTTGCATGACACTTGAGATTTAAAAATCCGGAAGGACAGTTGGCAAGGTGGCTCGAACGTCTGCAAGAGTACAACTTCAAGGTACAAGATCGGCAGGGGAGCCTGCATGGTAATGCAGATGGCTTATCACGAAGACCGTGACCGGAAGACTGCCGACATTACCATAGAAAGGAAGAACAAAACTCAAGCGAACATGTTCAAGCCATCACTGTAGATTTCCTGGCAGATGGCTGGGCAACACAAGACTGTCGACAAGAACAGATGACTGATGAAGACATTGGACCAATCTTGACAGCAAAAGTGGAAGGTCGCCGCCCGTATTGGCAAGATATCTGCCATGGCTCCGAAGTGCTGAAGGGCTACTGTGCTACTGGGAATCTCTTACTTTAGAAAACAGATTGCTAAAAAGGGCTTGGGAAAGTGCAGATGGACGAGACGTGGTCATGCAGTTGATAGTTCCCCGAAGTAAAGTGCAGTCTGTTTTGAAGGAGATGCATCAATGGATCTAGAGGGCATCTTGGCGTTAACAAAACCCTTGACAAAATACGGAAGCGATTCTATTGGCTTCATCTTCGCCACAACGTATAGGAATCGGTTCGGACGTGTGAAGTATGTGCTGCAAGCAAGGGCCCACAAACCAGAAGCAGGGGAACAATGAGACAGTATAAAGTTGGATTGCCTTTCGAGAGAATTGCCATAGACATTGCTGGACCATTCCCAGTTACGGTCGATGGAAACCGGTACATCATGGTTGTAGGTGACTACTTTACTAAGTGGGTGGAAGCCTACGCAATTCCAAATCAGGAGGTTACCACTGTGGCAACGAGTTAGTTAACAACTTCTATTGCCGTTATGGAGCCCCTATGGTAATCCATAAGCATCAAGGGAGAAATTTCAAATTAGGAGTGTTTAAAGAATTATGCCGTCTCCTCGGAATTCGAAAGACCAGGGCAACGCCTTTGCATCCTCAGTCTGACGGGATGGTTGAGAGATTCAATAGGACACTTGAGCAGCATCTTTCGAAGGTTATTGACGAGAACCAAACAGACTGGGACCAACGTATACCACTAGTCCTCATGGCGTATACATCATCAGTACACGACACAACCGGCATGACTCCAGCAAAATTGGTGTTTGGGCGGGAGATTCGTCTTCCTGGGGACTTGATGTTCGGATCACCTGAGACTCAGTCCCAAGAGCCAGAGAACTATTCCTCGCAATGAAAACCAACTGCGAGAAATGATTTGCTTGATAAGAGGACGGCTGAAGATTGCCAGTGATAAAATGAAAAAACTCGGTATGACATTCGCAGCAATAGTGTGGGTTTCCAAGTAGGAGATCAGGTCTGGTTGTTCAACCCAAAGCGCCGTCGTGGTCGCTCACCTAAGTTAAAAACTAACTGGGAAAGACCCTATACTGTGAAAAAAAGAATCAAAGATGTTGTTTATCGGATTCAACTGGAAGGACAGAGAAAATGCAAGGTCGTCCACCTAGATCGCCTATCTAATTATTACTTCAGAGACGGATTGCCAGTTCGGGACGAACAGGTTTAAGGAGGGGGCTGTGTTACGACATCACAGAACAATCTACATGTTTATCGAATGTTCCAGAGGGATCCGGAATGTAACATGTGTGGCGTACGTGTTTGTAGATGCATTTGGTAGACGGTGGGAGAATTCGCCGGCCGCTCTCACTGTGTCAAGGGCGCAATCAATTACGTCATAGTTTAGAGGTAATACGTAGTATGTGGAATTGTCTAGATTTTCGGCGGGATATAAATACAATTAATCAGGGACGCTCAGTTCAGTTTATTGTCGGGCGATTACAAGTGAGTGTCGGGCGATATTACTGTGTGTTTTCAAGTGGTTATTAGTGAAGTGTTTAATAATCGAACGGGATAATTGTAATACAATTGTGTTTAATTGTAGTGGACATATTATTGCGTGTGAACAATTTTTATTTGATATGTTGTAAGAGACTGTGTTGTTAATGACGAACTGTTTAACTGTGAAAATTAGAGCTGGTGATTAGTGACTTAATTGGTGTCTTGATTTTGTTTCCACTGTACCTACGACGATCGAGTAGACCGTTGTAACAATATATATATATATATATATTTTTTTTTTAAATTTATGAATACTATTTAAACATTTTTTTACAGAAAACAATATACTTACATCTGACTAACATGAACTTACCATGACCACATTTATTTGTGCTAACTAGTAACAAGAGTGTCTAACTATATATTGTCCACTGTATAATATATTGTCTATATATTGATTAATTCACTATACACTTGTGTATAATAAGTCTCAAGAATTTCATACAAACCAACCTAAGGACACTTGCTTAGTTTAACACGTAACATTATCTAGCGAACTCCAAACTCGAGAGCATCAAGGAAGTAGTTACGTTGCAATTAGAAAACATTACACATGTTTGAAATAACAGAAGTTGATTTACCAAGAAAACAAAATAAGCATAATTAAACAATATTTCTATACTTTTAGTAGAAAACTGGACTCTCTTAATTCAACCCTCTTAATAAGAACTTCATGCTTTTTGAAAAAAAAAATCTATTTATTCTCTCAATAAAACGCGACAAGAACAAAAAGTAAGAAAAAAAGACAAGGAGCAGAAAATATGTTGTAGCTAAAAGGAATGTAGTTCTGATAGTCAATCATTAGAGGCTTGCCTATAAACCCAAATCACTGTCGTCCAAATTTCAGACAACTACTGATATATCACACATGTAAACAGGTGCCGGACATGTGGATATCGTATGACTAAACGCATTAAAATATTGCCACAGAACTTCTGAACTGGAAATTTTCATACCTAAGAAATAGGCATTTCCCACTTCAAAAATCGATCAAAAGTCACTTTTAAGAAGACGCCGGTTAAGTGAGATCAGTTAAGATATTTTTTTAATTTTGCGTTATTAAAGAATTTTTACTTTAAGAAAGTCAATTAACATTATCTGTCGGTGTATTAAACATATATTTACTTTAGTCATGTCTGTTACCGTTCAATCCTAAGTGTTAGAAAGTTTAGAAATATGGCCACTATGATGTAAAAAATTTTACAATTTACAGTTTTTTATGTCCTTATACGTGTAAAAATTAGTAGTTTTAATTTCAACTTGGAACTTGATGGCAGTACGACAAGCTTTAGGATATGAATAATCAGTTGCGACTCATATGAAAAACAGTAGATTAATAACTTCTAAATTTCTGGAAATGTATAGTTTAAATAATATTGGCTTATCATGAGAGTAACTGTCAGGCGACCGCTGTAAAACAGGTGAGAGGATAATACTGATATTAAAGTGAACATGAGCTGATCTTGTAGTTAATCTTTTTCATATTTGTTACAAAATTAACATAAGTCTATTAGTACTGTAAGCTGTTTTCTTTGTTACGAAGATGTTTTATGTGTATCATTCAAAACAAATGAAGCGCTTTATAAACTGTATTTTATATCTATTTATAAGAAGCAATAATGTTTAAATAAGAATATATTAACATTAAACATGACTAACTTCAGAAAGATGAAGGACTAGTTTCACAAAAAGACTACACCATTCCTTTACTCGCTTTGTCGGCTAGGCACAGCACGGCTGAATGATTCAAACACTTCCACTGTGTCATAATAGTAATGTTTTTCTGAATATTCAAACTGTAATTTGCGCGACGGAGCTGACTCTCCTTATTAACGTTACGTGAGTCGATCCTTTGACATTTGCAACTGACTGCACTCGACAAAATGCATTTACATTATTTAGCAATTGAAATTGTTATGAGAGAGTTTTTATTCTGCACAAAGAATAATGAAAAGAATGGCATTGCATCCTTATTTATCTTTTAGAGTAACGTCACACTTCGAGATATGTAATGTATCATGTTTGCTTGTTTGATTGTTATTTCAGCTATCATATACTTGATTCAAAATGACTCGACGAACTGATTATTCTCTCAATAAAATAAGATATTAGTCACTGGTCACTTAAAAATACATGCATTCGACTTTTTATTACATTATTCTTCATGAGTAGGAATGATTATCGGAAGCAGAGTGTACATACAAAACCATTTTATTAAGGGTTCACAATCAGGAAAGCTGAAACACATGACATTAAATATTCTTGACTTTAAAATAATCTTGAACAATCAGCAATTAACCAGGTGCCACATTTTAATTATCTGACATATTAGTTTCATACGTCCATATATCCAGGGGAAAAATTCATAAATTCCTTTATATTTGAAGGTAACGGTATAATTTATAAAATTAAAATTATATTATATTGTGTTCTTCTTCTTTTTCTTCTTCTTCTTTCTCATCTCCTTTTATCGTCAAACATCAGGGTTTTCAACTATTTTATGAACCCCCTTTGACATCACCATTCCACTAATGACTCATACAGGTATTTTATTAACATGTGGTTGACATAAGTACAGACCTTCGTCACTCTGTTGCCGCAATCTTATCTACTAGCACATTTTTTTTGAGAAATTTTTCCGACCGGTGCCAAATTGCTCCAAAGTAATATGCAAATGTAAATAACCAAGCCCAGGCTGCCAGACTGTACTTCCCATTTAACGTCGCAAGAGAAATTCTGAAATGCAGTGCATCATAATACACGGTAAAAGGGAACGATAATGATAATTATGATTATGGTGGATATAGTTCTTCTGTATTTTTAGGATAAGACACTGATTGTGGCTAATTAGCGTAACAAGTTTCTGCGTTCTTCTTGATTTTCTGAATATTTCCTATCCCTTACTATAGGACTATATTGTAAAGCTTGCGTTGAGCTGTGTGTCAATGTCCAAGTACTGTTATCCTATAAAATTTATAGGATATTCTCTATGAATGGTTCGTATATTTAATATGGGTATTTCCATTTTTTTAATTATATTTGCGTTAATTTTTTTAACTTTTAATAAAGAACGTCTGTTCATCACAGTATTCTATAATTTCTTTTAGTCGCCCTAATTATGAATATTTAAATTTTCGAATGTAAAAATGTAATAAGTAAAAATTTTGTTTGTTTACAAAAATGTAGAGTAATAAGTCTTAATGTATTTAATAGCAACGAAAGCCTTCATTATTGGTAGTCTTTTGTGTCGACAGTATTCGCAAAGTAATTGAATAAGTGACTACATGAGCTGTAACACATTTTTTATTAATTATTATAATTACCGATCCTGTTTAAAATGTCGTATCCATTTTACAAACACATACATCAATGTTTTCAGTCGCCCCATGAATCCATATAACGTCCAGCATTTTTTCTGCTTATTTCCTTTTCTATTCCTTTTGTCTGTCACGTAACTACTAAATTACTAAGTAAAGATCAATCTTGTTCGTATTCCTCGTCTAGCAATCGATTTAGTCCCAATTTTGATAGGTGCTTGAAACACCTTTGCACATGGTCATAACGGGCAGCTGTTTTATTTCAATATCACTCACGATTGTTCGTTAATTACTCATTATGTTAAGTATTAATATTATATTGCTAGTTACCTGATGTTTCCTGAATTTTCTACGCATCTTTGCCATAAGACCTGAACCCCCCCCTTTTAGGGGAGTAACTTAATTTTATAAAACTAGACAACAGTTGGTCTAGATGGAAGAAAAATTGTAACTAGACCCATGCATGGTGACAGGTCTTGCAAATGAAACTCTCATGTAAAAATGACAAATTTCCATATTTATTGGTGTTCTCTTTATAACATTTCTCTTTTATAATATTAATATATCTTTTATACTATTTCTATTTAATAATATTTGCATTTCTCTTTTATAATATTAATAATTCTTTTATAATTTTCTCTTTAATAACTTTAGCCTTACTCTTTCACAATAATTCTGTCTTATGATATTTGCATTTCTCTCTGATAATATTAGTATTTCCTTTTATAATATCTCTCTTTAAGAACATCAGCATTGAATACTATAGTACAATTTGGAGCACTCTAATCATGGTTCTTGATATGTCTTTAATCTTGAACATTTAATGAAATTACTGCATTATTTGACATATCCATACATGTATACACATAGCTGTAGCAATTCTTATTTTTTTTAACCTTCTGGGAAATACACATATACATAGCTATATTCATACATCTACATACACACACCGACACACAATTATTTTATTTCAAGTGAACAATAATCTCCAGGACTAGCAATCACCCAATTAACAGCTCCCCAAGTTGTAACCCTTAACTCAACCCATGATTCATCAATGTCCAAAATTGCAAGGAAGATTTAAGGTTAACCATTATCATTATGAAACACAACTACGGCATATGCCTTTACTCTGGTTAGCATAACCGATTCCCACAGAAGCAATTTACTAAAACAATTTGAATGTTCTATGAATTCATCTCTTTAACAATAGAGAACAGCATGCATGAGTTTTCGAAAGGACTTATTGTAACCGATCACAGCATGTTATAAAGTAAACTGCCTTCATTTGAAATATGGTTTATATTCTTTATATATGTATATATATCTCTCTTTACATAAGAACGTTAAGACTAGAAGTTTTCAATAATGTAAATTAATCGGGCATATCAGAATAGGATCTCCTTTTACACAGCCAAAAAGTCTTACACCAGGACGGTGCATGCTATGAAAGCATTTACAAGTTTACAGATTTAAGGTTTACAATTCAAAAGTTAGTGTGCACATATCTTTCTGCCTAGAACTGAATAAATGCAGAAGGCGTCTGAAGTTAATAATAGTGGAAAGATCCCACCTGTGTTTCGAGATTGTATCTTTGAGTTTCGTTCCTGTGGTCAAAATGTTCCAGAGTGGTGCCGGTAATGACGAGTGGATGTTCCTTCTAAATCGGAGTTATCCATGTGCTGGAGCCTGTACGTTGCTGGCGGCGTGGAGGAGATTAGACAGTTTGTTCTCTGCGGATGATGACAGATGGGCAGTCATCATCCCGTTGACACCCCATCCCTCGTTTGGTCGAGAACCCTAGAAAATATTTTATATGTACTGGATGTCACGAGATGCACTCCTCACACTCTATCGCCTCGACACACATTCACCACTCTATGACACTTTTATTAAATTCATTAACTTGTCAACTTTAAAAATTAGCCCCTTTACTTTCTTTAAGCTTCCCGGAATTAAATATCCACCTTGAATTATGTAACACTTTTGTTTGGCACATTCAATTTAAATTTAGCTTTCTAGATATTTATTTTTCTTTTTACATTTAAGCGTCGATAGTAAAGTGCAAGATTTATGGGGTCGCAAACACATGAATTGACGTGTGGAACACACACCGACTCGCCAATCAACACACATACACATTATTAATTAATAAGGCTAACCCCATTATTAAATTAAATTAACGGCAGATAGATACAGATGCGCACCTGAGACACTTTAACTTAAACGTGCATGATAGATTCGGATGCTGAATACATGTCCAGGCCGCCAGTCCACGAACCGATCACTTGAAAGGGTAAGAAAGAAATGAGAAAGAAAATATACGTCGGCTGGACCACGAGGCTTCAGAAAGGAATCGGAAAATGTACGTAATCAGCTGTTCCGAAACCAGCCACACAAATATCGTCGGTCAAGGTCACCGCAAACTAGTTTATACTATACAGTAACGCAGCTCGCTAACGCGCCTACTTTGCTCAGTCAACGTACAATCCGAAGGTCGCGGCCCTCGCGCGCGATTTTCCGAATATGCCGAACAATCTTCGGCACAGACCATCTTAGTAGATCTCAGCGTTTTTCCTGCTCTTTCCTTTGTCTACTTCATAGTTATATGTTATGATAGTTTTCACTATTCATTTGTAAACCCTTCAGTAATTTACCTCCATCAACAATGTTTTCATCTCGAAGTAAGCCATTAATAAGATACAGATTTTATCCTTGCATCTTTCTGTTTCTTGTGGCACAGCTTACGTTTTCACCTGCGTCGCCTTTTTGTAAAGGTAGGCCTATTTTATGCCTTTCTATTGTATTCTAATTCCTGTCTCATCCAAAGCATGTGTCATACCTAGTAGCTATGGTCACTTCTAGTCTCCATCTTTTATATTCTTCTACTATTTTTTGTGCCATATATTCTAGATCGCCATGATTCTGGGATACAGTAACTAATAGTCAGTGAAGCTTAGTGTACTAAGGGTCTTATTGTTGTTCAGGGGAATACCCATTTATTCTCATTTTTCTTCCGTTTTTAAGAACTGTTTTATAGTTTTATAGCTTCAGAGTGAGACAAATGACCGAGTTTAGTACTTTCTGAAATATGTCACTACTTTTACTTTCCCTTATCTGTTATTATTATTTCTAATCGCTTTGACTAAATTTAGGCTGATGTTATTCAGATCTATACTTTCCCAGTGCCCTTCTGAGCAACACTCATTTAAATCTGTCACAATCTGTACGTTATTTAATATGTTCTACCATATACATCTTGTCAAACAGCAAATGTATTTTCACGACTTTGTGCTATTTGCTTTCCTAGTAGGCCTGTTTGTTACGCGCAATAGGTGGCTATCTTCCAGTTTTGAAAAACCGTCTTTTTCCTTCGCTTCCTGGTTCTATATATTTAAGCTCAATTACGATTGTTCAGTTCTTCTATAGGTTTCAGTGCTGCCTGTATTGTTACGTGTGTGCACTACAAAAATGTGTAACATCCTGTCACTTAAAGTTTAGCATTCTGTAGGGACTTTGGTATCTTCGAATGCAGGAGTCAAATATCTAAAAATTTAAATTTTTTTCAAAAATTTTATAATAGTTTGTTAGTTTGTAAAACAGCTGTGATGAAATAGTAGATGCTAATCTACAGCTAACTTATCAGAGAATTGATAAGGGAAAGTGCACACTACCATAGCTCGACAATATGTGAGACACGTACGCTATGTAAGTGGAAACTCGAACGCACGTAAAGTGTTCGTTACAACAGTAACAAATGTAGGTCAATTAATCTTTTGTTAGTGGCGAGAGCGAGGTAGGAAGAACACAAGGGTACGTAGACCGCACAAGTGTTCTTATGCACCGTATATATGTACAGTGAATAATGATGCGCTACACAGAGAATGACGGTCAAGCGTCAAATTTGCAAATTCTATATCATTAATTTTAATGCAGAATACCCTAAATCATTTACGAAATGAAAAGTTTACAAAAGTTTCATCCAATTCATACGTACAGAAACATAAGCAAGAGATCTCTAAACGTAATGAGACGTCAGAATTCCACGTTAATGATGATTGTCATATAAAAAGATTGCAAATAATAAGATTTTCAGCAGTTAAATTCATTCATCGACAAAAATAATTTATTTTTAAGTAGCCGAAATTAATCAAATTTCATTAAATAGGTAGTCCAATACTATCAATTAAGGAAACCAAACCGAATAGTGATTGTTTACATGAATGTAAAGATATTAAAATTACATACTACACAAACGCATCAAAAACAAAAACAACAAAACACTAAATACCATCAACACACAACACAATAAATACATCACACTCACATACCACAACTCATACACACACAAAATCGCCAATACATTCAGAAAACACAAATACAAAATAGCATTCAGAACAACCAATACCATCAAAAACCAACATAGACACTAATCTTGAAATTTTACATTACATACCCAAAGGTCGAAAACTCAACACAACTGAACAATACGAAATATATAAACACCACACAACACAACCAAACAACATACTCAACGATCAATTACAATATAAATCACATACACTTTTTAACACAATTATACAGAAAACAAACAGTAAGTTGAATCCCCGCGCCAATCCCCTTCATCCACACACCACCCCCACTTCACCTTCCACACAACCGTTACAAAATGCTGGCAGTCTGTTACCAAAGCTGAAGAAGGCGGATACGTAAGCCGAAACGCGTCCAATAAAATCAGTAAGTTTTCACATGAGAAAGTTCATTTTTAGTTAAGTGTTAGTGCTGTGAAAGAAGAGATGAATAATCAAGACAACTATTAAAATTAATTCATCCACTTTTTGTTTTAATTTCTTTTATTCTTAATTTTCACATAAGTAGGCCTACACAATCTTTGAACGAAAAAGAAAACGGTCACTAAAGATCCTAGTATTATGGGTATTAAAGATATTACGGGTAAGAAAGTTTCTTAAGAATAAGGAAATTCATGTAAAAGTGTTCTTTCAGAAGTTTCTGCGACATACTTTACCAGGGTGAATTGTTAACACATTATCGTGGTCGATTATGAAATAAGAGTAGACCTATGCATTGTCGACAGCCTAATTAAGACCACATTGCAGTGTATTTGTGTTTCCATTTCTTCAATCAATTTCTACCTCTTCGCCTCTTTTAAAGAACGTCGGTGATTTCGCATATCAACGTCAAAATTCCTATAACGTTTCGGCTTACACACACACACGCGCGCGCGCACGTTTGATGTTAGCCATCATCGCTGGTCCATTGATGTACAGTAATACAGGCACACTTTAAATTTAAAGACACCGAAACACAAAAGACTGGAAGATTCGATTCCGACGAGAAGAGCGACATATCAGAGAATCCCTGGAATTGCAAACGTTCACGCCTCCAAAATGTCAGAGATATCGCTCACAATAATATCGCTGTCATTGGAACATCTTTGTACATCTATAAACCGAAAGACGTAGGAGTAACATCCTCAGAAATATGGCCGAGCGCGAGCCAATTAGAAGACATACCACATGTTACCGGAAAAAAAGGGGCGACGTTCGAACAAACGCTACAGAAGAAGACAATGGTGAAGAAGGATGTCAAAACGTAAAGAGAAAGAAAACAGGCATATATTAAAGTTAATATATATATATATATATATATATATAGGCCTACTGTATTGCCAGGAGAATTTATAAAACGGATTATGGAGTAAATAAAGTAGCAGAAGATAACTGTAATGTTTCACTTAAAACATAGAAGCTATTGAAAGACAATAGGCCTATCTATACTTTTGGCTATATAATATGTTTTATTTGGATTTTTACTTCCATGTTCCATAAGGAAATGGAAGTATGGTCATGGCGAAAAAAATCATGTTCGAGATAACAGCTGATTCTGATTATACTACCCTCAAAAGATGAAGAAAAGTCATTTTTCGAAAAGTGTGTGTGTGTGTGTGTTTGTGTGTGTGTGTGTGTGTGTGTAGAATTTGTTCTATGGCAAACGATAACAGCCGCAAATTCAAACAGAATCAAATAATTGTTTGCATACAGTCCTGAATTGTAGAGTACACAAAGGCCTATTGTTTTTGGTGAAGATCGGTTAAGGGAAATGGGTAGTGTACCTGGAACGTTTTATGTTTTAACAAGGGTAATTTTTTCTACGATAACTGCCGCATATTCAAACAGAATCATATAATTTTTTGCATACATCCCTCAATTGTAGAGAAATCAAGGCCTTTTGATTTTGGTGAATATCGGTTAAGGGGAAGGGGTAGTTTACCTGCAACCTTTTATGTTTTAACAAAAGTATTTGAAAAATCATTTAAACTTTTTCAAACAATGGTAATTGTTAAAAATAAAATAATTTTGTTGCCAAGCAATAAAATTGTAATTTTTTCATTTTAATTTAAATCATGTATGAGAGAAAATATATCGTTTGTGGCAGGCAAGCATATCTCAATTATGTAATGTTTACGTTTCCATTTTATTATTATGTTTACCGCAATAAAAAGCCAGGCAAGCCACACACACACACACACACACACACACACACACACACACACACACACACACACACACACACACACACACACACACACACACACACACACACACACACACACACACACACACACACATTCGCGTTATTTCTGGCCTCACTCATGTTTATTTCATATGACGAATGATAACTGCCGAAAATTCAAACAGAATCAAATATTTTTTGCATATATTCCTAAATTGTAGAGGACGTAAGGCCTATTGATTTGGGTGAAGATCGGTTACGGGAAAGGGGTAGTTTACCAGCAACATTTTATATTTTAAAAAGGATAATTTTTTCTATGACGAACTATAACTGCCGCAAATTCAAACATAATCAAATAATTTTTTGCATACGTTCCTGGAATGTAAAGGACTCAAGGCCTGTTGATTTTGGTGAAAATCGGTTAAGGGAAAGGGGTTGAGTACCAGCAAAATTTTATGTTTTAAAAAGAGTAATTTTTTATAACAAATAATTTTTTACATATGTGCCTGAGTTATACAGGACTCAAGGTCTATTGATTTTGGTGAAGATCGGTTACTGGGAAAGGGTAGTTTATCTGCAACGTTTTACGTTTGAACAAGAGTAAGGTACTTAATTTTGATAAATAAGGTATCCTGGAAAGAAGATCATAAGAATCCACTGTAGAAACGTTGATGAAATATATATAAATAACTAGGCTAGTTGAACGGGGTGGGAGTAATTTTCTATAAATGAAAATTATAGTTGAATGGGGAGGTGATAATTTTTTATATGTGTACTACATTATTGGCAACAAAGAAGTAGTTTGTTGTTAAAATTCCTTCCGGGGCTGTTTGGCCGTAGTCCAATGATTTCTGCAAAACCAGACGTTTCGGCAGTGCCATCGACTACCATCATCAGTGAAAATCGAGTGCGATAACGTCAGGTGGTACACGTTAGTGACCACAGTACTGTTGTTAAGGCTGAAGCAATAAGTAGAAAGAAGTACTTTCTATGGAAATATTTTATTTCGAAAATGATTTTAAATATAAATCTTAGAACATGGATGTCATGTATGGTTCTCCATACCGATATTTTTGAAAGTGTTCAGTAACTCAGTCTACAAAAATTTTCACGCTACAGTAATGTATAAACTTTTCTAATAGTTACCATGGCACTGAAACTAACAATTACTACTGTTGAATAACCATCACTAGTAACAAAAATAGTTGCATTGTCGTAACACTGATAAAAACCAGACTAGATTACTCCGATAATTCTGTAATAGACAATAGACTACGTGTTTTCTGCACGAGTGTCTATTACATTTATTGTCATAGTGCATTCACTGGTGCACAATGTCTACATATCTAGAAAACGAGACACTACGAGATCTCTTATAATACTCGTAGTATATAGTAGGGTACTTGTACACCAGTTCATCCTGCTAAAAGTAAGTAGTATAAAATAACAGTATTTGCATATAAACACTCTTACCTTGATTAAATATAATGTATTCTCATCTTTCATCAGTTATCCATTCTCGATCATTTTAAATAGTTCCGATATCATGTTACCTAATAATAGTTGAAAGACCCTAGTTTCACACAAAGGTGATGCTGATTTTTAAGTTTATACATTATTCTTCTTTTTATAATACATTTAAAGTATTTACAATACCTCGGAGTGATACATTTTAGTTCATCAATACTGTATCATATATAGTAGGAAGCAAGCAACAAGCTAGAAAGCATAATTAGAAGTTCTGATATCATAGAAAGCATAATGTTTTATTGTATATAGAAAGCGTATACCCTAATTGAAAAAGTAAAATGGAATAAAAACCCATGAAATATGGAAGTCTGTATGCAAATTGTGGTTGGATATATACCACGGGGAATAACCGCAGCTGGTAGGCTTTTTGATTGGCATAGCTTTGATGTGCATGAGTTTCTTGAGTCCGTCTTTTGCCAATCATTTCAACATTGTGGATGTAATAAGGTTGATTCCTGGTTTAGTTTATTGATTTCACAGATTATTTTTTTTGCAGTAAATATCTTGAGGGGTGGGCGAACTTGAGTGAGTATGGAAAGATCTTGTTCCACTTCGAGGTCGTGAACGTTGTGTTGTATGGGCAGGTGTGGAGTAAAGACTTCTGAAAGATTTGTTTTGTCCTTGTCACTTCTGGCCCATGGTCCTATAGGAGCTGAGTATCTACGTATTGCTGGTGTCAACGATATGGGTTTTTTTGCTGAGATTTGTAGGCTTCCAGATGGAGTTGTCCCATCTAGTCAGGTTACCGCCATATTGCTCAAAACAGCTGTTTCTAATTACTCGGAGTTTTAATTTTAACTTGTTGCTAAGTTGGTTGTATTTTGTTCTGATGTCGGCTGTTCGTTCCCTACCACGTTGACCTAGCCCTCCCTTCTTTTCTCCGCAATTAGTTTATTGATTTCGTACGGGATATTGTTAGTTGATTGTTGATAGACAATGTATGGGGTGACTATTTTGGCTGCATTTTGTACAAGGTTACTAAGATTGTTAGTTTCCGTTCTTCAGGTTCCTGTAATCTTGCGGATGACCTATATTATTTGACGCTAAGTGTCTCAGTTTGTTCTGTATTTCAGTAATGATTAACTAAATGAAGTCAAATATAGTTTGACTCGTCTAGTGAGGCTACTTTTAACAGTTTAAGTGCTAAACACATATATATATTCGCTCACACATAAGACAATGTTTTTCTTTTTAAATTGTATAAATTTGAAAGGAACTTGTCAACTTAAGTTACAATAATGACTTCAGGTTCCAAAGCATTTACATTTACTGCCGTACGAATTCTCTTGTGCGACATTAATTGGAAACGGAATTAGTTGGGAAGCCGACACTTGGTAAATTGAATTTGCCTCAAAGTTTATTCTAATTTGCCAGAGTCCTCAGTCGGCAAAATAAAACTCACTGTAATGTCGCCATGTTATTATTGCAAAACTTTGTATTGTTCACTTTTTAATTATCATCTACTTTCTAATTAGTTCTGACTATGGTTTGTTTAAGACAAAGTTTTCTAATTTTATTCCGATACAGTGTCTTTATAATAAAATTAAAACTTACCTGCTTTCATACTAATTTAATTAAGGCTTTCTGCTGTAACATATGTCGGATAACCTATACGCGGACACAAAATGAAGGTTGGTATACGTGCTGCTAACTAACCAAATTTAAATGTTAGTCATCTGTTACCTTAAAACAAAAAAAATACTATGTCGCCAATTAGTATAAAACGCTGTTCCAAATTACACACACGCGCGCGCGCGCGCGGCGGAGAAACAGGCAAAGAGAAAAAAGAGGGACGGAGAGAGAGTTGTGTAAGTTAAATGTTCGCCGTATCCTGAGGTACTTTGTATTAATTTAACAGTTAATTAACTTGAGGTTAATTTAAGGGTTTTAACTTAAATGAAAAATTAAAAGATTACAAACAACGGTGGAAAGAAAATTTAGAAAGAATGTCAGATTCTAGACTGGCCAAACAAGTCTGGAAATCAAACTAGAGGACACAGTTGTGTGGGTGGATCCAGGGAGAGATGGCTGGAGGATTTTTTAAGGCGGAACAGGCAGCACTTTGCCTATGCTGTGTTGTGAACATGATGATGAGGTAAGCAAAATGCCTTATAATTATGCAACAAACAGGGGAATAAATGGAAATAATTAAGAACTTAGCCTATTTTTACTTCCATATTCCTTAAGGTATGGTGATGGCAAAAAAAATCGTGTTCGAGATTATTGCAGATTCTGATTCTACTACACTCAAAACATGAAAAAAGTCGTTTTCCGAAAAGTGTCTCTGTGTGTGTCTGTGTGTGTGTCTGTCTGTGTGTCTGTCTGTGTGTCTGTGTGTCTGTGTGTCTGTGTGTCTGTGTGTCTGTCTGTAGATTTTTTTCTATGGCAAACGATAACTGCCGCAAATTCAAACAGAATCAAATAATTTTTTGCATACAGCTCTTATTTGTAGAGTACTCACGACCTATTGTTTTTGGTGAAGATCGGTTGAGGGAAAGGGGTAGTTTACCGGCAACGGTTTTTTTTTATCAAGGGAAATTTTTTTTTTGGCAAACGATAACAGCCGCAAATTCAAACAGAATTAAATAATGTTTCGTATACAGCCCTGAATTTTAGAGTTCTCAAGACCTGTTGTTTTTGGTGAAGATCGGTTAAGGGAAAGGGGTAGTTTACCTGTAACGTTTTATGTTTTAACAAGGGTATTTCCTATGGCAAACGA
The DNA here is from genome assembly GCA_034769895.1 of Magicicada septendecula. Lineage (NCBI taxonomy): Eukaryota > Metazoa > Arthropoda > Insecta > Hemiptera > Cicadidae > Magicicada > Magicicada septendecula. The sequence continues at coordinate 389,669,682 of CM068368.1, read as the reverse complement.
TAACAGCCGCAAATTCAAACAGAATCAAACGATTATTTGCATACAGCCCTAAATCCTAGAGTTCTCAAGATCTGTTGATTTTGGTACAGATCGGTTAAGGAAAAGGGGTAGTTTACCTGCAACGTTTTATGTTTTAAAAGGGTATTTTTTATGGCAAACGATAAGAGCCGCAAATTCAAACAGAATCAAATAAGTTTTTGCATACAGCCCTGATTTCTTGAGTACTAAAGACCTATTGTTTTTGGTGAAGATCGTTTGAGGGAAAGGGGTAGTTTACCGGCCACGTTGTTGTTTTATCAAGGGTATTTTGTATGGCAAACGATAACAGCCGCAAATTCAAACAAAATCATACAATATTTTACATACAACCCTGAATTGTAGAGTTCTCAAGACCTGTCGTTTTTGGTGAAGATCGGTTAAGGGGAAGGGGTAGTTTACCAGCAACGGTTTTTTATCAAGGGTAATTTTTACTTCCATATTCCTTAAGGAATGGAAGTATGGTGATGGCAAAAAAAATCGTGTTCGAGATTATTGCAGATTCTGATTCTACTACACTCAAAACATGAAAAAAAGTCGTTTTCCGAAAAGTGTCTGTGTGTGTGTGTGTCTGTCTGTCTGTCTGTCTGTCTGTCTGTGTGTCTGTCTGTCTGTCTGTCTGTAGATTTTTTTTCTATGGCAAACGATAACTGCCGCAAATTCAAACAGAATCAAATAATTTTTTGCATGCAGCCCTGATTTGCAGAGTACTCGCGACCTATTGTTTTTGGTGAAGATCGGTTGAGGGAAAGGGGTAGTTTACCTGCAACGGTTTTTTTTTAGCAAGGGTAATTTTGTTTGTTTGGCAAACGATAACAGCCGCAAATTCAAACAGAATCAAATAATGTTTCGCATACAGCCCTCAATTGTAGAGTTCTCAAGATCTGTTGATTTTGGTGAAGATCGGTTAAGGGAAAGGGGTAGTTTACCTGTAACGTTTTATGTTTTAACAAGGGTATTTCCTATGGCAAACGATAACAGCCGCAAATTCAAACAGAATCAAAAGATTATTTGCATACAGCCCTAAATTGTAGAGCTCTCAAGACCTATTGTTTTTGGTGAAGTTCGGTTGAGGGAAAGGGGTAGTTTACCTGCAACGTTTTTTTAACAAGGGTATTTTATTTGGCAAACGATAACAGCCGCAAATTCAAACAGAATCAAATATTGTTTTGCATACAGCCCTGATTTGTAGAGTACTCAAGACCTATTGTTTTTGGTGAAGATCGGTTAAGGGAAAGGGGTAGTTTACCTGTAACGTTTTATGTTTTAACAAGGGTATTTCCTATGGCAAACGATAACAGCCGCAAATTCAAACAGAATCAAAAGATTATTTGCGTACAGTCCTAAATTGTAGAGGTCTCAAGACCTATTGTTTTTGGTGAAGATCGGTTGAGGGAAAGGGGTAGTTTACCTGCAACGTTTTTTTAACAAGGGTATTTTCTATGGCAAACGATAACAGCCGCAAATTCAAACAGAATCAAATAATGTTTTGCATACAGCCCTGATTTGTAGAGTACTCAAGACCTGTTGTTTTTGGTGAAGATCGGTTAAGGGGAAGGGGTAGTTTACCTGCAACGTTTTTTTATCAAGCGTATTTTTTATGGCAAACGATAACAGCCGCAAATTCAAACAGAATCAAATAATTTTTTGCATACGTCCCTGAATTGTAGAGGTCTCAATGACTTTCGATTTTGGTGAAGATCGGTTAAGGGGAAGGGGTAGTTTACCTGCAACCTTTTACGTTTTAACAAGAGTAAAGTACTTGAAAATTTATTTAAACTTTTTGAAACAATGGTAATTGTTAAAAATAAAATAATTTTGTTGCCAGGCAATAAAATTATAATTTTTTCATTTTAATGTAATATAATATTTTTCATTTAATACAGCAATAAAAAAGCAGGTAAGACACAGCCTGGCTGTTTGGTGTGTATGTCACTGAACTCCTCCATGTATAAAATAATATATCGTTCGTGGCAGGTAAGCATATGTCAGTTATGTAATGTTTACGTTTCCATTTTATTATTATGCCTACAGCAATAAAAAGTCAGGTAACACACACACACACACACACACACACACACACACACACACACACACACACACACACACACACACACACACACACACACACACACACACACACAATTCGCGTTATTTCTGGCCTCACTCATGTTTTTTTTCTTACATTTGCACGCTTTTTAAATCGAAAGTGCCGAAACCCACACCAACATAACGCGTGCAAGCCAAAAAATTGGACATCAATTTGCTTCCTGTGGATCGCTGGGCAATGTAACTGCACGTGTTTACAGAGGAACGATTCATAGACAGACTTTTCGTCTTTAGGGAATGAACCCTCTGCAAGATGCTGAGGGTCCATGAGTGACTTCGGAGCGCTCCTTCTTTTTCACGTGTTTGTTCTGTGAAACATGCACTGTAGATTCGCAGCTTTACTCTAAGCAACGCTCAATAGGAAATGTTGAAAATTTTTGTCCACAGTGTACCCTCATTCACACTAAACCTGCTCTGATGTTTTAATTACGGACATCATAATATTAATTTACTTCCATGTTCCATAAGGAAATGGAAGAATGGTGATGGCAAAAAAAATCGTGGTCGAGATAATTGCAGATTCTGATTGTACTACCCTCAAAATATGAAAATAAGTCATTTTTCGAAAAGTGTCAGTGTGTCTATCTGTGTGTCTGTGTCTGTGTGACTATCTGTAGATTCTTTTTTTCAATGGCAAACGATAACAGCCGCAAATTCAAACAGAATCAAATTTTTTTTTGCACACAGGCCTGAATTGTAGAGTACTCAAGACCTATTGTTTTTGGTGAAGATCGGTTAAGGGAAAGGGGTAGTTGCCTGCAACATTTTTTTAAATCAAGGGTAATTTTTTTTAATGGCAAACGATAGCCGCAAATTCAAACAGAATCAAATACTTTTTTGCACACCTTCCTGTATTACAGAGTACGCAAGGTCTGTTGAATTTGGTGAAGATCGGTTAATAGAAAAGGGTAGTTTACCTGCAACGTTTTATGTTTTACAAGGTAATTTTATTTTTATGACGAATGATAACTGCCGCACATTAAAAGAGAATCAACTAATTTTTTTCATACATTCCTGAAGGTTTAAGTACCCAAGGTCTGGTTGATTTTGGTGAAGATCGGTTAGGGGAAAGGGGTAGTTTACGTGCAACATTTTATGTTTTAACAAGGGTAATTTTTTCTATGACGAACGATAACTGCCGTAAATTCAAAGAGAATCAAATAATTTTTTGTATACATTCCTGAATTGTAAAGAGCTGAAGACTTATTGATTTTGGTGAAGATCGGTTACGGAGGGCAGTTTATCAGAAACATTTTTTGTTGTAACAAGAGTAAAGTACTTAATTTTGATAAATAAAGTATCCTGATAAGAAGATCTTAATAATCCACTGTAGAAACGTAGATGAAATATCTATAAATGAAAATTATAGTTGAAGGGGGAGGGGGATAATTTTTATATGTGTACTACGTTATCGGCAACAAAGTAGTAGTTTGTTGTTAAAATTCCTTCCCGAGCTGTTTGGCCGTAGTCCAATGTTTTCTGCAAAACCAGACGTTTCGGCAGTGCCGTCGACTGCCATCATCAGTGAAAATCGAGTGCAATAACGTGTGGTGGTATACGTTAGTGACCACAGTGCTGTGGTTAAGGCTGAAGCAATAAGTGGAAAGAAGTAGTTTCTATCGAAACATTTCATTTCGAAAATGAGTTTAAATATAAATCTTAGAACATGGAAGTTATGTATGGTTCTCCATACCGATATTTTTCTATGGTAAACGGGTAAACGATAACAGCCGCAAATTCAAACAGAATGAAATGATGTTTTGCATACAGCCCTGTATTGTAGAGTTCTCAATACCTATTGGTGTTGGTGAAGATCGGTTAAGGGAAAGGGGTAGTTAGCTGCAACGTTTTATGTTTTAAAAGGGTATTTTCTATGGCAAACGATAAGAGCCGTAAATTCAAACAGAATCAAATACGTTTTTGCATACAGCCCTGTTTTGTTGAGTACTAAAGACCTATTGTTTTTGGTGAAGATCGGTTAAGGGAAAGGGGTAGTTTACCAGACACGTTTTTGTTTTATCAAGGGTATTTTATATGGCAAACGATAACAGCCGCAAATTCAAACAGAATCATATCATATTTTGCATACAGCCCTGAAATGTAGATTTCTCAAGACCTGTTGGTTTTGGTGAAGATCGGTTAAGGGAATAGGGTTGTTTACCAGCAACATTTTATGTTTTATCAAGGGTAATTTTTTTTTACGAACGATAACTGCCGTACATTAAAACAAAATCAACTACTCTTCTGCATACCTTTTTGAATTATACAGAACTCAAGGTCTGTTGATTTTGTTGAAGATTGGTTAAGGGAATAGGGTAGTTTACCTGCAACATTTTATGTTTTATCAAGGGTAATTTTTTTATGACGAATGATAACTGCCGTACATTAAAATAGAATCTACTACTCTTCTGCATACCTTTTTGAATTATACAGAACTCAAGGTCTGTCGATTTTGTTGAAGATCGGTTAACGGAAAGGGGTAGTTTACCGGCAACGTTTTATGTTTTAACAAGGGTATTTTTTTATGACAAACGATAACTGCCGTAAATTCAAAGAGAATCAAATAATTGTTTGCATACAGGCCTCAATTGTAGAGTACCTAAGACCTGTCGTTTTTGGTGAAGATCGGTTAAGGGAAAGGGGTAGTTTACCTGCAACGGTTTTTTATCAAGGATAATTTTTTTCTATAGTAAACGATAACAGCCGCAAATTCAAACAGAATGAAATGATGTTTTGCATACAGCCCTGTATTGTAGAGTTCTCAATACGTATTTGTGTTGGTGAAGATCGGTTAAGGGAAAGGGGTAGTTTACCAGCAACATTTTATGTTTTAACAAGGGTAATTTTTTATATGACGAACGGTAACTGCCGTAAATTCAAACAGAATCAACTAGGTTTTTGCATACCTTTTTGAACTAAAGAGAACTCAAGGTCTGTTGATTTTGTTGAAGATTGGTTAAGGGAAGGGGTAGTTTATCAGCAACGTTTTATGTTTTAAAAAGGGTAATTTTTTTATGACGAACGATAACTGCCGAAAATTCAATGAGAATCAAATAATTTTTTGCACCCCCTGAGTTGCAGAGAGCTCAAGGTCTATTGATTTTGGGGAAGATCGGTTAAGGGAAAGGGGTAGTTTACCTGCAACATTTTTGCTGTAACAAGAGAAATGTTTCAATGACGAACGATAACTGCCGCACATTCAAACAGAATCAAATATTTTTTTGCATACTTCGCTGAATTGTAGAGGACGGAAGGTCTGTTGATTTTGGAGAAGATCGGTTAAGAGAAAGGGGTAGTTTACCTGAAACATTTTATGATTTAACAAGAGTAAAGTACTTAATTTTTATAAATAAAGTATCCTGATAAGAAGCTCATAGTAATCCACTGTAGAAACGTAGATGAAATATCTTTAAATGAAGAAGTTAGGTGAACGGGGTGGGGGTAATTTTCTTTTATTAAAAAGTACAGTTGAAGGTGGAGGGGAGAATTTTTTATATCTGTACTACGTTATCGGCAACAAAGAAGTAGTTTTTTGTTAAAATTGCTTCCCGGGCTCTTTAGCCGTAGTCCAATGTTTTCTGCAAAACCAGACTTTTCGGCAGTGCCATCGACTGCCATCATCGGTGAAAATCGAGTGCGAAAACGTAAGGTGGTATACGTTAGTGACCACAGTACTGTGGTTAATGCTGAAGCAATAAGTAGAAAGACGTAGTTTCTATGGAAATATTTCATTTTGAATATGATTTTAAATATAAATCTTAGAACATGGAAGTCATGTATGGTTCTCCATACCGATATTTTTTTATGTAACCGAAATTAATGATATTAAACCGTTTTATATAAAGGATCCAAAAACACTTCTAAAATTTACAGTAGTTTTCAATTATGTTATGTTATAAAGATGACTAAGAGTAATGTAGTAATGTACACGAGTAATGTAGTTTCATGTAATTAAGAACCAACGTGGGCTTCTGTGTAATAAAGTAGAAAGTATACAACACGCATACATTACCTACTCTAGTTTTATTACGTATTAATTCAATTATTATCTGTCGCTCTTTGCAATCAATAGCACAGTATTGCTACGACGGCCATGCCGATCGTCGTGTTGTTCAATGGAAACAGAATAACGGAAATCAATGAAGTCAGTAATTACAAACTTCAATTAGACACAAACAGCAGTTATAAATCAACAAAGCACTCTTATACAATAATTCAAGTTAAATTTGTCCAACAATAAATGTCACTGTATTGGAGTTTTTCACTACTTAACACAATAATCACTTCTCACTAAACAGCAACAATCACTGCGACCGCATTTGAATATTGCCAGGTATAAACTGAACTTTTAAGCCGGCCGCCGACGCTTATTACCCCTCAGAGATTCCGGAATAATCTTCCATTTTCCGGGTGGCACGGCGATTATAATTTGCGTAGTCTCAGGCGTTAAAACAATCAGGAGACTATGTCAAAACCCGACCTTGAACGTACAGACTGTATGTGCCTGACTAGTCAAATTACGTGTAGAAAGACAATCTCGAATTTTCAAGAGCGTTACGTAGTTGTCTTATTTCAACGAACGTAGCAGTATTTTTTCGAGAGGGGGGTATTTTTTGTCGTTTTTGTAAATATTTGCAGTTTTTAAATTACTGAATATTCACCGTCAGTAATACTTAATTTTAAGGATTTAATTTTTCCTCCGTAAAGGATTGCAAATTTTTAATAATGTTCCCTTTTACAGGAGATCTGCGGTAATTAATTTTATTCATATTTTCTGCCACTAAATCTTATTTATTGGTTACGATTTCGTCCAAGTAATAAAATAAAATAAATATAAATATAAAAAATAATAGTCAAGAAATATAAATTTGCTTAGCTAACAGATTCTTGAATCTATCATTTTTTTGTAGGCGTACTGCTTTCAAATTATGTAGTGGATGTTCAAGACGATGAACGTAATACGTTAATAACAAATAGAACAAAGACACCAAGTTTTTTTTTAGTTTAGTAGTTACATGTTCAATTAAAACCGCCATCCCTTATATGAAAATTATATATATATATATATATATATATATACTCTTTTAAAAACGTTTCGTAAATTATCAACATTTGTGGAAGGAACGTATATTACTTTTATAGCTGACACCGGGTGGGCAACTATAAGATTTGTAAAGACGGAAAGATTCAACAGCGCGCGACTTGATTCATAGTAGAATTTAGAGTGTGTGATTATGTTGTACACAATACAAATTTAAACGTTTTAATTAGGTTATTACTATTAATTTACTTTGTTGCCGACTCTACACTGACTATGTTATTATATACTAACTTCACTTGGTGTCTTTATTGCTTACTTTCAATACTGGCAATACATAAATAAATACGCCGGATAATTAGTGTTTTGTGTGAATGAATTAGTGTGTATATGCTCAACAGATAATGAGAACAGCAAATGTAGATACGTATGTTATTATTATTATACGTATTACGAAAATATAATATTACATATATATATTAAGGTATAACATTCCATTTACAGAATAAAGTTGTATTAATTATTTTTATAATACACATATGCAGGCCCTGATGATGGCAATAGTTTTTTGTAAAACGCTGAAGTAATATTTTAAAGTTGCGTTCACTCAACGCCCGAGCCTCACTAAATCTTTAATCGCCATAAGTTATCAAAAATACACATTGTCAAGCGCCTTATAATACTTTTAAGTATTAATACTTGTAAGTATTAATTGTCATTTTTATAATACTTTTTGATATATTTCAACCTCAAAATCTAAGAAGAATCTGTTTCCTACAAAGAAAAAACTGCAATGATCCGATATGCAATTTTGCGGACGACCTTTGAAACTTTCTGGCGAAGAAAGTATATGTGTATATGTAAGATGTATTCCGTTCAATTGAATCATGTTTCAGGCAACATGTAGCCTATCAAGAATATTGATTCTCTAAGCAGCGAAAAAATATCTTACCAGTACACTTAAGTAGTATTAAGTCGTTAAATCATTAAGGAAGAATGCCAAATTTATATATAAAGACGCACGCGCACATATATTTATGTATACATATATACAATTATGCTTCACTTCACAATTAGCACGATCTGATGAGCTTGAAAGCGCTAATCCTAAAAGGTTTTCTATAGTAGTGTGCAAAATCCGTTACCTTTCAGATAAATGGAAGTAAATAAAATAGGATTTTTAACAAGTACCATTGGCTACATCACTCGTCTATTATACGATAAAACTTTCTTTTGTTAAAAATTTTTACGACCGTCTACTTGATCGTCGTAGGTACAGTGGAAACAAAATACAAGACACCAATTAAGTCACTTATCACCATCTTTAATTTTACAGTTAAACAGTTCGTAATTAACAACACAGACTCTTATAACAAATCAAATAAAAATTGTTCACACGCAAATAAATTTCAACTAATATTAAAACACATTTGTATTAGAATATACCGTCCGATTATAAAACACAACACTTAACTAATAACCACTTGAACGCGCACAGTAATATCGCCAGATAATAACTCAAAGCACTGTAAATATATCGCAGCTATACTGAACTGATCGTCGTTGAGTCTGGTATTTATACCGCCCCTAATTACTAGATTATTCCATAATGCGTGTCAGTGCCAGTGTGTGCGACGCAATACTTGCGGCCTTGACACAGTTCGCCCGGCTTCTGGCACAGTCTAAACGTAAGTTAAACGTAATTAAACTTTATGCACATTTGTTTTTGTTTCGATTAAGACTTTAGTTTTTAGATAAAGTCGGTTTTGGTATCTCTTCAATCCTTATTTTTGAGGTAAATCCTGAGACGTAGGGAGTTTTCGAAATAGTAGGCCTACATGTTATCAGCGTCATTCTTGACGGTTCTAACGGACTTCGTCCTCAGCCAATTTTTTTTCCCCAAACATCTTGTTCTTGCCTAACCGAATTCTTCACTCCAATATAGTCTCAGTTATTTTAAGACAAATTTTGCTGAATTTTTATCTGTTCGTCTACAGTTATGATTTAGAAGAAATTTCTAAAAAATACATTAATAAGTCACAAAGTGTGTAAGTTCAAATGAATAATAATACCTCCACCAACACACAACACACACACGCACACACATACACACACGCAAACTAAGATTTGTCAAATATTTTAACAACTGGAACAACAACTCAATAATAATAATATTATTATATCGTTACGAATGGAACCACCTAGAATACCCGAGAGAGTCCTCGCCCTGTCCTTCCGCCAAGTGTGGCAAGTGTGCCTCAGTCAAGGGCGCCTTTAAGTACGTTTCAGAGTACTCTACAGAACCCTTGAATACCATTAAGTGGCGTGCAACTTGAGGATGGAAGATATCTAGAAGGCGTGCGCTACCTATAAAAAGCCTTAGCAGCCGGCTTGTCAGTTAACAGTCATTTCCTTAGCGCGGATCGCGTGTTGTTGTGGTATAATTAGTGCGGAATTCTTTATAGTTGACATTATTATTGCATGTGGACAATTTTGACTTATATTGTTGTAAGAGACTATCTTGTTGATTACAAACTAAAAAATTACAAATTGTGATAATTAAAGCTGGTTATTAGGGATTTCATTGGGATTAGTGATTTCATTGGTGATTGTATTTTGTTTTCGACTGTACCATACGACGATCAGGGAGACCATCGTAACAACATAATTAAATTGTCATCATAAGTATTCTTTTTCTTCGTCTTCTTCTTCTTATTATTATTATTATTAGTATTATTATTAATATCAGCCTACCATTTTGTTTTTGTTGAGCAGGTAAAAATGCTATTTACGCACATGGGTCAACAGCCCATATTGTCGGACTCCTTTCTTGGACTACCGACTAAAAATACCTCCTCATACTCATTGAACACTAGCCCGGAACCACATTATTTTAGACTAGGACTTGCCTTTCGCTCTGGCGCTAGACGGACTCCTTCTGTGTATTTTTCTTTCATGTGCCTAAGTCGCGGTGCGACTCGCTAAAATCGCTCTTCTTCACTCGTAGGATAGCTTCAATATTTTCACCAGAGCAGTAACAGACACTGGGCCGTCGGTGCCTTACACATCATATGGAGATAAGCGCGGAAATATCCGTGCCTACTCAAAAACTGAGTAAGGTAAGTACCCTACTTCCCCGTGTTTTCTCTGAGTGCATTTTTTAATTTCTAGGATGAGCATTGCTGTCCAGCTTCCTCGAAGTTCCTGCTCCCAAGATATCTACCATGATTCAAGAGTGCGTCTTTTCTCCTCCTGTGTTGCAATTTTATCGCTGACGTTTCTTTCCCTTCTATGTATAGCCAATCGTTCCCCACCAAGGAGAACGACAGGAATAACTCTGGAAATAAGTAAAACGGCCGGTTCAGAGACAGTGAGGCAACTGTTAACGGTTTTCTTCTCTGTACCTGTACTAACCGTTTACGGTAAGTCTCCTTCCTGAGAGACTCAGTCCATTTCGCCCCCATACAAAAGGACCGTGTTGGTCGCAGTCATCAACAGTCGTCGCTTACTAGACTTTAGCCCACTGTCATTTGCCATAAGATTTCTCATGGCAATGACTCCTCTTGCAGACTTGTCTGCAGTCTGACGGTTCTGTTCCCAGAAACACAACTTATTCTTACTGTCTACCATAACCCATTGGTACCTAGCTGCCTGCTTTACCTCCACCACTTCTTCTCCTACTCGCATGGAGAAGCTAATAGCGATCCTTCTCTTTGTGAGGACAACGATTTCTATCTTGTTCAGAGCCAGCGGAGACTGTGGTCCGCCATCCAGACAATAACGACGCGGATCGTTCCGTTCATCCTTGAGCCGGTTCAGTCCTGACCGCCGTTTCTATCCATCCGTCGTTTCATAAAATAGGGCATGGTCCTTCAAAGAATCATTCACCATACTCATGAGGAGCTTGGGGACTTATAAAGGTGCCTTATAAATAAATAATTTAGCATATTATGATGATAAAAGAATTAAAAGTTTAACTTTTATTCTAATTGTACTTTAATATATCAGAAAACACAATAACGTCATGAAATAAGGAAAATTGGACAAATTTGTATCCGCTGCACGAATGTTTGTGGCTTCATTAAGACAATAACATGTCTGCTTTGTTAGCAATGGGCGAGAACGGCTGTGTCGTAGCGCTAAGGTTTTTTCATGGGACTTTCGAATGCAATATGTACGGCGACAACAACACCTCATTATTATTATAGTTTCGTGGCCTACCTTTGACATTTACGGTTTACTACACACAATAAATAGTTGCTACATTAATTAGAACATTAAATCTGAGCTTCTTATAAAATTGATCACACTGCGCTAATGAAAAAAATAATTTCTTCATATTAGTCTATTTGCGCGAAGTCTTTTGTATAATGCATGTAATTTATCACTTTTGCTTCCGTCATATTTATTTTCTTTTTACAGTAGTACAACCAGTACTGCGCATTTATACCCACTTGAAGGATAAGATAAAAAGGAGGTCAGAATAATAGTATCGCAGTTAGTTTCTTACCTGTGTGTTGTAGAACCGTACATTTGATGGAAATTGCGATGTAATGCAGAAAAAAAGATATTCATGATATGATGTAAATTCTGAAGGACGAGATCTTCGGGTATACAAGTAACTGTCATGAACAAACTACTTTGGATAGAGCTCCTTCAGCAGATGCAAATTATCCGTTTGCTTTCGAAAATTTAATTATTTGTCAACCTAGGAGAGAAAAAGATTTTTAATAGACAAGAAAACCACCATCGTTGACCAAACAAAGGCAACACGTAGTAAACGGTACAAAGGTAAGAAATACAGTAGAAAGGACAAACGTTTACGTAGGGTTCACTGAAGCTGTGAGACCACTTTATGGCAGCTGATATGAGGATTCGAAATAAAGTAAAGCACGAATTTAAAGTCACAAAATGCCTTAAAGAAGGATGATGTTTGTATTTGGCTATTAAAAGTATCTCTGGAAAGCTCTCTACAAGAGGAATTGTAGAACAGGAAGTAATTTCACGTTGTGCTGTAGGTTCATCGTTATACAACATGTTCTACTCACTGTGCAGACGAAAAAATTCGAAGTAGCGATTATTATTTGGGAGAAATTGGAGAAAACTTTTTATAACAACTGCGGTCAAGCCGAAATCCATTTAATGTGAACGGATCAAATAGATAAGGAAAGCTTACGGTAGAATAGAGTCAGGGGTGGATACTTTTGTCCATCTAGGATACTCAGATGACCCTACACGTAAAGGATAGATTTTACACAGAATACTAACAGCAGGATAACTTGAAGGCTTCAGTATGTTGCAACCCAAGAAACTACAACTTGAGACTGAGAGAAACAGATGTATATGCATATGCCTTACTCTTTCTCATAGGTAAGAACCCACAGTTTTTTGATGGGATAATCGTAAACTAAAAATTTGAATTAATGAATTCTGTACACCTGTGTCAAACTTACTAGGCCTATAAGTAAACTTTCCATGTTGCGAGCACACATTTTTTACCAAACTAACACGAGCGCGGGTGCGCGTACGCACACAAACACAACGTTAAACTAATACACGCGAAAGATTTACAAACATATAATTATAATTAACAAAGGAGACTATTTAACAAATATATATAATTGTCCAGTTTACTTTATCAATAAGTTATAACTTTGCCTACGTCATTCCACATAGGTAATTGTCAGCGGGCACGTCCACGGTGCGGGGGACCCGATATATGAAGCGGTGGTTGAGTTGTGCTGGGCAACCAGTGCAGAAGGATATTGCGCTGTCCTCTGTCCAGGTACACGGACGAAGACCATAACAGCAGTAAAGGGGGAGAGAGAGACTTCAATAGGAGGATCCGGTGGAATTGACAGCCCTGCATTTTAAGCTTTGTATAGAAGACTAAGGAAGACAACCCCAACAGAAAAATCAGCTGTGTCAGGACACCTTAAGATGGCAGCCCCATCGCCTGTCTACTTATCTAAAGATTGGTACCCTTTACTAAATAAGTTAATACTACTCATCGCCTTCGTAGAATGAAGATAAACGACCAAGGCTACTTAAGGACAAACGATTTGGTATAGCGGATAGTATAAGACAGGCTACTGGCATGTACAAGGATTGGGGTGCCATGAACAACAGGTGCAGAGCTAATTGAAAGGATGAGGTATAAGCATAACATTCATAACTGACATTAAAATTAAATTGAAAATCACGAAGAATTTGAGAGAGTTATGTCATGATTTACAGTATTCTTTAGATTTACAACTTAAGTGCTCTTTAGTTAGAAGAATTTTATCATTAATATAAGCACTTTATTAAGTAAATAAACCTGATGAAACTATGTAACATCGTTGTTAATAAGTTTTTAAAAACAGTGTAATCAAAATTCAAAGTTTAAGTTAGAACAAACTGAACATGAGAGAGTAACACAAGACAGGTTGACTATGTTTTATATAGCAACAGTACGTTTGTTAAGGAAGTTTAATAGGGATAATACTGTTATAACACATCCTCTGACGGCCATACGCATGTTATAAATTGATTTGGTTTTTGTTTAAGTAGTTATAAGTTTTGAATTAAGATATGGGTAAAAAAATGAGTTATGTCAAAATACTCATAATTTTATACTCTTTCATGTCAAGTGCGATATTTGTGTATACGTTCGCGGGTGCGCGTGTAATTCACATTTTATTTAACAACTTCTTTAATAATTGACATTTCTTTTTGAAACAAATTATTCCCCTCTCCTCCCGGGACACCCTGTATATCAAGAAACTAACTGTAGCAGAAAGTGATTGAATATATATAGTTTGTTAATGAATATTTGGGAAAATTTACAAATATACAAACATAAAACACAAAATAAACTAATACCTGAACAAATACAAATCAATACAAAACATGACACAATATTCAAAGCACTCAACATCGAAAATACACAAAATACAAATACATACCACGATCACACACAATAATACGACTTTATAATACCAGAGACCAACAAGAAACCATAATAGCACCCAGGCAACACACAAATACTTCACCAGACGCAAGATCGCGAAGGCTGAGGATGAGAGCACGGAAGCTCTCGAAACATGTTCCTAATAAGGAAAAAAAGGTATATCTCGAGGTAAATTTATTTATAAATATTTAATGTAATACACACACACACACACACACACACACACACACACACACACACACACACACACACACACACACACACACACACACACATGTATATATATATATATGTAAGTCAATACAAACGAATAACGAACTGAGTAGCATATAGTGCAGCATTAGACCCTGTTAGTTTCGATGTTCTCGCTTCTTGTATGACATTTAAGTATGTAGTAATTCAACTTTGTACTAACATTTTTTTTTGGATACAGAACAAGGTAATTTAGAGTAACATAATTTAAATTAAAATTGTTAATATAATAATAAAATATATGTTTGTAATTTTTGCTATGAGCAAATTGTTTATTCTGAATTTAAGATGTTTGCTTTTGGATAAGATAAAAACTTAACTTACTCACAAAAATATTTGAACTAGAATAGCATAAATGGAACTGGAACAAGTGAATAAGAGAATATAGGTTATTTTGTTTGCAGCGTCGCAAAGATTAACAATTCCTTAACAAAAAACAAAGGAAAAATACAAATCACAGGAACCATGAGACATCACACGATTCTGCAAATAATATATGTCGTTTGACTTTAACTGGTAAGAAAGTACCATATGCACTGATCGCAGATTCTTTAAGCGCATAGTTACTGTCACATCAACAGAGTTAACGTACACTGTAACTATACACATATCAACATCACGTTTTCTGTTGTTTGCGAGGTTAACTATGCTGATTCATCAGTTAAGAGTGCGATGAGTAATTAGCTTAAATAACATATTTCCAACTGTCTTTGCAAGAGGAAGTTGTGCTTCATAGGCGACATATATCAACATAGACAAACTTCACGTTTATCAGTTTAGTATCAATTTTTTAGTAATAATTTGAAGATTTTTTAGTACAAAACGTACAAGTGTTTAGTTGTGTTTCTGTAGTTTGACAAATTTTATAATACGTATAAACCGATTACTGGGGATAAGGCTTAATATATATTGTTTATTATTATTATTATCCTTCTGTTTACAATTGGCGAGTTAAATGTAATTTGAATGAAATATTTCTGTTTCTGGGTGAACTTGATTCCACACTTGATATTACTATCTGTGTAACAGCAATGAATCTGTGGGAATTTATAAATGTTTACGATTGAAGAAGAACCAACATGCTGTTAATTTATAATCAAAGAAGAGAGAGCTGTTTAGAATTTATGCGTTGTTATGAAAAACATTTGTAACGTAGATCTATACTTCACAGGGGGTTGTACAAAACAGAGATAACTATAATATCAAAGTAACTGAAACACTAATGACGAGAATAGAATAAATACGAAATATCTAACCAAAGTCGAGCCAAAGCGTCTTATTATAAACAAAACACCTATAGAAAGAAGACAGGAGAAAAAATAAAAACTGTTGTAATGCAAGAGGGAAATTAAATACAGGGAATTCTTTTACAATACATGACAAAACAATTATGAAACAGTTGTTTGACCAGTAAAAGGTAAAGTAAGTAAAGTATATAATTATATAAAAAAGGAAACACCGCGAATGAATAGTGTAAAAAGGAGATATCACAAGCGTAGCCAACACGACGTTCATCACGTTACGTATGGAGAAAGTTGAAGAATAATAACAGAAAAATCTAAGTTAGTAAATGTTTGGAAAGTATTTTTATGAGTTTTATAAAAAGTTGGGGAAATCGGCAAGTGATGCAAGCGCGTAAACTATAAGCTCGTACAAAACAATAAAACGTAACGATGTTTTTAATATTTTATGAGTCGAAGCAGTCAAAGTATTAGAAAATATCTAAAAAGCCAAGTCTCTAGACCGTGGCAAAATAACAGTTGAACGCTGTTGTCTAGAGAGATTATAATGAAGAATTATATAATAAACACATATTTCCATTAATGAATAGATACAATCTGAGATAGTAGTAAAGTAGTTCCAGTAACAAAAAGGGTATACAGTTAGTTTTTATCGATCAATTCGTGTCTTTAGTTGCATACAAAGTTGAAAATAAATAAGCTTCTGTATCAGCAAGGTTTTCATTCTTAGAAAAAGGAAAATTTCTAATTGTCAAAAGAAATATCTTATAACATAAGTTCGGAGACGTTTTCTTCCGAATTAAGGCTAGCCAAAGATTTTCCCAATGTTTTTGTTTCAAAAGTAAAAGAATGGAATATTATTTGAAACACTTATTATAACTGAAAATTGATGGTAGGGCTTCTAATGTATTTTTTAACTGAACAATTTTTAAAGTGTTCTCAGACTATTATTTGCAATAATTACCGAGGCCTGGTTGAAAGCCAAATAAACGTACGAACATAAATAAAGATTCTTTGGTTTACCGTAAATTTATTTTATTAAACAAAAAATTAATAAACAAAATTTATACAACATTTGGTCTGAGAAAGTTGAGGTAAATAAAGTAAATGGAAAACAAATTCAATCTGAAGAGATTTGATTCCTACTTTTGTTGTTCAGCAAATAGTTATATTTTGGCATATTTCTACAGTTTAACTGATTATTTTATCCGACGATAAATTAGAAACGCTATTTTTACATTTATTTGTATAATTACAAAAATTAAAAAAAGTATTATTACAAAAAATAACAATTAAACTCGTTTCTAAAAAACGCCATTGAAATATAACTAAAAAAAAATTATTTGTTTACGTTTAAATACTAAACGGAACAAAGTTTAGTAAGTTACAGATCAATACTAAACGTGACTACAATAATAATTTAAACACAGGTAATGACATTAGTTCTAAGATTTGATATTATTCATTATTGATAAACTAATATATATTGCAACAGCAATGTTTAATCGACGTGTATAGTTTTCTAACCCATCTACGAAAAGATAACAGTTCAAATAAAAGTTTAAAATAAAGTTATTTTACTGAAATTATTTGAAATTAACTAATTGTATTTATGACTGAAAAATATTTTTGCATTTCTATTTATTAATACAAAACTGACTTCATATCTTCATTATGATGATACGTAGGTTTAATCCCTTTGATGTCTGTAACCGTCTTGCTGTTTCCTTTCTTTTCAAAGATTTTACAGTATTCTTACTGAGCTCATCGTATCTTCTCTATAGCACAGATTCTTATTCCTTTTTATATTTATATCACATTTAAACAAAAATATTATGTATCAAAGAACTACATTTTCCATTGATAATTATTCCCTAAGTTTTCTACATCTCAAAATGTTTACTAAAATTAAAACGTAACACGTAAACATTAATACTTATATGTAGTTTCTAAGTTTTTTATGCTTAGGCCTAACACATAAAATGTTAATCCTATAAGTTAAATTCAATTTCAGGTATTTATTTCCTGTTATATATTCCAGTAAATAAAAGTGATATTTAGAAATTATGTACTGAATTTAATTCATTTATTTTAATACCTTTAAATTAAGCAGTATTTTATTTTTGGTTTGCCAAAGTTCTTGTGTTAACCGTAGACCTATGTTATGTAGTATTCAGGTAACTTTATTTGTTACAGATATTTTGTGTGCAGAATTCGTTGTAATAATTTAAACTAAAATCTAACTTAAACACTGTATCGTATGTAATTGGAATTATAAATTGTCTTTATTTACAACAATACAAGTCAACTATGTTCATATTACTGATATGTTTACCTTAATACAAATATAGACGAATTTATGATTAAATTTTAACATGGAATTCATTTAGTTTTTCTGATTGCATATTTTAAGAAAAATATCTTAAAAAATTGTTCTTAATGGATCAGTTGATCAAAGGTTATTGCTTACATGACGATTAGAAAATATTTTCCAGTAGTCAAGAAAATAATTACACAACCTATTGTATTATCGTTTTTATTAATATAAAAAACAGACATCTTTGTTTACCTTGTGACGACTGTTATCTTTCTAACATAAAATGCAAAACTATAAATTATTTCTCAAAGTAAATATATCAGGAATAAATGTGAAATGTATCGATTTCAATGCATCGATAAATTACCCATTTCGCACAATTGAGACATGTTGAAAACAATTTCAGGTTAATTTTAGAGTAATAGCAAATGAAGTAACATGTCCTAAGTTAAGTGAATGTTAGTTACTATATAATTTTGACACTTCATGCACTTTGGCAATACATAAATGTCTTTTATGTGTTTCAAAATCATGATTGTTATGTTAGGAAATTTCTCCAAGGTATTAGATTAACGATAGCCTATTGATAGCCTACGTGTGTTAGGCTCACGAGTATGAACTTACGGTACATCACCAGCCTATAATTTAATATAGTATAATGTAATATCATATAATATTTACCAGAGAATAAAATTATTTGTTAGTTTATCAAATAAATAAATTAAAAGGTAAATTAATAAACGGTAAAACATTGAGTCTCGGCCAATTAACTGGATACAATTTAAAACATTTTGTCAAAAGTTTCTACAAACCTTACTGTCACCATCGTCATTAGAATGATTATAAACGACATGTTATAGCATGCAAAAGAAACTGAGATTTAAGTTTGTACTTTGCGCGTCGTCTACAATTGTCCTGAAAAAGTACACAGTTTTTTACAAAATTCCAAAAAATTATTCTAAAATTATGTCCAGTTGGCAGACAGGATCTCTTGAAGTTTACAAAATTATTTTTAACATAATTTTTATCTACTGTTTTCTTTTACGTTCGTTTACCTTAAATGGGACTCGTAATAACACTGTGCACATGTAAGTTACAGTTTATATTACATATTTACTGCTGTAAAATAATTTGCCTGCTATAAAATATCATGCATAAATTATATATGTGTTAAAATATAATCATGAATATAAATTGTTGCGGATTAAAATTCTTACATTCTACTGCCGTAAGCACATAAAAAATATTCATTAAGATGACTTGTTTACATATGAACGTGAAATATAAAAACATAACACACACACACACACACACACACACACACACACACACACACACACACACACACACACACACACACACACACACACACACAAAACATACTCAGTTCATAAACAAATACTACACATACTGTAGTCACGGAGAAATAAGAAATATTTTTTGGAAGGCATCTTGTAAAGCATATTCTTGCAGTGGAGGAAAAACTGCTAGATTGATGATGATGATGATGACAGTGGCTGTGTTAATGATAGTTGCACAGGAAAAAAAACAAAATTTCTCGCGATTCAGAAGAAAATAAATATTTATTTTCTTGAATAATACTATGTAAGAGTTACAGAAAACCAAATCACACAGCCCAGTTTGGTAGTCCCCTATCATAATACATGTACTGAGCATACATTTTCGCTGCAAAACACTGCTTCTGATTTATTCTTTTCTCTTCATCTTTATGTGACTCTCACATTCCGTTCTTTACTGTACATATTGAAAATACGTTGTCATAGGTCTTCCTCTTTCCTCCCTTCCCTAGCACGAATGCTCATGATAATGTTACCTAAAGACATGAGGGTTATAAATTTAATCTTCCTAAATTTAATTTCTTTCAGGATCTTCCTTTCCCATTTTACTTTCATTTCTTTATTTAAGGAATATTAGCAAAGAAATGTCTTAATATTTTTGTTAGAAAGGAATTCCTGTATGTATTTCCTGTTTTTATAATGTAATTAAAATGTTAAGTAAAGACATTAAAGAAACAAATTCCTTAATACTAATTTTATACTATTTTCCTTTCTCGTATTTTCTAGTCCTTTCCTGTCTTCCCGAGCATGTAGCTCACAGTAAGTCAATGTGCTCTGCATGAAGGATTCGCAAACATTTTCAGTACCTTCCTACTCATGTGCTTATTTATTAAATTATTTATTGATCATAAATACGTTTCTGTCAACTTTATTCTTCTTTTCACTTCTACAGTTGTTTCCAGTAATTAGTCTTCGAAGATGACAGCCTTGTTTACTTGCTTGGTTTAATTCCTGGTTTACTAGTTCGTGCCAAAAAGAACTCTACAGAACGTATCAAAACATGGCTAGCACGGTTTTGACAGTATAAATTTCATTAAATGTGTTATGTGTTGCTTGGTTCTCTCCCTTCCTCTCTCTCCATTTACCGGTCTACCTACTTTTGTAACTAACTACTTCCTCATATATCTATTTCACTATATATACATCATCTTCGTAGTTCCTCAGACTTCTACTTCTTGCAACGTATTACATATTTACTGAGTTATAAACTTCTAATACCTTTATTGACGTTAGAAAATAGTTTCATTAAAGCTTTCGGTTTAAACTTTCACCATCTGTTCAAGCCCTTAAATGAGCAATTTTTTCAACTATCTACCCTTTCCTTTTGTTAACAGGCTGCATTCTTTTTTTAATTAAAAATAAGCGTATCAAGCATGTGTGTGTGTACAAATTAATGTATTACGAGTTAATAAAGGTATCCATTAGCGCATTAAATTTAGTTATTTAAAATTAAACAAAATCCTTTTTGAGAAACCATACTTTTCCATAGTTTAAAATGGTGTAACAATGTTAAGGGAGCGACCCCACACAAAACAATTAACAGATATTAATGGTGTATGTTTTTTTCAGACATATTGTGCTGTTGCTGCTGCCTGAAAAAACCCAAGAAGAAGAACAACAACAAGGAGAAGGGCAAGTCACTTTAAATCGTCTTATGTAATGTGTGAATAAACACTTACTTAACAGTCCATGTAGTGTATCTTTATATGCGATTGTTTTAGGAGATAGAAATAAGGCTTGTCTATTTCGCTTACACAAAGAATGAATATAAATTTCATACTCAAAGTAGTCACTAAAATTATTTAGCTAGTGTGCATTTAAATGGCAACGGTGTGTTTCGCCTTGAAAGTAGTTTACAAGTTATATCCCCAGTTAACTAATTTATAACAAGTTTTACTCAAATTTCGATTACCAATTTTTAACGATGTCATATAATGGAAATACCAGTTTCCTATTGGAACATCACCTCTCTCTCTCAATATAAATATATCTCTGCTTTGTCAAACATATACCAAACATAAACTTTTGGTTTCGTGCTGATAAAACATGATACACTTATTAAAGATAACGCGTAAACATTCTTTTTCCATACCGTACATAGAGTTTTGGTTCAAATCGTATAGTGCCAATTTCTAAATCCCTCCTCTCTCTCTCTCTCTCTCTCTCTCTCTCTCTCTCTCTCTCTCTCTCTCTCTCTCTCTCTCTCTCTTTCCCCTCCATCTCACACACACACACACGCGCGCGCACATAATCTATTTACATGTGTATGTAAACTCAAGTAATTCTCCAAGTTCTGAATTCTCGTACATTCTAAAGTGCAATTCTTATTAAATGTATAAATAATAAAATATCTATTTTTCAGTTCTGTACCGATGTATGGAGGGTAGCATACAGCATTGACCACGGGTATATTACCTTTGAAACGCACCATGAAAGGAGAGATTTAACAGCTGTCTTTACTGATGATGTAAGTTGAGAAAATATTTCAGAATATATTAAGCAATTTACTTAGACATAATATTGTTTACTAGATGCTTAGTACACTTGCTATGAGATCAATGTTAATGTTTGTTGTTAAGTAATTTAACGTTGTTGTTTATTAGTATGTATAAACATACATACACAACAACAACACACACAGACAGGGGGGATACAGATAGACAGCGAAATACAAACAGGCAGACAGTTGAGTGCGCTTGCGGCAAATTTAAATTATCTAAATACAGTTTTATTAATATACATTTCATGTTATTTAAATGTTATTTAATGTTATTTAAATACGAATTATATTATTGTATCAGGAAATTACAAATAGGTATGACAGTGGCAGACAGTGTGGATACAATAGTTAACTTCTGTTTGTGTTTTTAAATAAAAGTTAAAGTACGTCCTATATTTATTAAAATAATGTCATTTAATATGCAATATTATAAAATATTATTTACTTGAAGTATCTTCCATCATATAGTTATTAGTATTATTAAACTATTTATGTTGTCTGTGTTATCAAATGTATTAATTAGTAAATTTCATCTAATATATTTATTTCCATTTTTTATTTATTTTTTAGTTGTTCCCAGACTGCAGTAAAGAAGAAGGATCTGTATTTGGCTACATCTGCTAAGCAGCCAGAACATTACAGGGGGACCCCGAACACCACCTTAGGCTCCCATGGGAGGGCGGGTCCCTGCTGATGAGGTCCCACCTTGTCGTGGTGGCAGGGCTTATGGTAAAAATTTAACCAACCAAGAGGGGCATTTTTTTCATTACAACAGCAATCAGAATTTGCTGTAATTAGAAAACTGGATTGATAGTTTAGGATCAGGTTATTAGCTTCTTTTCTTATGACACGGCTTCTCTATTGAGAATTTTTACGTCTCTAGGCCAACAACTATTAAGTCTTCTTATGCAAATGGTTGTAGGAAAGACTTTGTAGGCATTTCTAAACTTGAATGATGTTTCTTGTTCCTTTCATTGATAACATCATGGACAGTTTTTCACAAATCTAGAAGTAGCATGTGGTTTATTATGTGCCATGTTATACCAAATATTGCTGAACAGTTCAAATTCTGCAGATGGAATTATGGTCTTACTGGCACAAATTGCAAAAACTTATAATTTTATGCTGCATATAAATGCAGAGTTATTTGTAGATTTGTACAATTGGGCGCAAATTTGTGGATTGCTCGTGTCTTCCTTTAGTATTTCTTCAGCACTGTCCTTAAGTTGTGCAGCGGCATACAAAACGAGAGGAAGATTAATGCGTCACGGATATGCACGTTTATACACAATATTCTTCATGCATCCCCATACACAAAAATTTAACGGTTTTCTGGGTGGCAAAATGTGTTGCCCGCCAAGAATGCTGGATGATACTGATGTAAGTAGGCTGACGCAACGCGCGAGAAGTGGGGGAGATGCCTCATCATTCTGAAAGTACACACAGAGTCTCGATGTCAGAGGACATCTTTAAGAAAACGTAAGAATTCTTCCTGTAGAAATGTCAGTAATGGTCTGCAGTTACGCGTCCTGGGAAAAGAGACGGTTCAGTCAGCCGATCGTGAATAATGCCAAACAATCCATAGACTATAAACAGGAGTTCAAAATTATTTTCTACCGCTGAAGGAGGATCGATTTCCGCCCACGTGTATTCATTGTTGAAGCCGCATGCCGTCCCAAAGTTCTTTAGTAAATAAAGTGAATTTGTTCAACTGCCGATTCCTACTTAACCTGTTGCAGAACTCCAAGCAAAAGGTAGGATCTCCATAAACACTTTTTAATACTATCACTCTTTTTGGTGTAGCAGTATCAAGTTTTAACCAAAATTCTAAGTCCTAAGACGAAGTCCGGTTTGTAGTATAATTAACAGTTTTCAGAAAATAGCCAAATTTGCCTCAAAGACTGATCGCCATATAAAGTGCTTCTGGAGAAAGATTTTAGGAAAATCATGCTGTCACGTGTGTAAGTTTTTATTTTTTTGGGTCAGAATTATTATTGATAGGACTGTCGACAACGACGTCAGTAATATGGACTATTTCCCAGAACTAATTTTCTTCCTTCATTATATGCTCGATACACTGACGATACTTGACCGCCATTGTTTCATGTATCTCCTATATCAATTGTTTTGTATCAGGCAACTTATGCTATGTTGTGACAGGCAGCATATCCTTTCAACTGGCTTCATATTAATTCAGTGAGATTCAACATACAGTGATAAGAAGGAAGTCTTAAAACGACGTGACTCGTTTAAGTGGTAAGATAACTCTCACATGACTATACAGACATTCTGCACATTCGTGTAATACATTACCCTTTGAGCAGTGAACGCCCCTGACCAATTGCGTTTCAGATTGGCAACGTGAGTTTCGTTTGCATCAGGATTTAACTAGGAATGGACATTATATATATATATATATATATATATATACATATATTAATTGTAAAGTTCTTCGTTTTACAAATAAAAATTATAGTCTTATTTATTTAAAAGTACGGTAATTAACCTTTATTATTAAGATAATTATGTTGTTATGATGAGATTGATGCGCCTCACGTTGCTCGCCAATTTTGTAAAATTACAAAATAATTCGTAAGAGATACCCTTCTCTTCTTACTTATGATAGATAAAATAATTTATTGTTAAGTATTAACAGCCTCACGTTTTTGGTGTCAAATATGTAATATGAAATTATAAATTTATATAAATTTGATGATGAACCTCTATATTGTAGTAGTCCTGTGGTAGTAATATGCCGTTGACCTACCTGGTTTACCTCTTCTGTTAATTATGTAAAAAAGAATAACTAAAGTAAATAGTAATTTTCAATCATCAAATATGTACAATAACTGGTTGACATATTTGTGTAGACTCTCTCTCTTCTCTTAATGTGCTGAGGAGTATAAAGGGTAATTAACCATATGGTATAATTCTAACTTCGTTTAGGTATCTATGTTGACGTATAAAAATGTTAATGCGTTCTATATTGGTAAATAACAGTTCTATAAAATCAATTAAATTTAAAATTCTTTAAGTGTGAAGGGTTGTGAAATTGATTCATTCAATATTTAACTAAGGTAGTGCAATTCAAACGGTACATTGCTGGTTAATGTAAATAAATATGACCGTTAGTTAAATTAATTACCATTCACTGACATTAAGTAACATACTGGAATGTGCTGCTTGCTACACAAGATTAACTCTACTTACTCATTTAAACCTGTGAATTGGTGCGAATAATTTACTTAAGAACTGCCGCCAACATAACCTGTGAAGATCGAATAACACGAATTTCCAAGTAAGGCAAAACGGTCGCTAATAATAATAATGAGGGTTCATACACCAGTATTTTCCTTTACATGTTTTTATTTTTTTGTATTTGGTATTCATTTATCTTTCTTTTGATTTAGGTTAACAGAATAATTCTCATAACAGAAACTGATTGACCCGGCTAAAGTCAGTCACTGTTTTCACAGTTCGTAACATTAGATTTGCTAGATAACGTAAACAGTAGTATTAACTACGATACAATTACTAAATTCTTGGGTTTTTTTGACCATGATATAGAAACAAAAATGTCTTATATGAAGAACAAAACATCACAAAAGAGTAATAATAATGGAATTATACAAAATAAATACTTAAATCTATAGTTGTGAACAAAACAAGTGTCGGATTATGTCCGTGTGATAAAGTAAACAAGTTTGGTTGTAGTGTTCATTGAAAGGCAAATAATATCGAAACAATAATTAATTTAAATTAAATAAACATGAAAATTAATAGTGAAAGTGGTTAAATATAGTTACAGTGATCTGATAAGTTATAAGTGTCTCTAATAATTGAAAGTGTATACAAAATTCGTAAGTCCTAGATAGTGTATTATTGGTTAATAAACACCATACTTGCTTAATTGTACACTCTTTTATTTATTTCACTTTTATTTTTATTCATTGTATCGTTTAATTGACATTTATTATCCACTACAAAACACTGATACGATATTCAGTTAAGGTGACCCGGTCGTAGGTTAGGAATTCCATTGTTGACATCGTACATAACATAACTCGCACTGTAAGGTTAAAACATATGACTGGCTTTACTAGGTTAAACACGACATTTTTCATCACAGGAGGAGCGTGGTGTCCCCTTCGAGTACTCACTGTAGACTGCCTCCTTACCTTGACCCAATTCTCGCTCGGACTGACAGGTGATGAGTTCTGATTGGTCAATCCCTTACAATTTCCGTAATTAATCGGCAATTGTCGTGAAAATAGACTCTTTGAAGCGTGATTCGCGGGGGTTAATGGCTAAAATAAAGGGTTTCACAAAAGTATTTACAGGTACTCAGAATTGATCAACATTTTTATAATTGATATAATTCCCTTATATGATGTCCAATTAAAAATTCATTAATGACATTCATCTGCACTCTCTGAGATGAACATTTTGATGCCCCATACGATAGGTTTTTGTTCAGTAATTACAAACTACTAATCTTAACTTTGGTATTAATTAAGAATTTTACATTAAAATGTTAATGTTCTTGACTTATCTATTTAATTACTATAACAAAATGGTATTTACATACAAAACATCGAGTGTAACATTATTTACAATAATTAATAAGGTCACAATATTATAAAAATCATGTTTGGCTAGCTAGGCCTAACCCAACCTTGGTTCCTGACATCTTAATTATCTTTCTTCTATTAATATTACTTAACTTTATTATGATATGACTAATCACAACGGTTCCTTATAATCTGATTAAACTTTTGAAACGACTCTAATAACAAAATTTAAGAATATATGATCACCAATAAAGTAAATATGTCACTTAGGCATACTGGCCTATATATCTATGTACCTTATTTCCTTTCAATTTTGAAAATAATTACTTTTGTTATAAGACAATTATTCTAAATTGTTCTTGATCCTCGACTTTCACTTTCACAACACTAATAGGGACAATTATTAGCAATTATTGCTTACAAATAACATAAATAAGTTGTCCAGGTATACTGACCCATGGTACTGTACACATTATTTTCCTTCTTATGTTAAAAATAATTACTTTTGCTATATGACAATTATTTTAAATTGTTCTTGATAACATTATTCAACTTTCACCACAATAATAATGACATAAATTAACTATTAGTTAATATAAATAACATAAACAAGTGTTCTAGGCTCACTGTCCTACGATAGTGACCCTTAATTCCATTCTTATCTTAAAAATACATATTTCTTCCTATTATATAATTATTCTAAAATGTTCTTTACAATTTACAGAAACTTTGACAACATAGTTTGTCACTTGATATTGTTTTTCCTTCTTATTCTAAGCTTTATAATCTTCAGAATCAGTATCCTGAAAGTTTAGTCCATGTGTATCTTGTTTCATTATTTACATTGTTCATTCTTTAATGGTTAAACCTTTTTTTCAATACTAGAATATTATACTAATACTAAAGATTCTATTATTGTTTATACAAGATAGTTTGTTTAAATAGATTACATTAAAACTGTTCTTTTTACAGATAAATTTTGACAAGTTTCAGTGTCTCATATTTTTCTTTCTTCATGTTATAATTCAAATTATAACCACTATTATCTAGTTAGTATTGTCTTATTTACTACTTCACATGTAGTTTTCACTTTCTATTAACAATTCATGGATTTTACAATGTTTTTTAGTTCATTCTTTTGTTCAAAACATTATAATGGTACATAAGCTCACCTGTAGGCTTACATTTAGTTTCATTGTTCAATTATCATTACATTCTTATCTCACTAGTTTTAATACTCTTATTTATTTACATTATTTTATACATAATCATAAATAAATTTTATTATTTGATTTCATTCTTGTAGTACTTAGAAACTAATTACTGTATTAATAATTTTCTTTATTGAGGATCCAGTTTGTTACTGCAGTATGGAGTATAAATTTTTATATTTCTACCATTTTTTAATGCAGTTTACTGGAGTCAAAATCTTATTATTATTAATATAAACAGGTATATTATTTCAGTTCTTATCAATTTCCTTACATTATTCTTATCTTTTTTACAATCTAATACAATATTCATGCTACACAAGTTAGTTAATGGCTTATTATTTTGTTCTTCATGTATTATGGTCATAGAATGGTTTAAGTTGGGGCCTATTTTATGTAAGGGGAAAACATAACGTTACTATATATATATATATATATATATATATATATATATATATACACACATACACACACATATATGTGTGTGTGTATCCTAGGATGTTTTACATATCTAGACAAATAAGAGAGTTGTATAATTAATTGGGATACTGTATGTCGCAAGCTACGAAAATGGTAATTGAAAGGCACGCAAAGTGTTCGTTACGCCAGTAACTAAGTAGGTCAATTAATCTTATGTTTGTGGTGAGCGTGGAGAAGGTAACTCATGATTATGTGGAACGCACATGTGTTTTCGAGGATATGTGTACATATAGCGCATGATAATTAGTTACAGAAAACAGCGGTCAAATGTGACGTCTGCAGTTATTCAATTCCTATTTCATTCCTGTTTATACCATTAAATTTATATGTGCCTCGAACACAGAACTAATAGAATGGATGTAGACCCAACGATATAAGTAGTTTTGAGAAGTGTCAGTCCCCTGTCAAATTCTGGTGTTTTTCCACGCGTAAATATCACTTAACCATACAGTTAAAATCAGATCGATCGGATTGTAATGTCCAGTTTAAAATCGTTACGAATCCGTTTTTTATATAAATTACAAACTTTTGTATATGAGAAAGTACGTAATCGGAAAATGGGAAAACTGAAAGTGTTGATAGGCTAAGTAAATAATAACATAAAGAGTGATTAAAAAGACAGTATATTCACCAGAGTGTAAAAAATCAAAATTGAAGTCAGTGTCCTCAGAAAAAAAATTAAATTAAGACCATAAAATAAACACATTCAAACGGAATATGTAATTAAACTGAAGGAAGACAACTGAAATTCAGTGGACGAATCACAAATCAGGATGTTCGAAATACATGAGAAAAACGGAAAGAATTAAATTAATAAAACAAGAGGTTTAATTCAGAGATCTAAAGACAGAAAATCAATCTAAAGAGAAAAAGTTGTAAAAATAATGGCACGAAGACTGAGAAAGGAAAATGTCTTAAAATCAAGAGAAATAACAGGAAACATAATCCTTAGAACATTGTATACAGTCGTAGAAATATTAATTGGAAACTCTATATGGAAGTTCTGTAACACCAAACATTCATACTATTTTGTGTACCTGTTAATATTGTAATGTTACGGTTTATCTGGGTTGTTAATTTTTATCGATGTGTTATTTATTTTGGGTGTATTTAATAGTGTGTCGAGCCGTCTTATACTTTTTCTTATTACTTAATAAGTCGACCGTATTCTCGTCGCTCAGTTCAAATTTTTCCGCCTCGCCGCCTGATTGGTTCCCGTTATCTGGCCGAGTCGAATTCGTCAACTGCAGTATTTTATTGTTTATGTCCCAAATTCTTATATTACCTTTTTTAAATTAATCAAACATACAGAAATTGAGAAATATGAAAATTTATTGAACCCTTTCTTTATATTATCTGGTCAATTACAGTTGATAAATGAAACATATATTTATTTTAACTCCGGCGTTTACAAGTTGCTCAGTTGGCAGCGTCTTGCTCGTTCAGTTCATACGTAAATGCCACAATGGCGTACAGGTTTATGTTTTATAAAATAATCTCAGGGATAAGTTCTTTGGACTACAGAAGTTGGATTACAGACTAATAAATGCACATAAATTCATAATAATCCTTAAAACTAAAATACAATAGGTGATATTTTAAAACATGAAAAGTAAGTTATTGGCAATGAGAAATAGTGCACGCTAGGTTAACATTTGTTAACAAGTTATGTTTTCAAAATTAGTTTAATATAAAATCATTAGTCAGTGATCGATATGGTTTATCGAAAGTGATTATTTAATCAAGTTCAGTTCAAAAGTTAATTTAGTGATTTGTGAAGTGAAAATAAGATCGTTCGTTTACTATGGGTAATTGAAAGTTTAATTTTGGGGTGAAGTATTTAATTTATACTCATCGATTCCTTAACGTAGCTTCTCTTGCGATCCTCTTCTTCTTCTGGAACACGTCTAAGAGTCCTTTCTTCTTTGGATTTTCTGAGATCCCCGTTCAAATGATTGAAATTCAATGTCCAGCTTCCATCAGTTCTTGTAGATGATCTTCTTCCTCAGGTTGAGTTAGGTATTTTCAGTTCTTCCTCCAGAATTGGTCGTTTATTAATTTAATTTAGTTCTTTCCAGTTTTGGCCATAATATTTTTTATATAAATGTTTTTAAATAATGATCATCTCATCAATGGTTCCTTCAAATATTCTTTTTGCACTTCTTCATTAAAATTTAGATAAACTTAAAGTTTTTAAAATTAATTTGTCTTCAAGTGCTCCATACGCCCACCCTCTATGTTAGTCAATAATGAAGTAATTAGATTTCAACGGTCATAATGTGTAACGAGCTTGAGTTGTCATGGTAACTCTTCAAGTTTTGCTAGTTCTCATTGGTCAACATTTTATAACATTGTTATATTCTAACGTTTTATTTCTGTTCAAATATGTAAAAATCCTTTAAATTATAATTTCTTTCTTATGCTAGTAGTAATATTAATTATACTAACACCATTGTTTTGCTGTTTTACTAAAGATTATTTTGATATCCCTCATGGTTACTTTTGATTAGTTAATAACATTTTTCTTATTTTCTTATTGATATTTCTTTTGTAATTATCCTTAAACTGAATATTATTTATACATTTTTATACCTGATATTCTTACTTAATTACTTAAACATTTTATATACTCTAATTGACCCTTGGTTATTGTTTTCTCTTTAAACTTACAAAATTCTTTCCTTCATGCTAGGCCTAAAGCCTAGGTTTCACAATACTCCTATTCAACATTCTTTACAATTCATTAACTTTATTTAGTGGTTCATTGAACATTTTCTATAGAAACTGATTAACAAAAAAACATTGGTGGTTTTAACAACACACCTTTTATTATTAAAATATTTTCTTACCAGGTCCAAGCCTGTAATTAAACTTTTATTACTATTGGTTTCTTACTTCTATCTCACCTATCTTCTAAGTTTATTAATACTATGTTTCTTACAATAACAAAACTCTTATAATAATAATTTTTCACACTAATCTAAACCATAAAACTCATTCACAAATTCCTTCACTAAACCTAGTGTCTACTTCTCCCATCTTCCACTCTAATATTTTAACTTTGATATTATTTTTATGTATTCCTTACCTCCTATTACTTAAATTACTAAAGATATAATTAGTTTAGTATTCTTACTATCTAACATGCTTTTAAAAGTTGTTTTGCTATATCAATATAGTCTGCTTTTTTACTAATTCTACACTGTATGCACTCACACTGCACTTTTCTTTCACATGAGGTTTCTTTATCTATTATCACTGGGTGGTTATTAGTCATTAATATTTGTTTTATTCTCATTTCACATTGGTCACTTATGGTATTAATTATTGTCTTTACTCAGCTCAATTATATTTTACTTGCTTTTGGCTAGTTTATTATTTAATAGGGTATTTTTTATTTTTAACTTCCTATTTTATATTTATAAATTCATGTTTCTTTTCTTTTTGTTTAACATACATAATATCTATATTTTATTTTCATGGTTTATATATTTTACATTTTATTTATGCCCTATCTGTTTTAGT
This sequence comes from Magicicada septendecula, assembly GCA_034769895.1. Classification (NCBI taxonomy): domain Eukaryota; kingdom Metazoa; phylum Arthropoda; class Insecta; order Hemiptera; family Cicadidae; genus Magicicada; species Magicicada septendecula. The sequence continues at coordinate 389,638,092 of CM068368.1, read as the reverse complement.
GCATTTACTTTACATTTTATGTATTAGTTACTACTTGGGGTTACAATGATTGTGGTCATACTTTGGGTTACATTCTGGTTTCTCGTTCCTTCATTCTTGTTTCTCCAATCTATTGGGTTAAGTCATAGTCAGTTTCTTAGTCAATTGTTATTTCGTAGTTGGGTCATCAATCTTCAAGTTATAAGTTTTTTAACATTTCTTCCTACCTTCAGCTTTTCTTTTTATTAATTATTAGTGGTATTTTGCGCTATCTTATGTCATGTTACAATATATAAGAAACCTATCACGTGAGTAAAAGTTTGTCTAGCCTGTCACAGCATAGACACTACGCAGCAAGTTTTATCGTTGAATTTTAGATATGAACACCGTAAAAGTGTAACATAATATACAACCGACATGTTATCCTAAATGTAAAAGTATCGAATGCTAATGGTAACGTTTTTAATATTATTTAATAAAGTCCTCGTTAGCATTTAGGCCTAACCCACATTAAATGCAAAGAAAGATCTGTGCACCAAGCTAACCTCCTTCAAAATGGATGGAGACTATTTCATGGAAAGGACTGCATCTGGGATTTTGCAAAAATTGTAGATGATGGGTCTGATTCAGAACGTAGAAATAAAGTTCGCCTGCTGAATTTTCAGCGATAAAATTTGAAATTAGCCATAATAGAGAACGCGTCCATATTGTGACACGTCATTTTTCCTATTTCTTCAATCTTATTTTTCTTCCTTCCCTTCATATTTTATAAAGTTCCATTTATTTGTATCGTAGGACCGGTACAGGTGATAAAATTGTATTAAATACAATTTTACACCCAATACAAGCAGTCCCTATAGCATAATATTTTGTATTACTCTAAGTTTTCACCAATAATATTCACTTTTTTAACAAATGTCTTCCTCTGTTATACTATCAATATTATCTCTAAGTCCCATAGTTTTGAGTAATACATGATTTACGCCTTTCTTTTCTATCGTAAGTTTTCCCTCTTAACCCCCCCATTCTATCTTCCACACACACACACTCTCTCTCTCTCTCTCTCTCTCTCTCTCTCTCTCTCTCTCTCTCTCTCTCTCTCTCTCTCTCTCTCTCTCTCTCTCTTTCTCTCTCTCTCTCTCTCTCTCTCTCTCTCTCTCTCTCTCTCTCTCTTCTGCTTTTTTTTTAACGTGTTTACTTCCATAGTTAATAACGTTATGTGAAAGCGACTAAATTTCACAAGAAAGTCAAACTGCATTATCTAGGGTTGGTATATCAGGATACTGAAGCGCAGATGAAATGAGCTTAACACGGTTTTTGTCAGTTTCATATCCCCTTTCCTGTCCTCTCATTCCCTTTCATTTGTACCCCTCTAATTCGACTTTTCATTATAATCAGACTGCTCCTATATTTCACATTTTTATTCTTAATGTCTTTCTGACTGGAAGCCCGAGATATAGAGCAAAAGATACAAATAGTATTTTGGAAACGAGAAATATCTCTTATCTGAATGATTTGTGATAAAGAATACAATTGAGCGATGAAATTTAATGCAGGATCTCACAACACTTCAATAATAGCAAGTACAAATATAATTTGAAGATTTCTGTCTGATAACAACACACGAAAGAAAGTTTAATTTGTACTCTAACACACACTTTAATATCGACCTGCCATCGATCTGCAGGTTATAGGTATGGCGCAATGTAAAAAATGTAAATTTGAAGCGCAAAACGCGATGAACTAACAAATTTCAAAGACAATATCATCTGGAAGTGTATAATTTGTTATGAGTTAACATTGTTTGATATTGACTGCTGAAGAATGTACCGTCGGTTTCGTTAATCTCATCAGTTCCAGGGGGTTACTCAAATTAAATATTTTATACTGAGGGGAGACGAAAGCAATTTCAGTCGGCTGCAGTCAACAGCAAAGCTCGTAAAACGTGCAATGTAGCGCTGCGTAAAATTCAGCAGAACCCTATTACATAAACGTCGGAGAACTGTTTGAAGGAAATAATACACAGTAGTTTGTGGCTGGCGATAAACTGTCTTTTATACACAACAGTAGGTTCTTATGCTGGTAGTATAATTACTACTATACATATATATATATATATATATATATATATATATATATATATATATATTCCTGTTAACAGCAATTCACAAAGGACAAAGTGCTCGTGCGCCTACTGTTCTTATGCTGGTATTTACATTGTCGCTTCTTAGTATTTACAGCTCCTACCTGGTAAGGATTGGTAGGCCACATGAGAGTACAATGTGGAGGACGTTGTGGGACACACGTCCTCTGACTCTTCGTCTGAGGCCAATCCGACAAAGGAGGCCCTATCAGTAGCTATGCTACCTCAAGCATAGCCTGCAATTTCAGTAGAGTGCGAAAACTTCCTCACCTACAAGAACAGTTCTATTGTAAGACGATGTCCCTGGAGAAGATGAGAAAATTGTATTTGACTGTACATGTGACCTGACGTGTCGTAACTCCAAAAGTGACTTTTGTGTGACTAATTTTTCAAGTAGAATTCAGAGAATTCATTTAGGTAAAACAAAACGTATCTTCGATTTATATAGGCCTGCACTCATTTTAAATCATGTACAAAATAATGTGTATATCTCGTAATATCTTAAAACTTTAGAAAATGACATTATCTTCTTCTTCTTCTTCTACCAGGGACTAGGTGAATCACGTGTTCACGTCACAAAGGAATACATACACTCCACCAACGCTTCCTAGGCCTTCCTATCCTTTGTTGTCCAACAGCTTGTATTGCTTCCTTAGGCAAACTGCTCTCTTGCATCAGATGAGCAATCCACCTCTCTTTATTCTCTGCAATACGATCTTGGATATTAAAAAGTTTCAACTCTTTAAGAATGTCTTCTTTGTAGAGTCTATCTCTTCGTGTGAATCCTTTGGTAAGGATCTCATCTCCGATATCTGTATTCTACTCACATGTTTTTTCGCAGGAACCCAACTTTCGTAACCATAGAGTAAGGCTGATGGAAAATGACATTTATACAATTTCTATTATAAGCCCAAATTCAGTGCAATTAATTGGTTGAGTTAAATGGAGTTCGAGTAGGATCGACCACGAGACGGGAAGCAAGTCCTGAGACTCGGATCCTTGGAATTTAATTTAAGAGTATTCCAAGGGGTTGTGTCATATTTTAAGGCCTAAAAAAAGTCGGCTACGAGCGTGATGGTGATATAAGACAAAGTGATGATGATGATAACGATGATGACGACTACACAACAGTGTCATGGAAATGGTTTTCTTATGGATTAATGCGATTACAAAATAAATAAGAAAGTAAATTAATAAATTATTACTGAAGAACAAAGTGTTTACCTTTTCAAAGGAATATAACATGATATTCATTTCTTATTTGTCTGATCTACATAAAGTATAGCCTACTTAAAAGTGCAAACACTAGAGTAACAAGGAAGTGAACGCAATTCTTTTATTTAATGTAAAAATAATATCATTTGCAAATAGGTCATGAAAAACGAGCGGTTGTAACGAATGCCAGTTAATAACTGAGTTCTCAAAAAACGTTTAATGAAGGTTTTTCGTTGCTAAGTGTGATGCTGTTTACGTTATGAATAACCTATTTAAATTCTCAATACAGGAAGCTTTTAAAATGAGAGAAGTTAAGAATTCTTTTACGTGTACTATTATTACGTTTAAGTGCGTAATAGTTTGAAAAGACATAGGTTGAGTAATTGTTTTCGGAGTAATAACAATTACACGTTTAGAACAAGATTCAGTAATTACTTGTATTTAATGTTACAACTGATAAAAAATGTTGTAACGATCACATAATATTATTAACATACTTTATACATTATAATTGCAGTGCCATTAAGCAAATAAATTTTTCAATTAAATTTGATAAGTTTTAAATTGTAACAGTGGAGTGAATTACAGGATTGTTTTCGTAAATACGGATGTATGGAATTACTAAGAGATAATTTTACGATATAATCATATAGCTATTGACAAAAACAACAGTCAACGACAGTTATGTATAGTATGTATACCAAGTATGGCCCACGCTCTAAACTTTTAAGTACCTAGTAACTCATCATCGTAGTACTAGCTAGTGAGTATGGTACGTCGCTTCCTTCGCAGATTATCTAGTTGTATTAAAACAAAAACGTAAGACATACAACAAAACTTAATTTATTTTTAAATTTCGTAAAAATATGAAGATACAGAATGATCTTCAAAGAACCTTATAATAGACACAGTTGACTACAGTTCATATTCGTCAGTCCTATATACTGAACGTGTCGAGATTACTGTAATAGAAAAATCTCATAAGCTGAAACTAACGATTATGACATATGGCACAACCATCAAATAACGACATAAAAAAATTTTCTTTGAATAAATATTTTCATCGTCTTTGTCATCTACGACAATATTTGATTAAAAATAGATGCTTTATTAAAACAGATATTTGTAAATTTAAAAAATATATGATTTTGCATTCATTAGATCCTAATGAGTACCTACAATTTACTCAAGCGATACCCTGTGTTGACCACGCTATCTTGTTGACTAACATCCCTCAACGTGATCAAACGTGTTCGGCAGCTGTGCAACGTAACACTCTTTATTCAATATTCGGTCTAATAAGCGTAAATTTTACGGAAATAATTAATAATGAACATTATAAATTCATATGAAATGTAGCAGACAGTAAGAGCATATGATAGCTATATGAATTAGTAGAGATTGCTGGTTTGAGCATTATAAATTATTTGATAAGTAACATTGTGAAAAATGTTAATTTTAAATATTTTTAGGCTTGTAATACAACTTTAAGTGCTGTGAAATGGTGCGTAAGGATGCTTAGTCGCATGTGTAGTGCGCGTGTGCGAGGGTAGGTCATTATTTTGCGGGATACCCATAAAAACACGTTCATTTAACTAACTTTCAAAATATAGGCTATTTTGAGACGCGACTTATATAAGAATGTTTACAATAAAAGTACCTAACTGATGGCAATAGTTATTTTAAAAGTCAGTAACTAAATGTATGCGTTTTTTTCTTTAAAAAGGTTTTATGGCAATAAATTCGGTCGCAAAAATTGTCAGGTTTTTTGAACAAGAATATTGTTCTGTTCGGAAGCCTTCTTGGACAAGAACGTTAGGCAAACATGAGTAGGGGTTACCGAAGAACCAATCAGATTACGAGAATTCAGTCGATGAAAACTTCTTTGAACGATTTAATCAATCTCTCTTCGAAATCGTTAACGTGTTTACGCCGCTTGGTACATGACGATCGGTCTGCCTATCGCGACGAACACAAGTTAGACAAATTCCTAGTTACTGCGAGAATTATTATAATTGTGCTATTCTCAGAATGCGCAAGATGTCCGATTACGGATGTGGACACTTAAGCTGACTGGAAAAGGGTGTGACCATAACACACCAGTAGCAGTAACTACATCGGTTACTTACACGAATTATAATATATTTATAAACTTTACAAAATTCATTCCAATAACACATATCTTGACTACTTATTCTGTGCGACACCTAGTATTTATCGTTACACACACACACACACACACACACACACACACACACACACACACACACACACACACACACACACACACACACACACACACACACACACACACACACACACACACACACACACACACACACACACACACACACACACACACACACACACACACACACACACACACAGTCGAGTCTTACAACAGCAAGAAAAATTACGACAAGAGTGGCTTTTAAAGGACAGACTTCAAGACGCTTCTCAAAAACGGATACGTGACGGAAAGGATCCACTTATTGAAGATGCTTTAAATGAATGGTTCTCCACTGTCACTGCTCGAGGTTTGTCTGTTAGCGGTCCAATGCTTAAAATTAAAGCAGAAATTTGCCAAGAAGTGATTTGCAAAGGATAAACCATGGTGGTTTACAGGCCATAGATAGTTGGTTATCTCGCTGGAAAAGTAGAAAACAAATTCAGTTTCAGAAAGCCCACGGCTAAAAAGCTAGCGTGACGTTGGAAGTCCTGAAAACTGGAAGAATAATACACTGTCCAATATGCTACAGAAATTTTTTCAAAGGATGGTATTTATAATGGTGACGAAACTGGTTTGTTTTATCGGGATGGTTATCTGGATTGTAAACATATAAAATTATCAGGTTCAAAAAATCGATGGACAATGTCACTGTGCTGTGTTGTACGAATATGTCAGGTAGCGATAAACGCAAGTTACTCGTGACAGACATGTCGGCTAAGCCTCGTTGTTTTATATGGTTCAGAATGGACAGTTTACCGGTTCATTATTATTTTAACAAAAATGCTTGGATGACAGGCACAATTTTTAAGAAGTGGCTGTAACGCGGAGTTACAACCAAAGTCAAGAAAAATTCTTCTAATTTTAGACAATTGTACTGAACATCCACGTATAGATTGTTTAAAATATATAACTATCGAGTTTTTACCACCTAATACAACAAGCCTGGTTCAACCACTTGACATGGGTATAATAAAACATTTTAAATCAATTTACAGGGGCAAATTAGTGAATGACATTTAGCACGAAATAGAAGAAAATATTTTAACTTCCTCCTCTACAGCTACAGAAGTCAGTGTGAGAGTCACATTACATCAAGCAATAGAGTTTGTGGCATACAGTTGGCAAAAGTAAGTGCCGCTACAAGTCAAAATCACCTTGGAGATTGTGGTTTCTCCGTCGGTCAGAAACCGAGTCTTGTTCTGCTACAGGCATCGATTACGGATGAAGACGCAAACTGCTTATTAGAACAACTTAAAAATCAAGAAGAATTCATCCGGATTGATGAAAGGAAAGAATTTTTTAACGAAAATTAATTATGTGATGATACCACATTAGAAAGGATCGCGGTAGGCCTAAATGCATCGGACGAAAATGGTGATGATGAAGATGAACCAGGAATTCAGCGGGTAACAACGCAGGACGCGAAAAAGTTCATAGCTGGACTTCAGCGGTATTTTATGCAAGAAGGAAATGAAAACAGCCCTATACAAGAATTGAAAATTTGTTCAGACTTTGTAGAAATACAGTCACTAAAAAGAAAACGCCAAAGAAAACTGAATGAATTTTTTGAAAAACAATCACAGGTATTTTATTTCTTAAAAATAGGCCGATTCCTGCTATTTAATTATGCTGTAATTATAGTATTATTATATATTTATTATTTTATTTCGTTAGACATACTTTGTTAGTAATCTTTTAAGTTTGGTGTTTACTGTAGTTAGGAGTTATGTCTGGTTTTCCGTTATTAAGAAATTTCGGTTTCTCAGGCCTATTTAGTTACTTTTTAGAAATTTCGGATAATAGAGCCAGCCGCTTAATTGGACCAACTTGACATGGCCCGAAGTGTCCCGATAAAGCGGAATCCACTGTATTAATATTAAATTAATACACATTTTGTTTTGTGTCACATTTAGAAAAATTTTTCCAAAATTACGATTAACCTGTGTCGACTACCCTTCTTAGTATTTCAACATACTTGTTACTGATAATTAAAGAACTGAAATGCACCGATTAACGGAATACCAGTTCATTACTTACATTGCTGAAACCGTTAATACGTGTAATATGCATTCATGTATTATGTCCAGTTTCTTTGTAAATCACATAGGACAAAATTACTCATATTGGGATTGAAATGTATGTGTAACGTTTTAGAGTTTTATAAGGTTTTGTGGTAATTATGAAAATTATTAAAATTTAAAATGATTAAACTGATACAGAAGCAGTTACTCAGTGCAACTATTATTAAAACCTATGGAAATCTATAACTCTATTATTAATGAATTAACCTACTGCACAAGCTGACCTTTTCCCAATTCTGAACTGTGTTAAAATAAATACAAATTATATCTAACTATACACAACCTAACCTCCTACCAAATAAAAGAAGTACTATAACAAAAATCGAAAATAAATTACATTCTATTAAACTAACAAAGCATTATGTAGAGTGTGTAATTCTTTACTAAAGGGTAACTATTAAGGTCCAAATTATTTTGGTATTACTTTACAATGTCCAAATGCAATTTAACGTACACGTAACTTTTTTTTATATTTGGAAAATTGTTTAATTTTAATTCCATACATCAAAGTGGAATAATAATCGAAATATTAATTGCATGTGCCTTTAATTACCCTACAACCTAAATAATGAATGCACACTAATTACATACCAGGCTATGTAATGTAGGCACAAAATTACGTTTGATTGTCTTTAACCATTTCTGCAGAAGTTCTGGATCCTTTGGAAAACAAAAAACTGTGTCTTTTGCCACATTCCTATAACTTCCTTTACAATTGGGCACTAAATAACAAAACTACATACTTTAATGTCAAATAGAACCTGGGAAAACTAGACTGACCAAAAAACCCAAATTAGATGTTACACTAACTGCTAAATTACACCAAACTAAAACTATTTCTTTAAACCAATGGTTAACACTCCCACACGACAAGGTATACGTGAAAACGTTCAAATATTTAATGTTAGCAAATGTGCAAAAACAAACAACACATTGTCATCACGTGAAACTATACAAAATGACATCACTTTGGCGGGAAACGAGAATGGTGGGGCTTGAGGAATTTCACAGACTGTGGTAAAAGGGCGTGGAGGTAGCTTGCCACACCGTTTCAAGAATGTAGAGCTATGGGCGATTGACACACCGGCCAAGGAAGTAGGAAAAGGGTTAGTTGCAAGGAAAGGTTTTGAGTAAATTGCCACACCACGACCGCGCAGGAAGATAACAGACGTTGGACTGTCCGGATGTGCCGTTCAAAAGAGTTGTCACCTTCAAAAGATCAAAAGCTGATAGTGTCAACGTATTCCATGGGAAAACTTCAAATATTATCATTTTCAACTGCGAAGTATTTGAAAAGTTCAAAGCTGTTTGTGTAGTAAGTTTTGCACTATGTTTAAGATTGTATGGGTGTTTAATTAAAGTATAGATCTTATTGAATGTATTTTAATATCTTAAACATAGATAAAATTATACTAAGTAATATTCGTGAAAAAATAATAATGGATATTAAACACAGTGGCGTAACTAGGATCTGTTCCTGGTTGTGGGTGAGTCATAGGCCTAAGGATAGAATCAAGATTGGTTCCCTTCATTTTCCTCACAAAAAATGAGAAATTCAGGATTCTTACCATAAATAAATTACATCTTCTTTTACAAATATTGGATTATCCTTCGTTTCTGTACACACACAAAGTATTATTTTTCATGTCCAAAAGTCGGTAAAGTTGATTAATTATTTTATAAATTATTCAAGTTTATAGAAAGTTTCAATCCAACCTAACAAAAACTAAAACACATTGTCAACATTTAGTATTCAATTTGTTTTGTACATTGAACATTTCTTTTGCAGATATGATCACAAAGAATTTTTACTGCACCAATATTCTTTTTACCAAATTTTAACAAATGTCCGTAACTACTTATCAAACATATATCATCAGAAATTCTACACTGAGAAAGAAAATCAAACAACTCATACGAGAAGGGTTTACTTTATTAATGGTCAACGCATACCAGTTCTCAAGGTCATTTACCTCCCAGCGTGTTGTAGTGTGGGAGTTTACTCACGTTCATCCTTCGCGAACGTGAAGGATTATCCTTACGTTCCTCATGTAGGATTATCTGTAAAAGGATATGAAACTTTTCTTATCTGCGGGGTGGCAAATCGGATATTTTTCTAGACACTACAACGGTGTACAGGTAGCTTTGTCCCGAATCGTTCCGACAGTTAACCTATCTGTTGAGACTGTATCCCTCAACTTGTATAGTCTCCATTCGGCTAACGTTTAACCGAATTTTCAAATATATGTTTTTAGAACAAAGATAAAATAAAGCCATCGTTAAGTTTTTTTCATATAACCTTGTTTTGTTGTATTTAATAAGCTTATTAATAATCTCTGTAATTCGATAATTCGATGTACTTCCAACACCTTACATAAAAAAATAACCTTGGTTATCGTATATTTATCCGTCTACATGTTCATCATCTATTCACATTCAGTCAAAACTTGAATCATGTACTAGAGTATTTTAGTAATTCTGAACTTGTCTCATCCAAACTCCTTTTTTCTTCCGATTCTTCGCGAATTAAATTTTCTTTTTAGTTCCTCAAGCGTTATTGCATCGACCCCTCCTTTATGCCTTTTACGCATCCTGGAAAACATGAGAATCAATCATAATTCTTTGCAATGTTCTATTCAAGCATTAAACTGTCCTTTGTAATTAAATTCAGATGCACTGGTTACCTCTCTTCTTAGCTCACATGCTTCGTTAATTTATGTTACTCTTCGTTGTATGTTACCTCAAATAGTGTTGTTTTAACTCGATCAAATTTCCTCTAAAAACAATAATTATACAGTCACCAATAATTTTTAAGTAAAAGCAATTGTACTTAGAAATGATTTTTGCCTAATTTTGATCCAAAAGTGTCTATTTTTACCACCAGCAGAAGGCAATATATTTCCCGCAAATTATTGGTACGATTATTTTTACATGGTAAACACCATGTAATAAAATGGTTCGTTAGAAAGGGATAGCGTTGGAGTCGAGATATCACAAGTCGAAGAAAGAAAATACAAGATTTATTTGCATGTTTATGTAACCGTAATATTGTAGAAAATTGATGAATGTGAAAAGAAAGAGTAAAGACGGTTAAAATAATGGAAAGAAACTAAAAAATTAATGACTTACATAAAAGTGCTGTTCAAACTAATTAATCTTTGACAGTTGTATAGATAGATATCTATTTGAACAGTACAATTTGAGTGGATGCTTGAATAATGTATTTGAACAGATAAACATATTTGTGTAGCCGCGCGCGCCTCTTTCATCGTGTGTCTTTCCTACCTCTAACTATCTGTTTCAACACGATTTGAAAACTAACATTAAATCTTCTAAAATACTTACGATACATGGCATGTATTATTATTTCAACGTTTCTAAATGTCCAAAATATGATCGTAAACAGCTGTACTTTCTATTAACCATTTGAACAGTTGTTGTTTTCTTATATTTCTTATACTATAACACAAACTCAGTCTGTTTGTTACAATTATTCATTTAATTGCTTTTCGTAGGACATCGTTTCATCGTATCCCGTCACTAGGGAACGGTACTCTCAAGTAGTTATATGTCTTTGTCTTTGTATGTACGCCCGGTATTTTCAGACATCAATCTTTAAAATCCTCCATTAGCTTTTTTGTTGATATTGTCTATGTTATCCACTTCCTCATTAGGATTTTATTAGTGACATGAATATAAAAAGGATTAACGAAACCAATGAGAAAAATTTAAATATTAAAATTGATTCTAGAAAGGAGACAATTTTTATAACTACAAAAATTACTTCTAGTAGTATCCACCCAAAACACAATCAGTGTCGTAAAGTAATACTTTTTAAGCAATACATGCTCGAAAATGGTGAGAATAAACACATCATTCAATAATTAAATAATATGGAAAGTACTGCAATTATTTAAAATCATTATATGTGGAATGACACGATTGAAAATCAGACAGGGATTTGTTTGCTTCTCACTCCGAATGCGCCACTGACGGTTATGTTCTGCTGAATTTTACGCAGCGCTACAGTTACTCGGTTTACGAGCTTCGCTGTTGACTGCAACCGACTGAAATTGCTTCGGCCTCCCCAACGTATAAAATATTAAAACCGAGTTGTACCCCAGAGCTGACAAGATTAAAGGAAATCACAATAACGTTCTTGGAACCAAGCTGGATAATTGTAAGAGTTGTTTATATTTTCTGGCAAATCTGAGCTCACTTAAGTTATACTTTTAAGGTTATTTTGCATTCGTATTTAGTTTTATTTTAGCTTAACAGTAAATATTTTTGGAACCAACCTTTTAGGTATAAAACAGATGGGATTAAATTCCTTACTGCTGAATGTCAACTGCAAAGGCCGTATTTTGGTTGCGTAGGTGAGCATGGCCTAATTTGACCGACAAACATTGACTGTCATTATAGCTACCAACACTTCTTGAAATGTATAAAATTTCTGTATAGAACACTTTACAATTACGACAATGTCAGCTAGCTAGTCTCATGTCAGGATATCAACTGGAAATATTTAAGACTACAGAGTAAAAGCGGAAATTTCAAAGCATATTAGATATATAAAAATTAATACATATTCCTTTGTATTTCCTTTTCTTATATCTCTCTCTCTAGTTCTCTCTGTCTCTCTCTGTCTGTCTGTCTGTCTGTCTCTCTCTCTCTCTCTCTCTCTCTCTCTCTCTCTCTCTCTCTCTCTCTCTCTCTCTCTCTCTCTCTCTCTCTCTCTCTCTCTCTTATTTTCATACTTAAAAATAATGAAAGATGCAAGTTTTCCACATTATTTCTCCGCTATTATTTCGCGACAAAATATAGAACATCGCCACAAAACTAAGCACATCTAAGTACATAGGTTATACATTGAATTAATAAAGTTGTAGTTGTTTAGCATTCTCACATTACCGTGTGACGTGCCGTATAAATCCGGTTCTGAGTGTAAAAATAGAGTTTCTTGGGCGGAAAACAGATCATTTCTATTTAGGGGAGTGACCAAGCTAAAAAAGAGATTTAAAAAGATATAATTATATATAAATATGTCGTCAGGTATGGTATCCTGCGTAATGATAATTATACCGCCTACTGCTGTATACATCTATCAGCAGATAAGATATGGTGGAAAAGCGTGGTAACTAACACCAGATGATCATTACGTAACTTATACGATTCAGCGGAAAAAGATATATAGTCTTTTCAGTTTGTTAATTTGGTTCGTGTTTTTAAACCGACATATTTTGTACGTTTTACCTGTTTTTAAAGTTTCACTTCTATTCCAAAAGTTCCTTTTCCACCACATCTTATCTGCTGATAGGTTACAGCAGTAGGCGGTATAATTATCATTACGCAGGATACCATACCTGAGGACATATTTATATATAATTATATCTTTATTAAATCTCTTTTTTAGCTTGGTCACTCCCCTAAATAGAAATGATCTGCTTTCCGCCCAAGAAACTCTATTTTTACACTCAGAACCGGATTTATACGGCACGTCACACGGTAATGTGAGAATGCTAAACAACTACAACTTTATTAATTCAATGTATAACCTATGTACTTAGATGTGCTTAGTTTTGTGGCGATGTTCTATATTTTGTCGCGAAATAATAGCGGAGAAATAATGTGGAAAACTTGCATCTTTCATTATTTTTAAGTATGAAAATAAGAGAGAGAGAGAGAGAGAGAGAGAGAGAGAGAGAGAGAGAGAGAGATATAAGAAAAGGAAATACAAAGGAATATGTATATTGGTACTGAGTATTGATGGTAGTAAATTTAAAAAACGAATCAATAAAATAAAAAGTATAGAGTAATACATATCTTAATTAACATACGGTTAACAACATACTCAACACTAACCAAGCAACTGTAATTACAAAATGAAATGCAAGGACTGAAATAATTTTATATTGATTAGGAATAATTTAAGAAACTATTTCCAACATGTAAATGAGAATAAGAAACTAAACATTCATGTGTAAAATTTAGCAGTAGACCCTACACGTTGTAACAACAGGGACGGAAGTCGCAGGCAATAACAACATGAATTAACACATAGTGGCATTGTTAGCATAACCTGAAAAGCCTACATAACAATTTTCGTAAAATATAACAAACGTAGTACCAGAACAAATTAAAATCCGTACAAAACGTGACAAACACTGATAAAGTGTCCACCAAACTCGACTATAACACCACATCCAACATATAACACGGGTGGGTGTTTGGACGGGGATAGACACATAAGTTAGTGCCTGGAATATATCTTAAACAAAGAGTGAAAATTCTAGACAATTGTATAATATATAACGCTGTATGTATTTAAGAATCATAAATAGGAACTATACCAAACTCAATAAATAAATATAAATCAATTTAAATAGTATGTAATTATGAATATAAACACACACACACACACACACAAAGTTAGCAATGAAGGGAGGAGGAAGACATAGACGAAATACACTTACTCCAGATTATGTGCCACTTACTTTGCTGCTTATTACTCAGTGGATACAGACAAAAGACTGTCTAATATTATGGAAGACTCAGGAGGTACGAGTACTTCTAACAATGCAGATTGGTCTCCTTCATTACAGAGTATCTCAGCAAGACGAGATTTACAGCTCATTACCAGTTTTTCTCTGGACAATAGACACCGAGGACAAGAACAATACGAGTAATATGAATATTATAACATCAGCATTCATTACCTGATCTTCCTTGTAGCCAATTTTAGCTGATAACTGAAAACCAGCATATCGAGTTGATAATATTCTGACTTAACGCATCTTTTATAATTTTGCATTTACATTTATATGTAAAATTCTGAAGTGCACAGAATTTCATTTTCTATATTTCAGAAATTTCTTTCAAACTAAATTTCGAACAGACGTATGTATTATGAATTTTCTTTTTACCTGCGTCGACACATGAAACACACACACACACACACACACACCTCTTGACAAACGTGTATACACAATATTTAAGTAAATTTTATAGAAGAATTAAAAAAAAAAAAATTAGCAAACTGTTCCTAAATGTACTGTACAAACGAGTTGGACATTGTGACAGTTCGACCCTCTCAGAAGTTATGGAGAAGCTTTCAACTGGTCAGCACAGTTGGAACGACCCCAACGCGACTAGTAATTCCCTCTTGTACTTTCCATTTTCTGACGTGCGTGGATTTCAAATGCCCATATTACACTTTGTAAGCTATTCAAGCGACCTGGATATTTTTACAGCATCCATTCTACAGTAGACGGAAACCGTATTGTTATAAAATGGGCATGACAGTTGTGTCCAACATAAAAGTTCAAGTTGAAATAATTTTTTCAACACCGTATACGATTACCAACATTATATTAGGATCAGATCGTTGTCATATCAGAGGTAGGCACAGAAGAAAATGAGAGAATGCTGGGTTAGCAAAACATGCGGTAATTCTGAAACTGTCCGATAATTCTTTTTTTTTTTTTGTATTACTTGGTAACACCATACACGAACTCACATTCTTTGTTACATGAAAGTAATTTCAGTGTAACTCCATCCTTGCCCCTTTCTGCCATCATCGTGTTGACAATTGTCATAATGTAATTACATAGGCATTTGAGCTAACATTTTCTTTCACAATTAGAATGACCAAGTAACACCACTTGGAGTAAATAACGTAAGTTACACTGTCTGTTCTGAATCACTTTTACGTTTCTCATCCTGTCCATGGAAAGAGGGAATAATAATCCACGGAGAAAGAATAAACATACTGCGTTTTCTCCGATGATATTGCTATAGTGGCAAAAAATGAGCAGGATCTGAGTAAATTCTTACACAGTATAGATAAAATATTGACCGAAGGAATATAATATGAAAATAAATAGGGCTAAAACCAAAGTTATTATTTGTGGAACAAAAGAAAACTTGAATCTAAACATTGCACTAAGAGGATAAACCCTTCAGGATGTGAGCGAATTAACATAATTGGGCTGTAAAATTAAAAAGGATGGGCGAAGTGAAAGAGATATTATTAGCAGGATTAACCAGGCTAAGATTGCTTTTAACAAGAAATGGAGAATACTAACGACAAGTAGCGTCTCCCTTAAACAAAGGAAGCATTTCCTAATGAGTTTTATATGGAGCATTGTCATGTATGGTTGCACGTCGAGGGTAATATGTATGCAGGAAAAAAGGAAATTTAATAGCTTTGAGATATGGTGTTATCGCAAGATGCTAAAAATGAAATGGTCTGACAAAATTACAAATGAAGAAGTGGTGAACAGAATAGGCAATGAGAGGTGTTTGTTGAAAGGCATGTAAGAAGGGTAGGACTTGTTGAACACACACTGCGGCATGAAAGACTACTAAAATTTGTAACGGAAAGAACAATAGAGGGTAAATCTTATAGGGTAGGACCAAGGCTGCAGTATATGAAGCAAATTATAGAGGATGTAAATTGTGAGACTTATGGGGAAGTAAAGAGGAAAGCACAACATCGATCACAATGGAAGACTGCTGCAAACCAATCTTAGGATAAAGACATAAGAAGAAGAAGAAGATCCTGTCCATTCCCATTACTACCAAATTTTCCACTATTTATATGCTACCTACATTGTCATTTAGAGTATTTTGTAGTTTTGTTATCACTGTACAAATTTTTTAATGAAAACTTTTACATTAAAAGTTCATTTAAAGTCACATCACATTTAAAGTCTATTTCCACATTTCTTGCACTGAAGACAGTGCTTATGCCACTGTCACTTTATCTTCCAATATTTTTATTTCCTTTGGTCTGCAGTGTGGAATACAAAAATTTGCCACAGGATACAGTAAAAGAAGTAATTAATTTAATAACCACTGTAATCCAAAATCACACTTAAGTCAACAATTTCCTTTCACAAATAGATTAAGTAAATAGTAGTAATCAAGATAAACAAGAATCATAAACGGCATGAAGGTTGTTCCAGTCGCATTTTAAACAAACCACGGAAATTCGCTTCAATCTACCGTAGTATTGCACTCCCGCGATTAGAACTGTTAGCGTACATTATCAAATACAACCCTTGAAGCGGTAAACTTACAGAATCGCTGGTGATGAATCAAACATCTCGGTACGCTCTCGTCGATTTTACAAGTCTGCGTAACATGATATATATATATTTCAATCACTTTCTGCTACAGTCCGTTTCTTGATGTATATAATACTATAATACTTATAACTAATTTACCTCAAGATATATTTTTTCCTTTAGGAACATGTTTCGGGAGATCCTGTTCTCCCATCTTCAGCCTTCGCCATCTTGCTTCTGGTGCAGTATTTGTGTGTTGGCTTCTGGATGTTATTAAGGTGGTTTGTTGGTCTTTGGTCCTTCAATGTTGCATTATTGTGTGTGGTTGTGGTATCTGTTTTTGTATTTTGTGTATTTTCGATGTTGAGTGCTTTCAATATTGTGTCATGTTTTGTATTGATTTGTATTTGTTCTGGTATTAATTTGTTTTGTGTTTTATGTTTGTAAATCTGTAAATTTTCCCAAATGTTCATTATGGTGCCTTTGTGTGGTATATGTTTTATTAGTGTTACATTGGTTATGTCTGGGAATTCATGTCCTGTGTTTATTGCATGTGTGGCTAAATTGGATTTATATATATTTGGTTTTTTGTATGCATTTAGGTGTTCAAAATAACGTTTTTTCAGCTGTTTTTTTGTTTGTCCTATATAACATTTATTGCAATCTTGGCATTCAATTTTGTTAAATTGGTGGGATGACAAGATGGGAGAACAAGATCTCCCGAAACATGTTCCTAAAGGAAAAAATATATCTTGAGGTAAATTAGTTATAAGTATTATAGTAATATATATATATATATATATATATATATATATATATATATTTCAATCACTTTCTGCTACAGTCCGTTTCTTGATGTATATAATACTATAATACTTATAACTAATTTACCTCAAGATATACTTTTTTCCTTTAGGAACATGTTTCGGGAGATCTTGTTCTCCCATCTTCAGCCTTCGCCATCTTGTTTCTGGTGAAGTATTTGTGTGTTGGCTTCTGGATGTTATTAAGGTAGTTTGTTGGTCTTTGGTCCTTCAAAGTTGCATTATTGTGTGTGGTTGTGGTATCTGTTTTTGTATTTTGTGAACATTTGTATTTCTCTGCATTTGTGAACATACTGAAACAAATCAATAACATACATCCCAAAATACAATTCACAGAAGAAAAAGAAAAACATAACAAAATCAACTATTTAGACATAACCATCACAAGATACAACAAACACATACAATATGCAATATATAGAAAACCAACTTCCACTAACATCATTATACCTAACCATTCTGACCACCCACCACAACATAAAATGGCAGCATTTTATTCGTTATTTAACAGAATGTACAAAATACCCCTAAACAAACAAGAAACTGACAAAGAAAGAAATATAATATACCAAATTGGTTATGCAAATGAATACAATAAAAATACTATGATCAAAATAGAAAATAAAATCAAATACAAAATAAAAACTGAACAATTAAGAATTAATCAAACTGAACAACACATAAATAATAACAACAACAAAAAATGGGCCACATTCACATATATAAATAATAAAATGACAAAACTAACAAAACTATTTAAAAACACAGATATAAAAATAGCATACAAAACTAATAAAAATAAATTACAAAATCTAAATAGCTCACACAACAAAGATAATACAACAACCAACGGTATATACAAAATTGAATGCCAAGATTGCAATAAATGTTATATAGGACAAACAAAAAAACAGCTGAAAAAACGTTATTTTGAACACCTAAATGCATACAAAAAACCAAATATATATAAATCCAATTTAGCCACACATGCAATAAACACAGGACATGAATTCCCAGACATAACCAATGTAACACTAATAAAACATATACCACACAAAGGCACCATAATGAACATTTGGGAAAATTTACAGATTTACAAACATAAAACACAAAACAAATTAATACCAGAACAAATACAAATCAATACAAAACATGACACAATATTGAAAGCACTCAACATCGAAAATACACAAAATACAAAAACAGATACCACAACCACACACAATAATGCAACTTTGAAGGACCAAAGACCAACAAACTACCTTAATAACATCCAGAAGCCAACACACAAATACTTCACCAGAAACAAGATGGCGAAGGCTGAAGATGGGAGAACAAGATCTCCCGAAACATGTTCCTAAAGGAAAAAAGTATATCTTGAGGTAAATTAGTTATAAGTATTATAGTAATATATATATATATATATATATATATATTGTAACATTACATTTGGCAAAGCTTGATATCGTACCAGATTTAATGAAGATCATGGATAAGAAACTTAACAAGAAGAAAAATATCTTTCAAAAATGATAGTGAAGATGAACAAATAACTACTTTAGACTGACTTGGACTATAACTGACCGTACCCAAATTAATGTTTAGGTAAAGTGATGCAAAATACCCCGATGATGACATGAATTTCAAATAATGACAAGAATAATACTTATAAAGAAAGACAGCATTATGTATCATTACTATAAGCAAACAAATTGTTTTATTAAAAGTATCAAAATATAAAGCTAATCAAAATACAAATTGAGGGATAATAGGCCCAAATATACAATATAATGTAAAATAATGTATTAGTAAGGTGTTAACTAAATGATATAATGAAATAATACAACAAAACAATTATTATAGATACATGGAAACATGCAACTAAGTGTGAATAATAGTGGGGACATAATGTTATCAAATAAATAATGTATAATCACATAATAATTGTCAAATGTATAAAAAGAAACAGAAAAAGTACCTAGTAGGCTACAGCAATGGCTGAACTACCTAGGAAAAATGGAAAAAATAGAAAATCGTTATTAAATGATTACTTTCCTTTTTATGTTCTTAAAACACGTTTAAAGTTGTGTTGATGTTAGTTATAGTTTTCTTAAATAATGTATGTATTGTTACGACGGTCTACTCGATCGTCGTAGGTACAGTGGAAACAAAATAAGTACAAGACACCAATCAAGTCACTAATCACACCTTTAATTGTTATAGTAAAACAGTTCGTAATTAACAACACAGTCTCTACAACAAATCAAATGAAAATTGTTCATACGCAATAAAATGTCCACTAATATTAAAACTCAACTGTATTACAATTATACCGTCCGAATATAAAACGCAACACTTCACTAATAACTACTTGCACGTACACAGTAATAACCCGAACCGCTCTGTAAATATATCGCACTAATACTCTCGAACCGCACAGTCAAAAATCTCGCATTGAACTGAAAACTAAGGCCGCGACGCGATGTATTTATAGTTACGCTCACACACCAGAAGCTTCCAAACTGCGTCTGATCTCTCGCGAACTACGTAAATTGCTACGGCCTTGACACAGTCCGAGCGCCCGAGCGGAGCCTTGCACAGTCGAGAAAATTCTCGAAAAATGCGTCTAGTAGCACGTACACCACACGCTTACATCGAGATCTTTCTGGCGCATTCGATAAACGCGTAGATTGTTCTGTGCTGTCGTAGCACTTTCCCCTCCTTAAGCCTGTTCGTCCCGAACTGGCAAAGCGTCCTCGAAGTAATACTCGACCAGGCGATCTAGGTGGCCATCCTTGCGAAGGATAATTTTCCCGTTCTTCGAATTCAGTCTCGTGTGATCCGAACATCACGTTCCCAGGAATGCGAATCTTTCGCGCAACCACTAGCTTCGCTGGAATCACTCTCGTTGCGTCATGTACTAATGACCTAAATACCACTGGCTGATCCAAGTTTGTTTGGTTCTCGTCAACAACCTCTTGCGTAACCTCATCTTCAGCCACTTTACCCTCGGCCGCTTCTATCAGCTCAGGAACAAGCAAGAGTTTTGTCTCGACACCAATAGTTGGCTCTCCAATCACTTCTTTTGTCGTTATACTTATTTGTACTTCCTCTGCTAGTTCTTCCTCCATTTCCGCTTGCAACAGGGAGGTTTCCTCTTGACCAGACTTGTTGAATTTTTGTTCGACTAATGCCACTCGCTTAATCGAATGGTTGGTAGACCCTGTAATTTTAGCCATAGAAAGCTTTATCTTCTCTTGGCCAACTTTCAGGACATTCTCTCTTAAGTCCACAACGAATCCGTAGGCATTCATAATGTCCGTGCCAAGAATCACTTCATCGACAATGTCTGCAACGAGCATTTGGTGGCTAAACTCAAGAAGACCCAGGCGTACACGTACGTCTACCTTTCCTAGCACCTTGACGGGGCTTCCAGTCACAGTCTGTATTGTACAAGAGCTAAGTAGAGGATGGCGGTTACAGACTAAGTCAGGGCGCACAATGGACACTGTTGCGCCCGTGTCAACTGTAAATGATGTTGGTTTACCATCCGCAAATCCACTAACAATCAAGTTTCCACTGATCTTATGTATCGTGGAAACTGTGTGCTGTTCTGGGCCTTTACTTCTCCAATTGGTGCGATCAGTCTCTTCTCTCTGTATCTTCTTCTCCCAACAGTCTACCTGTAGATGACCACGTTTTCCACAGTTGTAACATTTCGGTCTTCTGTCTTTTTCAAATCGTTGCGACTCTCTTGAACTTTTGAATTGTTTGTCCGACAACACTGTTTTTCTGCACCCATCGTAACGGTAATGTGATACAGGTATCTTCTGACTGCAACGTGATGGCACAAACCCATTAATGTAGCGGGACGCTGACTTGGCAGCTTCAAACTCTAGGGCGTGAACAAGAGCTTCTGAGCTATCTCGGTGTCTTGCCATTCGTAACACTTGCTGAAGTTCACAATCTCCGATGCCATCAATAAATGTCTGCACCGTAAACCTTATTCGGAAGTCTTCTGGTGCTTCAGGATAGGCCAATCTAATCAATCTGTCGATACTTGCTTCAAATTCTTGAAGACTTTCCCCGGAACGTTGTCGTCTTGTTCTCAACTGAGCGTAGTACACCTCTCGCAAATGTTATCACCGTAGCGTAATTCTACAGCTTTTATCAACTCGGCATAGATGTTCTGGCTGTCAGGTGGCACTTTCTGTAGTAGTTCTGCCGCGGGTCCTTTTAATGCAAGAACAAGTGAAACAGCCTTGTCTTTTTCTGTCCAATTATTTGCGCATGCAGCAGCTTTAAATTGGCGGAGGTACGTTGCCCAGTGAGTGCTTCCGTCAAAGGTTGGAGCTTTGACATGAACTGTCCCTACTATAGGCAAAGTGACTTTCTCTGTTAACTTATTTTCTGTGTATTTTTCTGTCTTGATCACTGGTACAGTCTGTTCAGAAATTTGTTTTGCTTGAATCTTCATGCACTGTTCAACTTCAATTTTAATTTGTTCTCTTATGTTTGCCATTGAGTTTTCTACTGCAGATATTTTTGTTGACATAACTTCTTCCACAGTCAAGACAGATTTTTCTACTTCAGCTATTTTTAATGCCATTGATTCTTGTACCTCCGATATTTTGGTTACTTGCTTATTAAGCTCACCTCGTAGGAGACCCAACTCTGCAGCGGTTTGTTCTTGTGTCTGCTTTTGCTGCTGTATTAACTCCTTGATGTCCTCTGTTTCACGTTTACGTCGTTCCTCTGTTTCTTTTTTTTCTTGTCTTCGGTCTTCTTTTTGTCTTTCTTCTGTTTCTAGCATTAGTGCTTTCTGACGTTCCTCAGCTTCTTCTCTTTCTTGTATTCGTTCTTCTTTTTGTCGTCTTTCTGTCTGCAACAGCAGCGCCTGTAAATTTTCCATCATCTGACTGGCATCCATTGTTTATCGATTAATTACGAATCACACTCGTCTTGTACAAAGCGTCCCCTGTTTCCACTGTTAACCGTTCTATCCCACTTCTGACACCACTGTTACGACGGTCTACTCGATCGTCGTAGGTACAGTGGAAACAAAATAAGTACAAGACACCAATCAAGTCACTAATCACACCTTTAATTGTTATAGTAAAACAGTTCGTAATTAACAACACAGTCTCTACAACAAATCAAATGAAAATTGTTCATACGCAATAAAATGTCCACTAATATTAAAACTCAACTGTATTACAATTATACCGTCCGAATATAAAACGCAACACTTCACTAATAACTACTTGCACGTACACAGTAATAACCCGAACCGCTCTGTAAATATATCGCACTAATACTCTCGAACCGCACAGTCAAAAATCTCGCATTGAACTGAAAACTAAGGCCGCGACGCGATGTATTTATAGTTACGCTCACACACCAGAAGCTTCCAAACTGCGTCTTATCTCTCGCGAACTACGTAAATTGCTACGGCATTGACACAGTCCGAGCGCCCGAGCGGAGCCTGGCACAGTCGAGAAAATTCTCGCAAAATGCGTCTAGTAGCACGTACACCACACGCTTACATCGAGATCTTTCTGGCGCATTCGATAAACGCGTAGATTGTTCTGTGCTGTCGTAGCAGTATGATATGCCTTATGCAGTATGTATGTAACCAGGCATATACAAATTGTATAATCACAAAATGTGAATTATGTTTTTTTATAATGTTACTGTAATAATTATTGTTATATTTTTAAATAGTAATACTAGTAGATATATAGGGAGTAGTTTTGATGGTAGTTGCATAATTAATAGGTGTTACAATAACAGAAAATAGAAATTTAACATGTCAAGACATAGGCCTATAAAAACTTTGGAATTGTATAAATTTTAGGAAATACTGTTAGAATTTTATAAAACAAATGTTGTAATATGAATAGGTTTATAGTTAATAGTATACACAACAAATATGGAATCGAAATAGTCAGTTTTAAGTTATTTAAGAAAAATCCAAAATTTAAGAAAAAATAGCAAAAATGTAACATCAGTATTTCCTAAGCAAAAATAGGAAATATTTTTGGTGTCTATATGTCACAAATGTTAAGACCAAAATAATGATGCTAGTAGTTTTAAATTCCCAATCAGTACAAAAAAGATATACTAATTTAAAAGTTTTTGACCTAATTCAGACATTGAAATAATGAATTTGTATGACAATGTATATCTGAATCAACCAACCAGATTTCAAGTTTTACCTCAGCAACCAAAAATTCAGATAAATAAAATAAGGACTTCTTTAACAACCGTCATTGAACAGACGCGACAGACGCGTTAATAAAACGTCTCAGATAATTATATTTTAAACAGTGAAAACACATACCAGACTTTGTAAAACGAATTGAGATAGTCAATACAAAATGTTATAATAACAATAGAACTTCAAGAATTTAATTCAGAAGAATTTAGATCCGGGGAGAAGAAACGAAGAAGACTTGGAACCTATCTTCGTCCTGGAAGAATAAAGAAGAGGATCTGGTGAATTTGAACAATTTATTATCTTATGTGACAAAACCAACACTTGTGTACACGACTATCTAGGAATTAAACAAAATAAAACTACAGACACTATACTACACCAACACTAAAGAACACTCAAAAATAACACCAATTGAGTATTACATCTTTTTTAACACCATAAAAACTTTAACGATAACTAATAAGCATCTGAACTGTTCATAAACTATAATAGTGAGTAACACATACACGACTACCAGTTTGCACTATACACCTCAAAACATTGTAATATCCTTATATTGTGAAGTTTGTATTTTGATTTTAAGAGTTGTATTATTTGTTTAACCATAATTCCCGAACCAGATACGCCCTGAGATTATTTATTTCATTGAAATAATAACAAACTGCATCATTCTTTTGGGTTGGCCGACTATAGCACATTATTTTTAACTACTATCAACTGATGAATAAAGACGCATAATTTTGTCATAATCTGTAATTACAGTCAAGAAAACGAGAAGTAATTAACCACTACTTCATTTGAATAAAGATCGTTAAAAGGAATATATCTGTTTGGTGTTATCTTTGCATTATTATTACTGTTTCATTTAAGAATTACGTTAACATAGCACAGCGGACGGAGCAACTGTTGGCAAATCCGTGTGACGTCATTGGAACTGGATGCATAGTGGGAGCGAGCGGCAGAATACGACCGTGGTAAAATAATTTACCGTTCAACACCTTTATAATATTTGTTACAAATTGACGCATACAACGTGCGGCGAAATAAGTCGTCTCGTTTATATTTGTTACAATATATATATTGTAGTAGCTCAATAAACATAAAATTATTACAATATTAATCCGTTTTCACGTTACTGTACGTCATTAACATCACGCACAGTGTTAGTTGTTTAATGGAGAATATTTTTTCTTACAATTACGTTTAGACTTAATATAGATTACACGTAACTTATTCCAGATTGAGATGGGGTAGAGTTTCAAAAATGGCAAGTTTTATTTAACTGGGAGTGGATGGATATTCACAACTTATCGCTATAAACTAATACAAAGTAGTAGGCCTACTGTCATTTTAATACAACGTTTTGAAGACGATTACTATATAAAGTAATTTATACAAAAGTAAATACCCCTAAATTTATTTATTTTATAAAAGTTATTAATAGAGCCAATTTTGAAGGAAAAACTGGTGATATTACACACACGGTATTCAGCGTTAAGCTACTTTTTCGCTTAAGTGATGGAGAAATAAAATGTCCATTCTTGATGCACCTTTCTGCTCAAAGGAATGAAGAGTTTCCTCAACAGCTTTAATTACTTCATTGTGGTCTTTTCAATTATTCCGCTACTTTCGCCTCATCGTTCAATATCTTTTCTTTTTCTTTGTTCTTCCTCTCTAATTTTATCACCTGCAAGAGGTTCATCAGGGTTTGTTGCTACATCCATTCTCTAATGTCATCGAGCAGCTTATCCACTCCCTGTTCTCTAAAAACTTTTATCATTAGCACATGTCCATTTGGCTTTACACCAGATCAACTGAGACAAAACCCATGTGAAATTACTGTAACGTTATCTAGTTAGGTCAGATTCGTTGTCTTCCTCGTCATTCCCTTCTTCATAATACTCAAAATTCATTGAAATTATAATTATGTTTTCGTTGTATTTTCAAAGGCATATTCGATCTGTGCCTGATGTGCTCTTCTCCCTGTGATTTTCCTCTTCTCCGTACACGCAATCTGCCTGTCTGTCTATCCATCTCTCTCTCTCTCTCTCTCTCTCTCTCTCTCTCTCTCTCTCTCTCTCTCTCTCTCTCTCTCTCTCTCTCTCTCTATCTCTCTTTCATCCCGTAATTTTTGTCATAAATCTATCCTGATACTCAATTAGTTTACTGGGTTTATTAATTCAATTCAAATTAAACTTCATAATCTAATACTTATTGCAAAGTTTATGAAAACTATTTCAGAATCAACTTTATTTAAAATAAAGCGTAGTAATCAGCAACAGGGAAATTAGTCATTCAAATTTTGTATCGTAGTCATTAACTAAGATGATCTTTATGAAAATAGACAATTTTAATTCTTTTGTAAATGTTTAATATATAAGATAAATAGAAGAATTTGTTTCTATTCAGATTTACAATTTGGTAAGTTAGGACAGTTGCACTTCGTTTCTTCCTGTGCCTGGATAAAACTATCAAGAGCTTAAGAACGTTAACACATGTATCCAAAATGTTAACCCAAAAAACTGGCATGAACAGATAAATACGCGGTACAGATATGTAATACAATTCACTTTTGTCACACTTTTAGTTAAGATTGTGACTTTCTTAAAATGCCAAAGTTTTGTTTTAAGTATTTAAAAGGTTCAATTTATAATCGTTACATAACAGAAATAAAATCATTTACTCTAGAAAAGGGGCAAAACTTTTCGGGAGTATTAGGAGTTTAGTGGATTAGTGATTATGGTACTATTAATCTATAATCTGTGTTCGAATGCCAGGGACACCGCTCAATCGAGCGGTGCATTTTTTTAGTCCATTTCGACTCAGCCTGTGGAAGTGAACAACCCGGGAGTAATAACGGGCGGCTGAAGTGAAGTGCTGGACACGTTGCCGAGTGCGTACCCTGCCCACTCCTAAAGTACTTCAGTGGCAGGAAACAGGAGCCACGGTTATTATCGCTTAAAACTACAACTGTTTGTACATGGGGACCGAAATGGGTATATAATTTAGTCCGGGTAAACTAATTACAGGATTGGGACACACAGAGCAGCGGAGTGCATACAACTGATTCATGGAAACAAACTGTTTAAATTTTAAATGAAATACATACAAAATGGGCGCAGTTGATTGAGGCACGCATAGCTCGAGGGATCTCAATTTCCTCATTACGGATTCCGCTACTTTCAGATTCCCACAAACTGACAGACAGTAAAATTAAACATTTAAATTATTCGTGGCTGGTTGCTCTACCTGTGGTAAAGTGCATGTTATTTTTTCGTACATTATACCAGTACACCTTAAGTTGTAAAAGTTCATAACACTGTGAGTTTTTTAATAAAACGCTGTGCTTTCAGCTGTGCAATAACACAGAAAAACAAAGTCAGACATGTATAATATATATTAATAAATAAAATATTAATACCTAAGTAAATACACTTAAAATTTGAAAATAATAAAAAAGTTCACAGCCTGGCAACCGGGATGTGCATTCGTACAAAAACAGCGTTTTGTAACATTCCAGCAAAAAAATAACGCTCGACCTTTACAAGACCGGTGCATATGATTTTGGCGAGTACGAATTAGTTGTGTATTATAGGTCAGACAATGAGAAGCAGTTAAATGCAATTACATGTTGAGGTACTGTTGATCCCTATTTAGCTGTACATTAGATTAAAAGAGAAATTATGACGAATTACTGTCAAGAAAATTTTAATGTTTCTCTTTATGGAACAGTTTAAAAAAATTTATTATTCACCTGCAAAGTGATCGCGAAAGAACAAGTTATTAGATTTATTCTAAGAACAAGTGTAATAGTTCTTAGATTTCAAGAACTTTAAACCTACAAGTAGATGCTGTTTGAAAAACTTGCGATACTGTCAAAACCAACTAAAAGAGATTGTAGTAAACAAAAGAAGTGTTCTTGAATAAAGTAATAATCCTGAGATATATCTGTACAATTACTTCTACTTTATGTAGTGTTAAATAATGCAGTGAAGACAATTAAAACGTTAAATATTGTACTTCATAAAGCATTAGCTGTTTCATGCACTTATGTATAGAAAAGTCACGACTACTGGAAACATAAGATCATCATTGCACAAAGTTTACATATCGTCACTAGGTCTTGCTGGCCTCATTGTCACCATTGGTATTAGGCCAGCAATATTGTGTATAACTTTTGACAAGATAATTAGAATACTATTCAACTACACTTTCCATGGTTTGATATTTTATTTCCAACATACATTCAGTTTAATATTTCGTCACTTTCCCTGCAAAATTCAATATCAAGTCTACGTTTTATACGTTTCTGCAATTGTCTCCATTAGTTTTTGTAATTCAAATTATATACATGAATTATATGCACTACGCCCTTTGTCGACTTTCCGTGCCATGTCTCTTCCGATGGCCTTGGCCATGAACTCTACAAAGAACCGTCAATGTAACATATGAGCAGTCAGTGTATGTGATTCTGTGTCCCGTGAACACCATGGAACATGTTCTGTTCACATAATTCACATATTAAGATACGACTCGCCAAATAATTTGGATTACAAGCTCAATGTAAGATGAAAAAGAAAGCAGAGAATTTTAAAGCTTCCTATTATTTATTTTATCGTTAAGAAAGGTATGAAATTTGTTTACCTTCTTTTTACTAAATCCTGTTCCTAATTATTTTTGACTTTTCGTTATTAACGTAATCGTAAATATATAAAAAATGTATATTAAACCCATTAATCTGAATATTAATACAGATTTAACGCTTATAAAATTGTGCATAATGTTTTACATCAGTAACCATATTACGAATACTTAAAATAACATTAATAAGTGGTGTTTCAGTTTCCAGTGGTCAGTGGAGTTTTCAAAGACAATACAATTTGCTAATGTATGCAGAGTGTGTACTCTACGGAACAATCTTTGTCTCCGAGCTGAGTTGTATTGAAACCTTGAAATTATCAGAAAAATCTAAGAACTCTAAAAAACTCGTCTTAATTTAACTTGTGTACGACACTCTTAAACTGCACACCTCATGCTTATACTGTGTACAATGGACTGCACACGCGCGCGCACTCTCTCTCTCTCTCTCTCTCTCTCTCTCTCTCTCTCTCTCTCTCTCTCTGTTTCGCTTACAACTTTACGAGTAATATTTACATATTTACAATTATTAATATATACATATATATTTACATATTAATTTTTTCTTCTACTATGATGATAAACTTATATAATAGGGTACAAACTTGTGCATATATTTTCATTAAAAATTTGTGTAATAATATAACACAAATAACATAAGTATGATCTTTCTCGTGGAGGGTGTTTTTTTAGTTTTCCTTATAAATGAAAGCAGAATTTGTAAGAGATTTCAGGTCCCAATCCTCATTTTGTTGAGGGAAGAAATGTTTACTGAGGGCAGAAGGTGATATCTGTGCGCGCGCGCGTGTGTGTCTGTGTGTCTGTCTGTGTGTGTATATTTTAAGTCGTCACAAACTTAAAACATTCATGACGTAACCATGTTACAACTTAAAAGATATTTACGTCATAATTACGTAACATTTCTAAACACAAAAATACTACCTAATCAGTGTGATAATGGCGTGCTATTATTATTACCTTTCAGTGAAGAAAAGAGAATATCATTACATCCTCCTGAGAGAAACGACCGTAAATTTTTGTTTCTTCTGTGTAACTCTTTTATTCATGATTACGTGGTTATACCCAATGTTAAAAATGAAAAAGTTACAGATAAATGGAAACTATCAGTATCATAATTCAGTAAACTATTTAGCTGCACTCATATTTGATCTAAAATTATTAATCTATAGTAAACGTTTTGTGTTGGTAAAAATTACAGACATTCAATGAAATATGTAATGTTTCTACAAAAACTCGCAACTCTAATAATTACTTACAGAATTTAAATTGTTTACAGAGAAAGATAGTTTCTAAGAGAGGGGCTGTACATTAGACAACTGGGGAGTTGTTGAGATTTGAAATTGCCCGAGCCGTCCGGATGTCCCCAAGGCATCCCAAACTTTCCTTATAGTTTCCGAATTTCATCATATAGGTTTTTTAAGTTTTTCAAGGTACAATCTTCCTTGATTTTAAAGCAGTTATTTCCAAATACTTAAAAATAGAATTATTTGTACAAACACTTCATTATAAGTAGGTTTAACTAATGATTTATGTTTATTATATTCATAATTGTAATTTAAGAGTATTACAGTGACTTCAGTAGGTTTAATACTGCACTCAGTAGTCGTCTGTAAGTACTAAATATCCACTAGCATTGTAAGTAGTCTTGATAGTGGCAGTACACTCGGCTATTACTAACTACTGACCAAGACATATAGTTACCAAACCATATTCGTAGTCTATGTATGTTTAAGTTGTACGTTGTACGGATTACTCTAACATTTATATGCAACATCTTCTTCCATTTCGTTCTGTGAGTTACACGTTAATTTGCCATTGGTTCGAAATTCTGAATTGTCAGTTTATAACACAAAATTTTATTAATTGTAAATATTGCAACTAATTTGTACATCCATGAAAACATTTTAAAAACGATTCGTATTTAATAGCTTATATAGAACAGAAAGAGTCGCAGTTATCCGAACGTTTCAGTTGACCTAGCACTTCGAATAAGGTTTACCAAGCAGTGGTTCTCCTAATTCTAGTCCTGAAACTGTGGAAACCGGAGAAGGTCCACCCGGACAATGATGGAGGCGGGCAGAAGAATACAGCAAAGTGTAGCAAAACGTATTAAACGCACTCAGGCAGTTTACTGCTTTCTTATAGCAATACGCAAAGTGCAGATTCTACGAAAAAACTGCTTTTCCGTTTTCTGGTTGGGTTTTTTAATTGCAAAGAAAAACATACATACAGTGGTAATATGTATGTTAGAAAGTTCTACATGCAAGGAAAACACTACTTACCTCTTTACGAAATAAATTTGTGGGATGCTAAGTATTAAGTACCACTGAACCCGGTTAACATCCAATTCAACAAGTTAGTGAATAAATACTTCAATTTGTAATGTATAGGAATGAGTAGATGCTATCTGCTTTTAACCATAAAAAAAATCCATTGTATGTAACTCCTGAGTAAAGAAAATGAAGAAATGAAACATGGCATGAAGGAATGTTAAAAATATTTGAGACTCATTTGGTTCATTTGTTGCCCTTATGTAAAATCAAAAAAAAAATCACAGTCTTCTTATTTTGAATATATTTGTTGCCCCTATAGGTAAAATACAAAATAAAGAGTTTTCTTATTACTATACGAAGCTCACAGTGGGTCTAAACTAGAAACAGCATTATTGCCTCCGCTTCATAGTGTACTCTATGCGGGTCACACTAATAGAGTTCTTCGTGGGAAATTACGTGTCTGATAACAACTACGGTTTACTGTAGCTAGTTCAACATTCATTTTTATTAGCATAGCTAAACAAAGATGATCCAAATCTCACCGTCTACATTTGGCCTTATGTCTTTTAATCCCTATTTCTGTGATTTTATTTTCCAATATCTCTCCTTATAATAAACTCTATTCAAAAATTCAGTTCAAATACAAAAGTTAATTTAAATATTTTTATACATAACATTTCCTCTTTAAAAAAGAAGATCGTAACGAACGTAAGAATTATAGGGGAATTAGTCTTCTTAATGTTGTGTAAAGTATAGGCCCTATGCTACAATTTTCAAAAAACGGCTTCAGGTAACAGCTAAAGCCTTAATAGGAGAAGAGTAAAATGCACTTAGGTAAGGTTGCTCGACAATAGATTATATTTTTATCTTGTAAAAGATATTTGAATAAAGGAGAGAATTTAACCTTTAGACTCATGTTGCATTTGTCGATTTTGAGAAAGCGTTTGATCGAGAATAAATTATGGTCTATTATGAAGCGTCGCAGCTAATAAATGCACGTCTACAGCATTTAATAAATGTAGCCAGAAATCCATACGGTAACTCTAGAATGAGAGTAAATTCAGGAAAGACAAAGACAGAAGAAATTTTCATAAATAAAGGTGTTAGACAGGGGTGCAGTATTTTGCCGAAACTTTTTAATATCTATATTAAAGACATCATACAACATGGAGACGAGATATTAGCTCAATAATTAAACTTAATCAAAATACTAGTATGAGTATTGTATTATACGCTGACGATGCAGTCTTAATACAACAAACGAAGTGTTCTTTTAATCGTTTAAAGCACAATTGGAATGAGTACAATTTAAAAATATCAAAGGACAAAACAATGATCAAGGCTGTCTTGATCATTCAAGGCTTCCAGCCAGATCAAAAACTGTTCTTGAGGGAACAGTTTTCGAACTAGTCTCTGAGTTTAATTATCTAAGTTGCGTTATCAGTATCGGAAACGAAACAGGACGAAATGTTACGACGACAATATTGAAGTTACAGGCGATATGTGGCATCATATATATATATATATATATATATATATATATATATATATATAACACTAATGAATTAAACAAGGAAAGAAACAAGGATTAAGTTTTATAAAACAATGACAGTGCGTGTGTACGGGTGCGAATCGTGGATGCTTACAAGGAAGATTACAAACCAAGTTCAAAGTTCAGAAACGAGGTTTCCGAGACGAGAAAAGGATTGTATAAGGCGAGATCGTTTGTGTAATGTGGAAATTAAGAATTAACTACAGGTATTGTTCATAAACGATGCAAACAAGAAATATCGCTTCGAATGGTCGTAACATCTAGACAGAATGGAGGATAACCGGCTACCTAAGGTACTATATAGGTATAGACCATTTGGAAAAAGAAATGTAGGAAGACCAAGAGCACGATGGCAAGATGTACTGTGACGACGAAATAGCTAATGTGTCTACTCCGTGAAGTAAAGAAAAACATATAACATATTAGTTCAAAAATTCTCCTTAGTAATAATGTACACTGTCTTCTGTAATAATGAAATAATCACTAGAATGACAAAACCACAACATCAAACTCTTGACATGACATTGGACGGAACTGCACACGGAACTGTCTACTCCATGGTGTCAGTTAAACCTGTCGGCACTCTTCCCTTTATAAAGTGTAAAGGATTACTTTTCGATACGAAATGGACACCTGTACACACTATGCTTCGCCGATGACCAGCTAGTTATAGCCCAGGATGAAGAAGATCTAAGCTACATGGTCAGAAAGCTAAATGAATAATACACAAAGATGGGATTGGAAATAAACATAAAAAAGACTGAATAATTGGCAATTAGAGATGAAGAAACAACAGATTTAGAAGTAGACGAAAATGTTAAAATTAGAGGAACAGACAAATTCAAGTACCTAGGATTTACACTGAGTAAACAAAGCGCAACGGGAGAGGAAATAAAAAGTAGATTAGGGCAGACTGGAACAGGGATTAGACAATTACACAGTGTTATATGGGACAAAAATATTAGAAAAATCACCAAAAAAATGATATATCAGACCATAGTCCAAAGCATTAGGACATATGCAGCGGAAGTATGGGTTATTATTAAGAAAAAGAATGAAAGAAAGATTCTTGCAACGGAGATGGAATATTGGAGGAGGTGCTGTGGAATAACGAGAGCAGACCGAATAACAAACGAGGAGATCAAAGGAATAATGGAAACGTAAAGAAGTGTAATTGACTACATCGAAGAAAAAATATTGGTGTGGTACGCTCATGTCCGGAGAGCCCAAAATAGGTGGATCAACAAAGTGACGGAACGGAGTCCATTAGGAAAGAGAAAAAGGGGAAGACCGAGAAGATCTTGGAGGGTCGAAGTGGATGAATCTATGCAACATATAGGACTTGAGGAAGGACTATGGGAACATCGGGAGAATTGGAAAACCAGGTTCAAGGAAGGGAGACGGCACTAGCTGTAGCAACCCTATTATATATATAGGATTACTTTTAAGTATGTGTAGACACTTTAGATAACATTGTACTGAAATCATCGACCACAGTGCAGAAGAAGAATAAAAGGATGAATAATGAGATGAAGAGCCTGCATAAAACAGTTAAGTTGTTCGCCTACAGGGAGGTCTTAAGTCAGTAAATAAAAAATTTAAAGGCAAATTCAAAAATTTGTGTATGTTTAAAACTTTGGGTGTAGAACTAAACTACAAGAGTGACAGCTGACTCAGAGTTCATATAAGAAGTGTACATGAAACAAACCATTAAATTTTAAATGGAATACGTACAATGTGGACGTTATTTGATCGACCACACACAGCCTGAGGGTAATTATTACCGATGCTAACTACTTCCAATTCCCGCGTAACTAAATTAAACAATTAAATGAAATGTGGTTGTTTGTACATGAGGAAATAATTGTACAGTACAAGGAATCTACAGACTAGTTTGTAATTACTCTATGTCGCACTTTACTCAATTTATTGAACGTTATATTAAAACATACTATTTCTAGGATAATTGTGTCCAATATAAGTCGTACGATATTTGAAATAAATACTTGTAACAAAGTATATTATACTGTAATACCCCCAAAGAGTACCGTAAATAATGGAAATTCGTAATGTGAGTCTCGTAGAATTTTGGATATCGAAAAATATACTCCTTTTCTCTATTAGGTTTTCTATTTGAGAGACAGAAAGATCGACTTCATTATCTTAGACATATTATCTGTTCCGGCCAGACAGATCAGTCATTAAATACTGTGTTTAAAGCACCTGTTCCATTCACACAATTTTCTATGAATTCTCCAATACGGCACACATTTCTTTCTTATAGGTGCCAATTTCGTTTGATCTATTTATTTTATCACTGATAGAGAACACTTGTTTTGCGGACGGTAGCACATAATTTGTAAAACGTCTCACTCGCGAACAGCCCGTGACATAGGCCTACCTCAAAAAACCAGATTAGAAGGTTGAACCTCACTTCCACCTAGTTTTTGACTACATAAGTTCCTAAAATTAAAATTTTTATGGACCTATGAAACTTCAGGATGAGGAGTGAGACGTAACTTTAGTTTATAGTGACGTTAAATTAGAATGATAATAGTATGTGAATATAAATTGAACAGTTTTATTTTCAGATAAATAGTGCACATCTAAAGGTTTTCCAAGGTACGCACAAGAGGTTTTTCTAATCACTGGCTAGAAACAATGATTGGTTTACGGGAATAACGCTTATGACATTTCTGAATGTATATTTTCAAGTTTGTACTATGTTCGATTGTAATTTACGTTAAATATGATTCTATCAGCAACTATTATAGAGGGTAATTCTGTGCATACGAAAATATATCAATAGGCCTAGATCATCGATTATACATGGATATGGTGTCCTTAGACAGTACAAGGATGTAAGTTTGATGTGACCGGTGAATTATTAATTCATGACCTCGACGTGGGGTAGAAACTAGACAATAGAAATAACTTGTTTTCGAACGCTCAGTTATAAGTCATCTACGGGAAAGGGCACACGGGTCAGGAAGTTAGCTATTACGTTCAACAATTCTCCGTGAAGTATTTTTTAAGTGAAAAATAATGTTTTGAGTACAACTTGGCTGAACACTGATATCGAGTAAAACTGTGACTCTGAATGTCAAAAATAAGGGGTTTAATGTTACAACACAAAAGCTCATCGAAACTGTATGTTTGAGATAAAACCACACAAGTGGGGACAAAATAAGTGCCACTCACACTGGCCGAGCGAATGCAAACTGCAGGGAGACGAATCTTCGGGAAGCCGTTCTTAGAATGAATTTCTGTAAAGTATGGAAGAAGTCCACAGCGGGGTCTATCAATGTGGTCCTCAGATGGCCGATACAAACAAAAAAATTGCTTGATATATTGTAACTATTTGCAGTATACATAAATGTGAAAACCTCATCTTGAAGTGAGTCTGTAAAATGGGTAAGCATAGATCATTTTAATATACACAACATAAATATATTGTATTATTCATATCATGTGCATAATCCACCTACGCCACCCCGCGCGCTATTAAGTATTATATGAACTTAAGCAGTTTGCAAAGCTCCTTACCGAATAATTGTCATACACAATTATCTGTGACTGATTTTATAAAAAAAATAATGTGCTCTTTATAGTTTACATAACACCTATATATTGCATCTGGTTCGTATTAACTGGTGTGATAACACACCTGCAAACAATTGTCTACGAAAAGTTGAATGTCACTTTATGAAGCTGTTTCATGTAGGCCAAATTCTTTAAAATATTACTGACTCGTAGCATCTTAATACCCAGACTTCTACTTCTAATAAATTCTGATAGTACACAAGCTGATAAAAAATTATGTGAATTCAAGTTCAACGACTTAAACGGACAAGTTTTTCCTAATCACAACGGGTGGAAAATAATAGTAGATGTGTAAAAGCCGAATTAAATAACATGCTTTTAACTTTAAAATATGAATTAACTTTTTAAAAACAAAACCTTTTACAAAACTTTCCTATATTTTCAGAATCATCTCTTTAGGTCAAAAGTTTCTAAGTGTATTTAATTTTTTTTTATTGGCAGTTGATTAATTGTTAAAGTACAGTAAATGCCTTTGAATCAGTGGTTAACCCTTTGTAGCTGAAGAAATGTGAACCGTTTTGTTTTACTTGGCAAACGAGTAGTAGTTAAAAATACGGTGACAGCTTTGCAAAGTCAGATTGATGTAGTTTTTATGACTGTAAATACACGTTCCATAACATATGATGTTCACTGTATCCACTTCAGTATCCTTTTTTATTACTGTTTCACTTTAAGAAATACTAATACCAGAATTGAATACGGTATAGTATTTGTTTTGTTAGAAAGCTGTATTCTGATTTGTTCGTTTTGAAATACGTACTGTTGCAATGCACTGTCCTGTGTTCGCTACATTTATTGAATTTTCACAAGCTAGTTTCTCACGCGTATTCTAAATTGTTATTTAAGCAATTTTTTAAAACTCTTTGACCCTTGCATTACAGAAACCACAAAATTATCAATGGACTTATGGTTAATTAAATTCTTAACATTAATTATGGTTCGCTAAATATATTGTACTTCTTTAAAATATTAGAGTAAGCTATTTCGAACTATCAAGACTAAGTACTGTTATTTTCATTATTCTTCTAAAATGTTTTTTCTGCAACTTGCACCACTTGATATTCTAGATATTATCCTGCCAAAGTGTTTTGTGTTTTAAGTTCAAAATTTTTAAGAAATGTAAAGCCAGCATCAATTAATATACAATTAATTTTATTAGTAATACCTTACATGCTACTTTTTATGTATTGGAAAAACTATTAATTATTCGTAAATAATTTGTTGACAAATAAAGTGAATTGAAAAAAAACAGAAAAATTATAAAATATATTGTTAAATTATTTTAAGTATTTATAATATATTATATAATAATTATATATATTTATAAATATTT
Source organism: Magicicada septendecula (assembly GCA_034769895.1). NCBI lineage: Eukaryota > Metazoa > Arthropoda > Insecta > Hemiptera > Cicadidae > Magicicada > Magicicada septendecula. The sequence continues at coordinate 389,600,912 of CM068368.1, read as the reverse complement.
ATAATAATTATAATATCCGCCCCTTATTACTCAGACGGCGGAAAATTGAAAATAGTTTATTAGGGTTTCCTGTAGACTTACACAATATGACAACCACAAAATGATCTTGAGAGTTATAGAGAAGCTTTCAAATTGTCATCCGCTCCTCACGACCTAAGGCGACACGTAATTCTCACCTGTAATTTCCTGATACAGACGTGCTTGGAATTTAAATCCGTATGTATGTTCGTTCGCAGGTTTCATTCTTTTATGAGTCAAAAACGTTTTGTTATAAGTTACAAACGTTGACTTCAATGAAAATTAAGAATCTTTTATATGCAATAGCATTAAAATTATTACATAAACCGTAAATAATAAATATTTTGTATCAGAAATACTTTATATTTGTGGATTAAATTTTAGAAAGCCTTGGCAACTAAGGTCTTTAGCCCAACGAAGTCGACGAGGGCTAAAGACAATACAATGCTCAAATTGTATTGTTGGTTCTTACACACGTACATTCTAGGTTAACATTGACAATGAAATTCGTACACATATTGACGCAAAACTATCTTTTTGTCAGAGCAGATATAGTAATATTGCTGCTTTCGGGAAGGACAGAGTTATGTCTAGCATTAACTCTTCATTTCCGAGGTCTTCTTCGAAGATGCATTTTACTCGTGTCTTTATATGAGTTCAGCAAGAGCCCTACAGTCTTTAATTATATGTTTCAACGTGAGTGTTCTGCCATAAATGGAGACAAGACTTTCTTATCCTTGTAGGAGGTAAGAAGAGGTCAAGTTAATGTGCCCAATTCGCAGTCAGGTGATGTGAACTTGTTCGCAACGACGGCGCTCACCTTCCGTTTGTCATTTACGAACACTGCTTCACGGTAGAAAGTTTGTTCTGCCGTCCATTACACACCAACTTCCAGGAATTTATGGTGGTTGTGGCAGCTATTTTTAGCATCGTCAGGTCGTATGACACTTGTACCGATTTCTGCGCTGTCTGCAGCGTGTTTCACTTCAGCATCGGCTTCTTCATTACCTTCAATACCTATATGACCCGGAAAGCAAACAAAAGTAAAAGATGAACAAAGGTCATGTAACCAAGACATAGCACCATAATTTTTCAAAATAACGGATTTACTGTGCCCGGATTATCACAGGGAGTTAAAAAATCAGTCAAACTGTTCATATAACAAATTTTCTGTAACCTCAGTGTTCAAAGAATCGAAGAGTTTGCCACACCGTATACAGTTTGGCACTTTATACTCTCGTCGCCAACGCACTGCCACTTCGCTCTCAGTCTTTGAGTAAGCAGTGTATATAAAAGGAGTCTGATCTTAAAGTGTAAGATCAATCAGTGTAAGATCAGCGTCTGATCTTAAAAGGAGTATCAGTTCAGTTGAGTGACACAATTTCTTGTTTTACTGATGATATCCAGCCGCAATTTGATTTGAAAAGCAGCCAGGGAGACAACTCGCATGAGACGTGCGCTGCGACCATCGGCGCCTGGATGTTGCGTCGGCATTTTATGAGCCTACGGGTGCTGGTTCATCGATGAACGTACAACAGCGGTTGAATATTCTTGCAACTCCATTGTTTATAACCAGCACATGTTTTCTGTGGTTTTGTAGTGTTAAAACATTTAGCCACATATCTCAGCAACACTAACTGACGTGGAAGACATAATCAGATCATTCCTGCTTCACTGCTTCACAATATAAACTTTGTGCTCGGCTAGTGCGGAATGCCCTTGTGGCATAGCGCATCCTACAGTTTGTTCAGGATTTTGAGTTCCACGATCTCCTGGCTCTCGAGTAGACCGCGGATCCTTAATCCATTTTTGAAAGCACTAGTGCTGTGTACAGGCGAAATAAAATTTCTCCATCGGCTGCCCAAGTAATATTTTATAGTAAATATAGTAAAATTTCTCCATCGGGCGATGCTTAATGGCATTTAGCGAGGATTTGCAACTCGCAGTCAATTCATCCACATGCTCATTCTACGTGAAGTGTCCATCCGTAGTTAGTACAAAAAATTTATTTCAGACTTATAGTGTAGCTGAAAACCTTCTAATGAGTGTCAAGTTCGGGTGTTTTCCTCGCGTTCAACACATATGAGCACACGTCATCTTTGTTGGTAAGAAAGAAAAGCCTATTTTGGAAATTTATTTTGGAAATTTTTGAAAAATAATAATTGGAAATTTCAAATTATATTAAATAATCTAGGAAGAATACAATACTCATAACTAGAAGGATACAGCAACCACGTGTTTTCCTACGATGAAACTGTGTTTACCTGCGTTTTCTAGAGATACCAGTTCATCAGTAGTAGAATGGTGCTTCCGCTACCCACACTGATGTACTGTCAGCAGGCCGTGTTTTTCAAGACACCAGGTCAGATATCATCTCCAAAAATTATTAAACACCATGTCAATGATACTGCACGATAGTTTCCTTTTTTAAGGGAAAGTTTCCTTTCCGGACTTCAGAAGCGGAAAGACGATCGTTTCTTTTTATCGTTTTGGGTTGTTCTCCTGCAATCATATGGCGTTATAAAGCGTGAATAGTGTAGCTATAGCTACATCCGGCAGTTGATGTATACAGCTGTATGGAATATTATCGGGTTCCGCTGCAGTGTTGCCGCCGGCCAGGACAGGGGACTGTAATTCACTCATCGTGAAAGTTCTATATCCTTTAGTTTCGAAGTCTAAATCTTGTTCGCGGGAAGCCACCGGTCCGCGGGATATGATCGGTAGCTGTTGAAGTTGTAGTAGCAGTAAAAACATAAATTTTCTTCTATAGTTCCACTGACATCTGTAGGTGTGCAAGCAGCCATCTTTTCGGCAAGAGTATAACGCTCTTAGGCACCCGTCTTGTTATGAATACTAGGAAGTGGTCGCTCCTGTGAAGGTCTGGGACCACTACTACTACGACAGACGTGGGACAAGACTCAAGACACAGTTCGAAAGATCGATAGCCGAGAACTTACCACTTCCAACACTAAAATGTGTGCTCACCCCTATGTATAAATAGACAAGCGAGTTGAATAGATTTTGAGTTATTAATCCATCGCTGTTCCTCTGATATAACCCCAAGTGGGACTATGATCGTTAAAGTCCTCCACCAGTAGTAATGGAAACGATATCTGCTTGACCAGATCTTGTAAATCTTCTGTTCGAACAGATCACCTTCATAGCCTATATTAAACTGACATTTAGAGGCGTAGAGGCGTAGCGAGCGGGATACGTCTGGCGGGACATGTGTTGCTATCAAACATGTTTGGTGTAACTTCATCGCGGAAGGACTCATATCTCCTCATATTTTAAAAGTTCTTGTGGCCTCATATGTGTTTCCTGCAAGCACACATACACACACATACACAGCAGCATCTTCAGTTCGCAACAATGCGAAGCACATCCACTGAAGGATGCTTTCCATACTGGATGTTGAAGAATCAATCGGTACAGACAGTGCTTACTTCCGAGGCTTCTCTTTTGGAGACATTTCTTTTGTTTTTGATTCAAATTTCCGAGCTCCACCAGGTACAAGGTCAATGAGATCACTACAGCCGGCAATGAAAATTACCTGTCCGGAGCTCTTCCTGGTCTACGCGGACGGTTTTTGTTCCTGCTCTCATTTGAAAAAGTCCTACCTGCTGTATCTGGGATGACGGGACGATGGACGGCGGTGTTTTGCCACTCTCTGTTTTGCCCCCACTGGAGGTGGTTGCCGTCGTACCCACAATATTTTATTATGTTCTTCTTGACAGGCGAGTTGAGGGTCTTATGTAGTAGATGCGCTTTTATTCTGTACGCTCATCCTAGATACCAGTGCCCTCCTCTCTTCCTGGCTTGTGACGTTGAGTGTAATTCTGCAAAGATCGCTAGATGACTTGCGTAACTTCAGGTATTATCTCTTGTACGATAGGTGCCAGTGTCACTGTTGGCACAGACTTAACCTGTTCATAACTAACTTTGCACAGGTTCGCCGGGCAAAAACTTTCTTGGATTAGCGGTAACTGATTGATTTTCTTCAATGTTCCTGCAAGTCTTGACTCGGGGTATCTGGATGCCGTGTGCCCAAAACGTAAACACTGGAATCAATGCACGGGCTGGGGTATAAAAAGTCTAACCCTCAGCCGATGGTTTCCTGTAGGGATTTCCTCAGGCAGTGTTGTCTTGTTAAAGGTTAAAACGTGGGAGTCGGAAGCAAGTGTCTGTCCTTTTCTGCACACCGTCAGCCTCCGGCCTTGAGGTGCTAACTCTGTAGAAATGTCGTCTTCAGTGCAGTTGACGCAAGTCACGACACGCTACCACTTCGTTTATGGTGTTTAGAGTGGTATGGGGTTACCTTAACGTTAATATCGCCGATAAATCTAGAAAGCATCATCTCCGTGCAACAAAGTTTTCCACAGCAACACCAAAAATATTTAATTAATCCTGCGTCCTATGTTACCTATTACCTCTGTCGAGGCATATGCCTCGTCTTACTGATTTGCTTAATTAGGTAAGTACTTTATAACTTGTTCTGCTACTGTGTTGGCGTAATATAAAAGATTATGAGTTAAAAATGTAAGTGCGCTTTGCATAGCGTGCATAAACGTGCGTCATGAGTGCATAAACGCGATCTCCTTTGACACTTATGACCCGCTGCACAGGATGACATAAGTTTATAACTTTAGCAGGAAAAGCGAAACAATTTTTGCTGTGTGGTGTGATAATAAAACGAAGGAGTTAAGTCACTTTTTTGACGTCATTTCATGACGTCGATGAATTATAACTTCTAACTCATAGTAAGTATACTCAGTGATAAATGTAATAAGAAAATGTTTGTTAAATTCAATCTGTTAAGCGTATCCAATTATTAGACTATTATTTTCAACATAAACAAAATCTGCTATTACATTATAGAACGTTGGCAAAACTTTATAAAATAATAACAGTATTATATTAACTTGAGATAGTTACACTTCACTATGATTGTAATTCAACACAACTTTATTTTTTAAAAGTAAATCGTTGTTTTATAGTAGAGGATGCGAAGTCAGTAAGAAACAAAATGATATAGGCTAGTATGATATGACATTTTATAAAGAAATGTTTAAAACATTATAAAAACGGAAAAGTATTTTCAAGCTATTATCAGATACCTTACACTAAGTTAATCCAAGGAAGCTTTGTCAAAAAAAGTCAAAATCGGTGAAAAATGATTGATGGAAGTTGGTGTAACAATGATAACGTAAGTATTTATGTCAACATTACTAGCTAATTTGAAATAATAAGGACGCACATTGCTCAAAAGTAGCCAGGCTAAACGAAAAGCAACTGCAAGGTCTATGCGGCTTTAACTTACTATCAAAATAATTTAAAAATTCCTGATTGAGATTCCAACGACTTCCCAAACAGACAAAAGGAATAAAAGTTCTAAAATATACTTGGACTAAGTGTAAAGTATATTGGGAATAAAGTGTTGGTGTGAGACATCCAATAAACCATATACAAATACAACAAAACATAAAGTGTATCATTATATTTTCCATTAAGACGGAGTGCAATAATCATTAAAATTATTTTATTTAAAATTATTTTATTCTGCAGCTGATATCATCTTTTGACAATGCCGCTCCAAGATATGCAAAAACACAACTTTGTATAGTAAAAACACAAAACCAAAAGTGCTAAGTAAAAGATTTAAATATTCCTCAACAAAATACGGTAATTAAATTTTTGCCACTTCAGTAATTCACTTTACTTCAGTGTTCGCCAACACCCAACACACCCGCCTAAATAGGTCTTGGAACTCTAGATTACAGACTGAAAATGTCAGAACTCAACTAACAAATTACCGCTACACGCCTTTACGTAATCAGGTAAAATCAGAAATAACAGAAATTTCACATTTTACGAAAAACGCAAATCCCCCTATTTTATGTAACCTTTAACATATATAACATTCTGCTTTTCATTCGGCCGTTTCGCTCAGTCGGCTATGAACTAGCAGCCGACGACCTAAGTATTCTTATCAAGGTAACATGCCTAATTAAAAATCGCCATATTGGTATCTTTTGCTGACTATAACAATCATATAAATGTTACTGTGTTAAATGTTAAAAATTTCAAATATAATGATAATAATGACCTCATTTAAGTACAATCAAATTAGTGTAGCAGTGTGTGGCAGAGATGAATATCTGCGATGAATATCATTTCACATAAAATATATATTTCTAGAAACGCCATCTGCAATCTTCAAAAGTTAGACTTATTTTAAAAAGAAGGATCATTTGTTATGTCTCTAAATACTGTAAATTGTAGATGGGTAAATAACATTTTTTCTACGTTATCCGTTTCTTTTCTCGAATAATTTTGACTCCTCATATATTTTACTTAACTTGAAAAAGTCTGAGTAGCTTCTACTTATGTGCAACTAAAAAGAATAAACAAAAAATCTTTAACAGACTGAACACTCCACATTGTTTTTGTTTCCTTATAATTTCGGTCAAGTATCATGCGCAAGGAGCCACGTTTAAGGAATGCAAAATAAATTTATTCCAATCACATTCCTTAGAATTTTACAAAAAACCATGACTTTAATTACTGTCTATACACACATCTATGTGTATACACATGTAGTTGAGGGAGAGAGAGAGAGAGAGAGAGAGAGAGAGAGAGAGAGAGAGAGAGAGAGAGAGAGAGATGCAGACAGACAGATAGAGAGACAGAGAGCGAGTAAGAGAGAGAGTGTATGTATTAAATATTTGTAGGGCCTATATAAACTGTATTAACAAATTAAAATTTTGTTGTTACTATATGTTTTATAAACCTATAGAAACTGGATTTGCCTGTCGTAAAAGTTACAAAAAGGTTTTTAATTTGTCAGCAGTGTTCGAACAATCTTAGTCTATTCTAAAGTCCTACTAAGATTCTACTACCGATTTTCCTCATTTTCAACGATTTATATTTTTAAATACATTTATGAACTCTTCGGCCAACCTTCGTCAATTTTATAGGGCTTTTAGTACTTTTTAACATATTAAAGCAATGTTAAAGAAAGTGTTTCGGAATAAATGATTACAGTAAATAACTTTCTAATTTTGTAATTAATATGTCCGTTGAACACAGGACTAAGAAAGTAGTGCTGATATTGTATAAAGCTCCAACTAGTCAAATTTCTCTGGGACTAAGTAGTTATCAACTCGAAAAGGTCTAAACTGTGAGCACTTTATAGAATAATAGATTTTGTTTCTCAAATTGTAAAACAAACGTGTTCAGAAGAAACATCTCTGAATAATTGAATGTTTTTTTATTTCCTGGACATTTGGTTCTGACTTTCAATACCTCTGTGTTCATTGACTTAGTTCAACAGCTGTACTCAAACTGTAAGTAGACCTAACATTTACGCAAACAAATATTTTTTTGTTGCTGTACCGTACATTATGTTTTTCTGGATACTGACCATTTGCATACCAATTGTTTCCAACCATTTAAACGCATTTCATGTTTTCCTAATATCTATAATATACGGTACGGATATCTAAATACATTTATTATCAGTTACACTCACGTCGTAGAGCGGAAACATTTGATATAGTATGAATACAAAATACAACTATCAGCAACTCGAAGTAACTTAAAAAATGTGAACACTCTGATGAAGAAATATACGCAAATTTTGAATTTATACTCACTACCACAGTAGGTATTAATTGATATTACGCTCAATCTAATGCTCGTCTGAATATTTGTTTACTTTGTTTGCATGCGAAATAAACTCTTTGTGATTATATAATAGGTACTCAAGTATTGTGCTTATTACTGCGAACTTGAAAAGAGAAAAGTAGTTGCTTAGAGTACGCTGTAAGCCTGCAAAATGCTACTACACAATTCCCCCAGGAGTTGTAGAGAAGCTTTCAAATTGTCATCCCGATCCAAGGCGACTCGTAATTCCCACCTGTACTTTCTTGTTATAGACGTGACTGGATTTTTCAGATGTACCCATAGACACATTGTAAACCCTTCTGACCTTTTTCACTTTCACAGTGTTCAATTTGTGAGAACTCAGAAATACCTTTGTTCTTGCGTCCTATTAGTTTTAAACTTATTACAATACTAATGACGTATTCAGCGCAAATGACACTCACAAATTAACACGTCAATATATTTAAGGTAACGATTCGGAAGCTACTATGCTCACGTACAATATAGACCTACATTATTCGTTTTCGTGACTGTCAATAATATTAGCTTCAATGTAATTAAGTCGACTCTTGTCCTTGATTGTTTCTTTTTTCTGTCACGTTTTTGAAAAATTCAAAGATAAGCTCAAAATAAAATTTGTAAAACTTAACACAAGTAAAAGTAGATAGAAAAGGTAAACACAAGTTAAAATGTAAGCTACCATATACGAAAGAAGTGAACAAATTTCCATAAGTACAGTATCTACTACCATATGCATAATCAACAAATGAATTTATTTATTTCATATTTTTTTTCTAACACCGTCTAACATTGTTCTAGAGGATTGTATCTGACAATTTAGAAATCAGGTACTTGGAATCAAAATAGTAACGGATAATGAAATAATGTAACATGATTATTTTATATACTGCTTATGACTCTAAAACATATCATATTTAACTGAAGAAGAAAAAATTAATTTAGAAAGAAGAGAAACATGTTATGTAGCCTGTCACGCCTGTCAGAATTTGGGAAATGACTGTAAAGTGAATTTCAGGATAGCAAGAAAACAATTTACTCTCTGTAGGATTTAGGTGAGATAATACATTTAAAAATCACAATTAAGGTGCAAAATAACAAAATTAAATAGAAGACAAATTGTAAAAGAAAATAATATGAAGAAAAATTACGTACATTAAAAAATTCATCAAGTGAAAGTTATGAATAATAGAGAAGCAAAGTAAAAAAATCATGAAGTTTGGAAAATAAAATAAACAGAATTCCGGTTTTTTCTGAATATTAGTCAGTTATGTTCTCGTAAATTTACACTCATTAATTATTGTTAATAACGCCTTGTTACGAACAAATATATCCTCCTGGTTATTTTTACTTCCATGTTCCTTAAGGAAATGGAAGTATGGTGATGGCAAAAAAAATCATGTTCGCGATAATTGCAGATTGTGATTGTACTACACTCAAAACATAAAAAAAAATCATTTTTCGAAAAGTGTCTGTGTGTCTGTCTGTCTGTCTATCTATCTGTAGATTTTTTTTATGCCAAACGATAACAGCCGCAAATTCAAACAGAATCAAAAAATGTTTTGCATACAGCCCTAAATTGTAGAGTGCTCAAGACCTATTATTTTTGGTGAAGATCGGTCAAGGGAAAGGGGTAGTTTACCAGCAACGTTTTTTGTTTTAACAAGGGTATTTTCTATGGCAAACGATAACAGCCGCAAATTCAAACAGAATCAAACAATGTTTTGCATACAGCCCTGAATTGTAGAGTTCTCAAGACCTATTGTTTTTGTTGAAGATCGGTTTAGGGAAGGGGTAGTTTACCAGCAACATTTTATGTTTTAACAACGGTAATTTTTTGTATGACGAACGATAACTGCCGCACATTCAAACAGAATCAAACATTTTTTTGCATACGTTCATCAATTACAAAAGACTGAAGGCCCGTTGATTTTGGTGAAGATCGGTTGACGGATAGGGGTAGTTTACCTGCCACGTTTTATGTTTTAACAAGAGTAATTGTTTCTATGACGAACGATAACTGCCGCACATTTAAACGGAATCAAATAATTTTGTGCATACCTCCCTTAATTGTAGATAATTCAAGGTCTGTTGATTTTGTTGAAGATCGGTTAAGGGAAAGGGGTAGTTTACCTGCAACATTTTATGTTGGAACAAGAGAACCTTTTATATGAAGAACGATAACTGCCGTAAATTCAAAGAGAATCAAATAATTTTTGCATACGTTCTTGAATTGTAAAGAACTGAAGGCCTATTGATTTTGGTGAAGGTCGGTTAAGGGAAAGATGTAGTTTATCGGCCACATTTAATGTTTTAACAAGAGTAATTGTTTCTATGACGGACGATAACTGCCGCACATTCAAACAGAATCAAATAATGTTTTGCATGCATCCCTGAATTGTACAGGACTCAAGACCTATTGATTTTGGTGAAGATCATTTAAGAGAAAGGGGTAGTTTATCTGCAACGTTTTATGTGATAACAAGGTTAATTTTTTCTATGACGAACGATAACTGCCGTAAATTCAAACAGAATCAAACAATTTTGTACATATGTGCCTGAGTTGGAGAAGACTCAATGCCTCTTGATTTTGGTGAAGATCGGTTACGGGGGAAAGGGCAGATTACCAGAAATATTTTTTGTTGTAACTAGAGTAAATTATTTAATTTTGATAAATAAAGTATCCTGATAAGAAGATCTTAATAATCCACTGTAGAAACGTAGATGAAATATCTATAAATGAAGAGGCTAGTTGAACGGGGTGGGGGTAATTTTCTATAAATCAAAATTATAGTTGAAGGGGGAGGGGATAATTTTTAATATATGTACTACGTTATCGGCAACAAAGAAGTAGTTTGTTGTTAAAATTCCTTCCCGTCCTGTTTGGCCGTAGACCAAAGTTTTCTGAAAAACCAGAGGCATTGCCATCGACTTCCATCATCAGTGAAAATCGAGTGCGATAACGTGAGGTGGTATACGTTAGTGACCACAGTACTGTGTTTAAGGCTGAAGCAGTAAGTAGAAAGAAGTAGTTTCTATGGAAATATTTCATTTCGAAAAAGATATTAAATATAAATCTTAGAACATGTAAGTCATGTATGGTTCTCCATACCGATATTTTATAACGTCCTAATGTACTGTATTGTATCAACACACCTACTTATTACTTTTATTACCTATTGTCCTTGGACGGTATGACTAACACTATTGGCTCCTTTATGTTTCCTTAATACTTACAAACAAGCAACTGTATTTGCCAGAATAGGACTAAATCTTAAAGTGCTTTATTCAGGAATAGTTACTTACAGCTTTGCCATTGGAAAGTCTAAGCTAAATCTTTCACTAAACATGTTACATTTAACTGAAATAGCCCACCTACGATTATACACCTAATGTATAAATTTTCCTAATGTTGCATATTTATCAGGACATTGTTGATATTAAAGAATTAGGTAAACGAATTTTATTAATCGAAATACTAAGAAAAGTGTTTTATCTTGTTTAGGCTATCTAGTGTATTTTCAAATCTAAGTACAACTAGAATTAAAAATGTGCTTAGGACCGGCGAAAGAAAAGCGTCACTAATAGCAAACGTATTAAATCAAAACATACAGCTTAATACGCAGCATTCACCAATTTGTAAATGCCATCTTCTTTGCTGATTACGTCCCGGTTTCTTGGGACTTTATTTCTGCCAACTCACAACGACTTACTCCGAAACACCACAAATTTGATGTCTGATATTCCTACCTCCTATAGTACCCTTCCTTCATGTATCTATCACTTCTCCTACGCATTTCTCAAGAATTCCGAAAGCAAACACTATTTTCTGGCATACTTTAGTAAAGAAGAATGTTTGTTTGGACTATTCTCACAAAAGAATTACGGACATTATCTATTTCAACTTCTGAGACATTCCTCCATCTAGGAAAGCTACTCTGCAAACGCAAACAGTTCAAAATACAAGCATCCAACTAAAATTCACTAGTACTTCAAAACACATTTTCTATAGAACCACAACTCCAGGCCGTAGACATATTTGCAAGGTGTCTTTGAAATAATCGATTGAAAAAAATCTCATACTGAACGATAATAAGTTAACATACCATTAACCTGTGTATTATCTTCGGTTAGCTGCCTGTCTTGCTTACTTAATTAAGAAGTTTGCTATTTGAGTACTACTGTAAAAAGTCATAACAATATACAATTTCCTGTTAAAATTCTAAATACAATTTGTGTGACAAGTTACCTGTTTTATAATAGTACAAACAAGATGTCCTTTGACATTTACGATCCACTGCACGGAATAATTGGGTTTATATAATTTAGGAGGAGAGTGGAGTTATGAGAAAACAGTTTTTTCTGTGTGACACGATAATAAATGAAAAGGGATTCACTCCCTTCCTCTCCTTTGCTTGATATGACGTTACACTATAGACTAGATTATTTATCAGTGTCAATTTATTGTTAGTTTATTCAGTTCATAATACACAGAGAAAACAGTAGCTGATTCTGTCCAGCAGTGGTGCATAAAATTTGTTTTTATTAGGCTCTATTAGACTCTTTTTTATTCAATATGAAGATTAGTGTGAAAGTCAAATTAATATTTGGTTTACTCGTAACCATCTAAGGACTCAACAGTTTTGTCTGCAGTACAATTGGGATTTCAAATTTCTAATTTTAAAAGTTGCCGTTCATTTATCTCTTTCTTAGAATATTAGTTTAATTTCAATTTTATGCTCTCTTTGTGCAATAATATAATCAGAAGAAGTATAATTACATCATTATTCAAAGCACGTATTTATGTCACACTTAGTGTATATTCTTGATGAAATATGCATAACACGAAAGAAGTATATCTATAGAAATACATAAATTAAACTTAGAAATAAATTAAAATTTTGAATATATTTTAGAAAACCATTTCAAGGCGGATTTTTTAATTATAGGTAGCCAGTTCCCAAAGAAAAATTGTCTCCTATGTACATTTAATTACCGGTACTCTTAGTGACGAATTTAAAGTTCTGGGAAAATTATAATAGTTTGGCGCATTATTTTTAGTCTTCATTTCACTCCGCGTCCTTATCGCAATTCTAACCTCAGGCACTTAATCTGCACCATAATAATCTTTCTGCTTAAACTCCGATTCGTTTAACACTTTTTTATACATATAGTGTTTCATGAAAAACGTTTTATACATTTATGAAGTAATAAAACATTTTTGAATTCAAAATTGAAAACTCGATATACAGATGTTTGCTCCAAATTTACTTGTGAGTACTAAATAAAACGTTTTTGCATACGTTAAGAATTAAGGCTTAAGGTCTTTTACAGTACAAAATGTTTTTCTATACCGCCGTGAGCCATAGGAATACCTTCAAGACATAACGAACTCTATTCCAAGTAGTTTATAACTGGTTATCTGCGTTAAAAAGTTGAAACTATTGAGCAATTATATAAACAGGACGACTCTACTTCAAGTCACTTTATTTTATCAACAATATATAGTACATGACATGATGTAGGCCTAAGTTAAAAGCATTTTAAATTAAGTTTAGTTCTTCTATATATATATCCAAAGTTAACACAAACTGGGTGACACTGCATTATTTTTGCTACATGGTGTGCCAATACAACCCACATGGAGCTTCTTAACTTGCCAGTCTGACGAGATCAAGTATCCTTTAGCCAGGCGTGGATCCAGAGTCCGACTGGCATCATAAATAACCATTCATTCACCATGAGATGAACTAGAAGTCACCCGACTACTGGGTCTTTATCAAAGTTCCTTAAAACATTTTCTACACCTACGAGCATTGCAATAGACGTATCCTAAGAACACACGGAATTAAGAAAAATTCAGGAAAACTTTTATCGTTACTGACTCTTCTGGGAACACACATATCGATATATGCAATAAACAGTTTTGCTCCAGTCTGTTATAACTAACATGCAGAGCCTCTGTAACGTAGCGTTGAGCCCGTAACAAAGTATAACGTTTCAAAACTTGTCAGTGTTGTCTGGAAATACTAGCTGAGCTTGCAAATTCTTTACGTTTGTCCGACTAACATGGGAAATCACTTGAATGCGTTACGTCAACATCACGCCACACAGGTAATCTTGGGTAAAAACTCACAAGAACCACAAGAGCGGAGGTCGAGTATTAAAGTTACATAAACATAATAAAAGCGTGTGATTAGAAAACGGTATTAGTGGAAACGTGAAGATCTTGATTAATAATTTGTGTATCGAACCGTTGGAATTGATTTAGATTGGTGACTTTAATTTTTCGTGGTGTTAATTCGATAACTATATAATTGGCGAAATACTGTAATAAACCTACAATTGTAATTGTTTCACAGAAGTGTTAATAAAAATTGTGTTTATCGATTTCTCTGGCTTTCAGTAATTTATTCCATTATAATAAGACAATGTGATTCATGCAATCCTTGTAACATCCTTGTAATCTTTCTTTCTATTCTCATCAACCAACTTACCTTTCTTAATCATTACATAATCTCAAGAGATTTGAGTCGCTAATGTCGACGATAAATTTCAAATATTAGCAAGTCCACTAAACAAAGTTGTACAATTATACACAAGTAAAATGCATGGTAATACTAATTTTCTTAGTCTCTTTAATTGGCGCGCTGGTGTTTATGAAGAGGACGCCACATTTTTTGCGCATTAAAATTTATGATATAAAAGTGTTAATATTTTTACAGAAGTGTCGTTTAAAATAATTACGTAAATATTCTCAAATGTATGCATATTTTAAATTTAAAATAAAGCAAAATTTCTTCTCAGAGTATTCCATGGGCCTACGTAGTTGAAAATCTCTCCTCTCACGGGAGTTATAGAAAAGCTTTCAAATTGACAGTACGGTCCGGCCTGCCCCACGGCAACTCGTAAGTCCCACTTGTACTTTCTAGCTTCAGACATGCTTTAATTTTAGATGTACAGAGAGTTTTTAAAAACTTAAAGCTGCTCTTTTTATACATTTATTTTATCTAACTTCACTTTTTATGAATGCAAAAATTATTTTTAGGGGAATAGCCGAAAGTCGAATTGCTTGACAAACTACAAAAGATAAAGTAACACAACAATCATTTTATACAATTACTATTAAAGAACTATATGATAATGTTAAAGTTACTGGCAGAATGAATGAGAAAAACTTATAATTCGAGGGAAGTGAAATTTAAAGAACAGGAATGTAAATAATTTAAGTAATAGGAATGTATTTTTGAAAATTAAGATATATTTTCTACATATGTACTTGAACCAATCACTAATTTTATCTATAACAAAATGCTTAGTTTATAAAGCTGTGTTAGTAGTTATAGTCACAAACAGGAATAGCACTGTTGCATACCATTATAAATAAAATTCCCTATTAGCGCTTTCAAGCTACACATCTCATTATCAGATATTTCCGATCTGATGGTGAGCTGTGAAGCTTTTAAGAGCTAATAGGAAATTTTTATCTCTAGTGGTGTGCAACAGTGATATTCCCTTTTATAAGAAAATGATTCAAACGCCCTCACTTTTTACCCTAAAAACGGTATAAATACACAAAATCACAAGATGGTAATTTTTGTAAAATGGTAAATATGTAAAAATGTAACGGCTTTATAAGTATATCAGAATTCTGTTTCGTTCATTATTCCCTCCTGAAAATGTGTGTAATAAAGACAAAATTTTGTAGCATTTTATGTAAGAGGCAAGAGCATGAAATATGTAAAAACTTGGAAAATGTGACAGGATTATAGTTATTTTTTCTTTCGCTTCGTGACTTATCATCCTCTATATAAAAAATGTCTTCGTACAGCATCTCTGCAAGTAGAAAGAATTTGGCTTTTTAGCTTATCTGATAACTATATGCATCCCTTTACAAATTGTTTTGGTTTAATAAATTTTAATTTTTTTAAGATTTACATTAGTACAAAAAAGGATTTGTTTAACAGTTATATCATACAAAACATATTATGATACACCCAACAGGCTAACCTACATTCTCGTAATGAATTGAATTCTAATAACAATCTGTCTTTTCTTTCGGCCAACCTAAAATAAATTACACTAATGAAAAATTGTAAAAATTGTTACTTTCTGTGTGGTATATTGTTGTTATGTTATCTTTGTTATTATGTTATATTACGATTGCAGATGTTCTGCTGTTGTTATGTTTCCTATGGTGTTGTTTGTTACTTTTTGGAATTTCCCATAGATTTAGCGTTATCTGTCTTCCACTTTATGAATGAGGCTTAGGAATGTATAAATGTTTTCTGGATGATATTCTGAAACGTTCATGCAGTGTGATTTTGACAAGACCTTCAGGAAATATCGACTAAGGATATTATACTGGAAGGAACATAACACACTTTTTGAAATTATTATTACCACTGCCCTAATTAACAACAAATCTATTTAAAACTGTATATCACGCTTTCAGCAGGAGCGTGTATATTTAAAACTACAAGGTTAGAACAGAATGCACCACTCTGCAAACGTACAGTGGAATTCACACAACCAATTCAGTCGAAACAAACTCTTCAAATTGTAAATGAAATACATGCAAAATGGACGCAGTTTGATTGAAACACGCCATAGCCCGAGGGATCTCAATTTCCTCATTACGGATTCCCGCTTCTTCCAAATTCCCGCTAACTGACAGGCAGACAAATTAAACATTTAAATTAAAGATGGTTGTTAGTGTTCTAGGAAAGACAATTGAACACTGCGGCCAATCTAAATAAATCAGACAGTTGTTATCATTATATTTATCATTATATTTTCAGTTACACTGATTATTTGTTCAGATAAATATTGTATTTCACGCACACATAATTATTTAAATAAATATGATCTAATGTTAAATTCACACACACACACACACACACACACGCGCGCGCGCGCGCGCGCGCGCGCGCGCGCGCGCGCAGTTCAGTAAATTTTCTAATTTGAATTAAATTAAATTAAAAAATGTAATAACAAACACTTCAGTTTCAACTAAAATTAGGTTAAATTTAGTTTTGTAAATGTAACAAAGATATTTTACAATACACAGACGATCAAAGAGATAATAGAATGTATAGCATTTTTAATAAGGTACAAACTAATGACAAATTCTTTGATGAAAGGTAAAAATTTATTGCAAACTTTTCATCTTGCGTGGAGAAAGAAAAACTGCTTATTCAGTAAATGTTAAGATGGTTCCACAGTTTACTACTGCATGAAGTAAGCCACATGAACAATTCAAACAACAATTAAGAACCGAATCTTGAGAGCATTATTGTAAAGGCAACAATCTACGTAAGAACTTAATGATACGTTAATTAACAATACTAAATGCAAAAGCATATATATTTCCTTTCATTCAAATTTCAATACATTGTAAAATATATTTATCCATGAAATAATAATAATAATAATAATAATAATAATAAAATAATAAAATATCGGTAATAGAAGAACTACAGCGTACTCAAGGAGACAATGAAGAATGCTTGGCACTCAAAAAGAAATTAAAAATGCCCTAGATTTTCAGGAAAACTCAAGAAGAGGACAGGTGCAATCTAGACTGACGAAAGGAGAGAGAGACATCGATTAAGATTGAAGAAGCTGCGGGAGAGGAGAAAGATAGAGGAGAAGAAGGGAGGTACCAATTGAACCAAACATAGTCCACAATGGCTCATACGCATAAAAAATACCGTTAATAATAATAACATGATATCATTAATATTATATTATATTATATTATATTCATGTTGATAGTTGAGTTACTATGAAAAAATTTCTAATTTACAAAATAAAAAATATATTATTATTATAAGTTTATTTAATATTAATAATAAAATACAATAACAAGAAAAATTTGAACATATATGAAAACAGTATAATATTATACATTTTACGAGTATGAAACAAATATCGGAAAAATTTGGAGACATAATAGGCCTATTATTAATCTTCATTGGCAGAGGAAGTTTCTTGTATTGACACTAACATGGTTCATCAAGTATGGGTGAAACCACATCTCTACATAGATAAATTTTTATCTAAAGTGGCTTAATAGCTATTAGACATTTCAGTGGAATACTATAATTACTTAACCTAGGCCAACTTGTAAGCCAACTGCATGCGCTAAACTGTGGCTCATAAATAAGCGTAACTGTAGAAATAAACAAATGCAATATTTGTAAATTGATGAAATAATGTTATGGTGGTCTTAATAATGAGTTAGTCAACATTTAGCATATAATGTATATATTTTCAGCCCTAAAACAAAACAATTAGCAAGCGCCAGAAGAAGATGGTAGAGACTATTTGGCTACTTTCCAACCTGAACTGATACACCAAACAACTCAAGGAAGAAATGAAACTGGGTATCTCTTTGAACGACCGTGTGGATAGAAATGTATACAGAAACAAAATTCAAAATCTTAACTTTCTCTGCGGTGAGGAGACGAGAAAGGGGTGGACAGTATATAACTAAATCCAATATAGTTATATAGTGTAAGAAAGGCGGCGCATAGTGTGCGAATGTACTTCTCCCAAAACAATGGTATAAACATAAATAAAATATTCAAATCAATAAATAGTTTATATTCCAAAATAAACTTCACATTTGAAGAATCTAATAATAAATTAAATTATTTAAACATAACAATAAAAAAAATTAAACAGTTTTGAATACTCAATATACAGAAAACCTTCTCAAACTGATTTAGTAATACCAAATAATTCTAACCATCCTCCGCAACATAAAATGGCAGTATTTAATTCCATGATTTACCGCATGCTTAGGGTCCCACTAAATGACAAAGAAATAGCAACAAACAGCAATACAAAATGGATACAAAATAAAAACTATCAACAAAACAGAAAATTAATAAAACATAAACTCACCTATCAAATTCCCAATAACACTACATCTAAAAATGTATATATTAATAATAAAATAAAGTGTACAAGCTTTACTTAGTTTGGAAATATAACTCAAAAAATAAATAAAATATTTAAAGTAACAAATTTCAAAATATCTTATGATACAGATAATATAATTTTTAATCAAATGAAGACTAAAACTAAATCCAATATTAAGAATAAAACTGGAATATACATAATAGAATTGTAATAAATTTTACGTAGGGCAGACAAAGAAAAAACTACTCGATAGATTCCTTTAACACCGCAATGCATTTTTAAAATCAAATATTTGTAAATTTAATTTAGCCACACATTGTCTTAATAATAACCACCAATTTCCAGGAATTGAAAATATAAAATTAATTAAAAACATACAAAAATGTCAAAAAATGAACATATGAAATAATCTTAATATTTAAACACAGAATAACAACAATTTATTACATAAGAACAAATTCAAATAAAAACAAAACAAGATGATCTATTTAAAATTATAAATATATTAAAATAAATAAAAATGAACAAAATAGAAACATTAAATAAGTAAGTATAGCCGGAGAAAGCAACTTAAGTAAATAAATATTAAAACAATCTTTAACAAAACAACTTAAATCGACTATCCGTTATATTACATTAAAATCGAAACATACTCGATTATTCGTTAGATTCTACTGTATATTAACATAGAATTATTTCGATTGTTACTGACTTAAAAATCTCTGATGATGCTCATTTTTTTTTAGTGAAACGTGCTTATACAACAAAAACGCACTACTCTACATGTAGAAGAAACCATATTGAACAATATCACAATGTTATATAATTGTTGCAATAAACTTTGATTTACGTATATAGATAATTACACACGCGCGCGCGCACACACAGAGATATGTATGTCAAACACTCTTTGCTACAGTATACTTTTTTATGCATAAATAATATATTTAATATTTGTAATTACTTTAGTTTTCCCTTATTTGGAACATGTTTCGGAAGTCTATTGTTCCCGTCCTCAGTCTTCTTAATTTGAAACTTGTAGTGCAACTACAAAAGTAATAAAAATAATTTACAAAAACTAAATAACCACACAACAAAGATAAATGCAATAAATGTTACATAGGACAAACAAAAAACCAACAACAGAAAAAACGTTACTTTGAACATATAAACGGATACAAAAAGCCAGAAATATATAAATCTAATTTGGCCACACATGCAACAAACAAAGGACATGAATTCGCAGACATAACCATCATAATACTAATAACACATATACCACAGAAAGGCACCATAATGAACATATAGGAAAATTTACAAATATACAAACACAAAACAAACTAATACCTGAACAAATACAAATCGATACAAAACATGACACAATTTTCTAAGCACCCAACATCAAAAATACACAAGAAGCTAATATATACATCACAATCACACACAATAATACCAGCTTAAAATACCAAAAACCAACAGGAAACAACAACAGCAACCAACCAACACACAAGTACTTCACAAGACTCAAAATTAGGAAGGCTGAGGATGGGATCACAAAGCGTCCCGAACCATGTTCCTAATAAGGAGAAAACATCTTGAGGTAAAGTCATTATAAATATTAAACATTTTATATCAAGAATCAAGAAATAGACTGAAGAAAAAGGTGTTATATATATAAAACAACAAAACACAGGATGATGATCTATGAGTAAGAATATCACAGCATGGATGACGGACATTAGCATGTTTTAGATTGATTTATGCAATTTTTGTCAATTAGCTATAAGTTTTGTATTTAGTGATGGATAAGGACTTTGTTATTCCAAATTCTTTGTAAATGTTTGCTCTATAATGTTATGTACTTTGTTTGTGAATATGTGCGAGCGTTCGCGTGTGGTGAACCTTCGTTGTTTTATCTTCCGCGTTAGTTATCCTATCGGCGTGAGACTTCGACAGTGAATTATTTATGGAAATAGCTACATTTTCTATATACTCTGTTGTTCTCAGCTATTGTTTAAATGTGGTATTTTAGTAATTGAAAACTCAACTTTTTACTCTTATCTATTGAAGAGTTATAAAAATTCTAGATAAAATCTGAGCAGGCACTCGCAGAATTATACAAAGTTTCGCCTGCAACGCGTCTATCTTTTGTCCAATCTACCACGTAGACAGTTGATTGACCAATCAGAAGCCCCTAATTTCAGTCATATCCGTCGGTTGTCATGTGTACTTCGAGGCAGTTCATCGGAAGCCGTTGCATAGTGAACGTGTGGTCTTCGTCAAGAGTTTATTTTGTTCGAACTGGTTTAATCTAGAGTAACTCTAAGTCTTGGGACTCTTTTCGAGTTTGCCGATTAGAACCAAGCGGGTGAACTATAAATTATAATATATTAAGTGCTATTACGTGTTAGTGGAAGATTTTCCGCTTAGGGAGATTTATCTACCGTGGTAAATCCTTATTGACGCGGAACTCTTCAAGAATAGCCGGAAGGTGTAAGTAATATACACCGATTTTTAAGAATATCATTCTTTATCACCCTAAATATCAATAATTAATAACGATCAATAATTAATAATAACCAATTGCGAGCGATAAAACTAACGATTTGGAAAGTGACAATTTATGTGTAAAATCATTATCAGTGTTATCATCTCTTTGGCGAACCCCAGCGCGGAGAGAGAGTGTGAGAGCCGAGAGCGGCGGTCATTGCAGAGAGAGGAGCGTAGCAGCGGCTGAGCGAGTGACGTCACGCCTAGTGTAAAGGAATTCTACGTTCAAGTAAAACTTATCAAAACTGAACTATATATATACTCTTTGATAACTAATAAAATACAATTCATGACATTTTGTTTAATTTAAATATATCATATAAACAATTATTTACTTGTGTGATAAATAAATAATTTTTCTACACCTCCAATCCATATAGACTTGTGCATAATTTATACACACATAACTATCCTATGCGAAAATATTTATTTGTATCGTCGCAATATATATATTTAGAGAGAGAGAGAGAGAGAGAGAGAGAGAGAGAGAGAGAGAGAGAGAGAGAGAGAGAGAGAGAGAGAGAGAGAGAGAGAGAGTGTGTGACAGAGAGAGTTAGAGAGGGAGTGGTTTAATTTGATGAAGAGTGTATTATGTATGCCAATTAACTTAGTTTAGGGAACAAACAATAACGCCAAAACAATCATGCTACAAAAGTAATCTGAATAGCGTTGACGTCATTTGAATCATGACGATGCTATTTGAATAGCTTTTCAAGACAGAATTCAAAAGTTGCATACAATTTCTGTATGCCGGATAAAAACAGTGACGATATGATACATTCATCATGTTCATTTAAACAACTGCACACATGAACACACGCACATGCGCACGAATACACAACATCTGAATTCAGACTAATAGCCTGAGGGAAAGACAATTTCATCATTATGGAATTCTGTAACTTTCAGGTCAATAACGAGATGGACAAAATAAACATTCAAAATTGCACGTGCTTCTCTATCAATACACTGCTACAAATTGACATTAATTTGATAAAGATATAAATTTATTCAGCATAGTAATTTGATTTGTATTATTATTATTATTATTATTATTAATATTATTATTATTATAACTCATTATTATTACTATTTTTGTACTTTAGGCTGGTCAGATACGTAAAATAACTAATTCAAAATGAAATTAGGAATTATTTAACAGCATGTCGTAAAACCGATTAGTTTTTTGTGGAAATACAGGATCACGTAGTCCAGTTGTGAGATACACTGAAGTTGCCAACGTCTGTGTTGACGTTCTCAACTTTTTATTTGACAATAATTAGTTTTGACGTGTAGTAAAGGAGTGAATTTCCTGACTGCACATTTTGACCTGCCACATTAATTTTGTGAAGAGTCCTTTAATATATACTTAGTACTTAGAATTTACTTTGACTTCTAATCTTTCTTGTCATAGTTGCCTTCTTAGTTACTAGACTAAATCCCTATGGTTTATTTCCTTTTCAACTGTAATATACTAAGCTTATAATCAACCGTTCTATCATACTTCTCACCGGCTCCTCTATTGGGTGCCCTTCTGTCCCAGTGATTGGTTCGGCAGGATGTAGGGGTGTGAGGAAGCCCTGTACCAAATAAATTGCTATTGTCATTATTATTATTATTATTATTATTTTTATGATTGGTAGTAGTAGTAGTAGTAGTAGTAGTATCGTATGAAATGAAAATTGTTTAAAATTATGCTGTATTATAACTATTACTTGTACTATATGCTGGTCAGATTAATTCAACTTTAAGTAAATTAAAAATTATTTGATAGTATGTGGTAAAACCAAATATTAGAAACATTTTTTACTTTTAACAGTGGAGGATAAAAACCCCATACCCGCAATAAAAAATTCAAAGCAATATAACAGTTCGAATGTGTCATTGTTTTGTCATTGTTTATTTAAATGTTAATGTTGAATTAAAATTTTTGATTGAATTTTCACTTGAAGTTTATCTGTAACCCACCTAAGGTTTTTAAGGAGAGTGAACACTTACATACGAAGATATTTGATAATGAATTAAGACATTCGAAGCAACTAATTTTATATGTCATAAACCACAAGATGGCTGCCTGTAAAGAAAGTGGAGGCAACATGTGAATTAGATGGAGAACGAAATCCTCAGGCCACTTAATGAGTAAATACTATGTGCGGTCGAAACAGGCAGTGGCCTAATCGCTACAGTGAAAGTGATGATAATGACCAGTGGCAAAGATAATGATAATGATAGAAGTGGGTTGCAAATATGATAATTAATTTCTATCCTTTTGTTGCATTCTGTGTGTAGAGCTATGTTTATCGAACAACGATCTGAGAAAATTAAACAACCATCAATTACAAGAACCCTCTATACAAATCGAATTAAGCACGACTTTTTTAGCTAGACTTTAAAAAAATTGTATTTAAAGCCACACACATTACATAAGTTGAACAATACAGTATTTCTCTATTCAGCATATATAATAAGATATTATACTGTAGTAGGTAGGTATACTCTGCTGCTGAATCCAAATATAATTTGCAGAGTTTGAAAATTGTGTGTAGGACTTGGATTTTATTACGCTTAGGTAAATTTATAGTGCTGAATGAGAAATCTAAATTCTTACAGTACGTTCTGATAATATTTGAAACTTTTGTGGCTATACGCGAGTTTCTACATCGCCGTAGAATCGATTTATTTTAAGACAAAACTGGTATAGCTAGCAGGTTATTAAGTATTTACAATGGGAAAAAATTAAAGGATGTTTATATACATATACCCTTTCTATACTAACGCTCGATAATAAATTTATTCTAAGTAAGTTTAGAGTAATAATAATTATAATATATAAGGAGTAAGTATAGAACAATAATAATAACATTCTACTACCACTCGAGGATTTATTTGACTAAAGTTATTCTCAATGTGCCTTAAAATATATTAGCAATTTTAAGGGAACTAATAAAAACTAATAATGCTTGATTGATGTTAGAGAGCCGATTTCAATTCACTGAATCATAATATTTGGAGCTGAGAGCACGAGAATTCCTCCAGTTTACAGTTATTTACACAGTTTAGTTAGTTTTGTAATTATTTAGCAAAAACCTTTGCGAAGCGCAGGTAATTATTTCAGCCTATGACATGTCCATCACAGTGTTTCAAAGAGCGCAAACAGAAAATTCACGTTGAAGATAAAGATGAACAGATATTTATTCAAAATTTTAAAAACATATTTGGAATGAACTCTAGGATTTAATTTATGTGCAGTACAAAACAAACAAATAATTTAATTAATCTTCGGAAACCACAGACAAAGTGGTCTATTTATTTGCACATGGGGGATAAAGTTGAATAAGGTGGACTTAGATTAGAATTTAGTGCAGCCACAGTTGGACTAAACGTATTGCCACTGTGCATTTTAATTATCCACCACCTGTTGATAATCCCACCTACCGGGGCGACGGTTTAACTTGGTTTTATGCAAATGTATTATAATGTAGGATGGTAGGATGTAGATAGAAAAACAACACATCACTGAGGCTGAGATACGGTAGATATTAACCTTTTGATACTGTGTTCACAGCTCATATGTAAAACATTACTAACCTATTAAACTCATGGCCTGTTAAGTCTAAAGCACTATTTATTAGGCTTATTATTAAAATAAAACAACTAACTCTAGGTTCACGTTTAAGTTCATGTGTGGAGCAAATTGATAATAATTATAAATATAATTATATTAAATATAATATTATAACATCGCCAAATTCAGATCATATTTGATAAATATAAGTATGTAAGAAATGCTAAAAAGTAATATATTTTAATCAATAAATAATGAAGAGAAAAAAAATATAAAATGTAATTAAGAAAGAAGGAGGAAGAATTATAAACTAAAAGTGATTATTAAAGAAACTCACAGACTAGACTGACAGAAAAACGACTTTCACCCAACCCCAGAGATTGGCCAGCTAAGAACCAAAATAAGAGGAAACAAGATGAGAAGTAAAGGAGAAGAAAAATGAAAATAAAAAGGGAACAAACCAACTATAAAGGAAATAAAATGAAACGAGGCGAGAAAACACAGACAAGTAGTAGGGAATAGAGAAGGGAGAAATAATACAATCAAATATAATAAAGGAAATAAAACCGGTAAAGAACCAATATAAAAGATAAATGTTAGTATGGAATAAGTGACAAATGTAATTAATAAAATTTGATAAAACCCGATAAATAAAAATACACTAGCCAAAGAATTAGAAGTGTATGTAAGTAAGAAATAGAGAAAGACATGAACTTAATAATTATAAATAATATGTGTAATGAAAGAGAGAGATATTGAGATAGTGAGAAATAAACTGAAAATAACTAAGTGACAAAGAAAAGTAATGATAGGGATTACCCACTATAACACTTACACAATAAACACTTAAATAAAAAGTTTAAGAAGTGTAAGAAGTGCCCATAGTGAAAGTGAAAAAACCCTAAAGTAAAATGATAGAGAAAAAACACTAAACAAATTATAATAAACACAAGATAATTTAAAAGTGAAAGTGATGAGTAAATATAAATATTGTCAATGATAGCAATAGGAAAAATAGTGAAAGCTAAGATAAACACTTAGTAAAAAATTAACAAACACTAAAGGTTTAATAGTGAACAATAATAATATTTAAGAAAGGTGTTCAGAATAGTATTTAAAATAAACCATTAATTAAGTAGTAATGAACACTGAAGAGTGACGTTAACTGTATTGATTAGAAAAGAATCTTATTGTAAAGTTTTAAAGTATATAATAGAATTTAAAGGGGAGAATTCCATGAAAGAGTAATCAGATACTGATACCATGGAGTGAAGGCAAAGAGTATTTATAAAATAAGAAGTTTAAAACAATCAATAAACACCCATGTTATAAGGGATGATTTTTGAAGTAAGTTCAAAAGAGGTGAGGTTGTTTATCACCCAAAAAATAAAATAAAAGGTAATGAATTGTACACCAATATTACATATTAAGCGTTAAATAATTGTTTAAGCAAGCTTATGAATAGGATATGGCTGGGGTAATTATACCAACCATAGACCTAAATGTTGTATTTTATGTGATAAAAAAATAGTAATTAATAGCCATATTGTTGACATTGGCGGAGTAAATAAGTAAGAAAGGAAAGCAATGTATGACTTAGAAAACGAGAAAACCAGTTAGTAAATAATTAGCAGTACATGATGTATAAAATAGTAGTAACATACAAATAACACAAAAGGAACCAAAACACATCAATAGGTAACAAAACCAGTTATAAGAACAAAATAAAGCATTAGGCTAAAATAAGATGTAATGGATATGAAATAAGTAAAAATCAGTAATGGCTACTTAGGCTTAATAAATGACTAACTGTCAAACACCAACAAATACAAATTGTATGAAAATAACCAAGTAATTAACAAATCCAAGGTGAACAATCAACCAAGGATAAATTGTAAATCTTATTAAAAGCAAAACATTAGAATAAGGATTTAAATTAAAAGAGAAATGTAATTAGGAAATATTAAAATAATTGTAAAATTATAAAACATGAAATAACCCAATCTTGTAGGATACCAAAATAATCTTTGGAAGAAAATACAAATAACAGTGATA
This sequence comes from Magicicada septendecula, assembly GCA_034769895.1. Classification (NCBI taxonomy): domain Eukaryota; kingdom Metazoa; phylum Arthropoda; class Insecta; order Hemiptera; family Cicadidae; genus Magicicada; species Magicicada septendecula. Next base: position 389,574,112 of record CM068368.1, on the reverse strand, counting down.
ATAATTAATACTTAGGAAGGAAGACAACGGAATTAAAGCAATCAGAAGATATACAAGGATTTTGAAAAGATTTCAGATTTTAATAACAATGGATTTATAGTAAGATTAACCAATCAGATTTAATTAGTAACCATAGCAACTGCCGTTAGGGACGGTTTTACCGTTGAATATCGTTACTCGTAAAGTGACGCTCTTGGAAAACAGAAGCCAAATTTTGAACAACCAAATATTTAATTTAAAATGTTATCAAAGTAAACCAAATTACCACAAATGAACGAGAAGGAAGCAGACGATGACTGAAACCAATTAACTGATGTCGAAGACCATTTAAATCCAAAAGAAGTGAATAAATTACTCCGATTAAATTGAAAAAGTTGCCAGAAGCCCAAACAATTGAAAATTGAATACGATTGCACCTCCAGTCCTTTTTACCAGACCAACTGCTTACCCCCAGTCTACTAAGTTGTTAAGTATCATTTAAGTTACCCAAATTTCCGAAAAACGCACTTTAAAAATTTCTCACTATACTATGAAATTTCACTAAACTGAATTTATTCTCTTTCAAAGATTAAATAAAAAACTAAGACATTGAAAATTTGTCAACTTATAAAATTAACCTATAGTTAGTTTACGAACCTTTGAAACACTTTTACTACACTCCAAAAAACAAATTATAGCTACACGTTATATTATTCAAGTATAAATAATGTAAGGTTGTGTATTTTTATTATTGTAATTGCATCTAATCCTTCTATCGTAATCTCAAGAATCCAGACGATCGAACGAAAATATTTGTATACTATTTCGGTAGACGCCATTATGGTGTATCTGTTATGTTCAGAATCGATACGTCAAAACCCAGAGAAAATTGTCTTAGATTAATTGCCGGTGCAAAATTAATATAAAAAACCAAATATAACTTGTGTCACTGAATAAGTAATAACCATTAACTAATAAACCAATACTGTGTGTAACCAATGTGTTTTATTTTCATTAGGAAAGTGTATTGTAAATGTTGTACATTGTAGCGAACAGCTATGAATTGGCGGCAAGCGCTCAAGCAGTAAACACAGCATACTGCTGGCTTGATTGTAAAAATCGATAAGCGGCGGGAACAAGTTTGAATTCTTCCCACCGCCTGAGCGGACTCGCCGATAATACTAAATATTTTAATTGTTTAAAATAAATAATTTGGCGCCACCCGGGATCTATACACACCTAGAGAACCTCAGGTAAGGACGGCGATACCTGGTTATTCGTACGTTCACGACGGACTCAATCAACGTAAAGTACGTTACCGAGCGACGACGGATTGGTAAGACACACTACACAAATTACACTCTTACACGTTTACACTAAGGCAGAAATAGACGGATAGAGGATCTGTAAAAATATGTAATCGTTACGTGAAAACAACATAATAAATTGTTAAATACCAAAGAACGTAATACTCAAATTACCACTTGTTTAAAAATAACCACACTCGCATTATAATAATGCGTCATACAGATATCAAATATGCATTATACACAAATATAACAAACAGCAATGGAAACTAAGTTCTACAAAATATATTTCCAATTGTATTAGTAAATCACTTAACGCTTATATCAATCCCTCCTGATAATCAGAATAACTAAGAAATTGAAATGTATTTGTAAAAGATGCCAGCAAAAGAAGGTCTTTGCAAGAGCTGTAGTTTTTCCTACGTATATCTTACATCTACGATGAATCATCAGTTACACAATTGTTCACCTCCTAATAAATATATATATATATATATATACACATACATATAAATATAAATACAAATATAAATACAAATACAAATACAAATACAAATATATATGAAAATATAAATATAAACATTATAAATCCTAAGTATTCTTATTATATCATTATATATTGTAATATTTTAAAGTAAATATTATTTTAATCAAAATATTAATATCAAACCTTCAATTTGTATTTGATAAAGCATATTATTTTTATAAATGGTTTGCTATGATTTTAAATTTTAATAATGATTCAAAGTCAAACACCCAAACCATATAAAAGAATTTTTTAATTTGTTCATCACATATGTTTAGGTATTTAAGACTATATGTTTTTAAAGTGTACTGAATAGCAAAGATATGTTATGTTTTCAGACTGTATCCTTATAAAAGAAAATATTGTGAATTTTGTAGTTTCAAATTTTAATAATCAATTCATTTTCTTTGCAATATTTAATAAACCGTTGATTGAGTCTTTTACTACGTTTTAATTAATATTTCATGTCATTAACGTCTCACTCCTCTTTTTAAAAAATACGTTTATTGTGCAACCACATATACGTACTTAACGCAACGAACACAAAAAAATCCTACGACTGGCTGTTCTTTAACACTATATTTGCGTTGGGTACATGGTCAGAAGTGTATTCATTTTATATTACTTATAACGTTGCAACACACACAAACACATACACACACACACACACACACACACGTATAGTCCGCACGGCACATAGGTTTACTATAGTTGGTCTGTCATTTATGCTACTTATACGTGCTTCCGTAAAGTAGTTTCAGAGCTGTATTTAATTTACCATAAGTGTGTTTCTGTCGAATGGCACTTGTGAAGGAAATTTTGGGCGGTTCCTTTGTTAATAAGGACAAATGGAAACGTTTTCCCTCCTTTAACCATTGGTCTCCGAAGAATGCCCCGAATAAAAAGAAGGATGTAGTATAATGGTGAAATGTGTATTGTGCTGCAGATCACTTATACACTCTGAAAGCAGATTAAAGAGAAGAAAGCTGGTAAGTGTGTTTGAAACTGGTAAGCTGTCTGGAAAAAGTTTTCTGGTAAGCTGTGTCTGGAAACTGGTCAACTGTGTTTGAAAGTTTGTCTGGTAAGCTGGTGGGTACCTAAGAAACTTATTATTGAAAAAGGAAAGCTAGAATTTTAAAAACATTAGTAAAAAGACGTTAGCACATAATGTAAGGAACCGAAACCAAACAGGTAAAAAAGCGAAATTTTCGATTTCTGAGGATACAGAAATAGTTTTATGAAATATATGTCAATTACTATAATAATAATTTCTATAAATATAGAAACCTATAAAATAATTTTATTTATGATTCTCCGTCTCTCATTCAGTAGTACTGGTGTTGTTTTGCTATGTAATATTTTAAAAAAGATGGATTTATTACAGTTACACGATATTTAAAAAAATTGTATGTTCTCAAACATTTAGGGTCTCTTTTTACCGTATATATATTTGGTAAATCCTTTCGATGAATTGACGACCGAATCTCTCTGTCTCTGTCTCTCATCTCTCTGTCTCTCTCTCTCTCTGTCTCTCTCTCTCTCTCTCTCTCTCTCTCTCTCTCTCTCTCTCTCTCTCTCTCTCTCTCTCTCTCTCTCTCTCACTCTCTCGCTCTTTCTCTCGCTTTCTATTACCGAGAGCAATTTAATTGTTACCGAAAAAACTGAACTATACAGACAATTGAAGACCATGAATTATGGAAACGCCACAGTGACGTCATAGAAAGCGAAGAAGCTGTTTTAGTACGACGTAGCAAACAGAGCAAAAACTGTTCATAAAATGTTGACGCAGTATGTTTGCAGTCTGATAAATAATACAAGTGCACTAGTTACTCTCGGTGCGGTGTATCATAAAGAACAAAAGATCGTGAACACGACAATAAGACAGATGTTCGGTTGTACAGGTTACACTTGGAATTTCCATAAAATTTTAAAGCTAAAGCGTAACAAAGCCAAGAGATGCCGTGCCACTATGAATCATTCATCCATTTCGAAGGAACAAAACGGCTTCAGGTATACATCTCACATTTGTATTATTATCCCATCCGTTATTAATGAGATTCCAAGAATCATTCCAGTTCAGCTAATATTAATTAAACAATGTCTTGACAACAAATCAACACGATTATTTTAAAAAAACATAAAACAATCACTAATCGAAGCAGCTAGATCAGAACCTGAGCACAGTAACTGTGAATAAATCACCGGTTTCGACTAAGGAAATAATAATTACACCGAGAAGCTAATAATATTAATATTATTATTAATATTAATAATAATAATAATAATAATAATACATTTTTTGAGGAGGGAGAATGCATTTACGCACTGAGTGTGGGATTACCGACACACATGGACTACCCACTAAAATCCCGCCTATTGAAATCTATATATGGCCTGGGACTATTTACCAAATTACTTCAGGCTAGACCTTTTCCCTGCTCGCAACGGCTCATGTTTGACCGTTTACAGATGGACCAGGTCCGCTTTCGTAGCTTGCTCCGCTGTTCCGGGCATCCACCCCTCGGAGCATACCTCCGACGATGTTTTCAAAAGCTATCATGCCGATCTCTGCTACCATACTCACAACTACTGCTACCGGCATCCACGACCCCCGAACGGAATAGGCAGCCCGCTGGTAAAGGCCATACCTCTCTTGTAATAGCTACGCTCGGAAATATCCGTGACCGCTCATGACATGTGTCAGGTAGAAACAGACCTCCACATACCTTCCTTTCGGTCCACGGCCTCACGTGCCTGATGAGCATCGAAATCCAGCTTCCCCTCGTCTACTTATTACAGGTTCTTTGCTACCTATGGAAAGTAGGAAGTCGACTCGCGATCTCCATGGAGACCGCAGCTTTTCTGATGTAGACAACTCTCCTCTTTTTGGGGAGGAGATCTATGGGATGACCCCAGTCATCTCTGCTGCGGTAGTATGTTTATTTCCTTGGATCTAATATCCCAGTCGCTTTCAATAGTAATACTGGGATTCTGGTATCCCTTAAAAACCCTCGAGATGAAAAAATCCTCTTCGAAGGGTAAAAAGACTTCCAAATTACTATCTTACTGATAGAGAAAAAGCAGCGGTAGGTCTTGTGGTTGAAGCGCAATCAGACGATCAAACAAAGCGGTTATTAACGTTGAAATGGACTGGTGAAATGATGTTGAAGTGAATCAACATAAAACGTGTTTGTTCATGTATTAAACTGCACGAAGGGTGTGGTAGTCTGCAGGGATCTTCTCACTTACTCTCAGAATGAGATAGTCACTGAACAGTCCTCTTAGGATCATAGCTTGTCGGATGCTGACGTTTTTGCATCTGCTCCACACGTTGTAACAATCAACCGGTCTACACCACCAGACAATATCAAAGCTTAGCTTTGATATCAACAGGCCGATGGTGAGGGCTTCATATCCCAACCTATGCAGTATCACCAATGTTTCCAGTTTGGACATAATAATACAATAATAGTAATAACAACAACTACAAGTACAAGAAAAATAATAATATTAATAACCATAAAACTCACACGATTACTCTCCACGGGCGCTAACACGCACACACACGCGCGCGCGCACACACGCACGCACGCACGCACGCACGCACACATACTCAAACACACACAGTCTTCCTCTTTCTTCAGACGGAGTGGTTTAATAAAGAAATGAATATCGGTAGACGACATGTAAGATGCTACTTACGTAACAACAATTTATAACTTTAAGAATGATTACTTTCCTAATAGGCATTGTGATATTTTACAGCACTAACAAACTTATTCATTTATTATGTCTCACTTCGATTTAATGTTTTCACGGTTCTGAGAATAATCTATCAATAAAATGTTCAGATATAATACGATTTTTAATATTTTTTACCAAGAGATTCTGCTTTTCCTTCTGTGTGTATATAAGGATCAAAACCTATTACGTCGTTTGCCGTTACAACTGGTCTTTCTTTTTAGACGATTGAGTGCTTGTAAATGAATTTATACTTTCTGGGCATATTACCAGAAGCAGAAATTATGTGTATTTGTTGAACTGCTCTGTGAAATGGAAAAGAGGAAACAATATCTATAAGGTCTTCCTAAATGGGCGAGTAATCTGATAGCAAGAAAGTCCGGTGGTGGGGCTTTCACCTTCGAGCCTCCAGACCTGCCCTAGGTTTCATTCAAAAACCCACCTCCTAGGCTCTTCCGCTCTATCAGCTATTGGAAATTTTCCTCCTCCGTTTTCGTGACCGTTACCTATTTGCCACCTGTTACTTTAGGCCAGGGCCCTATAACTGGGTCCTACCATCCTGACCCAGATGGACCCAGTCTTTTTTTTTTAACGAGGTTGATATTCCTCCCATTTCTCTTTTACTCATCATTTTGCAAGACGAGGCCCCGGGCTTGGAACCAGAAGTGACACCGTTGGCAGAGTTAATCAACAGATTCCCTCAATATTTATCTATCTAATCATCTGTAGTGAAATAAGTTATGCTGGTTTTTTACCAATCCCTTTTCAAAACCTTCTCAATATCTAGCTTATTTAGAACCTCGGGCTATAGATGGGTTGAATGGAAAGCTATCCGTAAGATATGTCTTATTGTTACTACGACGTTACTATAGCTCTGTGCCATGCTTCACTTAAACTGACCTTCCAATCTTTTAAAACGGTATCCAAAGCTTTATTTAAGGTAAATATTATATCAGATATAATTACAATTTTGTATGTTCAATATGGTTTAAAGTGGCATCAAACGTTTTAAAATATTCGGTTTATGGGATAAAGCTGTACTGCAAAAAATACTTGATTTAATTAGTTTGGAGGGCGTTTAATGACCATGACTAGTTCTTTGTTAAGTCATTGTTACACATGTCGTTAATTCTTTCAGTTTAAATGAAAGCTGCGCGAAACGATAGACACGTACCAAACACAAGTTTTAATGGGTGGTATTCAGGAGTAAGCAGTGATTAGTACTATACGTACGCCGGTTAAATTAATATCAAAATGTTATCAAATTCACAAACATATTCAGCACACAGAGTTTTCAATCTTTCTGCAGTAGTTGGACTGAAGATTGCCTTTTTATGGGAGTATTTGTAACACTTTTAACATGAAAATATTAGAAACTTCTTTTGTACCAGAAAACATACGCTTCCTGCTGTCCTGTTTTGTACAAAAACCTTTTTTAATATTTTAAATTAAACTAATTTTTCCGGAAAATGTATATTATTTATCTATTTAGTTCTCTATTCCTTCGTCCGGTCTTATTCCTTTATTCACTGTCCTAGGAAATCATTTTTCTTATCAGGAGTTTTAAAAAAATAAATTCATAAGCCCTTGGTTATGAACGTGTTTGTTTAAACAAAGCATATGGCCGAACCATCTTGACTCTCCACTTGCATGAAACATACTCTATATTTATGAAGCAGAGTGATCAGCATTAGACTTATTTTGATCTATTTTACGTTTAAGTAAATCATTGGAATACATATATTTCATTGTACGTTGTACCTTGTATATTTATTTATTATGTTTGAATAAGAAATACATTTGTTACATTTCAATCTTTATAAAAGTATAGTTTTGTCAACTAGCAAACTCCTGCTTTCTTTCACCGAATATGATTTTTAAAATGTATTTTATTCACAATGAAGTGTATATTTAATATGACTGTTGTGTTGGTATGAGCGGTTAAAAATGAATGTATCATGTGTGGACACCAAGGCTGTTCGGAAGCATTATTATGTATAGAGTCCATCGTAAAAACAGAATAGATGTGTTGATTAATATATAACGTGAATAATACTTTATGTAAATATTTTTTATCAATTTTCAACTATTTCTTAAGATATAGTTTACAAAATAAGGACTTAATTCAGCAATCATAATCTAGTAATTTATACATAATTACCTTTCTTTCAAAGTCAAGACACCGAGTGTAGGATTGTGATTTTAATTCTGTATTAACTTTACAAAATATAGTTAATATTTATCCTGTATATCTAAATAATGCCATTATCTCCTTGAAAGGGGATGAGAAACTAAAAAGTGTTACCTCTGCATGGTAACATCCCTCTATTGTTATAACTGTATCTTCTATAACCCACTCTGAGATTACGTGCACACACCCTCACTTACAAACATATGTCACTTTTCATCATCCTCACTTTCCTCATCGTGGTTGTTTTTTGTTTTTGTCATCAACATCATAATATCTTATTTACACGCTTTAACATCATTGTTATATGATTTATTAAGGTTTCTGTATGTTTTTTACTTTAAATAGTAAAGTATGTTTTACTTGTGTAGTGTAGGAGGGTTTTATCTCCCTTCTTCCAATTTAAACATTTTCATTTGGTTTTTTTTTTTTTACTTGTTAATTATTTTAGTTTAGCAGTAGTTGTCTTCTGCCTGCTTCCTTACATAGAAAATATTGGTTGAAATTAGTATATTGCAACAGATCAAATTTTATTCCTACTAATAAGGATATAGTGAGTGTGTAAAAATCACAAACAAGTCTATTATGGAGGATATTAAAAATTATTTATTATACACGTAGTTTTTAAAGAGGTATATTGTATTATAAATTGTCATGTATTGTAATTTGCAATAATAGTTTATAATGTTCGATAATATATCGGTTTTACTTGATTGAGGCTACGACCTCAGTACGTGCAATCCTCCGCTTCCTACAGCCGCTCCCGTCCTGGCGTCCTCTTCTTCAGCGTCACTCCTTCCTGGCATCCTCTTTGTCCGGCGTCCCCTTCGTCTGTCGTCCTCTTCGTCTTGTCGTCCTCTTCTCAAATATGTTAAACACACAATGCTTATTAATTTCCCTAGAATAGTTTATTATTTATTGATATGTAAATTTTATCAATTTCAGGGTGAATATGGGTATCAATTTAATAAGGTGTATTAATCGTACAACATCCACGCAATCTTGAAGTGTCTTTAAATTCCCTAAGCGGATATCTTAACTTACACAGAAAGCACTATACTATATTATAATTCTATCTAAATAATTGACCCACTCGGCTCTGTACGCAGAACTTCGTACCGAATACCAAGGATTATGTTAAGTTATACTTTTCTATGTTCGCTCGAGAAAAACTCTCTCACGCACGAGCACAACTTCACCTTGCAACTCTTACAGACAGACTGTGTCGATCTTTACTCTACAGAGAATGAATGTTACTGAATTTAGTGTTTTCCGATTGGCTAAATCCAAGTCACGTGATTGATGCAATCAACAGATATAAACGTTTCCAGAAAGAGTTTGTATAAATATGCACTAACTTGCATTGAATTATCTACAAATTTTTATGACCCTATTAATGATAAGTGTTTCAAATTGAGTTTTTCCTACTTAAGAAACCATATTTCTAAAATAGTTATGAACCATAGAGTACACATAAATTGAAGCTATTTACATAAATAATTCATTGTCAAAGTTTCACATCGATCGGTTAATTACTGCGGAAGATATAGCGATCAGACGTTATCACACCCGCACACGCGCACAAATTCACTCAAAAAAATACATGACAATAAAGAACATCTATTTACGGAGAATTTGGTATACCCTACATGCTTATCCATTTCTAAATACAAAACTTATGGCTAAAAGACAAAGTATTACATAAAACCAATTTAAACATGAAAATACTCGTCATCCATGTGCTCTGATACAAACAACATAGCTTATCATCCTGTGTTCCGTTGCAATATATATATATATATATATATATACATATATTGTAGCATGACAGAAAATCCACATTGTTCTAATTAAAAAAAAAATAAATCATGTATAAAATAAAAATAAAATGACCTCAAGGAAAACTACTATAAAAATTAATCAAGGACCACAGTAAAGTGAAATCATAGTTCGAAGAGATAAAATAAATTAAAACCAACCATGCAATATATAATAAATTATAGGAAAATAATGATAGGCCAATGTATAAAGTAATTATACCCAGGTAGTAAAGGAGCAGGTCAGGAAATACCCAGAATAAACAAACCTCTATAATAAAAGAATAACTATAGGAAAAACAACCACATATAATAAAATTAGAAACCCCCAAAAAAGATGAAATGTCCCTAATAAAAGTACAATACCATAAATTAAGAATAAATGTAAAGTATGTGTAAGTAAAGGTTCTAGATATATAATTAAATGTGTACCAGTGCAAATTATTTTCATAATGAAAAGCAAATCCTGATGATCTCATATAAGTGATATTCTTTATCATACAATACCAGATAAAATGACAAAAAATAATATAAGAGTATGCAATAAATAGTGAAGTGAACAAGGGGAAATCCCTAAACTAAAACCAAAAACAGCAAAGGACTTCATACAATTTAATTTTAATAAATAATTTAAATGAAAAAACAGTTGTGTTGTGTTGATGTTAACAGTTCATTGAACTCAAGACTTGAATGTTGGAGATTGAGTATACTTTTTGTTGTTATAGAATATATTTATTATGTTTTAAGGATACCAATTAATAATAAACATTACTGTAATTAAATAAGGGTAGTTTAATTAAGATGTTGTAAGAATTGTATGTCAGAGAGGGTATTAGCAAGCTGAAATAATAATAAACATTGAATTTGAACTAACATAAAATGTAGGCCAAACGGTAAATATCACCCACATTATAATTAGTAAATAAGTTATTAAAATTAATTAAATCGATGAAAATTGTTTAGTGTAAATCAATAACTGTGTATTATAACTGTAACAATACTTTGTAAAAGTATTGAATGAATGTATAAAATATTATTAGAAAAAAATGCAAGTGTAATAACACTGTAGTCTAAGAAAAAGCCTAAATTTAATATAATATTCAATTCATTTAACCAAATCATAAAAGTACTGAGAATTAAAGAAATCAACCTATAATAAGTCAATCAATGATCTTGTTCAATGTTAATTAGAATCTAACAGAAATTGTAAACCATTTAATGTGACAGGAAGTACAGTTTAAAGCCTACATTCAAATATACAGTAAATATGACTTTCTGAGTTAAAAAATACTGTAAATTATATCATGTGTGGTATTAAATAACGCAGAATTAAATAAGAAAATTGATTATGTAATTAGTATTTAATAAGAATAAGTAATAAGCAAAATGTAATTAATCATATAATGTAAAATTCAATTATTTTAGTTCAACATATCATTTAGGCGGAAATGCCAGATGATTAAAACAATGTCAATTTAATATTAAATCAGCCAGGACCTTTTGTATGAAGAAGAAAAGGAGTTAGTTGATTGTTAAACGTTGAGATGCACACATCGGAACGATCTCACACAAATTAATTATTTAAAAGAGATAGAAGAAAAATTTTGGATATGAACTAAACCTATAAAAAATAAACCAGAGAAATTTAAAAATATGAGTCAACATTGAGTTCCAATGGAAAAAATCAAATTAAGCTATTTATGAAGATTAGAAGGCGTAACCCAGATATAAGAACATATAAACGTTAATTCAGAATTTTATCAATACGGAATTTGCCATTGTAAACCTTATGAACTATATGGAACAAGAACACATTTGAACACTGATTGCCGAGCCGAATAATTGACCACTAATCCAGGATAATTACACTGTTACGAAGAGAAATTAGTCACTACTGCTTGGATGAGGAACACTTAGAGAATAAACATTTATTTGAAGAAATTCCGTTGTGAAGACTTCGTACATACGCAGCACGGGGGCGGCCATTTGGACGAAATTTTGATGAAACCCAGAGCGAAATAATAATTTTTGAGAAAAAAATATATATAATATAACTATCATCACTACTTTAATTTTAATTATAATAAGAACCATTGGAAGAATGACTGCCATAACATAAAACTAGTAGAACAATTAATAAGAACCAAAAGGAAAAACAAGAAAAAAATGCTATTAATATTGATAACCAAAAGAAGATTATGCGAACAATAGAAGAAATAAAGAGAATTCAGACGAGAAAAGATTTACACCCAATAACTAGTGATAAATACATCAACAGAACTTCCAACCATGAGAAAAATTAATATATCAACAGAGCTTTCAACCATGATAAGAATAAATATATCAGCAGAGCGATAAAACATTAGAGGAGTAGATAATAAGAAGAATAAATGAGATAGAAAGTATTAGCAAATCTGAGCAACTACGAAGTGAGGTATCCAAGGAAGTTTTTTATTAGTCGAAAAATAGACTATTCTTGTATAATATGTATTTAATGACTGTCTGTAGATGAACAAGAACACATTTGAACACTGATTGCCGAGCCGAATAACTGACCACTAATCCAGGATAATTACATTGTTACGAAGAGAAATTAATCACTACTGTTTGGATGCGGAACACCTAGAGAATAAACATTTATTTGAAGAAATTCCGTTGTGAAGACTTCGTACATACGTAGCACGGGGGGGGGGGGCATTTTGACGACTAGATTCCAAGCATCAGCTGAGATGACGTCAGACTATGCAGAGCAGTTGTTTCGAAAAAATTAAATATTACTAACATTTGTATAGTAATTATTATTTCTATTTTATAATTAAGAATTTTTTAATGTAAGTGTTGTAGGCCTACTTTTCAGTTTGCCCTTTCTCTGACTATTTAAATAACAGCTAAAAGAACCTGTAATTTTCATAAATAATTTGTATAATGAAATCAATTACCCTGAGATATGATTTTGCGAGCTGTCGATTAGCCGATCGGTTCAGAATCGATTAGTCTCTATAACATTAATAAATTCATTGAATATTATAATTTTGAGTTTTACTTATTAGTAAACATATAGATAGAAGAATTTCAGACAATATTTGACACCTGGACTCCAAGAAAAGAAGAGAATAACATCATTGAAGGAGTACACTCATTGAATAACTGAAGACCACCAATCGATTATTACATTTTATAATCTAGTTAACGCGGAAAAACAATTCTTGTTATTCGAACATAATAAATTAACTAAATTATTGATTGAAGGAATTAAGAACAAATAAATAAATAAATAATTAATAATTAATAAATCATAAAAAAAGAGAGAAAAAATAATATAGAAATTATTTTCATTTTCAAACAAAATTTTTTACCAAGTTATATCATAAATTGTTGTAACACCGAAACTCAAACCCATCAGATTTGGTTTTATTACAAAATTGACGCTACAAACGTGTGGCTTATCATATAATCAAAACCCGAAATTGTGTTTTATTACAATATGTATATACAGGCCTCTATTATTTTTATTGAAATTGTTGATATGAAATTGTAGTTCAAAATTGTAATCGATCAATAAAACAAAATTGAAACGCTCACACATTCATACACACACACACACACACACCACAAAATTTACAAACGAATGGCGTTTATTCAGATGTTTTTAAAAATAACAGAGTAACTCTACGCATTAATTAGGTTAATCCAGTCTTAAATAAATCTGTGCTATAAGTGGAGCAACAATATTGTTTAATGGAACTCTTTCACAACCAAGGAATTCTTGGATCGGCACCATTACGATTTATACGTATTTGGCGTTGCTGTTCTGCAACTTCTTTATGTCATGATAAGAATACTGTTCATGCTTCTCCGCATCACCTTCTTCTTCAGAGTAACAACAACCATAATGACAAATAGATAATGATTCCGAGAACGACTTTTAAGAAATACCGAAGGATAAGAATATTAACAATTTTGTACAGCCTGTATAATACAAAAATGGAGTTAACTTCTGGAATTCGCTATATAGGTTATACAAGGTTTGGTATTTGACACACACGCGAACTCACTCTATAGTTGAGGATGGTCCTGTAAAAGTCGCTTCTGCTGGAACATTTGGGTACAATGTCAAGTGTTATGCCCTGATAGGGAATTCTACTGTTACTCCTCAGGACCATTTGTTTATTTCGTGTTTTTATATACCATAATTACGATTTTTTATTATCCTTTTGCTACACACACACATATATACATTTATACAAGAAACAAATATATATGTATATATATATATTGCGACAGTACAGATAAGTGCTGTACTGAGCATTGAATATAAAAATGTAAATATACATAATAAATTGTAAAATAATTAATAATGTATTAGAAGTAAACATGTCAGGGATTGCAAGCTTGGCTCAGACAAACATATGGACAGGTGTTTCGAACTGAATCGACTTGTACACACACACAGATGTATCTGAAAGTGTGTACAACAGTATTTTGCATGTGTGTGTGACGCAGGTCTATGCAGGCGAGTTTGCCACCCCAGTATGAAATTGCGTAATTACTGTTTTTCCGTAATTATTCATAAACTATAAATAAGGAGTAAAATCCAAAGACACAATAAAATGTAATAAAATTAACTACATACTGTGTAAGAAAACCACGTTAAAAGGACACACCGTACGAGTGTAGTGGCGAAATAACTGTGTACAGATCGAAAGGGTAAAGTTACAATGTCCAAAAGTACAGTGAACATGTGTAGTGAAAATAGTTATAAGATGGGTATAAGAGTATACATACAGGACTCTACAATTCTCAGAAATATAAGAAATAGCGAAATTGACGAGGAGTGGGGAAACAAAACCCAGAGACAATTTCAGACATGTCGATTTCGTACAACTGCAGGTGTTAACCAAGACGTGGGTATGAATAGGACACACACGCTACAGTTGTATCTATTTTGATCACCCACAGTTGCAGCGGGAGCTTCTGCCCGTCCGCACGGAGTATTTATTTTTTTGTAAATAGTTTCTTCCTGAGTTGTAAATACAATCACTTTTAAATAGTAACAGAATTACACGAGAAGAAAATCCATATAAGATGATCAACTAACGTCCGAAACAGCACGAAAAGAAGTAACATGAAGTTCCGGAGAGCGAGAGAGCTGACGACTTAGTTCCAGAGAGTGAGACGACGCTGGAGTCTAGAGCGGCTGCGCTGGACAAGAGGAACATTACTGAAGTCTGGAAACGATGCTGGACAAGAGAAGCGACGCTGGACAAGAGGAATTGATGCTGGAGTTCGAGACGAGAACGATTACAGATGGATTGATTGCGATTGAATATGATTGACAACAAAAAGGTGATAAACAACTTATTTATCTCTTAGTCGAACAATTAACTCAAAGACAATTAAAGGCATTCTTGTTTTATTTTAAAGTTAAGAGCCACTGTTTCTTGTAAATATAGAGTTAAAATGGTAGATATTATCGAAGTAAGATTAACGTAAACAAGAGCTCAAATTAGTATTGAAATGGAAAGAATGCAAAGCATTGAAGTAAAAAAAAGTAGAGTTTTATAAATCAGTACTGAAAAAGAAAGATAAATTCAGTATCTATTAATATGTTGAATTTGGTTACAATATCTAAAAAAAGAGATATTTAAGCATTGATATTTAGAAGCACACTAATTGTCTGAGTATTCAGGAAATGATATTTTAATAAAGTAATTATTAGAATAGAATATTTAGTCAGTAAGTATGTATACAGCGTAAGCCTTACGGCATAGTAACAAAGCAATTATGAATGTTTTTAAGTCGAATCAAGTGCCTTGCACACAAGTTTATTATTACTAAATAAATTTGAAATACCGTTACAAGTTACAAAGCGTTATTATTACAGGTACACCTGAACCCCAAATACATACACGCCATTATAGTAATGTTATATAAAGAGTATGAGTTAAATTAATGTACAGATTAAAATACACAAAGAAGGGTAATTTGTCACCTTTTGGCGTCCCAAAGAACGTGGGACTCCACAAATTTGAAATGCACTTAAATGTCGGTATTTAAAAATGTTGCATATTTGTCGCCCATGAACGTGTGGCCTGATCCCCACCATTTAATTATTAAAATTTTTTTGTGTAGCTAAATGGTTGCTCTAAAAATAAGGGTGTGTTAAATGAAAAATATATTATATGTAATAATAATTATTTATATTAAACATTAACTGAATGTTATGTTAATTGTTGTGTATTAAAACACAGCTGGCGCCCACAAATAATATTGTTTGTCTACGTAACAGGTGTAACTGTAATGAGTATTAATAATAACTATTAATAAAAATAAAGAAATAAATAAATAAGTAGGTAACGGTTATCAATAATAATTGTTAAACAATCACTACTAAATAAATATTTATTAATACTTCAACATGACGACTCCAGGAAATTTGGACATAGAGGCGTTTCAAACGATGATGCGTGCTTGGATAGACGAAATAAGCACAAAACAAACGGAAAATATAAATGCTAAAATAGACGAATTAAAAGAATCTATTAAGAAACAATTAGAAGAACAAACTTAAAATTTTAAACAAGATACCATAAAAATGCCGGAGAGCGAGAAGAGTTAAAAATTGATAATCTTGAAATAAAACAAAGTATAATTGACAGTAATTCACAGTTAACCGAAAAAATTAGTGACACCAACATACGTATTGATACTTTAGAGTATAATTTTAAACAAGCCTTAGATGAGCAAGTTATACGGATTGAAAATAAACAAAAAGAATTACGTCTCGAGTGGAGAAAAGATTTAAAGGAATCGCATAAACAAATAAAGGATAATTTGAATGATATTTTAAATACTATAAGGCGAGAGCAGGATGATAAAATTCAAACTATTAATAATATGTCGCAAGCAAATACCAGAAAACTTAGAGAAATAGAAACACGTACTGTAGTCATTGAGAATAAAATTAAAGAAACTACAAAGGACCGTTCGGGAGACGTATCACAATGAAAGAAGAAATTCAAGAGGAAATGAACCAGCTACGAAGTGAGTTGAGAAGACGACAGAACCAAATGACCATGTTTCCTACACCAATGGAAGAAAGCAGCAGACTTAAGTTCTCAGGTGGTAAAGGGGAGAACATTATGGAATTCCTAGCTAGAGTAGAGAAGGAAATAGAGAAGATTGGCAGTGCAATAAATGACGTCGAAAAGATAGACTTCGTCACGCGATATCTTAGAGATTCAGCCAGCCAATGGTACTCTATTATTAGAGATAACGTCAGTATATATCAGCAGTTTCGTGAGGCTTTCGAGAACCGATACTTGAATTTACATACCCAACGACAAGTACAGGATCTACTCGAATATGGAAAGCTCAATGCACAAGGACAGCAGAGTATTAAACAATACACAATTACGCAAATAGAACGTGTTGGACACACATCTTAAACCTAAATTCTCAGAATACGAAATTGTTTCAAAGTTATCTTACGATTTTCAGCGAGATATCCAGTTAGCAGTTTATACGCAGGGAATTAAAACCATAGAAGAATTTTTAATCCTTGTGACACAGTCGGAGAATATCAATAAAGGTAATAACACACAATACTGGGAATAAAAACACTCAAATCACCACTATAATTATCACAGAGGTGACAAGAAAGCAATACAAAACACTACACAGCACCGTGATAATTACAAAATAAATTAATCGCCACCAATATACAACACAAAGAACGCGCACAGCTACAGAGACTGAACGAATAAATCCAGCTAAACGACAAGGAGACGTTGTATGGTCGTCCAATCGTAAACAGTTTTCAAAACCAGCTGACAAACGCGTTGCCGCATTACGGAGGTACGACGAGAAAAATTTGAAGAGAGACAGCGAGAAAATGAATGAGATGGAGACAGTAACGTTTCACAGTCAGCCGTCTACGTCAAAAGCGTCACAATGACTGAATAAACGGAAGCAAACTTATAAAATAAACAACATATACCCCTGCGATATTAGGGAGGAATTATTAAGCACCGAACAGGATATAAAGCGAGACGAACAACAAACACAATGTCCTATTGTGACTGTGAGCATAAACAGGTGTAAAATATGGATGCTAGTTGACACCGGCAGCCACCTGTCAGTTCTTAACGCTGCATGGGTTCAACGCAATAAGAAATATTTTAAAAATACTGCAATTTTTCCCGTAAATAATTTAAATATCACAACAGCTACCAATAAAAAAGAAAGAGTTAAACAACAAGCATATGTATCTCTAGCATATAAAAATATAGAATTAGAACACCCCATGATAATTAGCATAAATTGATTTATGATGGAATTTTAGGTATCGATATACTAAATACAATAAATGCTAAGATTAACGTTAATGATAATACAATTGTGTGTAATTATAAAAATGTTCAATATGAATTAAATATGAATAGCGAGGAAGAAGAGTGCAAGGTAAGTGAAATGCCTATTAGTTTGTACAAGCCACAAATACAGTATGGTCCAACTCGACATGTGAATGTGGCAGATGAAGGAATGACGACACAGGAAGAAGAAAAACTGCACGAATTAATAGAAGAATACAGTGATGTATTTAGTTAAGTACCGACGCAGACGACAGTATACGAGCACTCGATAGTTGTGTCAGACCCAACGAAAGTCATTAGGAGGACGTACCCTATCCCAATGCGATACGAGGAAGAGGTTGAACTAGAAATTCGGCGCATGTTTGAAAATGGAGTCATAGAGCGATCGAACAGCAACTTCCTGAATCCTCTAGTGGTAGAAAAGAAGAAAAGTGGTGAGATACGTCTATGCCTTGACATGAGGGAGCTGAAGAGCATTGTATTAAAGGAGTATGACTGTGCGCAAACTGCGGACGAATTATTTACTAAGTGTGAAGGAGCGAGGTATCTGACGAAGCTAGATTTACGCTCAAGTTTCTGGCAGATTCCAATTCGTGAAGAGAATAGAAAGTATACCTCTTTCCTGTATAAAAATAAATGATACCAACACAGGGTAGTAACCTTCGGATTAAGCACGAGTTTGGCAGCCATCGTAAAGTGTCTAGAAAGAGCCCTAGGACCTGAGGTGGAACCCTACACCATGATATTTGTAGAAGATATCTTAGTTGTATCTAAAACGTTAGACGAAGATATAAAACATCTAAGCACGATATTCCACAAGTTTAGGCAAGCGAACATATCCCTTAACCTAGACAAATGTGAATTTATCAAATCCTTTATGCAATTCCTAGGTCACGTTATTTCCTCCTCTGGTATTCAACCCGATCCTATCAAAATTTCCAGCATAACTAATTTCCCTATACCCGGAAATCTCAAAGGGTTAAGAGCATTCTTAGGACTAATAGGGTACTACAGAAGATTCTCACCGTTATATGCAAAGTATACGCAACCGCTACTAGAGCTGACGAAGAAAGGACAGAAATGGAAATGGGAGAAGAAACACCAAAATGACTTTAACCAAGTGAAAAAAGTTATTCATCGAAAATATTATGTTACATCATCCTCAACGTGAAGGAAAATTCGTAATCTACTCCGATGCCAGTGACTACGCAGTAGGAAGTGTACTGTAACAACAAGATACTACGGGAGAGCACCGAGTTATTCGCCAGTAGAGTCTTCAAAGGAGCTGAAAAACACTACTCCACATCAGAAAAAGAAATACTTGCTATAGTGTACGCTTTTAAGCAATTCAGATATTATGTTTATGGTACTCATTTTGAGATACATACTGACCACCAAGCATTATCATTTCTATTGAAATGCAAAGTAACAAATGCCCGATTATTAAGATGGATTTTAGCCATTGGAGAATATTCATTGTAAAGGTAAAGACAATATTATAGCTGATACACTAAGCCGATACATCAAAGAAGAATGTGAAGAAGTCTATGAGAGCGAAAACAAAGAAGTACCATTGTTATCAATTAAATTTAAAGAGAATGATGAAGTAAAACAAATGCTGAAAAATTTAGCACAACAAGATTTGGACGTGACAATAAGGGAGATGAAGGACCAAGAACAGCTACCAAATCATTATAAGGTACTTAATGGAATTCTTTTCATGTTAGTAAGACAAGACTGGAAGATAGTACTAACGAACGACATGTTACAGAAATTAACTCAACCAGCACATGAGAGTTTAGCACATGCTGCCGCTCTGAAATGTTACCTGAGTCTACGAGAGGATTTTACGATTAATAATATGTATCGAAAAATAAAGAAGGAGGTTAAGAAGTGTTATGAGTGTCAAACGGCGAAAGGACCGAATTTACACACATACGTAGAAATGCAGAGCATCCTGAAGGGGAACAGGGGAGAGCTAATTGCAGTGGATTTTCTGGGACCAGTACCACGATCAAGTCGAGGTGTGAAGCACATAGTGGTATGTATCGATGTGTTTTCCAAGGCAGTCCGACTGTACCCAATTATGCGACCCACAACCAAAGTTGTTCTAAATATACTATTGCAGAAATATATTCCGACATATGGAAAAATGAAGAAGGTACTCAGTGACAAAGGTGTACAATTCCAGAGTGAAAAATGGGAGAGGACGTTAAGGGAAAATGGAATACAACCTGTACTCACATCCATAAGACATCCTCAAGGAAACCTTGCTGAGAGAGTTAACAAGGAATTAGGTAAATATTTACGAGTATACTGCCATGATCAACACAATAAATGGGCAGAATATTTATCATTTCTTGAGAAGGCCATCAACGAAAATTATAGTGAAGCAACAGGATATACTCCAATAGAATTGGAAGAAGATAAGAATCCAAACAGGTTTTGGACCAAGTATATGCACAAACCTAATAACCAGAATGTACCTGTACCAATAAGTGTGAATACGCAAAGCAGCGGATAATAGAAAGAGGTAACAAGAGAGTAGATATATTTAATCTAACTCACAAACTACAACAATTTAATGTAGGAGAGAGTGTACTACTCAAAGCAAATCCTGTTGGGAAAAGAAGCGAGAATACGGCGAAGAAATTCTTCAGAGTTTATAATGGACCGTATACGTTAAGACAGCAAGTAGGACAAAACACTTTCATCGTATATGATGAGGTACAGAAGAAAGAAATTGGTAAATTCCACGCAACGTCATTTAGGAAGTTCTACACATAAAAGTAATGAGGTCAATGAAACCAGTCAGATCAGCTGTTGTTGAAGCCACCCTACAAGGTCACGAGCAGTGAGCGTGTGAAGAGGGGAGGGAAAAGTATGTGTACACTCCAATTAAGGGTGAAATGACGAATACTAATCTTTATTATTTGTTATATTTTTTTTACAAACAATAATAATAATAATTTAAAAAAAATTTAATAAATAAATTTATTAAATTTTTTATTACCAAGCAGAGGGATAATGCGACAGTACAGATAAGTGCTGTACTGAGCATTGAATATAAAAATTTAAATATACATAATAAATTGTAAAATAATTAATAATGTATTAGAAGTAAGCATGTCAGGGATTGCAAGCTTGGCTCAGACAAACATATGGACAGGTGTTTCGACCTGAATCGACTTGTACACACACACAGATGTATCTGAAAGTGTGTACAACAGTATTTTGCATGTGTGTGTGACGCAGGTCTATGCAGGCGAGTTTGCCACCCCAGTAGGAAATTGCGTAATTACTGTTTTTCCGTAATTATTCATAAACTATAAATAAGGAGTAAAATCCAAAGACACAATAAGATGTAATAAAATTAACAACATACTGTGTACGAAAACCACGTTAAAAGGACACACCGTACGAGTGTAGTGGCGAAATAACTGTGTACAGATCGAAAGGGTTAAGTTACAATGTCCAAAAGTACAGTGAACATGTGTAGTGAAAATCATTATAAGATTGGTATAAGAGTATATATACAGGACTCTGCAATTCGCAGAAATATAAGAAATAGCGAAATTGACGAGGAGTGGGGGAACAAAACCCAGAGACAATTTCAGACATGTCGATTTCGTATAACTGCAGGTGTTAACCAAGACGTGGGTATAAATAGGACACACACGCTACAGTTGTATCTTTTTTGATCAACCACAGTTGCAACGGGAGCTTCTGCCCGTCCGCACGGAGTATTTATTTTTTTGTAAATATGTAGTTTCATCCTGAGTTGTAAATACAATCACTTTTAAATAGTAACAGAATTACACGAGAAGAAAATCCATATAAGATGATCAATTGACGTCCGAAACAGCACGAAAAGAAGTAACATGAAGTTCCGGAGAGCGAGAGAGCTGATGACTTAGTTCCAGAGAGCGAGATGTCACTGGAGTCTATAGCGGCTGCGCTGGACAAGAGGAACATTACTGAAGTCTGGAAACGACGGTGGACAAGAGGAACTGATGCTGGAGTTCGAGACGAGGACGATTACAGATGGATTGATTGCGATTGAGTATGATTGACAACAAAAAGGTGATAAACAACTTATTTATCTCTTAGTCGAACAATTAACTCTAAGACAATTAAAGACAATATTGTTTTATTTTAAAGTTAAGAGCCAATTTTTCTTGTAAATATAGAGTTAAAATTGTAGATATTATTGAAGTAAGATTAACGTAAACAAGAGCTCAAATTAGTATTGAAATGAAAAGAATGCAAAGCATTTAAGTAAAAAAAAGTAGATTTTTATAAATCAGTACTGAAAAAGAAAGATAAATTCAGTAGCTATTAATATGTTGAATTTCGTTACAATATCTAAAAAAAAGAGATATTTAAGCATTGATATTTAGAAGCATACTAATTATCTGAGTAGTCAGGAAATGATATTTTAATAAAGTAATTATTAGAAAAGAATATTTAGTCAGTAAGGATGTATACAGCGTAAGCCTTACGGCGTAGTAACAAAGCAATAATGAATGTTTTTAAGTCGAATCAAGTGCCTTGCACTTATTACTAAATAAATTTGAAATACCGTTACAAGTTACATAGAGTTATTATTCCAGATACACCTGAACCCCAAATACATACACGCCATTATAGTAATGTTATATAAAGAGTATGAGTTAAATTAATGTACAGATTAAAATACACAAAGAAGAGTAATTTGTCACCTTTTGGCGTCCCAAAGAACGTGGGACTCCACAAATTTAAAATGCACTGAAATGTTGGTAATTAAAAATGTTGCAATATATATATATATATATATATATATATATATATTGTAGCATAACAAAATTATCACATGAAAATTTTAACTTAATGCAACATAAATAAAGAATATTTGAGATAATGCAACATAGTGAGAAGAATGAATTGTTTAAAGATTAAGCAAAAGAAACTGTACATTAAGTCAATAAAATGTTAATAAGAATAAAAAATACCAGCAGTATACCCAGTAGATTGGGGAAGCAGTAAAAAGGAAAGAAAAGAAAAAGGAGATAAAAAGGTGAAAACAATATTAATAATGGAAATTTATAATGTCAAGAAGCAGAGAAACCACAAGACAAGAAATTTACTAATATAATAATGAAGAAAGGACAAAATATGTCAAGATTCCTACAAAGAGCCTAGAAATAAAAAGAGCTATTCCAAAAATGTTAATAAAGGAATACATACCTTTGAACTAAATTTAAAACTAACATATTTAGACCCCGTAACTCAAGTTACAAGATACAATCCAATGAAACCGAGTTGTAAACTAGATATAAGTATTATATGTAACAACCAAAAGACTACCAATAGTGTAGAAACAAACCGAAAACTACCATAGTGTAAAAACAAAAGACTACCATTAGTGTAAGAAATATAAGGTGAAATACCATAAGAAATACAATAAAAGTTAGAGACTACAGTGAGTGTAGAGAATAACCAGTGACACACTATAATAAAAAATAGTGTAGGAAATAAAAATTATTTAAAAGGGCTGACAACATTGTTAGTGATAAGAGTTTTTTTAAAATTAGATATAAGAAATAATATTACCCATAAAATGTTTTTTTTAATTACAGTTAAGTAAATTGTGACAAGGACAATAAATACCAAAGGACAGTTCACAACTGAGGGTATAACCAATAATAAAATGTTTTTTATTTATTGTTAATCAAATAATATGTTAGATAAAAGGTGATAATAGTTATAAGATGTTTTTAATCACAGTTGAGTTAATACCAAAAGAGACATAAATACAAAAGACAGTTAATGACTGACAGTATTACTAATAATAAGAGTTTTTTATTTTCTAATTAAATTATGTCCAGGGAATAAGTAGGATAAGATATTTTTGTTATAATTAAATAAGATAATTAAAAATGATAAGAATAAGATATTTTGTTATCATTGGATGATACAGTTAAAAATAATAGGCATAAGATATTTTTGTTATGATTAGGTGATATATGAAAAATAATAGATAATAAGATGTTTTGTTGTATTTAAAATCATGTTAACTAATTTTCAAGTTTGTAAGGCAGAGAGGCAAGTAGGAAATACGAATGTTATAATTTTGTTTAAAACTGTAAACCATATGAAAGTTACAAAGCAGATTAGCTAATACACCACTCTAGAAAAAACAGACCAGTAATGTAAACCAAAACTATCTATCAGAGAATCAAACTACATAATAGGGGATAGAATTCAGTCCATACAACACAGAAATTGAAAATGTAATTAGTACCGATACAATTAATAACGAATGGAATGACAAAGGGAAGAAAATTAACTTCTTTTGGAAATAAATAATACTAGGCCTATAATGGTAATCAAATCAGACTAAAAGGTAAATTAATCCATATTGAAGTGTTATAACAACAAAATTACTAACAACAAAAATAATCACGGAGTGATTAATATTATTCCATGGAAATATTATCAGAAAAAACACTTATAAACCATTTAAACACTAAATTTTTACAAAATATGAGGCCTACAATAATTATAAAAAATTGTAATTTTTAGGCTTAAATGAACTTGAAACAAACCCAGCTATATATCCAATTATGTAAAATTAATTAATCAATATTGCTGAATAATTAGATTTTTGTAAAATTAAGAAATAAATGAAATACTGTAATAAATAAAAAACCTATTATGTATATTTAGATGATGAACCAAATCTAAGACATGTACTTTTATAAATAAACAATGGAAAGAGGAAAAAGACATATCACAAATTACCCTAAAACGACGACGTTCAGAGTTTAGTCTATTGTTAATCGTTAATATGACCAGTTGAGAAATTACTAACAGAAGACCGAAAAAGTATAATTTTGTGCAAAACCGTGAGTGTAGCTTCGAAAAGTGTAACAGAGGTTAACTAAATAAAAATAACACTAACAGATAATAATTAACACCTAACTAATTCAGAACAACAGTAATAACACTATCTAACACGAGCACAAGAAATCAACGGCCATTTTGAGAAGATTTTAAACCGTATTAGCAGAACACGAATACACACCTTTGAACACCGGACACTTAACCAGTAAACCATCCCGAAACGACATCGCAGGAGAAGAGAGAACACTCTACACTACATTCCAGGACAAATCCAACTTCGCAGAGAAGGGAATACTCATTTATTTCTGTGGGAGAAGATCAACCAGTTTCAGCAGTGCATAGCAGAGAAGTCGAGGTGACGGCGGCCATACTTTATTTCCGAACGAGCCAAGTTCACAGCCTGCTTGAAGTCAGTGACGTCATTTCGACGAATGGTTCGATATTACTTTTCATAATTGACAATTTACATAATAATATTGTTTTTTCAGCCATAATAATTTATTTTAAAAATATCTGTAAGGATTGTATCTTGTTCCTTGCCTTCTCTGACCATTTCGACTCGCTAAAAGAATCCTAATTAATTAATCTTGTAAAAATATATTTTGTCAATCTTGTTCGCTACCGACTTGAGCAGATATCAACCAATGTCTGGGTTATGCGCAGCCTGAATGGCGCATAATTTTAAATGTCAATAAATGAACATCGTTATTCAGTTATAAGAGTTTGTATTTATTTGCATAGTGAATGTTAGCTATTTTTTCTTCTAAAAAATTAATTTACAGTGATAAAATAAATATTTGAGAGGAAGAAGAAGAGCAAAGTCAGCAGAGAGAGAATCAACAGATCTAACTACACAATTAAATTATTAATAGAAACAAATAGTTTCGAACTACAAATTCATACCTATTTAATTGGAAGTAATTAAAGCACACACACAATTAATTAATCATTTATTAATTAATTGAATTAATTAATTAATTAAACAACAAAAATATATATAAGTAAAATTTTATAACTTACAAAAATTTTTATTATCAACAAATCACACTTTATTATCATACTTTATTTATATATAATTTATTCTTTGTAATTGGGAATAATTACCAATTGGCGAGATCACTAGTGGGATTTCAGTTATTATAAAATCAACTTAATAATTTTAAAATCTATCTACTAATTATATATTAATTTGTAATTGGAAATATATTACAAATTGGCACTCACAACAGTGGGACATCATCATCATACGTATATTATTCTATTTGTAATCATATTACAAATTGGCTAGCCCAACAGTGGGGCTTTAAGGAGACTAATCTTGTGATTAGAACAATATCATCTATTTTTAAATTTGTAAAAGAATATATTACAAATTGGCGTCCAACTAAAGGGCTTAAAATAGGAGTTAATAGAGTTATAAAATAAGGACGATTGTCAAGTTTCCTATTTTTAGCTCGGCAGCGGTCAATAGGTCGGAAGAAGGAGCGAGATGCACAGGAGGGCTACATCAAAAAAAAGGGCTGTGGAGGCCGAGCAGGAGGTAGACATGGAGGATAAAGAGGCGACACCAGTGGAAGATGTGGAGTCGATATTACCGCCAGCAGAACCAAACAAGCCTGCACCACAGGAGGAACAGCCGGAGAAATCCACCACAAAGGAAGATACAAAATTTGATCAAATGATGGAGATGTTACTCAGAGAATTTAAAACGACGAAGGAAGAATTAAAGGAAGAGTTGAGTAATAGAATCGGGGATACCAATAAGAAAATCGAAGAAAATAGTAAGAAGATGGAAGAAAATAATAAGGAAATGAAGAATGATAACCAAAGATTGAAGGAAGAGTTGGGTAATAAAATCGGAGATACCAACAAGAAAATCGAAGAAAATAGTAAGGAAATGAAAAGTGATAACCAACGATTGAAGGAGGAATTAAGAGAAAACAGTAAGAAGATGGAGGAGAAAGTGGACGAAATAAAAAACGAAAATAAATTATTAATGGAGGAAAATAGAAAGAAGATCGAGGAGAAGATGGAGGAAAATATTCAGAAGATTGAGGAGAAAATGGAGAAAATAAAAACTGACAATAAACAATCGAAGGAGGAATTGACCCAGATAAGCCAGAAACTGGAAGAAACCAATAAAAAGATGGAGAATAATAGTCAACAATTAAGAGAAGAATTAAGAGAGACGAACCAAGAGAATATGAACCGATTAGATGGAAAGATGGAAGCATTGAAGGAAGAACTGGGACAAAAGATAGCTGAAAATAAAGAAACAATCAGCAAGAAGGTAGAAGAGGAAATAACGGTAATCGAACAAAAGATTACAAGAGCTGACGAAAGATGGAGTCAAACCGAACGAGAAGTACAGAGTATCAAGACAGAAATAAACACTAAGGTTAACAACATTGAAGAAACGAATAGGAAGACGTTGGAGGAAAAACTAAAGGAAACACGTGAAGACTGGGAGCGAGTGCAGGACCGATTCACAGAAAAATGTGACGGCATTGAAGCTACTGTGACCAGTATCAACAGTCAGGTGCGACAGAATCAAACAGATATAGACCTGTTCCATAGTCGACCGACAAGCATTACCAGTTGTCCTAACAACGAGAATCGCGAAGGAATTAACTTCAGATTGTATAAAAACAAACTGATGGAGTTCCTAGCCAGAATCGAAGAGTACTTCACCAAACACAGAGGCAATCGCTGGAGGGAGAATAAAGAAGTACTTGACGAATCGTTCAAGGAGATAGCAGATAACTGGTGGATGGCGATAAGAGACGAAGTGACCGACTACCAACAATTCAAAAGGCTATTCAAAGCCAAATATTGGTCTGAATCGACACAAAATATCGCTAGAGACGGGATCTGTCATGGAAAATACAACCCGTATGGAAACCAGACTCTAACGGCATACTTCTTGGGAAAGGTGTGCGTGGCCAAACATCTAGAGCCCAGAATACCGGAAGAATGCCTGGTCAGCAAGCTCTCATACCATTATGAGGAAGATATAATAAGAGCTAGAAGAAACAGTCAAATAAAGACTGTACAAGCAATGACCGAGCTCTTAGAAATGTATGAGCATGAGGATTACTACCGCCAAAGTCGCAGGAGATATGAAAGGCCGGAACCAAGAAGTAACACCAATAATTCGAATAATAATAATCGGCAGAATGTGGGCAACAACAATAATTATAATTCCGCAAATCGGAATAATGCCGAATACAATCAGAACACCCGTAATAACAATAATGTACCCAGATTTAATAACAATAATAATAATAATCATGTTCCTCGAATTAATAATAATGAGGGCAACAATAATAATAATAATAATAATAATAATAATAATAATAATAATAATAATAACCGTCCACCAAACAACAACGGTTATTATAATAATAACCGTAATTATGTTCCAAATGGTCAGAGAAACCCCAACGCCTCTAATAACAATTATCATAGTAATTACAACAGGAATTACCCGAATGGAGGTAATAACAATAATTACAGGACATATCGACCCCATATTAACTACATCAGAGCGGAAGGCAGTGGACAGAGGAGGTACCAGCCTCAACGAAGGAGCCGATATTTTGAGTATGAGACCTTTCAAGGAAGTCAGGGAGGTAATCGTTACAGAGAGTACGAGCCCAGATGCAGTTCCAGCCTGGACAATCAACGAAGACTACCTGTAACGGAAGCCCAACAGGACGATCGTGCGGAACCAAACGAAGCAGTTTCAGGACTCCAAGTTGATGCTTCCAACGGCCTAATCCGTAATGATGCCGAACATTTAAACGAACGGAGGCAGTAATAAACTCCAATAACCCTTTACTGCTCCAATCTGCTGGGTTTGACCAAGAAATAAAATCAAAGAAAGAAAGAAAAAATTTTACAATAATATACAGTAATTATTTGAAAGATATCCGTAAGGACCTGCTAGAAGAAAACGAAATTAACATTAATAATAATGACAATGAAATAATATATATACTTGCAGAAATTGAGGGTATTTCTGTTCCTATAATGATAGACACTGGAGCAAATGTCTCTATAATAAATCGTAATGAGTTGGACCGGATACAGCAAGAATGCCACGAAAACTTACCGTACTACCTATTAATAATATTGTACTTGTAGGAGCTACCGGCCGACAGAACAAAACCATAAGAAAACAGGTATCCCTAAGTGTCAACAGTCAGGGCATTAGTATGGATATGATATTTCTTGTTGCAGCCGGATTACCTTTCAACATCATGATAGGATGTGACATATTGCGCAGAAACTCAGCAGTTATCGACTTGTACCGAGGGAAGGTATCACTCTTTTCTGAAGGTTCGACCTGGGTAGCTAATTTAACTAACAACAAGATGCTAGACTCCAGACAACTTCTCGACCACAAAAATAAGGTGAATTACTTGTCAAACTACTCGACAAACAACAAGCCAGTACATCAGGATTCGGAGGATGACCTATGGCCACAAAAGATTCAGGTGATACGTGACTTCCAGTGCCATAATACTACCGAGCAATTAGAGGAAAACCAGCTGAATCAATTAGTCAACATATATGAAAAATATCGAGCTGTATTTTCGGACGAACCTGGGAAGATCCGGAACTACCAATGTTCCATACGATTCAGAGAACCAGTAGAATTTAATCGAAAGTCGTATCCCATAGCACAATCTTTGAAGGAAGCCGTACGCACAGAGATCCAGAATATGATCAGTAAAGATATTATCGAAAGCAGTCAATCGCCTTACACTAGCCCAATTGTGGCTACACAAAAGAAAGATGGGAAGGTAAGGCTTTGGCTTGACGCACGTGAGATAAATAAAATGATTATTAACGATCGTACCTCACCTGGCGAAATTGATGAGATATTGAAGAGATTTCACGGAACGAAGTTCATTACCACGTGGGATACCGTTTGCGGGTATTGGCAGGTGGAGTTGCACCCAGCAAGCCGGCAATACATGGCGTTCATCTTCGAAGGGCGCAACTATCAGTTTAAGAGGTTGCCCTTCGGGTTAGTGAACTCAGTAGCTGTTTTTGTCGCCTGTATGGATCATATACTCGGACCAGAAGCGCTCCAATTCACGACTGTCTATGTTGATGATCTCCTAATAACATCAACCAATTGGGAAGAACACTGTTACCGTGTGGAGCATGTCTTGAAGAAGCTGGCTGAAAATAATGTTACCCTTAAACTAGACAAGTCCAAGCTTATAGCTAAAGAAGTACAATTTTTGGGTTTCCAGTTAAACAGTCAAGGAATAACACCATCAACAGAAAAAGTAGACGCCATACAACGATTCCCTATACCAAAAAACAGAAGGCAACTACAATCATTTTTAGGCCTGTGTAACTACTATAGGAAGTTCCAAAATAATTATTCCGAACTGACGGCCCGGTTTCAGTACCAGTTATCGTCCAAGAATAAATGGCGATGGGGTCAAGAACAAGACGAAACCTTCAAATCAATTAAGGAGAAGTTCTTAGAAGCAGTAATGCTCAACCATCCGGATTTCAACCGACCCTTCTTTCTAAACTGTGACGCTAGTAACATTAGCTTGGGATCAACACTGTACCAAGAAGACGAAGGTGGAAACCATCTAGTAGTGAGCTTTGCTAGTAGAACCTTTAACCAGTGTGAAACAACTATAACGTGACGGAAAAGGAACTGCTAAGTGTAGTCTTTGCCTGTGGGAAGTTTCGGACGTAATCCTCGGATATCCAGTGACCGTTCGAACAGATCACAAATCTATATCATTTCTGAGAAGATGCAAGTTAAGCCATGGTAGATTGACCAGATGGGTACTTGCCCTGCAGGAATACGATATACAGTGGGAGTATGTTCCTGGAAGTAAAAATGTAGTAGCCGACGTGTTGTCGAGAGTAAATCTGGAAGAACAAACGTTCGAAGGCGAAAAGGAGAGCATCTTGAAAATCTATAATATTATTAAGGACAGATCCGATTTAGAAAAGATAGTGCAGGACATCAGCAAACACCAGCAGTCCGACCCGAAGTTAACCACATTAAACTTCGTCTCTCCAGCCAAGATGACACAATAACCAAGTTTTATTGTGTACATAACGAAATATTATTCATCAAAACATCCCTTGATGAAGAGATATGGAAGATCATGATCCCTACTACAATCGAAAAGGATATCATCCTGTTCTATCATCTACGATACGGTCACATGGGAGCCATGAAGGTGATCAAGGCGATAGAAGAGAATTGCCATATAAAAAATATAAATAGGAAGACGAGAAACTACCTCAAAACCTGTCTGATATGTCAATTGGTGAAAACCAACAATGAGAGAAAAGAGGGTATGATGATACCAATTACCTCACAAGCCAAACTGGAAAAGGTCTTTCTGGACATCTGTGGTCCATTCCCCCGCAGTGGCGGACGCCATCGATACAAATACATTATTATCATGATGGATCACTTCACAAAATTCACAAAACTGTACCCTGTGAACAGAGCCACCACTTTGAAGACTCTAGGAGTAATAACAAATCATTACATTCCAGAGATAGGGAGCCCGGCATCCATAATCACAGACCATGGAACGCAATTTAAGGGTTGGAGGTGGAGAAACACTCTAAATACGTTGGGCATTAAGACATACAAGACATCTGTCTACCACCCCAGCAGCAATCCAGCAGAGAGGGTACTGCGAGAAGTCGGAAGAATATTACGGACTTATTGCTATAATCAACAAAGGAAGTGGCAAGAATATTTATTAGCTACTGAAGAATTCCTTAATTTGACATATCACCCCGCTATAGGTATCACGCCATACACGGCAATGTATGAAAAACCGCCTCCAAGAGAAATACAAGACATAATAGAATTCCCCATGAGTCAAGAATACAAGTTCAATCGAATCAGATTCTACAATAAATTGGCAGAAGACCAGGAAAGGCGCAAGAACAAGTATCAAAATGCGATTAAGAAAATAATAAGCTATGAAGTCGGAGAAAAGGTACTGCTAAAAAACAGGGAATTACCCAGTACTTTGGAAGGCATTACCAAAAAGTTGTTACTGCTGTATACCGGCCCATACCTGATTATTAAAAACAATAATAACAATACGTATGTATTAAAGGATATCATTTCAAATAAAGTAAAATGAACTTATAATCAATTATCAATTAAAAAATATATAGAGGAGAGATGAAAAATTTCAAAATTCAAAAAATTAGTAAGTACAACTTACACCAAAATATTTGAAAAACTACTATGAATAAGAAAGAATTTAGTTGAATAAAAATATCTAAAGTGAAAAAATAGTAAGCTCATATCATTACTCATACGAATGATGAGAAATAACTCTTAAATACGAAAAGAGATTTTGTAAGAAAGAGATACAAAACCTAAAAGAGTAAGAACAAATCGCACTCATAATTTGAGTGAACTCTTACATAAAAGAATTTGAAGGTAATGGAGTACAAATGTAAAAACTCTCTCTCAAACTCTCCAGAGACCCAAAACAAAAAGAACAGGTTCCAATAAACAAAGGAACAACCAATGTTAAACAATTGGATAATTTAATGTTACCCGAACAATATATTAACAAATGTTAAAAATGTTAGAAGAAGAAATGTAACAAATCCTCATAAAAACCAGTGTTAATAAAGAAAAAAAACCCCTCAATAAACTAGCACAACTATAAAAAACCATACTATAGTTTGTATGATAATAGTGACTATGCTAACAATGACCACTATTATAAATTATGTAAGTAAGACAAAAATGATACAGAATTTCAAATGAAAAAGAGAAAAGAAACCAGAATATCATATGATTTAATCAAAACAACTTAACCAAACTCACAAAGAAAATAATTTGATAAAGATGGAACAATGAAGAAAGACCAACTAAGTAAAGACCAAATATTAAGACCAGAAACCAAAAACGCTGATACTATTAATGATAATGTTGTTGCAATAACCACTGTTATAGTGATAAGTGATAAAGAATTAATTAATGTTATGCCATGAGCAATAAAATAACTCATTGGATACCAGATGGTAGAAAAAATATATATAAATGCTAATTACTATGTAAATATGATGAAATGATGAAATGTATATTATACCACATACCTAACCCACATAATATGGAATAAGCTTTGATAGAGAAGAAGAGTCAAGTGTATAAAAGTATTAATTGATATAAAATATTATGAAGTGAAGAATCTAAAGATGTTTATTTTAGTCAAAAGAGACTACTTTTACTGATTATTTATTTTTATGACTGGATGTAGAAAATGCCATCAGTCTTATATTTTGAGCAGAGATGATAATACCTCTGGACCCAATTAATTGAAGTATTGGACAGCAGGGATTGAAGCCAAAAGTGCCACTCTGAACTGTTCCAATTAATATGTTAGGGAATGTTAGGGAGTAAACATACTGGTGAGGAAGCACCAAATAAGAAAGGATATAAAATGATAATGTTATACACAAGATTGAGGATCACTTATTAATGAAGAAAGAAACTAATGAAGGAGATACACATCATCTGAGAGGAAGCAACGGTGGAAAAAGAAGGCATATGAAGTGAAAACATGTAATCACGAAGAAAATATGCTAATAAAAAGAATTAGTAGTAATTATTTCATCCATACTAAGAGTATGATCTGAACTAATCACTTTTACAGGAGACCATATGTAGCATAACAAAATTATCACATGAAAATTTTAACTTAATGCAACATAAATAAAGAAGAAAAGGTCCATAGTGAGTGAGAAGAATGAATTGTTTAAAGATTAAGCAAAAGAAACTGTACACTAAGTCAATAAAATGTTAATAAGAATAAAAAATAACAAAGAAAAATATTGATCAAAATAACCTACTATATAAAAACCAAATAAACCAGCAGTATACCCAGTAGATTGGGGAAGCAGTAAAAAGGAAAGAAAAGAAAAAGGAGATAAAAAGGTGAAAACAATATTAATAATGGAAATTTATAAGGTCAAGAAGCAGAGAAACCACAAGACAAGAAATTTACTAATATAATAATGAAGAAAGGACAAAATATGTCAAGATTCCTACAAAGAGCCTAGAAATAAGAAGAGCTATTCCAAAAATGTTAATAAAGGAATACATACCTTTGAACTAAATTTAAAACTAACATATTTAGACTCCGTAACTCAAGTTACAAGATACAATCCAATGAAAACCGAGTTGTAAACTAGATATAAGTATTATATGTAACAACCAAAAGACTACCAATAGTGTAGAAACAAACCAAAAACTACCATAGTGTAAAAACAAAAGACTACCAATAGTGTAGAAACAAACCAAAAACTACCATAGTGTAAAAATAAAAGACTACCATTAGTGTAAGAAATATAAGGTGAAATACCATAAGAAATACAATAAAAGTTAGAGACTACAGTGAGTGTAGAGAATAACCAGTGAGACACTATAATAAAAAATAGTGTAGGAAATAAAAATTATTTAAAAGGGCTGACAACATTGTTAGTGATAAGAGTTTTTTTTAAATTAGATATAAGAAATAATATTACCCATAAAATGTTTTTTTTAATTACAGTTAAGTAAATTGTGACAAGGACAATAAATACCAAAGGACAGTTCACAACTGAGGGTATAACCAATAATAAAATGTTTGTTATTTATTGTTAATCAAATAATATGTTAGATAAAAGGTGATAATAGTTATAAGATGTTTTTAATCACAGTTGAGTTAATACCAAAAGAGACATAAATACAAAAGACAGTTAATGACTGACAGTATTACTAATAATAAGAGTTTTTTATTTTCTAATTAAATTATGTCCAGGGAATAAGTAGGATAAGATATTTTTGTTATAATTAAATAAGATAATTAAAAATGATAAGAATAAGATATTTTGTTATCATTGGATGATACAGTTAAAAATAATAGGCATAAGATATTTTTGTTATGATTAGGTGATATATGAAAAATAATAGATAATAAGATGTTTTGTTGTATTTAAAATCATGTTAACTAATTTTCAAGTTTGTAAGGCAGAGAGGCAAGTAGGAAATACGAATGTTATAATTTTGTTTAAAACTGTAAACCATATGAAAGGTACAAAGCAGATTAGCTAATACACCACTCTAGAAAAAACAGACCAGTAATGTAAACCAAAACTATCTATCAGAGAATCAAACTACATAATAGGGGATAGAATTCAGTCCATACAACACAGAAATTGAAAATGTAATTAGTACCGATACAATTAATAACGAATGGAATGACAAAGGGAAGAAAATTAACTTCTTTTGGAAATAAATAATACTAGGCCTATAATGGTAATCAAATCAGACTAAAAGGTAAATTAATCCATATTGAAGTGTTATAACAACAAAATTACTAACAACAAAAATAATCACGGAGTGATTAATATTATTCCATGGAAATATTATCAGAAAAAACACTTATAAACCATTTAAACACTAAATTTTTACAAAATATGAGGCCTACAATAATTATAAAAAATTGTAATTTTTAGGCTTAAATGAACTTGAAACAAACCCAGCTATATATCCAATTATGTAAAATTAATTAATCAATATTGCTGAATAATTAGATTTTTGTAAAATTAAGAAATAAATGAAATACTGTAATAAATAAAAAACCTATTATGTATATTTAGATGATGAACCAAATCTAAGACATGTACTTTTATAAATAAACAATGGAAAGAGGAAAAAGACATATCACAAATTACCCTAAAACGACGACGTTCAGAGTTTAGTCTATTGTTAATCGTTAATATGACCAGTTGAGAAATTACTAACAGAAGACCGAAAAAGTATAATTTTGTGCAAAACCGTAAGTGTAGCTTCGAAAAGTGTAACAGAGGTTAACTAAATAAAAATAACAGTAACAGATAATAATTAACACCTAACTAATTCAGAACAACAGTAATAACACTATCTAACACGAGCACAAGAAATCAACGGCCATTTTGAGAAGATTTTAAACCGTATTAGCAGAACACGAATACACACCTTTGAACACCGGACACTTAACCAGTAAACCATCCCGAAACGACATCGCAGGAGAAGAGAGAACACTCTGCACTACATTCCAGGACAAATCCAACTTCGCAGAGAAGGGAATACTCATTTATTTCTGTGGGAGAAGATCAACCAGTTTCAGCAGTGCATAGCAGAGAAGTCGAGGTGACGGCGGCCATACTTTATTTCCGAACGAGCCAAGTTCACAGCCTGCTTGAAGTCAGTGACGTCATTTCGACGAATGGTTCGATATTACTTTTCATAATTGACAATTTACATAATAATATTGTTTTTTCATCCATAATAATTTATTTTAAAAATATCTGTAAGAATTGTATCTTGTTCCTTGCCTTCTCTGACCATTTCGACTCGCTAAAA
Organism: Magicicada septendecula; assembly: GCA_034769895.1. NCBI lineage: Eukaryota > Metazoa > Arthropoda > Insecta > Hemiptera > Cicadidae > Magicicada > Magicicada septendecula. The sequence goes on along the minus strand of CM068368.1, from coordinate 389,537,875 downwards.
GAATCCTAATTAATTAATCTTGTAAAAATATATTTTGTCAATCTTGTTCGCTACCGACTTGAGCAGATATCAACCAATGCCTGGGTTATGCGCAGCCTGAATGGCGCATAATTTTAAATGTCAATAAATGAACATCGTTATTCAGTTATAAGAGTTTGTATTTATTTGTATAGTGAATGTTAGCTATTTTTTCTTCTAAAAAATTAATTTACAGTGATAAAATATATATTTGAGAGGAAGAAGATCGTAATGGCGTGGACAAGTAAAGACGCGCGCGATATACCACCCGATCATATTAATCATATTTGTCATCCAAACAGAAAAGTTGGACTTGTTACTTGTTTAATATGTGATAGTGTTTTCTGCAAGTCTGATTTTACAAGAGAAGTGAACGAAGGAAAAGGATTCTTTATCTCTAGACACATAATTGTGTGCCCTGTACATCTTAACCTATCTTTTGTTGACATTCAACCATGTGACCAGGATACTGATATTGAACATAGTAATGTCAAAAAAAAATTGTTAATTATTCAAAAACATCTAGAAAATATTAAAAATGGTCTAAGTGTGACTCAAGATGGTGTAAGTGATAATATGGATACAGATGATAAAGGTGAGGATGATGCTATATCTTTCGTATCAATTGCCAGTGAAAAAAATAAAAACCGTAAGTGTGAACAAAATTTTGAATGTGAGGATTGTCAGGACTATATAAGAGAATTAAACTATGAAAAAAAATTAATAGTGAATTAGTGAAACAAAATAATGAGCTACGTGAACATAACCATGAGTTGCGTGAAAATAACAGTTTCTTAAGATCATCTGCTGTAAATGTTGAAAAAAATTATGTAGACATTAAAAATTCGTATGCTGATGCTGTGCTAAATTTACCTAAAAAGCAAGAATGTGCTCGTTTGACAATAAAGCCAAAGGAAAATTTCAAAGGCGATGCCCTAAATATTATCAAAGTGCAAATTTCAACCAAAACTAATGCCAAAGTTCTACAAATTAACAAAGTCAATAATGGTACAGTTTTTCTAAAGTGTATAAATGAGCAAGATTCTGAAAAAATACTAAAGGTTATAAACAGTGAAAACAGTGAAATATTGACAGCTGAAGCATGTGTTAAAAAAAATCCGCAAATAAAAATAACAAACATATCAGAAGATGTCGATAAAGTAGAACTCGAGAACGATATCATACATAGAAATGAATTACCATCAAATAGAGTAAACATTGTACACAAATACAAACAGAGAAACAATAATTATGCTGCGCTAGCAGAAGTAACCTCTGATGCATATGCCAAGATAATGAATAATAAATCTGTTTTTATTGGATATGAAAACTGCAGAGTGTATGACAATTTTAATATCAAATGTTGTAAAAACTGTTGTGGGTATAACCATTCATTGAGAAAGTGCAAAGACACTTTTAAAAGACAACAATCATGCTACAAATGTTCAGGTAACCATGATGCTACAGTATGTACCTCTGATATAAATAAATGTATTAATTGTATTAATGCTAACAAATACTTAACTAAAAAAAGATCCATAGATCATTCTGCAAATGATATTCAAAACTGTGAAAGTTATAAAGTAAGATGGGAGCAGTATATTTGTGATACAAACTACCCCTGGAAACCAGAACCTTCATTTAATTACGTTAGGCCTACAACTAATTGATTAGATAAAATATTGTATTTAAAAGGAAAAATCAAAAATCAAAACTAACCTATAAATAAATTTTTTATGGAAGTACAAGTATATAACCTTAATGATGAATTAATTTTTAATAGTACAGAAGAGATAAATCTCAACCCCATTTTTTGTGACTCTGAGCTTCTGACCCTACATGTCAACATCAGAAGTATACAGAAAAATATTTTAAAACTTGAAACTATGTTAAGTTCTTTTAAACATAAACTAGATGTGATAATATGCACTGAAGCTTGGCTCATGGATAATATTAAGCTTATAAATATAACAGGTTATACACATTTTAAAAATAACAGCAGAGTAAATAAAGCAGATGGAGTGATTATTTATGTAAAAAGTAACCTACAGTATCAAACCATTAATGAACAATTTAATGATTTAAAAATCACTAGTCTGCTCATAGAATTAACAAATAAAAGTATTTTCAAAATTTCTGGACTATATCGTTGTCATGATTATCAGATTGACAAATTCATTAAAGATCATGAAAAATTTATCTTAAGTAACAAAACTGTTGCAAACCACATGATTTTGGGTGAACTTAGATCTCATTGAGTTTAATGAAAAAACTGAGGATTATTTCTACCAATTACTGCAAAATGGTTATGAATCGATGATAAATACTTGTACTCATCCTATAAAGAATTATAAAGATGGAACTTGCATTGACCATATTTTCATGAAAGGAATATACACAGCAAAATCTGGTAAATTAATTGACTCAATCACAGACCACTACCCCGTTTTAATATCACTACATGGAAACAACATAAAATGCAAACTTACAGTATCTTTTGAAATAACAAAAAAAGATTTTTGGAGCTGTGTGCTTCAGAACAATGGCAACAAGTCTGTAATACACCAAATAATAATGAAGCATTAGAATTGTTAATAAACAAGATTCAAACTATCAATGAACTTTCACACAAAACTAGGCCAAAAATTCAAAAACCAAGAAAGACCTGGATTACCCCTGCTCTCATTAATTCAGTTAATAACAAAAACAAATTATATAAAGCCTGGAAGAATAGTCAAGACGACTTGCTAAAAAAAGAGCTGTACTTAAATTACGAAAAACGACTTAAATCATTACTTAGGACTGCTAAAAATAGGCATGAAGAAAAACAACTACAAAACGCTGATTCTAAAAAAATGTGGAGATATGTTCATCTAAAATTGGATCGTAATTCAAAAAATAGACAAATAAATGATATTTTGATTAATAATAAACTTAACAGCAATGACTGGACAAAGGCTAATTATTTTAATGAACTTTTCAGCACAATAGTATCTAGGCTGAATGAAAGTGCGACTCCTCCTATTCTGCAGCATGAAATACCAGATATATCAATTAATCAGCATACTATGTTTCTAACACCAACAAATGAGTCAGAAGTTTACCAAACTACTCGTGAACTCAAAAATAAACCTGGTGGGTGTGATGAAATTCATGCCTATACAGTTAAGCTAGCTGCTCCGTTCATAACTCCTGCTTTGACTCACATTATTAATACTGCTATGATACAAGGTACATGTCCATATCAATTTAAGAAAGTTGTAATTTGTCCTATATATAAGGAAGGTGTAAAAAGTTTGGTTAACAATTATCGACCGATCGCACTGATATCAAATCTAGCTAAGATTTTTGAAAAAATTATTTTTACCAGATTATTTAAATTTGTAAAGAAACATAACCTGTTAAGTGCTAAACAATTTGGCTTTCTCAAGAAGAAAGGTACAGATGATGCTATAGCCCTACTTAGCAAATTTATTTATGAAAATCTAAGTATTAGCATACCAACTGTTGTAACTTTTTTGGACTACTCCAAAGCTTTTGACACTGTCGATCATGGCATACTTATATCCAAATTACAGAATATGGGAATAAGAGGTGTAAGCTTATCCCTGATAGCCAGTTATTTACATGACAGGACACAAGTTGTAAACGTGAATGGGACTAGAAGTCAGCCTATTAAAACAAATGTTGGAGTGCCCCAGGGCTCTATATTAGGACCTTTATTGTTTATTTTATATATCAATGACTTACTAGTGTTACAAGATGTATTAACGTAATGCTGATGATACAGCAGTACCAATGAAAGGAAAGATATGGCCTGAACTTGCTACAGATATGTCAACTAAATTAGATATTATATACTCTTGGCTCTATCACAATAATCTAGTACTCAACATAAGCAAGTCTGTTTTTATCACCTTTGGAAATTATAGAGACTCTGTTCCGCATGACTTTGAAATTAAGATAAATGGTCAAAAATTGAAAAGAGTTAAATCTTGTAAATATCTAGGAATAACATATGACTTTAACATGAAGTGGGATGTACATGTGGCTAACATTGTAAAAAAAACCAAATACTTAGTCTACGTTTTTTACAGACTTAAACAAATTTTATCAAAAAAGCAACTAATACAAATATACTATGGACTATTCCATAGTGTGGCAGGGTATGCTATCATAGGCTGGGGGGGGTCTATATAAATCATCTCTAGACGCATTGGATCGGCTGCAAAAGTGTATTCTTAAAATTATAGGAGTCAATGAACAAGATTCGAATAAACCATTAAATATTAAACAGGTGTTTGTAGTGAATTCTATAGTTTATCAATACAATGATCTAAAAAGTGAGTTTTTACAAAATCGAATCAACACACGGTATAAAAATATTATATTGCCGCGACACCTATTAAGTATTGGGCAAAGAAGCTATGTGTATTATGCCATAAAATATTTTAATGAATTACCTAATGAACTGAAAAATCTAAGTGTAAATATAAAAATGCTTAAAAAAAATCAAAGAAAAAATTAGGAACATTGTTATTGAATAATCAAAAAAACAGTCTATTATGATATGGACCATTTTTCTCTTTTTTTTCATTTATTTATTGAATTGTGTTATAGTACAAACTAAAATTTTGTTAAAATTGAAAAATAATTTATTTTTAATATTTACTATGATCGGTGAGGTAAAACTCACAATTAGCATTAAGTATACTAATCTTGTGATTAGAACAATATCATCTATTATTAAATCTGTAAAAGAATATATTACAATATATATATATATATTATACTAATATATATATATTATATATTACACATACAAGAAACTCGGGCGCGCGTGTGTATGTCAAAAGACACAAATTTCGTATTGAATGTAAAAAGAAGAATAAGTAAATGTATATTAACAAAAATGTGAAAAGTTTCATAGACAACGTCTAATTTGAGCAGGTGTGTATATCTGATGTGACGCAACTAATTCAACTGATATGACATCATTAGGAGGTGAGAATAGTGTGTCCATTGTAATCTGTTGTGTGACTGAGACCTATACTGATAGGTAAGTTGACACCCGACAAACTGTATGTTTTACGCGAAGTATGTAAAACTGGAGAAGGCGTTGCGAAAGAGAATTTTACCAACTAGTAGTGAATGATTTTCCACGTATGTCGATTCCCATTCAAGGAATTCTTGAATTAACAGATTGACATAGTAATTGATTATATTAAGTACTCAGTTCAGGAAAAAAATTAACATGTAATTTGAACATTTGATAATGTAATACATTATATAATGTAATGTATTTATATATTTGTAGTAAGTATACATTTTAGTTGAAATTAAAATTTACTTAAGTTTTAATAAATTTTTATACATTTTAAATTTATGACGTTCTTTTACGATTTAAATTTAAATTTACGAAACTGTATCTCTTCAAATACATGCAATATTGCAAAAGTTCTTTAAAGTATTTAACTTGATTACAAAGATAACTGACATAACATTCTTTACTAATGTCCGTAGAATCAAATTTATAAAATGAAAAATTAAGTTTTTATGATTTTACATGTGTAAAATAAACTATTTTATAATTAGATTCTTTTAATAATTATGATACAAATAAATAAAATGTTTTCGAATGTCTTTAAACGTAATAAATCTTACCTTTATATGATGTTAATGAATATCATTAATTTCGTTCTTTGTTGTCGATTGTTAACGAGGTTCCCATCCTGTCCTCAGTGTCCCTATGTTCTTGTCGTTCTCCCGGCATATTATTGATATATCATTAGTCGGTCTCGCCTCTGTCCAGGGTCAGTTCGAGCAGTAACGTTTTCATAAATTCTCGTACTACAGTGCCGGCTTCTATAACCTTGTTTACTGGTTCGACGAATTGACGGCTGTCAGCTAGGTTTGCAACGGAGCTGATGTTTACAGAAATCCAAGAAAAATTAACTCTGCAAATTGTCACTTGTCAGAATTGTCACTATCTAGTGACATCATACCGCATTTTAGAAACTGGCATACTGAAATCTGCTTGGCAAGTAAGTAGGATCTTTAAGAGTTTTGCTAACGTCTTGTAATACACAACCACGTGCTAAAAGTGATCAACTTCAGGTTTCGAATACATTCTAAATTACTTATTTTCTTTCAATTTTGAATTAAAATAAATTTGTATCCAATTAAATGCAAAGTTAGTGCTTTATTTCATTAAGGGTTAAATTATTTATTTATATTTTTTGCTGTCGTTTTGCATACTAATATAAATGAGTAATGTGCCCATGAATGAATGTAAGGCCCTCAATCTTGCACACATGGTTCAAACGATACGTGCACACTGTTCACTTATTATTCTATTATTCAATTATTCTATTAATTGCTTTCACTAACATGACACCTCAGCTTGTTTTAAGTATCTTAATACTGCGTAAAAGTCCACAAACTAAAAACGATATAATCTTATTCATTCGCATCTCCGTCATACACAACCATAAATTTCCCCGATTTAAGAAAAGTCTCTTTTTATTACATTTTTAGTGGGATGCTTGTCACATCTAAATGAATATATATGATGTCCTTATTCCGGGTCCAGTCTTGTGCTGTGTGATGCGGCTTTCCGCAGCGTTTAGACAGCTCCATCTCTGTCATTCTCAAGTAGATTCCTAGTCGATGTCTCAGGTATGAATGATTGTGGGCCTGCACTTATGTTGAAGCGCAAGTTGAGAAGTGTGTTCCCATTGATTTATGGTAGAACTCGTGTCCGCTAAATTTTTGACTTGTTTTCTGCTGGAATCCGACTGTTGAAACTGTGAAGTACCGGCTTCCAGCGCAGGCCTAGTCCCGTTTGTTGATAGCGTCCGATCTCTTAAGATTTTCAATGGCCTCTTTTATGATGCTGTTCTGCAGGGAACAAGTAGTTTCAATGCATCAAAATTGTCGTTATATCTTAGTTGTGTGACTGGAAACACAGATGTTTTCGAGCCTTTATATACTTCAAGCCTATGTTTTTGGACGCGCTGACTTACTGTTTGACTGTCCAATGCAGGAAAGGCGGAAGAAACGGTAAGTTTGTGGTTTAAATAAATTAAGTCCATTAAATACACTGCAATAATAGTTCAGCGCAAATAATCATAGGAGAATAAACATTGGAAAAGGGAAGAATTCGGTTACTTGTGGAGAGAAAAGTGTTGATGAAAATATTTAGACAAATGCGATACTAAAAACCGTACATAGACACATATGTGTAAACATACACACATTCCCTGTCACTTGCCTGTAACACACATGCAATGTACACATGTGAGAAGGAGAGAAGACGTTAGAGAAGTGTGAATGCACGTGATAGGAAGGGAAACATTTTCAACCTACATTTGGGTATTAGTGAGTTATGATGACAAGAAACAAATACTATAGATATAGTGAGTACGTCGGAGAATAGTAACTCTGAATACTAGAGAGAAAAAGAAAGTGAGAGAGAAAGAGTGAGAGAGAGAGTGAGAGAGAGAGGGCAGAATATAGCAGATTTAATGTAATTTACTGTGGCAATATATCTGCACCGCGTGAGAAACGCCCAAGAAATGATATCTAGAGAATATTTGACTTGTCTTTGCCAAAAGTGAAACCTGATTGCGTAGTGGAGAGGGTTTGCTATATTTTGTGTCTACATATGCCTGTTTCAATTCTATGATTTTGTTCATTTGTGTGTGTGTGTGTGTGTGTGTGTGTGTCCACGAGCGTGTGGCGCGTGCGGCGCGTGCGTGTGTACGTAATTGCGCGCGTATGTGTGTTACTGTAGTAGTACAGGGGAATAATTCTTTTGTTAATTATATAAGGGAGTGTACTGTATAAGTAATTATTGAATTTATAAGGTTAATATTGAAACAGTAAAGGAAATTATAAATAGGCCTATTAAAAAGCTGATGTATTTATCAGTTACTTTTCCATGTCGGTCGTGGCGAACAGTTCACTATAGTTTTTAAAACTATGTACATTAATGCTTGTGAATTTCACTGGACAACCGAAAACATACCTAATGATTTTATTGAATACCAATTACAGTCTTCCTTGGGACATCATTGCTTACATGTCACAGTAATCGATGTCGACGTTACCACGCTGTACCAAGTTACTTTAGTTGTATCGTCAATATTTCTACAAGTCGTAAAAGTCATAATACCTTCTACCCTTAATTTGTAAAAGTCATATTTCTTCATTATTCATTACAGTCACATAAACAGTGTAATAAATATAATAAGATATTGTTGTTATTGATGATAAGAGATTGTGAAGTATGAGACTCCGATGTAATCAAGCCCCACTGTTTGGGCTAGCCAATTTGTAATAAAATAAGTAAATTGTAATGTAATATGTTTAATTGGTGTGGCTCTCGACGTCTTACTGGCCTGAAACACTTCCTTAAGTTTCCCAGCTGGTCGAGTCTCAATGGTAGCAAGACCGGTCGAGTAGCGTAATGTTGATGGAGAAATTTATGTTCAGCTTCACCGAAAGTTTCAAAACAAAAATTGTTGTTTTGAAGAAAATTAAAAAAAAAAAAAATTGTTTATAAAAAAAAAATTTAAATTTTATTAATTAATTAATTATAATCAATTAATTAATATAGGGCTGTGAAGTTTTAAAAAGTGTGATGCTCTTCTGAAAATTTTTATTAAAGTTTTGGTATATTTTAAATAAACTATCACCACTCATAAGATTGTCTTCAAACCAATCGATACTTGTTTACCTTTTTATTTTTTAGGTTATCTTCACTTATAGGTGGTAAAGTCCTGATATATTATTAATTAGACTTATATTAGTGATAATTAGTAATATTTATGAAATAATGAACTGTTTAGTGTTGAAGAATATTAATGTTTTATTAATTAATAGCAATATTGACTCTTATCGATTATAATATCGATTCTCAGGATATCGAAAAAGTTACAAATTATATTATATAAAAATCATACAGGGTTCTTTAAACAGCCAATTATTATCAAAGTCAGAGAAATCGGGCCAATATTTAAAAAGTATAACGTTACAACAAATTAATAATTATTACTAAATACAGACATTGAATAATAATTTGAAAATAATATAATTGTTTTCACCAACAGCTGATATGTGGATGGAGAGGCATTGGAATTGTCAAAGAAAGATGGCTGCCGTCAAGTTGATCAAAATGTCGCTCGTTCCTGCTGCGTTCCAAATAATGTATTTTCTGGCAGTATTCCTGTTCTGGTGTCTGCAAATCTCTTGTTAAATGTTGTGTAGTGACTGGTGTAATGTTTCTGGGTTGTATTTAGTATATCCGTGTAATTATAAGTCAAAACACTTTTCCCAATTCCGACACTAATACTTGGTTAATGTTATACAGTTTTCTGGTGTTTTGTGGTGTTTTTCGGAGTAGAAATGTATTGTTTAGTGTTAATTAGTGTTTCTTGATTGTTTTTGTCACAATGTATATGTTCTGGAAGGATTTTATAAATCACTCTCGATTTCACAATAACGTACTATTCACCGTTTAACTTTACCGTTGTAAGATAGGTTAGATCGTCACAAAACTCTTGTCATGTTAACCGTTCGAATACCAATAATCAACTAACTGTTTCCTTCAGTTTCAATTAAACTCTTAGCCCATATAATATTATCCTTAACATTGTTCAAATATATTTTCACATCCTGTGCACACTTTAATATTTCACTATATGATTGCCTAAACTTTGGTTATTTGTCAATTTTATTCACTAGATGTTATTTAAATTAATCTTTCAGTTCATTCAGCTTATTTTCAGATTAAATAATGCCGTTTTATAGTGTTTTCTGTCCAAAATTAGTAATTTTACTTTCATTTTTGTTATTCTCTGAAAAGTCAAAACATCAAAATTTACTTCCTGTCATTATATAAAATTCATCCATTTTATCCGTTATATTTAATATTAATAATCCTATATTGTATTAAAAGGTTTATATTCCCTGATTTTCTGGTAATTAATTGAATTAGTTGTATTCTGAAACATTATTCTGGAATATATGACTCCCATGTCTAAATTTCTGAGTTTAGTCATTTTCATTTTTATTTATAATTCTGAATATATTTTATTAAAATCTTTCTAAATGGTATTTGCAATTATATGGCTTGATCTCAAGTTTATTTTGTCTAAACCCCTTTTGTTTATTTGCATTTAAATGAGCAATTTCTCTGTTTTGATGAAGTTTGGTTTCCATTCTTTTGGCCTATGATTTCTTAACAATTTTTCTTACAAAATATTTTACAAACAATATATGATGTGTGATACCCTCTCTGACTTTTACATATAGTATTATAAATTAAACATGTTTTCAAATTACACAAAAACAATTAGTATTGGTTACAATACAAATAATAGTTAAACAAAATAAAGAATATTTTTAAATAAATGGTTGTCTTCAAGTCAGACATTTTACAACAAAATCCTTATTTCTAACATGGAAATATGGTTTACAAAAAGGTTTTTTACTAACTAACATCTTAATTACTCTCTACTATTTACAAGTAGTAACTATTTTTATAGTTCTGATGTTAGTTGTATCAGACCCAAACAAATGGCCTTATATCTAAAACATTTTTAAACATTCTTATACTATATACATAAAAACCTTATATTTATATTCTTATTTCTAACTATTATTATAAGCAGGATTCTACAGTTTTTATACCGTCTTTTACACATTGTCTTTGGGGAATTGTACCCTGTTATTAATAAATAAATAGTATGAATTGTTCGAAAAGTATTATGAAATCTGTTTTTTTTCTTTTTGCATATAAAACAAAAATGTTATTTTAAACAGATTTATGTCTTATAAACAACATATTGTCACAGTACACATTTCAAGTCATTGAAAATTGCATATTTCATTGCATTCAATGTTTGTGATTGCCAAGAATGAAACACAAGGTTCATTTTTTATAATACCCAAAACTATCACTGGTTCACTTTGCACTTATATATTATGTTAATGCTAAATGGTCGTATAGTCTTATCAACATAATAAATTAGTTAGCGTTTTTTCAATGGAGATTTGTTCCATGGGTACTATATTATTGTTTCATCTTAGTTCACAGGCAACTTTTACTTTATACACTTCTCTCTCTTAAATTTATATACATGTGGTTTTCATTTCGTTATACTTTTATTTTTAAATATTTATTTTGGGGATATAGGGATTTGGGTGTCTTTTATAAGAGCATGACATCTTCTTCAGGATGCTGCCTTCTTCTTCTTTCATCAGTCTTCTTTTCTCCTGCCTTCTGGGACTGGTATCTTCTCCATCTTCTTCTTGATGCCATCAGGTTTCTTGGGATCTTCTCCATCTTCTTCTTTATTTCAGAAATACACCACCTGTATTGTTTGATCTTGGCTTATTTTAGGGTTTCTCTTCTATTTATTCTTCCTCGTTGTGGGTTTGGTCATATTCAGTACTGCTTTGTTATTTACTTTTTTACCTTCCTGGGTTATACCTTGAAAACCTTTGGTTATGAGACTGGTCTTGGATGACTCATCACTAGTAACTCCTTTTATTTGAACTTGTATTTTCTTTATAATAATGATTTCTTTCCACAGTTGCTATGAATTAATCTATTTATATTAAACTTAATGCTTTCTTCCAAATTTAAATATTATAAATTCATTATTCTAATGATCAATTGCCATTCAATATTATGCATACATCTGTCACGTTACAGATTGCTCTCCTCCAGAAGTAATTATTTCAGACAGGTTTATGGATGAAATAATTTCTTATGATAATTTCATCATTTCTTATAATTCATTTTCTTCTCCATCTTTATATCGACTTTTTTATATTAGAGTTTTATTAATTTTATATATATGGTTACTTGTCTTACTACTGATCCTTTTCGGATAGTTAGTGTCTTCTGAGATATATTATAATTGTAATTCATTTTCTTTCTATATCAACTTCGTGTTGTATCCTTGGGATATTAATTCCCTAACATTCCCTATCACGTGGGCTGGGGCAGATCAGAGGGGCACTGTACGCTACTTCTCTGCTGGCCATACACCACTTCTATAAATTGAGTACAGAGGCATATCCATCCCTGCTCAAAAACATAATGCTGCTGGAATTATCTTCAGTCAGTCATCGAATAAATAAATAAAAAGTAGTCTCATTTTCGACTAATAAAAATATCTTTGGATTCTCCACTTCGTAGTCTCTCAGATTATCTCCCATTTTCTATCTTAATAAATCTTCATAATTATTATTATACTCATTATATATATATTTTTTCAAAACTCTTAACTTGTCTGATATATTTATTTTTATTATGGTTGAAAACCTTTCTTTTAATAATTCTGGTTACTGTTTACAGTGTAACTCTCTTTCTTCTTCATCTGAATTCTCTTTATACTTTCTTCTGGTTACTCATAGTATTAGCATGGTCTTTATAAATAGTCTTTCGTATTCATTATTTGAATGGTCTTAATATATTATATTTAATTTTTTAACATTGTATCTTTACATTAGATATACAGGTTGTTATATTGATCATTTTATTTAAACATTTTGGTTCTTTCCTTTCTCTTAGAAAGTTATTAATCCGCCTTCGCCTTCATTAACATTAATTCATTTATATCATATTTCATGTGGTATTTCTTCTCTTTGCATTTCATATAGGTCTTATTATTATCATTGGTTCAAAATCATCTTCTCCATATGTTTGGTATGAGTTGTTCTTCTTTGCTCTTAATTAACTGTTTTCATTATCGTTTCATAGGTAATTAGTCTCTTTGCTTCCAAATTTTTTCCTTCTCTGGCATATTACACTCTTTTTTGTTATTCTTCTCTACTCCTTCAAATTCTATTGTGAATGTCTAGCATTTATTCTTGATTAACGTTAATTCTCTTTTCTGAATTAATCACTTTATTTTCTTCTCAATTCAATCATAATTGACACACAATTATTTTTTGGAACTTGGTTAGTTTTAATGTAACATTCAAACTATTCTTTTTATTTAATTGAAAAATATTTCTCATAAATCCTTGTAATATGTTGATCTTATCTTGTTTCAAAGTTCTGACGTTCTATCAACATTCAAATTCTGTTTAATTCATTTATTCCCAGAATTGTTTCATTCAGAATTGTTTATAGTACTGTTATCTTACTATTATTTCTGAATGTTTTGGTATTTTTCCAAAATCAACTTCTTCTTAATTATTTACCATAAATTTTTCTCACAAACTTAGTTATAGTAAGTTGGTCTTACTTAATTTTTAAATTTTTCGTATATTAACTTCAAAATTCCTTTCTTCTTAATTCTTCCAAAATGTTTTTCTCATAATTCAGTGGAAGTAAGCTGTGCTTGCTTAATTTTAAATTTTTTTAAAAATTAAGTTCAAAATTCTCTCTCTTTCTCTTTCTTCCATAAAGTTTTGTTCTAAATTATCAGGTTGTAGTAAGAAGTACTTACTCAATTTTAAATTTTTATAAATAATAAGTACAAAATTCTCTCTCTTTCTCTTTCTTCCATAAAGTTTTGTTCTAAATTATCAGGTTGTAGTAAGATGTACTTACTCAATTTTAAATTTTTATAATTATATTTCAATTCAAAAGTCTTTCTTTTTCTTTCTTCCATAAAGTTCATTCCAAAATCATCAGGTTGTAGTAAGATGTACTTACATATTTTAGAATAAGTTATATTCAAAATTCTTTCTTTTTCTTTCTTCCATAAAGTTTGTTCCAAAATTATTAGGTTGTAGTAAGAAGTACTTACTCAATTTTAAATTTTTAAAATTATATTTCAATTCAAAAGTCTTTCTTTTTCTTTCTTCCATAAAGTTCGTTCCAAAATCATCAGGTTGTAGTAAGATGTACTTACTCAATTTTAAATTTTTATAATAAATTCAAAATTCCTTTTCTTTCTCTTTCTTTGTCTTCCATAAAGTTTGTTCAAAATTATTAGGTTGTAAGTTGTTCTTACATATTTTAGAATTTTTTTAAAATTATTAAATTAAAAAATTCTTCTTCTTTTAATTCTCCAGAATGTTCTTCTCAAAATATTAGGTTGTAAGATGTACTTACATTATTTTAGAATTTTTTTTTAAATAAATTCAAAATTCTAAATTCCTTCTTCTTATAATTCTCCAGAATGTTTTTCTCAAAATATTAGGTTGTAAGATGTACTTACATTATTTTAGAATTTTTTTAAAATAAATTCAAAATTCCAAAACTCACAACTCATTCTTCATAATATTTCTTCATAGAAGCTTGATTGTACACTCCTTTGATTTTTCCTGAAACGATTTCCTTCAACTCATATGTATTGTTATGCTTATCATTTACCACAACATATGGTCATATATTGTACTCTACACTGGACCATTTTATTTATACATTTGTAAGTTGATCTCCACTTTTTCTTTTCTTATAAATTTTCTTTTCTTTTATATACCCAGGAAGATGGACGATTTTCTTTTTTTTTATGTCGTTCCATTGCTCATATTTTTATTTATAATGTGCATTTTCTTAAATAGTCTTCATTCATAAAACCCAGTTTTGTTTCTATGTTTATTCTCCATATCATTTCCTTTCAATGATATTTATTCCGTCTCATTCACCGTTGTTTTTCGCCGTAGTCGGTTATCATGATCTCCGCCCCTTTTCTTGATGGTGTGTGGTATCTGTGTCAACCAGGGTCCATCATCTCAGTTGCTCTTATAAAATTTACCCTAGGGCGCGACACTCGGTTATTATTACTGTTATTATTGTTATTACTAAAGTTATTATTATAGTAATTTCGGTTAGGTGGGTAAGGGCTGTCATCATTATTGTTGGGATATGGATTTCTCTGACTGTATAGAATATTATTATTATGTTGATAAAAATTGTTTCTATTGTTTGGATAGGGGTTGTTATTCCTAATGCCGTTAAAATTACTGCTAAACTGGTCATTACGCGGCTGGCTGTTAGGGCCGTCGTAATTACTGCGCTGGCTCCCTCTATCATCATATTGTATACACCAATACTTTTGTGGTCCATGTTTTGTATTACCTGAGAAATATATGTGAGGATCTTCATCTGGGTTATCACTTATTATTTGTTTATCTGAAATACCATAAGCGGTTTACCATCACATATCCATTCTGAAGGAATATATTTTAGTTTAACCGTACCCTGGAACTGTCCTAGATGGCACACTAATGGAATACATTCTGGTGATTCATCTGTGCCGTCATTACAGTCTGGTACGATATCACATTTCCATCTTTCTGAAATCCACTGTCCAGTCTTGCGCTGAAATTGATCTAGTCCACATGTTGTATTCTGTTTACCTCTGGTCCTTTCCCAGTGATAAACTACTGTCTTGTTGTAAATTATTTCTGAAATTACTTCGATTCTCCTTCTATAATTCATAGAATTCATGATGTCTTTGTCATAGGTAATTGGGATATTATTGCCATCAATTAACCCATGTTTCATCATCTCCAACTCTTCCTTCGTTTTTATCAAGTTTCTTGGATACATTCTCCTTTTCCTTTGCTTAATATTTTCCTTATTTCCACTAGTTTTAATTCCAGGTACTACCACTACTAGTTCCTGCGTCTTATCATTTTGTACATCTTCTGTTTCTGGTTTACTATCATATTTTATTTCTTCGGTCTTCTCCTTTCCTAATTTTTCCCTAAACAGTTTATTGTCATTACTTATATCATCCAGTTTCTTACCTAATTCATCTTTCAAGGATTGGTTGCTCTCCTTTATAATCTTACTCAAATCTTCCTTCAATTCCCTACTATTTTCGTCCATTTTCTTGTCCATTTTCTGGTTGTTCTGCTCCAATTTGTCTTCCATCTTTTGTAGAAATCTTTCCATGAATTGCTGTTTTCTTCTATCTTCTCTTCCATCTTCTTGCTGTTTTCTTCTATCTTCTTATTTGTTTCTTCCTTGCTGGATCTGATATCTTCTTTCAGAGACTGGTTATCATTTCCCATTTTTTTACTGTTTTCGCCTATCTTCTTGTTATTATCCTCCATCTTGGACTCTAGGTTCTTATTAGTATCTCCAATAGCATCCATTTTCTTACTCATTGATTTGTTTTCTTCTTTTGTGGATTCCATTTGCTTACTTAACTGTAAGAACATTTCCATTATCCTATCCATTTTACTCTCTTCCGTTACTTTGGATTTTTCTATATGTCTTTCCTGGACATTTACTTCCCCTGTTTGCGTGGGTATCTCCGGTTGTTCAGTTGGTTTGGACAACACCGATTGTAATACCTCTTCCACCTCTACTGGCGTTGCCTCTTTGTTGTCCATATCGACTTCTATTTCTTTCTCGGTCTCCGCCGCCCGTTTCTTAGATGTTGCACGTCGTTGCATTTTCCCTTGAAATTCTCTGGTTTTGTAGCTGTTGCCTAGCTCCAACTAGTGATTGGGCAGAATGTATTGGCCTTCCAATCGCTAATTAAAGCCCCTAAAGTTGTGCGCCAATTTGTAATAAATATAAT
Source organism: Magicicada septendecula (assembly GCA_034769895.1). Classification (NCBI taxonomy): domain Eukaryota; kingdom Metazoa; phylum Arthropoda; class Insecta; order Hemiptera; family Cicadidae; genus Magicicada; species Magicicada septendecula. The sequence goes on along the minus strand of CM068368.1, from coordinate 389,521,352 downwards.
AAGATATTGTTGTTATCGATGATAAGAGATTGTGAAGTATGAGACTCCGATGTAATCAAGCCCCACTGTTTGGGCTAGCCAATTTGTAATAAAATAAGTAAATTGTAATGTAATATGTTTAATTGGTGTGGCTCTCGACGTCTTACTGGCCTGAAACACTTCCTTAAGTTTCCCAGCTGGTCGAGTCTCAATGGTAGCAAGACCGGTCGAGTAGCGTAATGTTGATGGAGAAATTTATGTTCAGCTTCACCGAAAGTTTCAAAACAAAAATTGTTGTTTTGAAGAACATTTTAAAAAAAAAATTAGTTTATAAAAAAATAATTAAAAAAAATTTAAATTTTATTAATTAATTAATTATAATCAATTAATTAATATAGGGCTGTGAAGTTTTAAAAAGTGTGATGCTCTTCTGAAAATTTTTATTAAAGTTTTGGTATATTTTAAATAAACTATCACCACTCATAAGATTGTCTTCAAACCAATCGATACTTGTTTACCTTTTTATTTTTTAGGTTATCTTCACTTATAGGTGGTAAAGTCCTGATATATTATTAATTAGACTTATATTAGTGATAATTAGTAATATTTATGAAATAATGAACTGTTTAGTGTTGAAGAATATTAATGTTTTATTAATTAATAGCAATATTGACTCTTATCGATTATAATATCGATTCTCAGGATATCGAAAAAGTTACAAATTATATTATATAAAAATCATACAGGGTTCTTTAAACAGCCAATTATTATCAAAGTCAGAGAAATCGGGCCAATATTTAAAAAGTATAACGTTACAACAAATTAATAATTATTACTAAATACAGACATTGAATAATAATTTGAAAATAATATAATTGTTTTCACCAACAGCTGATATGTGGATGGAGAGGCATTGGAATTGTCAAAGAAAGATGGCTGCCGTCAAGTTGATCAAAATGTCGCTCGTTCCTGCTGCGTTCCAAATAATGTATTTTCTGGCAGTATTCCTGTTCTGGTGTCTGCAAATCTCTTGTTAAATGTTGTGTAGTGACTGGTGTAATGTTTCTGGGTTGTATTTAGTATATCCGTGTAATTATAAGTCAAAACACTTTTCCCAATTCCGACACTAATACTTGGTTAATGTTATACAGTTTTCTGGTGTTTTGTGGTGTTTTTCGGAGTAGAAATGTATTGTTTAGTGTTAATTAGTGTTTCTTGATTGTTTTTGTCACAATGTATATGTTCTGGAAGGATTTTATAAATCACTCTCGATTTCACAATAACGTACTATTCACCGTTTAACTTTACCGTTGTAAGATAGGTTAGATCGTCACAAAACTCTTGTCATGTTAACCGTTCGAATACCAATAATCAACTAACTGTTTCCTTCAGTTTCAATTAAACTCTTAGCCCATATAATATTATCCTTAACATTGTTCAAATATATTTTCACATCCTGTGCACACTTTAATATTTCACTATATGATTGCCTAAACTTTGGTTATTTGTCAATTTTATTCACTAGATGTTATTTAAATTAATCTTTCAGTTCATTCAGCTTATTTTCAGATTAAATAATGCCGTTTTATAGTGTTTTCTGTCCAAAATTAGTAATTTTACTTTCATTTTTGTTATTCTCTGAAAAGTCAAAACATCAAAATTTACTTCCTGTCATTATATAAAATTCATCCATTTTATCCGTTATATTTAATATTAATAATCCTATATTGTATTAAAAGGTTTATATTCCCTGATTTTCTGGTAATTAATTGAATTAGTTGTATTCTGAAACATTATTCTGGAATATATGACTCCCATGTCTAAATTTCTGAGTTTAGTCATTTTCATTTTTATTTATAATTCTGAATATATTTTATTAAAATCTTTCTAAATGGTATTTGCAATTATATGGCTTGATCTCAAGTTTATTTTGTCTAAACCCCTTTTGTTTATTTGCATTTAAATGAGCAATTTCTCTGTTTTGATGAAGTTTGGTTTCCATTCTTTTGGCCTATGATTTCTTAACAATTTTTCTTACAAAATATTTTACAAACAATATATGATGTGTGATACCCTCTCTGACTTTTACATATAGTATTATAAATTAAACATGTTTTCAAATTACACAAAAACAATTAGTATTGGTTACAATACAAATAATAGTTAAACAAAATAAAGAATATTTTTAAATAAATGGTTGTCTTCAAGTCAGACATTTTACAACAAAATCCTTATTTCTAACATGGAAATATGGTTTACAAAAAGGTTTTTTACTAACTAACATCTTAATTACTCTCTACTATTTACAAGTAGTAACTATTTTTATAGTTCTGATGTTAGTTGTATCAGACCCAAACAAATGGCCTTATATCTAAAACATTTTTAAACATTCTTATACTATATACATAAAAACCTTATATTTATATTCTTATTTCTAACTATTATTATAAGTAGGATTCTACAGTTTTTATACCGTCTTTTACACATTGTCTTTGGGGAATTGTACCCTGTTATTAATAAATAAATAGTATGAATTGTTCGAAAAGTATTATGAAATCTGTTTTTTTTCTTTTTGCATATAAAACAAAAATGTTATTTTAAACAGATTTATGTCTTATAAACAACATATTGTCACAGTACACATTTCAAGTCATTGAAAATTGCATATTTCATTGCATTCAATGTTTGTGATTGCCAAGAATGAAACACAAGGTTCATTTTTTATAATACCCAAAACTATCACTGGTTCACTTTGCACTTATATATTATGTTAATGCTAAATGGTCGTATAGTCTTATCAACATAATAAATTAGTTAGCGTTTTTTCAATGGAGATTTGTTCCATGGGTACTATATTATTGTTTCATCTTAGTTCACAGGCAACTTTTACTTTATACACTTCTCTCTCTTAAATTTATATACATGTGGTTTTCATTTCGTTATACTTTTATTTTTAAATATTTATTTTGGGGATATAGGGATTTGGGTGTCTTTTATAAGAGCATGACATCTTCTTCAGGATGCTGCCTTCTTCTTCTTTCATCAGTCTTCTTTTCTCCTGCCTTCTGGGACTGGTATCTTCTCCATCTGCTTCTTGATGCCATCAGGTTTCTTGGGATCTTCTCCATCTTCTTCTTTATTTCAGAAATACACCACCTGTATTGTTTGATCTTGGCTTATTTTAGGGTTTCTCTTCTATTTATTCTTCCTCGTTGTGGGTTTGGTCATATTCAGTACTGCTTTGTTATTTACTTTTTTACCTTCCTGGGTTATACCTTGAAAACCTTTGGTTATGAGACTGGTCTTGGATGACTCATCACTAGTAACTCCTTTTATTTGAACTTGTATTTTCTTTATAATAATGATTTCTTTCCACAGTTGCTATGAATTAATCTATTTATATTAAACTTAATGCTTTCTTCCAAATTTAAATATTATAAATTCATTATTCTAATGATCAATTGCCATTCAATATTATGCATACATCTGTCACGTTACAGATTGCTCTCCTCCAGAAGTAATTATTTCAGACAGGTTTATGGATGAAATAATTTCTTATGATAATTTCATCATTTCTTATAATTCATTTTCTTCTCCATCTTTATATCGACTTTTTTATATTAGAGTTTTATTAATTTTATATATATGGTTACTTGTCTTACTACTGATCCTTTTCGGATAGTTAGTGTCTTCTGAGATATATTATAATTGTAATTCATTTTCTTTCTATATCAACTTCGTGTTGTATCCTTGGGATATTAATTCCCTAACATTCCCTATCACGTGGGCTGGGGCAGATCAGAGGGGCACTGTACGCTACTTCTCTGCTGGCCATACACCACTTCTATAAATTGAGTACAGAGGCATATCCATCCCTGCTCAAAAACATAATGCTGCTGGAATTATCTTCAGTCAGTCATCGAATAAATAAATAAAAAGTAGTCTCATTTTCGACTAATAAAAATATCTTTGGATTCTCCACTTCGTAGTCTCTCAGATTATCTCACATTTTCTATCTTAATAAATCTTCATAATTATTATTATACTCATTATATATATATTTTTTCAAAACTCTTAACTTGTCTGATATATTTATTTTTATTATGGTTGAAAACCTTTCTTTTAATAATTCTGGTTACTGTTTACAGTGTAACTCTCTTTCTTCTTCATCTGAATTCTCTTTATACTTTCTTCTGGTTACTCATAGTATTAGCATGGTCTTTATAAATAGTCTTTCGTATTCATTATTTGAATGGTCTTAATATATTATATTTAATTTTTTAACATTGTATCTTTACATTAGATATACAGGTTGTTATATTGATCATTTTATTTAAACATTTTGGTTCTTTCCTTTCTCTTAGAAAGTTATTAATCCGCCTTCGCATTCATTAACATTAATTCATTTATATCATATTTCATGTGGTATTTCTTCTCTTTGCATTTCATATAGGTCTTATTATTATCATTGGTTCAAAATCATCTTCTCCATATGTTTGGTATGAGTTGTTCTTCTTTGCTCTTAATTAACTGTTTTCATTATCGTTTCATAGGTAATTAGTCTCTTTGCTTCCAAATTTTTTCCTTCTCTGGCATATTACACTCTTTTTTGTTATTCTTCTCTACTCCTTCAAATTCTATTGTGAATGTCTAGCATTTATTCTGGATTAACGTTAATTCTCTTTTCTGAATTAATCACTTTATTTTCTTCTCAATTCAATCATAATTGACACACAATTATTTTTTGGAACTTGGTTAGTTTTAATGTAACATTCAAACTATTCTTTTTATTTAATTGAAAAATATTTCTCATAAATCCTTGTAATATGTTGATCTTATCTTGTTTCAAAGTTCTGACGTTCTATCAACATTCAAATTCTGTTTAATTCATTTATTCCCAGAATTGTTTCATTCAGAATTGTTTATAGTACTGTTATCTTACTATTATTTCTGAATGTTTTGGTATTTTTCCAAAATCAACTTCTTCTTAATTATTTACCATAAAGTTTTCTCACAAACTTAGTTATAGTAAGTTGGTCTTACTTAATTTTTAAATTTTTCGTATATTAACTTCAAAATTCCTTTCTTCTTAATTCTTCCAAAATGTTTTTCTCATAATTCAGTGGAAGTAAGCTGTGCTTGCTTAATTTTAAATTTTTTTTAAAATTAAGTTCAAAATTCTCTCTCTTTCTCTTTCTTCCATAAAGTTTTGTTCTAAATTATCAGGTTGTAGTAAGAAGTACTTACTCAATTTTAAATTTTTATAAATAATAAGTACAAAATTCTCTCTCTTTCTCTTTCTTCCATAAAGTTTTGTTCTAAATTATCAGGTTGTAGTAAGATGTACTTACTCAATTTTAAATTTTTATAATTATATTTCAATTCAAAAGTCTTTCTTTTTCTTTCTTCCATAAAGTTCATTCCAAAATCATCAGGTTGTAGTAAGATGTACTTACATATTTTAGAATAAGTTATATTCAAAATTCTTTCTTTTTCTTTCTTCCATAAAGTTTGTTCCAAAATTATTAGGTTGTAGTAAGAAGTACTTACTCAATTTTAAATTTTTAAAATTATATTTCAATTCAAAAGTCTTTCTTTTTCTTTCTTCCATAAAGTTCGTTCCAAAATCATCAGGTTGTAGTAAGATGTACTTACTCAATTTTCAATTTTTATAATAAATTCAAAATTCCTTTTCTTTCTCTTTCTTTGTCTTCCATAAAGTTTGTTCAAAATTATTAGGTTGTAAGTTGTTCTTACATATTTTAGAATTTTTTTTAAATTATTAAATTAAAAAATTCTTCTTCTTTTAATTCTCCAGAATGTTCTTCTCAAAATATTAGGTTGTAAGATGTACTTACATTATTTTAGAATTTTTTTTTAAATAAATTCAAAATTCTAAATTCCTTCTTCTTATAATTCTCCAGAATGTTTTTCTCAAAATATTAGGTTGTAAGATGTACTTACATTATTTTAGAATTTTTTTAAAATAAATTCAAAATTCCAAAACTCACAACTCATTCTTCATAATATTTCTTCATAGAAGCTTGATTGTACACTCCTTTGATTTTTCCTGAAACGATTTCCTTCAACTCATATGTATTGTTATGCTTATCATTTACCACAACATATGGTCATATATTGTACTCTACACTGGACCATTTTATTTATACATTTGTAAGTTGATCTCCACTTTTTCTTTTCTTATAAATTTTCTTTTCTTTTATATACCCAGGAAGATGGACGATTTTCTTTTTTTTTATGTCGTTCCATTGCTCATATTTTTATTTATAATGTGCATTTTCTTAAATAGTCTTCATTCATAAAACCCAGTTTTGTTTCTATGTTTATTCTCCATATCATTTCCTTTCAATGATATTTATTCCGTCTCCTTCACCGTTGTTTTTCGCCGTAGTCGGTTATCATGATCTCCGCCCCTTTTCTTGATGGTGTGTGGTATCTGTGTCAACCAGGGTCCATCATCTCAGTTGCTCTTATAAAATTTACCCTAGGGCGCGACACTCGGTTATTATTACTGTTATTATTGTTATTACTAAAGTTATTATTATAGTAATTTCGGTTAGGTGGGTAAGGGCTGTCATCATTATTGTTGGGATATGGATTTCTCTGACTGTATAGAATATTATTATTATGTTGATAAAAATTGTTTCTATTGTTTGGATAGGGGTTGTTATTCCTAATGCCGTTAAAATTACTGCTAAACTGGTCATTACGCGGCTGGTTGTTAGGGCCGTCGTAATTACTGCGCTGGCTCCCTCTATCATCATATTGTATACACCAATACTTTTGTGGTCCATGTTTTGTATTACCTGAGAAATATATGTGAGGATCTTCATCTGGGTTATCACTTATTATTTGTTTATCTGAAATACCATAAGCTGGTTTACCATCACATATCCATTCTGAAGGAATATATTTTAGTTTAACCGTACCCTGGAACTGTCCTAGATGGCACACTAATGGAATACATTCTGGTGATTCATCTGTGCCGTCATTACAGTCTGGTACGATATCACATTTCCATCTTTCTGAAATCCACTGTCCAGTCTTGCGCTGAAATTGATCTAGTCCACATGTTGTATTCTGTTTACCTCTGGTCCTTTCCCAGTGATAAACTACTGTCTTGTTGTAAATTATTTCTGAAATTACTTCGATTCTCCTTCTATAATTCATAGAATTCATGATGTCTTTGTCATAGGTAATTGGGATATTATTGCCATCAATTAACCCATGTTTCATCATCTCCAACTCTTCCTTCGTTTTTATCAAGTTTCTTGGATACATTCTCCTTTTCCTTTGCTTAATATTTTCCTTATTTCCACTAGTTTTAATTCCAGGTACTACCACTACTAGTTCCTGCGTCTTATCATTTTGTACATCTTCTGTTTCTGGTTTACTATCATATTTTATTTCTTCGGTCTTCTCCTTTCCTAATTTTTCCCTAAACAGTTTATTGTCATTACTTATATCATCCAGTTTCTTACCTAATTCATCTTTCAAGGATTGGTTGCTCTCCTTTATAATCTTACTCAAATCTTCCTTCAATTCCCTACTATTTTCGTCCATTTTCTTGTCCATTTTCTGGTTGTTCTGCTCCAATTTGTCTTCCATCTTTTGTAGAAATCTTTCCATGAATCTGTCCATTTTCTTGCTGTTTTCTTCTATCTTCTCTTCCATCTTCTTGCTGTTTTCTTCTATCTTCTTATTTGTTTCTTCCTTGCTGGATCTGATATCTTCTTTCAGAGACTGGTTATCATTTCCCATTTTTTTACTGTTTTCGCCTATCTTCTTGTTATTATCCTCCATCTTGGACTCTAGGTTCTTATTAGTATCTCCAATAGCATCCATTTTCTTACTCATTGATTTGTTTTCTTCTTTTGTGGATTCCATTTGCTTACTTAACTGTAAGAACATTTCCATTATCCTATCCATTTTACTCTCTTCCGTTACTTTGGATTTTTCTATATGTCTTTCCTGGACATTTACTTCCCCTGTTTGCGTGGGTATCTCCGGTTGTTCAGTTGGTTTGGACAACACCGATTGTAATACCTCTTCCACCTCTACTGGCGTTGCCTCTTTGTTGTCCATATCGACTTCTATTTCTTTCTCGGTCTCCGCCGCCCGTTTCTTAGATGTTGCACGTCGTTGCATTTTCCCTTGAAATTCTCTGGTTTTGTAGCTGTTGCCTAGCTCCAACTAGTGATTGGGCAGAATGTATTGGCCTTCCAATCGCTAATTAAAGCCCCTAAAGTTGTGCGCCAATTTGTAATAAATATAATAAGATATTGTTGTTATCGATGATAAGAGATTGTGAAGTATGAGACTCCGATGTAATCAAGCCCCACTGTTTGGGCTAGCCAATTTGTAATAAAATAAGTAAATTGTAATGTAATATGTTTAATTGGTGTGGCTCTCGACGTCTTACTGGCCTGAAACACTTCCTTAAGTTTCCCAGCTGGTCGAGTCTCAATGGTAGCAAGACCGGTCGAGTAGCGTAATGTTGATGGAGAAATTTATGTTCAGCTTCACCGAAAGTTTCAAAACAAAAATTGTTGTTTTGAAGAAAATTTAAAAAAAAAAATTTGTTTATAAAAAAAATAATTAAAAAAAAAATTTAAATTTTATTAATTAATTAATTATAATCAATTAATTAATATAGGGCTGTGAAGTTTTAAAAAGTGTGATGCTCTTCTGAAAATTTTTATTAAAGTTTTGGTATATTTTAAATAAACTATCACCACTCATAAGATTGTCTTCAAACCAATCGATACTTGTTTACCTTTTTATTTTTTAGGTTATCTTCACTTATAGGTGGTAAAGTCCTGATATATTATTAATTAGACTTATATTAGTGATAATTAGTAATATTTATGAAATAATGAACTGTTTAGTGTTGAAGAATATTAATGTTTTATTAATTAATAGCAATATTGACTCTTATCGATTATAATATCGATTCTCAGGATATCGAAAAAGTTACAAATTATATTATATAAAAATCATACAGGGTTCTTTAAACAGCCAATTATTATCAAAGTCAGAGAAATCGGGCCAATATTTAAAAAGTATAACGTTACAACAAATTAATAATTATTACTAAATACAGACATTGAATAATAATTTGAAAATAATATAATTGTTTTCACCAACAACTGATATGTGGATGGAGAGGCATTGGAATTGTCAAAGAAAGATGGCTGCCGTCAAGTTGATCAAAATGTCGCTCGTTCCTGCTGCGTTCCAAATAATGTATTTTCTGGCAGTATTCCTGTTCTGGTGTCTGCAAATCTCTTGTTAAATGTTGTATAGTGACTGGTGTAATGTTTCTGGGTTGTATTTAGTATATCCGTGTAATTATAAGTCAAAACACTTTTCCCAATTCCGACACTAATACTTGGTTAATGTTATACAGTTTTCTGGTGTTTTGTGGTGTTTTTCGGAGTAGAAATGTATTGTTTAGTGTTAATTAGTGTTTCTTGATTGTTTTTGTCACAATGTATATGTTCTGGAAGGATTTTATAAATCACTCTCGATTTCACAATAACGTACTATTCACCGTTTAACTTTACCGTTGTAAGATAGGTTAGATCGTCACAAAACTCTTGTCATGTTAACCGTTCGAATACCAATAATCAACTAACTGTTTCCTTCAGTTTCAATTAAACTCTTAGCCCATATAATATTATCCTTAACATTGTTCAAATATATTTTCACATCCTGTGCACACTTTAATATTTCACTATATGATTGCCTAAACTTTGGTTATTTGTCAATTTTATTCACTAGATGTTATTTAAATTAATCTTTCAGTTCATTCAGCTTATTTTCAGATTAAATAATGCCGTTTTATAGTGTTTTCTGTCCAAAATTAGTAATTTTACTTTCATTTTTGTTATTCTCTGAAAAGTCAAAACATCAAAATTTACTTCCTGTCATTATATAAAATTCATCCATTTTATCCGTTATATTTAATATTAATAATCCTATATTGTATTAAAAGGTTTATATTCCCTGATTTTCTGGTAATTAATTGAATTAGTTGTATTCTGAAACATTATTCTGGAATATATGACTCCCATGTCTAAATTTCTGAGTTTAGTCATTTTCATTTTTATTTATAATTCTGAATATATTTTATTAAAATCTTTCTAAATGGTATTTGCAATTATATGGCTTGATCTCAAGTTTATTTTGTCTAAACCCCTTTTGTTTATTTGCATTTAAATGAGCAATTTCTCTGTTTTGATGAAGTTTGGTTTCCATTCTTTTGGCCTATGATTTCTTAACAATTTTTCTTACAAAATATTTTACAAACAATATATGATGTGTGATACCCTCTCTGACTTTTACATATAGTATTATAAATTAAACATGTTTTCAAATTACACAAAAACAATTAGTATTGGTTACAATACAAATAATAGTTAAACAAAATAAAGAATATTTTTAAATAAATGGTTGTCTTCAAGTCAGACATTTTACAACAAAATCCTTATTTCTAACATGGAAATATGGTTTACAAAAAGGTTTTTTACTAACTAACATCTTAATTACTCTCTACTATTTACAAGTAGTAACTATTTTTATAGTTCTGATGTTAGTTGTATCAGACCCAAACAAATGGCCTTATATCTAAAACATTTTTAAACATTCTTATACTATATACATAAAAACCTTATATTTATATTCTTATTTCTAACTATTATTATAAGTAGGATTCTACAGTTTTTATACCGTCTTTTACACATTGTCTTTGGGGAATTGTACCCTGTTATTAATAAATAAATAGTATGAATTGTTCGAAAAGCATTATGAAATCTGTTTTTTTTCTTTTTGCATATAAAACAAAAATGTTATTTTAAACAGATTTATGTCTTATAAACAACATATTGTCACAGTACACATTTCAAGTCATTGAAAATTGCATATTTCATTGCATTCAATGTTTGTGATTGCCAAGAATGAAACACAAGGTTCATTTCTTATAATACCCAAAACTATCACTGGTTCACTTTGCACTTATATATTATGTTAATGCTAAATGGTCGTATAGTCTTATCAACATAATAAATTAGTTAGCGTTTTTTCAATGGAGATTTGTTCCATGGGTACTATATTATTGTTTCATCTTAGTTCACAGGCAAATTTTACTTTATACACTTCTCTCTCTTAAATTTATATACATGTGGTTTTCATTTCGTTATACTTTTATTTTTAAATATTTATTTTGGGGATATAGGGATTTGGGTGTCTTTTATAAGAGCATGACATCTTCTTCAGGATGCTGCCTTCTTCTTCTTTCATCAGTCTTCTTTTCTCCTGCCTTCTGGGACTGGTATCTTCTCCATCTGCTTCTTGATGCCATCAGGTTTCTTGGGATCTTCTCCATCTTCTTCTTTATTTCAGAAATACACCACCTGTATTGTTTGATCTTGGCTTATTTTAGGGTTTCTCTTCTATTTATTCTTCCTCGTTGTGGGTTTGGTCATATTCAGTACTGCTTTGTTATTTACTTTTTTACCTTCCTGGGTTATACCTTGAAAACCTTTGGTTATGAGACTGGTCTTGGATGACTCATCACTAGTAACTCCTTTTATTTGAACTTGTATTTTCTTTATAATAATAATTTCTTTCCACAGTTGCTATGAATTAATCTATTTATATTAAACTTAATGCTTTCTTCCAAATTTAAATATTATAAATTCATTATTCTAATGATCAATTGCCATTCAATATTATGCATACATCTGTCACGTTACAGATTGCTCTCCTCCAGAAGTAATTATTTCAGACAGGTTTATGGATGAAATAATTTCTTATGATAATTTCATCATTTCTTATAATTCATTTTCTTCTCCATCTTTATATCGACTTTTTTATATTAGAGTTTTATTAATTTTATATATATGGTTACTTGTCTTACTACTGATCCTTTTCGGATAGTTAGTGTCTTCTGAGATATATTATAATTGTAATTCATTTTCTTTCTATATCAACTTCGTGTTGTATCCTTGGGATATTAATTCCCTAACATTCCCTATCACGTGGGCTGGGGCAGATCAGAGGGGCACTGTACGCTACTTCTCTGCTGGCCATACACCACTTCTATAAATTGAGTACAGAGGCATATCCATCCCTGCTCAAAAACATAATGCTGCTGGAATTATCTTCAGTCAGTCATCGAATAAATAAATAAAAAGTAGTCTCATTTTCGACTAATAAAAATATCTTTGGATTCTCCACTTCGTAGTCTCTCAGATTATCTCACATTTTCTATCTTAATAAATCTTCATAATTATTATTATACTCATTATATATATATTTTTTCAAAACTCTTAACTTGTCTGATATATTTATTTTTATTATGGTTGAAAACCTTTCTTTTAATAATTCTGGTTACTGTTTACAGTGTAACTCTCTTTCTTCTTCATCTGAATTCTCTTTATACTTTCTTCTGGTTACTCATAGTATTAGCATGGTCTTTATAAATAGTCTTTCGTATTCATTATTTAATGGTCTTAATATATTATATTTAATTTTTTAACATTGTATCTTTACATTAGATATACAGGTTGTTATATTGATCATTTTATTTAAACATTTTGGTTCTTTCCTTTCTCTTAGAAAGTTATTAATCCGCCTTCGCATTCATTAACATTAATTCATTTATATCATATTTCATGTGGTATTTCTTCTCTTTGCATTTCATATAGGTCTTATTATTATCATTGGTTCAAAATCATCTTCTCCATATGTTTGGTATGAGTTGTTCTTCTTTGCTCTTAATTAACTGTTTTCATTATCGTTTCATAGGTAATTAGTCTCTTTGCTTCCAAATTTTTTCCTTCTCTGGCATATTACACTCTTTTTTGTTATTCTTCTCTACTCCTTCAAATTCTATTGTGAATGTCTAGCATTTATTCTGGATTAACGTTAATTCTCTTTTCTGAATTAATCACTTTATTTTCTTCTCAATTCAATCATAATTGACACACAATTATTTTTTGGAACTTGGTTAGTTTTAATGTAACATTCAAACTATTCTTTTTATTTAATTGAAAAATATTTCTCATAAATCCTTGTAATATGTTGATCTTATCTTGTTTCAAAGTTCTGACGTTCTATCAACATTCAAATTCTGTTTAATTCATTTATTCCCAGAATTGTTTCATTCAGAATTGTTTATAGTACTGTTATCTTACTATTATTTCTGAATGTTTTGGTATTTTTCCAAAATCAACTTCTTCTTAATTATTTACCATAAAGTTTTCTCACAAACTTAGTTATAGTAAGTTGGTCTTACTTAATTTTTAAATTTTTCGTATATTAACTTCAAAATTCCTTTCTTCTTAATTCTTCCAAAATGTTTTTCTCATAATTCAGTGGAAGTAAGCTGTGCTTGCTTAATTTTAAATTTTTTTTAAAATTAAGTTCAAAATTCTCTCTCTTTCTCTTTCTTCCATAAAGTTTTGTTCTAAATTATCAGGTTGTAGTAAGAAGTACTTACTCAATTTTAAATTTTTATAAATAATAAGTACAAAATTCTCTCTCTTTCTCTTTCTTCCATAAAGTTTTGTTCTAAATTATCAGGTTGTAGTAAGATGTACTTACTCAATTTTAAATTTTTATAATTATATTTCAATTCAAAAGTCTTTCTTTTTCTTTCTTCCATAAAGTTCATTCCAAAATCATCAGGTTGTAGTAAGATGTACTTACATATTTTAGAATAAGTTATATTCAAAATTCTTTCTTTTTCTTTCTTCCATAAAGTTTGTTCCAAAATTATTAGGTTGTAGTAAGAAGTACTTACTCAATTTTAAATTTTTAAAATTATATTTCAATTCAAAAGTCTTTCTTTTTCTTTCTTCCATAAAGTTCGTTCCAAAATCATCAGGTTGTAGTAAGATGTACTTACTCAATTTTAAATTTTTATAATAAATTCAAAATTCCTTTTCTTTCTCTTTCTTTGTCTTCCATAAAGTTTGTTCAAAATTATTAGGTTGTAAGTTGTTCTTACATATTTTAGAATTTTTTTTAAATTATTAAATTAAAAAATTCTTCTTCTTTTAATTCTCCAGAATGTTCTTCTCAAAATATTAGGTTGTAAGATGTACTTACATTATTTTAGAATTTTTTTTTAAATAAATTCAAAATTCTAAATTCCTTCTTCTTATAATTCTCCAGAATGTTTTTCTCAAAATATTAGGTTGTAAGATGTACTTACATTATTTTAGAATTTTTTTAAAATAAATTCAAAATTCCAAAACTCACAACTCATTCTTCATAATATTTCTTCATAGAAGCTTGATTGTACACTCCTTTGATTTTTCCTGAAACGATTTCCTTCAACTCATATGTATTGTTATGCTTATCATTTACCACAACATATGGTCATATATTGTACTCTACACTGGACCATTTTATTTATACATTTGTAAGTTGATCTCCACTTTTTCTTTTCTTATAAATTTTCTTTTCTTTTATATACCCAGGAAGATGGACGATTTTCTTTTTTTTTATGTCGTTCCATTGCTCATATTTTTATTTATAATGTGCATTTTCTTAAATAGTCTTCATTCATAAAACCCAGTTTTGTTTCTATGTTTATTCTCCATATCATTTCCTTTCAATGATATTTATTCCGTCTCCTTCACCGTTGTTTTTCGCCGTAGTCGGTTATCATGATCTCCGCCCCTTTTCTTGATGGTGTGTGGTATCTGTGTCAACCAGGGTCCATCATCTCAGTTGCTCTTATAAAATTTACCCTAGGGCGCGACACTCGGTTATTATTACTGTTATTATTGTTATTACTAAAGTTATTATTATAGTAATTTCGGTTAGGTGGGTAAGGGCTGTCATCATTATTGTTGGGATATGGATTTCTCTGACTGTATAGAATATTATTATTATGTTGATAAAAATTGTTTCTATTGTTTGGATAGGGGTTGTTATTCCTAATGCCGTTAAAATTACTGCTAAACTGGTCATTACGCGGCTGGTTGTTAGGGCCGTCGTAATTACTGCGCTGGCTCCCTCTATCATCATATTGTATACACCAATACTTTTGTGGTCCATGTTTTGTATTACCTGAGAAATATATGTGAGGATCTTCATCTGGGTTATCACTTATTATTTGTTTATCTGAAATACCATAAGCTGGTTTACCATCACATATCCATTCTGAAGGAATATATTTTAGTTTAACCGTACCCTGGAACTGTCCTAGATGGCACACTAATGGAATACATTCTGGTGATTCATCTGTGCCGTCATTACAGTCTGGTACGATATCACATTTCCATCTTTCTGAAATCCACTGTCCAGTCTTGCGCTGAAATTGATCTAGTCCACATGTTGTATTCTGTTTACCTCTGGTCCTTTCCCAGTGATAAACTACTGTCTTGTTGTAAATTATTTCTGAAATTACTTCGATTCTCCTTCTATAATTCATAGAATTCATGATGTCTTTGTCATAGGTAATTGGGATATTATTGCCATCAATTAACCCATGTTTCATCATCTCCAACTCTTCCTTCGTTTTTATCAAGTTTCTTGGATACATTCTCCTTTTCCTTTGCTTAATATTTTCCTTATTTCCACTAGTTTTAATTCCAGGTACTACCACTACTAGTTCCTGCGTCTTATCATTTTGTACATCTTCTGTTTCTGGTTTACTATCATATTTTATTTCTTCGGTCTTCTCCTTTCCTAATTTTTCCCTAAACAGTTTATTGTCATTACTTATATCATCCAGTTTCTTACCTAATTCATCTTTCAAGGATTGGTTGCTCTCCTTTATAATCTTACTCAAATCTTCCTTCAATTCCCTACTATTTTCGTCCATTTTCTTGTCCATTTTCTGGTTGTTCTGCTCCAATTTGTCTTCCATCTTTTGTAGAAATCTTTCCATGAATCTGTCCATTTTCTTGCTGTTTTCTTCTATCTTCTCTTCCATCTTCTTGCTGTTTTCTTCTATCTTCTTATTTGTTTCTTCCTTGCTGGATCTGATATCTTCTTTCAGAGACTGGTTATCATTTCCCATTTTTTTACTGTTTTCGCCTATCTTCTTGTTATTATCCTCCATCTTGGACTCTAGGTTCTTATTAGTATCTCCAATAGCATCCATTTTCTTACTCATTGATTTGTTTTCTTCTTTTGTGGATTCCATTTGCTTACTTAACTGTAAGAACATTTCCATTATCCTATCCATTTTACTCTCTTCCGTTACTTTGGATTTTTCTATATGTCTTTCCTGGACATTTACTTCCCCTGTTTGCGTGGGTATCTCCGGTTGTTCAGTTGGTTTGGACAACACCGATTGTAATACCTCTTCCACCTCTACTGGCGTTGCCTCTTTGTTGTCCATATCGACTTCTATTTCTTTCTCGGTCTCCGCCGCCCGTTTCTTAGATGTTGCACGTCGTTGCATTTTCCCTTGAAATTCTCTGGTTTTGTAGCTGTTGCCTAGCTCCAACTAGTGATTGGGCAGAATGTATTGGCCTTCCAATCGCTAATTAAAGCCCCTAAAGTTGTGCGCCAATTTGTAATAAATATAATAAGATATTGTTGTTATCGATGATAAGAGATTGTGAAGTATGAGACTCCGATGTAATCAAGCCCCACTGTTTGGGCTAGCCAATTTGTAATAAAATAAGTAAATTGTAATGTAATATGTTTAATTGGTGTGGCTCTCGACGTCTTACTGGCCTGAAACACTTCCTTAAGTTTCCCAGCTGGTCGAGTCTCAATGGTAGCAAGACCGGTCGAGTAGCGTAATGTTGATGGAGAAATTTATGTTCAGCTTCACCGAAAGTTTCAAAACAAAAATTGTTGTTTTGAAGAAAATTTAAAAAAAAAAATTTGTTTATAAAAAAAATAATTAAAAAAAAAATTTAAATTTTATTAATTAATTAATTATAATCAATTAATTAATATAGGGCTGTGAAGTTTTAAAAAGTGTGATGCTCTTCTGAAAATTTTTATTAAAGTTTTGGTATATTTTAAATAAACTATCAC
The DNA here is from genome assembly GCA_034769895.1 of Magicicada septendecula. Taxonomy (NCBI): domain Eukaryota; kingdom Metazoa; phylum Arthropoda; class Insecta; order Hemiptera; family Cicadidae; genus Magicicada; species Magicicada septendecula. The sequence continues at coordinate 389,504,339 of CM068368.1, read as the reverse complement.
CACTCATAAGATTGTCTTCAAACCAATCGATACTTGTTTACCTTTTTATTTTTTAGGTTATCTTCACTTATAGGTGGTAAAGTCCTGATATATTATTAATTAGACTTATATTAGTGATAATTAGTAATATTTATGAAATAATGAACTGTTTAGTGTTGAAGAATATTAATGTTTTATTAATTAATAGCAATATTGACTCTTATCGATTATAATATCGATTCTCAGGATATCGAAAAAGTTACAAATTATATTATATAAAAATCATACAGGGTTCTTTAAACAGCCAATTATTATCAAAGTCAGAGAAATCGGGCCAATATTTAAAAAGTATAACGTTACAACAAATTAATAATTATTACTAAATACAGACATTGAATAATAATTTGAAAATAATATAATTGTTTTCACCAACAGCTGATATGTGGATGGAGAGGCATTGGAATTGTCAAAGAAAGATGGCTGCCGTCAAGTTGATCAAAATGTCGCTCGTTCCTGCTGCGTTCCAAATAATGTATTTTCTGGCAGTATTCCTGTTCTGGTGTCTGCAAATCTCTTGTTAAATGTTGTGTAGTGACTGGTGTAATGTTTCTGGGTTGTATTTAGTATATCCGTGTAATTATAAGTCAAAACACTTTTCCCAATTCCGACACTAATACTTGGTTAATGTTATACAGTTTTCTGGTGTTTTGTGGTGTTTTTCGGAGTAGAAATGTATTGTTTAGTGTTAATTAGTGTTTCTTGATTGTTTTTGTCACAATGTATATGTTCTGGAAGGATTTTATAAATCACTCTCGATTTCACAATAACGTACTATTCACCGTTTAACTTTACCGTTGTAAGATAGGTTAGATCGTCACAAAACTCTTGTCATGTTAACCGTTCGAATACCAATAATCAACTAACTGTTTCCTTCAGTTTCAATTAAACTCTTAGCCCATATAATATTATCCTTAACATTGTTCAAATATATTTTCACATCCTGTGCACACTTTAATATTTCACTATATGATTGCCTAAACTTTGGTTATTTGTCAATTTTATTCACTAGATGTTATTTAAATTAATCTTTCAGTTCATTCAGCTTATTTTCAGATTAAATAATGCCGTTTTATAGTGTTTTCTGTCCAAAATTAGTAATTTTACTTTCATTTTTGTTATTCTCTGAAAAGTCAAAACATCAAAATTTACTTCCTGTCATTATATAAAATTCATCCATTTTATCCGTTATATTTAATATTAATAATCCTATATTGTATTAAAAGGTTTATATTCCCTGATTTTCTGGTAATTAATTGAATTAGTTGTATTCTGAAACATTATTCTGGAATATATGACTCCCATGTCTAAATTTCTGAGTTTAGTCATTTTCATTTTTATTTATAATTCTGAATATATTTTATTAAAATCTTTCTAAATGGTATTTGCAATTATATGGCTTGATCTCAAGTTTATTTTGTCTAAACCCCTTTTGTTTATTTGCATTTAAATGAGCAATTTCTCTGTTTTGATGAAGTTTGGTTTCCATTCTTTTGGCCTATGATTTCTTAACAATTTTTCTTACAAAATATTTTACAAACAATATATGATGTGTGATACCCTCTCTGACTTTTACATATAGTATTATAAATTAAACATGTTTTCAAATTACACAAAAACAATTAGTATTGGTTACAATACAAATAATAGTTAAACAAAATAAAGAATATTTTTAAATAAATGGTTGTCTTCAAGTCAGACATTTTACAACAAAATCCTTATTTCTAACATGGAAATATGGTTTACAAAAAGGTTTTTTACTAACTAACATCTTAATTACTCTCTACTATTTACAAGTAGTAACTATTTTTATAGTTCTGATGTTAGTTGTATCAGACCCAAACAAATGGCCTTATATCTAAAACATTTTTAAACATTCTTATACTATATACATAAAAACCTTATATTTATATTCTTATTTCTAACTATTATTATAAGTAGGATTCTACAGTTTTTATACCGTCTTTTACACATTGTCTTTGGGGAATTGTACCCTGTTATTAATAAATAAATAGTATGAATTGTTCGAAAAGCATTATGAAATCTGTTTTTTTTCTTTTTGCATATAAAACAAAAATGTTATTTTAAACAGATTTATGTCTTATAAACAACATATTGTCACAGTACACATTTCAAGTCATTGAAAATTGCATATTTCATTGCATTCAATGTTTGTGATTGCCAAGAATGAAACACAAGGTTCATTTTTTATAATACCCAAAACTATCACTGGTTCACTTTGCACTTATATATTATGTTAATGCTAAATGGTCGTATAGTCTTATCAACATAATAAATTAGTTAGCGTTTTTTCAATGGAGATTTGTTCCATGGGTACTATATTATTGTTTCATCTTAGTTCACAGGCAACTTTTACTTTATACACTTCTCTCTCTTAAATTTATATACATGTGGTTTTCATTTCGTTATACTTTTATTTTTAAATATTTATTTTGGGGATATAGGGATTTGGGTGTCTTTTATAAGAGCATGACATCTTCTTCAGGATGCTGCCTTCTTCTTCTTTCATCAGTCTTCTTTTCTCCTGCCTTCTGGGACTGGTATCTTCTCCATCTGCTTCTTGATGCCATCAGGTTTCTTGGGATCTTCTCCATCTTCTTCTTTATTTCAGAAATACACCACCTGTATTGTTTGATCTTGGCTTATTTTAGGGTTTCTCTTCTATTTATTCTTCCTCGTTGTGGGTTTGGTCATATTCAGTACTGCTTTGTTATTTACTTTTTTACCTTCCTGGGTTATACCTTGAAAACCTTTGGTTATGAGACTGGTCTTGGATGACTCATCACTAGTAACTCCTTTTATTTGAACTTGTATTTTCTTTATAATAATGATTTCTTTCCACAGTTGCTATGAATTAATCTATTTATATTAAACTTAATGCTTTCTTCCAAATTTAAATATTATAAATTCATTATTCTAATGATCAATTGCCATTCAATATTATGCATACATCTGTCACGTTACAACAGACGTCTTCCCTTTCTCGTCCAACGATTCCATCTGATCCTGTCTTTTGTTCATAATTTCCCAAGCTCTACACAAAAATAATGTGAACGGAAAGCCCAATTAGGACAGAGGACTTTATTGGCACCGATCACCCACAGATAAAAACGTAGCAATCCATAATTAAAACATTCCTTGGCAATACGGGTCCTGTGTTGCACGTTTATTTACACTTTGCTTATTTAAATTATTAGTGTTTTTTGAAGATTACAAATAAGTTCCACGGAGCTCGTATGTAGAAACCTTTGTATGGTTGCGAGACGTTAGGCAACACACCGTAGAGGACCTCACACACCATCAACTAAGAAGTGTAAATAATAAGTTTAATAGTGTGCCAGTTTCAATTCAAGTATTTTAGAATTAAAAATGGTAATTCTCAAGTTTCTGATTTCCCTACCAGTTTGTCCTTTGCTTCGTTGCTCGCCTTTGTGACACAGGCTGTTACTTTTCTTACCGCGTCACTTAAGTGTCACATTCTCCGTTACCCACATGCGTTCACATAGTATATATGAAGAAATTGTATTACTTTGAATGAAGAATGAAGTAGGCTACATGTACAAAAGATACTGATGATAAGTAGGCTATAAACCTTATCATTGCTAAATTCATCCCCACAAGACATCGAAGGAAAAGTTTCAAAACTAGAAAATTTTCAAATATCAAACTAACGACTTTGTGGCTTTCAAATAGACTCAGAATTGTGTTTCTCAGACGTAATTATTTAAATCCATCAAAAGTAGTGTATGTTAAAATATTGGATCAGTAGAACAGATCGTTCATAACCAGCAAAAGTATTAATAATATACAACGATATATCTTAGCTAAAATTTTTTTAGTAACTTTAAGAAAATACAATTTAGAGAAGAATAAATAAAGATATAAAAAGACAACGAAAGCAAAGAAAAAGAAGAAAATTACGAAGGCGAAGGAAACCATGAAAAACAGAACAGAAGAATAGAATAACAAGAGGAGAGAAGGAGCGTTATCTGAAACGGATTATAAGGTAACGTTGTCAACTAACTAATGGGATCGTGCCGCAGTGTCTGTAAGTGTGAGTGCTTCCATTATACAATATTGCTGCTCCAATTACGTTACAACTAACGGCGTTTGAAAACTGTTTAACCTCATTCACTGCTCGCACGTACAGTTCTTTTCCAAAGCAATCACGTCAGTGAATATACTCACAGAAACGTTAAAATGCCGTGTTGGTAGTAAAGTCAGTTTGCGAGGATAGCACTAATGTATTTTTCATCTTGTTATTTCAATTAGCAGTCTCTGTAATTCCAGCTTTGTCATGTTTACTTGCTGAACTGCTACTTGTCATGTTCCGGACAAAGCCTTTCAGCGTTTCCACCATTTTCAAGTCCTAAACCTCGACCTAGGAATTTGTATAAAGAGAAATAGATAAAAACGTAAATAGAAATTGCAGAACTTGATTTGCAGATTACATCGTAAATTAGATTACTGGGTTTATATTATAGAATAAATTATATTAAACAACACCCGTTTGTCTCTTTATCTACTGCACGACCCTATGATCCCTGAATGTAAGATAGCCTGATTAAATAATATCGTGAACTGCACAAGATTCGCTGGGAAGAGAATTAAGTGAAAATTGAGTGACAGGAAATTTCACTTTGGGAGAGAAGTGCTAATGATGGTAGTATACTCATAATTCTTAAAAACACACACGCGAGGGTAAATATGTTCATTCCCGCGTGCGAGCGCGAAAACATCGTTTTCGGATTTTTGCAAAGCTTCTGCGCTTACCCTTTTCTTTCTTTCCAACGGCGTTCGTAATAGGCCTATTTGTTTGCGATCCTAAGAATTTGTCTGCAACTGGTCTTCTGTCTGATAATGCTCCGATCATGATTTGATCGTTGAAGTGTTGAAAATCATTGATTTGAATGTTGAAAAGCTTTCGTTCATGAATCTGTTTTCAACATTTTTTAATTAACGAACATGGATGTTAGACGTTTCACACATTCCATGATGTATCATCTTTTGTGACTACTTGAAAACTGCTGACATAACCGAGTTCAAACACTGGAATTATCTTCTGTCGGAGTCAAGCCACTCAGGATATTACGTCACAGACTGGGTAAACACCCGCTTGTTAAAACGTGACATACTAAGTAAATCATAACGGATATTGGAAGGGAAGTATGATTTAATATGTTTGTAGAGCATGGACAGTCTGCTAATAAAATGGAAACAGGAAGGTTACCACAAGATGTACTATCCGAACAAATAATAATTTTGAATATACTGATATTTGTAGATGGGATTCTTATAATTAAGGACTCTGAGAACAGAATACAATTTTACTTTATAAACTAAATCAAAGTGCCTCGGTATATAATTAAGAGATCTCCACCGACAAAACCAGAGTTATGGCGTTCTATGACACCTGTTTAGTATAAACAAAAGTCTCAAAAATGGCTGCCTAATTGAAAAAGTATCATATTTTGATTATCTAGGCAATGATGTTAGCTACGACTTTGACAGAGATTTCAAACAAAACTCAATAAATGTGTATCCATGTGTTGCACAATAGTGAGACCTTTGAGATGTACGGCCTTACAGAAAAACACAAGTTTATAAAAGGTTATAAAGCCACGGATGTTCTTGTGTCAACGGAAGGGACGAATCCGAGATATTAGCTGAAAAAAAGATATCAGTCACATAGAATTCATGGAAATGAAACTGCTTAAGTGTGTGAAGGGTTGAGAGACTGGATAGATTGAGTAATAGATGAGCAGATCAGAAATAATCTAACAATTTTTTCAGTCAACTAAAAAATAAGCGAACAGGGGGAAAATGGAGAAAACCACTTGAAAGAATGAAGAATACCGTACACCCAAAGTTGTCTACCACTATAAACCAAGGGAAACAAGATCTTTCCGTAGATCTAGGAAGCACTAGGAGTAAGGTAAAACGAAACGGCCCATTAGCCTTATATCTGTGAAAGAGAAAAAGAAGATAAGAAATTATAACTTTTTAAGTTATTGCTTAATTAAATTTAAAGAATGGATGAGCTGTTTAAGGTTCAACATTTGGATAACATTAACCACTTTATTTTCGCTTAACTGTAAACTCAGTCCAAGTTATGAATCAGCCTACAATCATTTCAAAATAAATTAATAATGTAGGTGTAATATGATACGATACCGGCAAATAGTGACGATTCATGAAAATAATATATTCGAAAATCAACACTTTACCATGTACCTTATAAAGTAACGAGAATTGTAATTGTAGGCCTATTAGTTTTCTTCCCATTGTTACAGCTTGGACGCCCGCCTTTATTCTATGGTCCATTACCTCTGTAAGCTACACATGCCTCATTTACTCCAGTACCCGAGTGTGATAGCATAACCGGCTAACACTTTGTTGTCGGTTTCCTCACACACTTTTGACAACAAATATTTGCTTCAGGCGGAAACAAAGAAAACACACGTTAGCGTTATTGTTCTGGATACAATCCCTTTGAAATAAATAATAAATAAGTACCAAATATGACAAATTATAAATTAAATAATTCATTGTGGTAATAATAATAGTTTTTTCACTGTGTTGTCTGAGTTTAGTGTCATCAAATTTTTCATGTATTTTTTGAAGTAGTGTACTCTTGTCATGTAAGAGAAAAGTATAATGAATACAAGGAAAAAGTATACAACGAAAATTATGAATATAAATAAGAAGTATTATGGCGGGAGAAGCAAAAACCCCATTTCAAGTGAATGCATCATTTCAAAATACTCTATATATTATGATTTAAAAACAGTATATGTTATGATTTATAAAAGCATTTTAAACTTCTTTTTAATAAATGAGGAAATGAATAAATTTGAATTATATAAATCTTACCCAACTGCTATTATTTTCCATTAGTTATTCTGCCCGCAAAAGAACGTTTTAATTAAATTTTCTTTCACTAATCTCAATTCGAGGATTGTTGGTTACCGAGGGTTTTCTGAAGTTGTTAGGTTGACCACACTCTGTTTAAAAAAAAATTATGGCCAAATTTTTTTGATCAAAATCGTGATTGAGAAACCTTATTCTCAACGTTCCATAATATTTATCGCGTTAACATTATCAAATAATGCTTTAGTGTTCCAGCTATCACTATGCCTCACAAATTTTCTATTTTAATTTATTTTCTTATTTGGGGCTATCTCTTAAAGTATTCCTTCTACAGTAGGTATCAAGAGAATCTAATAATTTTTTGTACTCCTTCAAGTGGCACATTATTCATAGTCCCAGACACACCCGTTCCATACAAGTATATTGTAGCACATTTTAGGACTACATGATTATACGTTTCGCCTGTACATAGTTAAAACATATATAGCAAATAATTTCCCACAGTTTGGAACATACACACACGCACTCACATAAGCACACACACACACACAATCTTTATACGCACTCACATACCTGAAGATACTTGTACACTGATGTTTTATAATTTTACAGATAGGGCATTCTGTACGCAATAACACTGGCATAAGTAGAAAGATACCTTTGAAGCATAGAGGAAAATTGACGGGCTCAGAAAGAAATCTCCAAAATTCATGTGTTTCGGAAAAGTAATTTTAAAAGAGAGCTTAAATTGTTGTGCAAACTGAAACTTCAACATTTATTACGACGAATGTTTGAGAATATGAAAAAAAAACAAATGAATTTATTCTTATAAATAGAGTTACACTAAAATGTCTTCTGATTTACAGATAATTAACTAATAATTAAAACTAAGGAAGTGACGAGGACTCTAGTACACATTATACAACCTACCACACCTTGATATAATATAACAATATCGATAAGCACAAAATAATGATATATGAAGAGGGGAACTCATGCCTAAAGATGAAAATGTGTAAGAATAAGTGTGAACAATTTTTTTTGTTTTAAACAAATAAGTATTTTTTTTAAGTGGCGATATTTAACAAAGTGTTACCAGGTAAACAAAACTGGAATGTTAGAAACACATGATCATACAGTTTCCTAAATACCTCCAGTTATTTGGACAGAAAAGACATTCTCACTCAAGCAAGGAAGAAAAATTGATACGTCATGATTTAAAAATATACGAGGTTGTTTAAGACTAGATAGGATAAAATTATCTGATGTATAAGGAGAACTAAAATTCAAAAATATTGTAGATATTATAACAAATACCGAAGAAGAGACAAACGTGCTATCACTATACCTTACAAATTTTCTATTTTAATTATCGTATGGAAACTAAGTGAATAGTAACAACTACAAAACGCTTTGAAAAAAAAACCCTGAAGGACGAAGATCCACATTGAGAAATAGCATTTCACGACTACTAGGACACTATTTGAAACCTTCAAAGCCCTAAGAATCCGGAACTGTCAATCCGCGCTTATAGGTAAGATGTTAATTTTCTACGTTATTTTAAACTGAACGTAAATGTAAATGCTCTGAAGACTACGAATGCCACAAATAGTATTTGTTCTGTTTGAAGTAGGTCGTTACAAATACGTTAATTATTAACTAATGAGTTTTTGCCACAGAGTGTATAACATATGTGGAAGGGGTTCCATTACCCGTATTGCTGCTCCATTATTTGAACGTTGCAAACTACGATTATTTGAAAACGGTTTAACCTCATTCACAGTTCACTAGCAAGGTAATTATAATTCCTTTACATCGGTAATTAATTCCCATGTTACATGAATGCAAACTTGATAGAAGAAGTAACGCAAGAAACAGTCGAACCTTTTACTCAAATGAACGCGTTGTTAATGTGTGCGCTGTGGTTCACTTCTAAGCTTAATGAACTGCATTCTCTCCAAACCCAGGTCAGTAAAGATCACAGCGACATTTATTCTTACCGTGCATAACACCGACTCCTTATTCAGCAAACCAATGCACTCTCCTATAGTTTGCTAAACTCTGATTTTATATTAGTTCGTTTTTCATGAACATATAAAAACATGCAGAAATAAAACAAAACCTAACAATAATATTTAGAACATGAGCTGCATTTAAATTTATAGCTCTCTGTATGAACAATGTCCACATTTTTAAAAAAGGTAAAAAAAGAGTGACGTGATTGGAAAAAAAATTACAACCATCATCTTAAAAGATTGCATCAATAGAAGTGCCTCAACAGAATAGAATCGTCTTTTTTCGTATTCGTTCCGGGTGTTTCCGCGGAAGATGTCCATCAAAAATATGGGCGAGAGGTATGGAAGTGATTGTAGGAAATCTTGACCACGGCATAACAGCCCGTAAATTGTGACAGTGTCTACATTTTTGTTACGTCTGAAACGTCTGCTCATATACTCATCAATTTGAAGTCATAATTAATGTGGTTTAAAACCTGGTGTTTATCAAACCATAATGATGGAGAAAAACCTCCATAATTCGTTTGTATCTTTTATTAATTATGTATTTTTTCAAACTTATCCGCATGTCTGAAGTGAGATCAAAGTAGATACCGCTACAAAGACGGTTGTTCAAGGTAACCCGTAAAATGAATGCTACGGTGCTGAATTTTTTAATGTAAAATTGTCAGTGTTGTCAGTTAAGAATATTTTTATCCCTTGCAAAGAGATCTCATTTAGTTCTCATGCTTATTTTCTTTCCCGAATAAATATTTGTATGATCTTTCTGCTAATTTTTGTAAGTCACCGGGTTAGAATCAGGATTCCTGTTATAAATTCGTACTGTCCCATGTTTATAATTAAATGTTTTCCAATAAACATATTTTAGCATTTCAACTAAGTATTGCTAATAATGTTAATATTGCATTGACATATACAACATAGGTTATTAGAATGATTTTACTAAAATTTAACTAATATAGTACATACAAAATAGTTTAGTTAATAAAAAATTGATTTAGTAATTAGTTAATAGATTTCATTAGTCAAGTTACAAATGTAAACATACTAATCGCACGTTCCCTTTGTTTTACACAATGCGCCAGTGAGATGCAATGTAATTGAAGTATTATTAACAGGACTGAAACTGGCCTAATCTAAGACATAAAATATTAATTAAGAACTTTTATAATTTAAATAGCTTTACACTAATTTTTAGTAATAAAGTTAATAATGTTAGATGAATATGAGGTGAAAGCAGAATTTCTGATAACTTAGTAACTTGTAGCTTGGTATAAAAATATCTTATGAATATTTAAATACACTTAGATTCGCCATTGCGCCTCTCAGACCTTGTTTCTAAAGGGAACTTTAACCGCTTCGGTCAATCTACGTCCCATTTGCGTTCATTTGTGTAAGTAGTATCCGTAGCCTTAGTAACTTCATGTAAAATTCATCTCAGACTCTTTTAGTGTTCATGATTTTCTAGACATTTTTACAGAGTAATAGCGTAATACTTGTACGACGATGAGATTATGAGTATGTCCCAAGGCGAATATGAGATACGGGATGATAAAACTTTGCATAAACTACAATTTTTCTAGAGAAAGAAGTTCCTGTAATACTAAATTTTAAAATGAGACATTTGTGGCGATACAAAATGTTAACACAAATCCTTCTGTATCCATTTAATTCGACGTAAAAATTTAAGCTAGTCGTACAAATTAATGTCCGCTTCATTTTCATCATCGTATCGTTCATATACAGGCATACATGTGCCATTCTTCGAAACAGTACGGTGTAGTATCACTTGCGATATGAAAGATGAAGTAAAGCAGTCCGATATTCCTTTTCCCCAAGCTCTGTGGAAAGAAATTGAATATGTGTGTATGATCAATGAAGTAAGACAAAAGCCTTCTTTATTTCTCAATTACCTTTTATGCTAATAATCCAATTATATGTTAGTTACATTATTTATATAATATTTACTGAACCGAAGTCAAAATTTAGTACGTAAAAATTATACACGACTTGTGACAGAAACAAAAAACAGATAATAAGAGTCCTTTTAAACATATGTAGAGACATGAAGGTTGTATCGTCTCAGACAAAACAAAAAGCGAGACGTACGTAAAGAAATAGTGGAATATAAAATAACGGGAACGTTAAACAATTATTGACATAGATGAACACCTGTAAGAATGTCTCACAAAATCTATTGTGTGTAAACCTCATCGCAGGAAAAACCACGAAATCAATGAAAAGAAGTTTCAGGTCAAAACAGGCATTATCCCTAAAACCGAGAATGCAGATAAAGAAAAATAATACAAATAATAATAAGAAGGTACAACTTCAAACGCTTTTTAATAATTCTCCACTGATCTATTGTTGTCTAGATTACTGTACCACGGTACTCAACCAGATCTACTTGTTTTATTCCAAGTCCGTCGCTAGTAGATACTATATTAACTATTAACTAATGGAATTGTACCACAAAGTTTATTGGTTCGGAAGGGGTTTCATTAAATAATATTCCTGCTCCAATTACATTGCAGCCCTTAATGTTATTTGAAAACACTTCAACCCTGTTTATTCATTGCTAGCAAATTATTTTGTTATTATTATATCTTGTGAAAGGACGTCATTGTGGCCTCTTAATTATTATTCGACTCAAATATTCACCTTATTTAGTTTGTAGATAATATTGGAGATTATCAGTTTGCAGACTCATAATTGATAATACCTGCAATTCTCGTATCTGATTAACTGTTCTACCCATGTCCATCATTTTCTTTAAGTGTATAAATTATAACCTCTAGTCTATTCTAGTTTGGGAGGACTCGTCCGCTTGGAACTGTATACACTAATGTCTTTTAAATGTTAGTGTCATGAAAGTAATTACTTGTAAAATGTAAGTTAGCATTCGACCAGAACTGTTCCCTTGTTTTATTCCAAGTCCGTCGCTAGTAGATACTATATTAACTATTAACTAATGGAATTGTACCACAAAGTTTATTGGTTCGGAAGGGGTTTCATTAAATAATATTCCTGCTCCAATTACATTGCAGCCCTTAATGTTATTTGAAAACACTTCAACCCTGTTTATTCATTGCTAGCAAATTATTTTGTTATTATTATTATTCCTAATATTGTTATTTGGAAGTTGTTGTTCTCCTTCATTGTATCACCACTTTTTATTAACATTAAAACATGTATCATTATATATCCAGTAAGCACTTCAATTAACTATCGTTTAGTGGTTAGTACACAGCAATGACTGGAATGTCGTCAAATCAATAAAGACGTCATGTTATTGATTCTGTTCTTAATCCAACCCAAGCAAACATGCAGAACATTATTATTGTTGTAGTAGTAACTTCATTTTATGTACGTAACTTTTAATTCTGTTTACTATATAATATTCTCCATAATTTGTTAACATGATTATTAAACACACGTTAATATGAATGTTAATATACGTTAAGAAATGTCACCCCCAGGGAACCCACAGGTCTTTCCTCCTTTCTTTTTCTGAGACGTGCAAACAAATGAAAATTTTAAATTTAGACATTTTTTCGGAAATCAAAAAAAAAGATACCGGTATGTTTAATGCTACATTTTTTGCAAATTTTGTATCAGTTTCCTTTTCTTGTAGTTATTTTGTTTGTAAGATCACACAACGTATAGCCAAATAAAATTGGTACAAAATACAAGTAATTTAATAAGTAGAATAGATTTTATTACGTCAAATAATTTCCTTTTCCGGGCCTCTACTTTATTACTACCTTTCCTCAAACATTTCCTCAAGACTACCGTTGCCTATATTTATTATAGACATTTACTTTAAAACTTCCTCTCGGTAAAGTTTTTTCTTTTTACATAGATTTCATTGTATATATTACGTTTTTAAAACACCATATGCAATACAATTAACTATGAATGGAATGCAAATACTTTTGGTATTGAAACCAATTTATAGTTACTCTGTTTAAAACAGTAAATTAACTGTGAACTAGGGAAACTAAAAAGTTCAAGTCCTATTGATTACAAAAATGTTGCTTTAAACGATATTCCTGCACCAATTACGTCGCAGCTAATGTTGCAGGCACTTGTAAACGGTTTAACTTTGGATCGCTTTTGAAATGGTTTAACTGCTCACTCTGCTAACGCATACTCGCTTTTTATTACAAATATCTCCTTTGTGTCTGCAATTAACGACTAAATTAATCACATATGTGTATGTAGGGACTTTTGTAGTTATATAATCAACAGAAGAGCATTGCTATTTACGTACACCGACTAAATCGCCACACCAAGGTTACTAATTTGAAACGCTTTACTCCTGGTTCGTCCACCAGCGATTTTATTTCATATATTGAGTTTAACTTCTGTAAAAATTTCCGCTGCAACATTATAAAATATAATTTACCCGATTACAAAATAACCAAATCACAAAATTAGAAATACCGTACAAAACAATACCAAACTGGCCTTACCCGCAAATTAAACTGCACGAAATTAAAAATACGTTTAGAAGCAAACACCTGATAAACCTAATTTTTTCAAACTTAAATGAAATACATTTAAATTGGTACCGACTCAATTTAATTTTAAAGAACGACTCACCATTGTGGGTGACATGAAATATAACAGTAGGTCCCGTTACATTCCCGACGGGTACTGTCGTATTAACGAGGGAATACACTCGTTTTGTTGATGGCGCCTGCGAGTTTATTTGTAATTGACATTGTTTTATGTTTGGTATCGTCTTGAGTGACAACGAGAATATACCGTTATGTGTGCCAGTAGTTCGGTTATTTAAATATTAATTAATTTTGTATGATTCGATCCATGGGCAAAATTTAATTCTGCTGTCATAAATGAGAAACGCATGAAATGTAGTACACTACTCGTATAGTTTGAAACATAGTTCCATTTCTTAGGGGGAAGGGAGGAAGAGAGGAAGAGATAAATATATATATATATATATATATATATATATATATATAGGGGGAGAGGGAAAGAGAGAGTGTGTGTGTCAGAGGGAAGGGTGACCATACTCTTCGGGAAATACAATTCTTGTGCAACACATAGTTCACTTAATTAAGACAAACAAAGGAAATTTAATTGTTAATGGTGCAATGTTACACATCGATACTTGTAAATTATAATATAAAAATATTTTAACATGTTAATGTTTTTAGGCTGGGGGTCATTCCACAAAAATGTAACGTCATCGAAAAATGTAACGCTTCCACACTTTCGATTCCCCACAGTCTAGAAATCTTCGGTCTCTGTCGTTTTAATATGATAATGTTTGTTATATAGTAAATATTTGTTATATGCACATTATACGTTTCAAAAGCCTAAAAACATTATCATGCTTCGATGTTTCGGTTTCGTCGAAATTTCTTTTTTGTACTTATAAGTAATGCAGTGATAGAAATTGTTGTAAATACTTATGAATAGTGGAAAACAGGAATGGATTCATTTGGTGAAAAATTTGTTGACTCTCAAAGGAGGGAACGAGGCTGTGTGTGTGTGTGTGTGTGTGTGTGTGTGTGTGTGTGTGGACATTGTATTTTGTTTTAGTGCGTGTAGCCAGCTGAGACGTAATTCATGCAAGAGAAGAAATCTTGCGTCCATGTACGAGACGCATGTAATTCATGCAAAAAAATCTCGTATACTGTTTTTTGAATGTGTGACTGACTCCGGTTAGGACATGAATAATTAATAATAACTCTATATATTTTTTTAATAAAAGTTCGCACAACTAAAATATAGTACCACTGGATGACACGCAGAGAAATTCGTATATAGACACAGAATTATTAAAAATTACGCAATATCAACTAAACTATTTAAAATAAATAGCTACTTTCTTAATTAATAACTTAAATGTACTGAAGAAATGAAAAATCACTAATCATATGCAACAACTGGTTTGCACATCAACGTAGTTATTAGCGCAAAAACACATGTAAAAGTAATTTGTTGAAACCGATGCTTATGCAGGACTTAACAGAATATGAAAAATCTGGAATGGCGTCCATCAAAATCAGACCTGTCAACTTACACCACACTATAAATACTACACACAATTTTGAGCAAGGCACAAAAACGCTGATAATAACGAGGGTGTGACTACGTTTGATTATCGACGATATGTCTGATTGTGCTCCCTTGATCGTGATGATCATCATCTAGGGAGCAACGATAACTTTGCTACTATACAACAATGTATAAAAGCATGTAAAAACTGAAAAATTAATTAATAACAATATTAAATAAACCGAGACTTTATTTAAAGAAAGAAAATATGAATACATAATTTTATATAGTATAAATGGAAAAATTTTAATAATTATACATTGACCTGTATTTTTAATATTTGTTTTATTTTGATTTTTCTATTTAATTAAAATGGGTGCACAATAATTAATGTTTATTAAACGGAAATAATTATTCATTTTTATTGAAATACTACAAATAAGCTTCTTCGTTTTATGTCATAAATATTTAAATTGTATTTTGTGTATGATTTGCAATATTTAAAGTATTTAATAAAATTGAATATTTTCTGTCAGGCACCCAAGAAGCTGAAACATTGTTCATATATGTGTTCATATGAGTGTTTTATGTTTTTTGTTTTACATAATTTTTGTGTGATTTATAATACATGTAATACTGTATGTATTTATACTTTGATCTAAACCTATGAGAAGAATGACGGGGGAGGTATAAAATTACAACTTCATTTTCTCCCTCAAAATTGCTAACTTTCATCCTTTTATGGCAGCATCGAGTGGCCGGTTAAAGTCAATGTTAATCTTTTGAAACTTTAGATATTTGTGAACTATCTTGAAACATTTTTGGAAGTCGTATATCTTGTCCCATCCAAAGTCCAGGATGAAGGTAATAATGTAAAAATTCATTTTCTGTTTTTTTCCTAGGTAAGATTAACAATGTAGACACAACTCGTTCCGTCCTGTCACTGTACATTCTTCCACGAGCGTAGAAGTTAGGTTAACTTCGTTTAGAATGGTTCATTCATTTGGAATGAAAATTTAAAATTATTTATGAAACATATATCTGCAAATACACGAACACGTAAGCCAAAATAAAACATTTAATAATATATAATCAGCAATGTAAGCAAATAAAATTATTTTATTTATAATGAATTTGATAGAAGCAAGTCACTACATCCAAAAAACGTGAAATTCGCATAATCTTCGAGAATAATATAGGCCTTACTCAGAATGTCAGATATGGCGTGAATATCTTATTTAACCGAAGTGATCATCTTTACAGATTTTGCTACGGTACAGAAGAAATAAGAGAAGTATTCTATCCCCCCTCCTCGAGATTCATATACATGAACGTCTGGTTGAAAAATAATGTTTGTATTCGTTATGAATAATTGACGATATTTTGATGTCTAGTTTAAACTTCTTGAAAATAAAAATATTTAGTGCAGATGTTAAGTTCATTTTATGTAAGTGTAACAAAATATATCAAAAGATAATAACCACCCGAAGATATGTTTTCTTTAGATGCGACGGGTTTTACGAAACTGAATGTGTTCCGATGATTTATTTAAGATAGCATGCCAGGAAGACGTGATAAGTTATTTAAGAAACAGAGTCTAGTAGTTACTGAACAAGAAGTCCTGAAATCCTTATACGTTTATTGCGAGTAAGCACTAAAATGGTATTCTTAAAGTAAAGGGACTGCATAGTGCAGAAGCTTCAAACCATGAAAATCGTTCGGAAGAAAGAAAAGGAGATATCACAGAAAGAATTAAAAGTCCTCGAAAAAACAGATGCAATCCATTCATAGTACGCTAAAACGTTGGTATATCTTCTGAGAATACAGTGATTAGACCCGCGCGCGAGCGCACGCACACACACACTCTCTGAAGTTCGTGATTGTCACCTTAAAATCCATAATTACATAATTAAGTAACATTGCAATTTAAACAACTTAACGATTTAAAAATATCAAATTTGAAGATAACAGACAATTAGGCCTACAGGAATTCAAATAGGATGGATACTGTAACTACTATCCACGTGTGAAGATTACCACTTGCAGAACGTTTCTCCCGTAAAAACTTAAGTTAAACAATCTTTCCCTTATCAAAGCATATGTAGAATACGGTATAAAACGCTGTTTTTTGCAGGAGTGTGTGTTTGATGCAGAAATTTCGGAACTTCAAAAGAGTTTTTTTATTCTCGCGTTTATAAAATAACAGCGAAGCTAAAAGCAAACAAAGTTGCTTGTTTTTATTGTTAATGAAGAATGAAACAAAAATAATCAGTTGCGTAACTACAGAAGCTATGTGTGAGTTGAAGTTGTATGATTTGTTACTATAATGAAGAAAGACTGTAGAAGCCATCAAACACATGGCCACTGTAAAACCAGATGTCTGATCGTAGGAAATAAAAACCTTAGAATTGAGTACAGGCGCAAATCTCAAGTGTTACTCTGCTCTCGTTCTTCACGTTTAAAAATATCCTACCTATTTTCAAGACAGGAACTATCAAAATACCGACTGAGTACAATCATAAGTGAAATTTAGTATCCGCCTCAAGTAGACGAATGTAATATTGCAACTACTTGTAGATGATTAATTTCAACAGAAATATGTTAATATCTAAACGACAATTGTTCATCAACGTGCAAAGATAGTAAAAGAAATCATTTGGAAATATGCGCGGGTATGTCCATAAGACCAATGACTGTAATATTAATCAAAAGAGTCGAGTGGTTCTCATGGAGAGCGATATTGGGAAATACTGTATGTCCTAATGTGAAACTACGAAAATGTAAAAATTTTGTCACGCTTCTGTTTCTCCGTAATGACACGAAGAAAAGTAACAGCAAACTATGAACATATTATAATAATCTGATTTCTTTTTGAGCTTTCAAACTTTGAACTAAAACAATATTTTGTATTATTAAACGAGGACAAAATCGTAACGAGTTTTTGAAATTTGTATATGGTTAGTAGGGAAAAATAAATATACCCAGGTTGATGTAAGTCTGACGCAACGTACACGAACTACGGACCCTGCTGTGTAGGCGGTCCCTCGGCGTACTGCAAGTAGATATTTATACACGAGTAACAATACCATATATAAATATACCCAGCTTGATGTAAGTCTGACGCAACCTACACGAACTACGAACTCTGTTGTGTAAGCGGTCCCTCGGGGTACTCCAAGTAGATATTGTATACACGAGTAACAATACCATATATAAATATACCTAGCTTGATGTAAGTCTGACGCAACGTACACGGACTACGAAATCTACTGTGTAAGTGGTCCCTTGGAGTACTTCAAGTAGATATTGTATACACGAGTAACAATACCATATATAGTGCTATGTGCTAAAGTAACTTCTACAATTCTCCACTGTTTTTACACCATACTGTGATTCTACTTTATACGTAAGTCATAACAAAAGTAAAATAAATACTATTATTACTTGCAAAAATCAGATATAGCAAAGTAAAGAATACATTATTTTTCCAGTAGCTTGCCCGTAATATTATTATTGTTACAATTGTTCCCTTTAATATAATCTTTCCTTCCTTTTCTTTTTCTTTTTCTTCTTATATCCCCCAATTTCCTTTTCCTTAATTCTTCTTCACGTTCTTCATCATAATATATTTTCCTTCATCTTCTAAAAATTGATTCTTCTTTACTTTTTCAAACTGTCACTAACATTATTTGATGTACTTATGAAATTTTATAATGTATGGGATATCTTTAAGCTATGTTACTGCAAGATGTCTTTTGGTAACGTGCTACCATACAGGGTAATAATCAGACACCCGTGATATTAAAAACATTTTCATTAAAAATTACATATCAAGTGCCTGTTTTACTTAACAAAACTATTTTTTTAGTAATGTTTACTATCAAGCGCATCAGCAACTTAACAGTAATTGCTTACTATTTGTAAATTGCTGAACTTTTGGCGAAAATATATTGAATGAGGACCACCAATAAAATATTATAAGCAATAAGAAAAATCCAATATGCTCATTACGTAACCATCATGAAAATATTTGTTACTCGGAGTCAAAAAGTAGGAACCTTTTGTAACATTATGCAGGAATAAAGCAAAAAGTGGTAAATATTACAGCTAACTTATGGTCAGCTGTTAATGGGATCCGATAGAGACAGACCGACGGTTCTTTTTCTTTCTACGTAATCAATGGAAGCTCAACTTTCGGGACATTAACTAACTAAATTATATAAACTAAAGGTAACTGCTCGTCTTCAAAATGTTTTCCAAAATAACTATATGGAAAATAAGAAACAATCATAGCATCACTAATGGTGAGATAGTTTGTTGTGTGTGCCTTAATATAAATAAGCTTAATTTCAAAGCTGTTTGTTATATAAACTACATACATTTAAACTAATAGAGGTTAATTTAATGTCATTACCTCGCAAGGCAAAACATTTTTCTCCCTGTCAAGCCGTTTGTATTGTAAGTCATAGAATATTCGGTTACAAGTTGCTGCTGCAATGTATGGAAAAATGTTATGAGTGTATGACAAACCATATTCGGAACATGAAAAAGATTTTGCAGTTGTCGTGTTTTATCTACAAAATGAAAGTAAAGCATAGATATACAAAAACTGTTGTTGTTGAAGACTACTTCAAAAATATTCGGTTCCCAACAACTGAGGGTACATGTGAGTGAAGTTTGTATACTTTAGATTACTTGAAAGAAGAAAAATAGCTTACGTTATCAAACACATGGCCACATTTTATCCCAGATGATTGGACAAAGGGAAGCAAAACGTTTTGAAAAGAATAGTAACATATAAATCTCAAGTGTTTCCATCTAAGAACTAATAAAATGTTGTTTATATTTAAGTCAAGATACTATGAAAGTGTATAAACAGACATTCTATAATCACGAGAGGAATTTACAAACCGTTTAAAGTTGGGTTACTTTAATTTGATGATGAACTAATTACAAGTGAACTGTATCCAGCACAATTAAGCATAGCTCAATTATACAGCAAAATTTCCTTGACAAGCTTGTTTCAGAAAGGTAACAATAGCCGAGTTTTGAATGTAATGCAATGAATAACATCATATCCACCCCAAAACCTCTTATATATTGTTTTATATTACTATATCAGCGGTGTGTATTAGTGGAAGGCTTTGCATGACGTCCGTGACCGGCATCAGTTTTGGATACTAGGAACGAGATTTGTCACTCACATATTGATTTTGAAATCCAGGATTTGATAGTCATATGTAATATTCTAGAGCCTGCGTACCTCAAAAGCCAAGAGACTACTGTAACGTCCAAGAAACGTCCGATCAACTTTGAGGTCAGTTGACCTAATACTTTTTGGAGAGCCTGAAATAACACATGTTCCACCTTAGTTCAACTTTTATATCCATTGAACCATCCTCCTGGTCAGCCAATGATCACGTTGTTAGATGTTCTCTTAAAACGCCCACTCTTTAAGATATTTTTAAAATTCTTTAAAATGTTCTTTGTAATGTTTCCTAGATATGTAATATTAATATAAGTGATTTACTTAGTTTTTACTTAGTATGAGGAAGTGTACTTATATTATAATTCTTCACCACGATTTCTAATACATTATATATTGCAGAGAATTTTTTAGCTTCCCCTACTTAATGCAATTTCTCTACTTGTTTCACTTATTTTTCTTATCCGAGTGGCTTGGAAATATTTCCGCTCACATTATAGTGATCATCATCATCATCATCATCAGCCATGAGTCTACTACAACCCTTAGTGGGTCTTAGCCTGTTACAAGAGTCGACTCCATTCTTCCCTATTGCGTGCCCTGGCTTTCCAGTTTCTTATGTTCACTTTCTGAGGCCCTCCTCTCACATTATAGTGCTTCTGCATAGTTTTTTCTCAGAACCCACAGGCAGGCATGGGAAGTGGCAGATTTTCTACCTCACTTGCAACTAAGCAATAACATTATATAAAGACGATATAAATATAATCCCGTTTAGAGTGTGAAATGGTTGTATATAGAAATTCCATTTGAAACTATATTCTTCGTTGGAAGTAACTTAACGTAAACAGTTGTAAATGTGAGGGTAGCAATTACCATTCATTTAGATTGGTACTTTCGAGTTTTGCTTCGAAATACCGTTGAGTCAATGGACGGTAAATAACAGGATTAAACGAATTTTAGATTCATGCAATGTGATATTTTGGAAAAAATTTAGTTTTAGACCTACGTTTTTATACATGTTTTTGTGAAACCTGATCCAACCAAAATGTATGAATTTTATTATTATCACCTTTGTACCGACAGTGTTTTAAAACAGTTGAGTAAGTGTAAGCAAAGTGCATTGTAATGATATATTTCATCATCACCGCGATGACGATGATGATCATCACCATTGTAGTCACTTAAGTTTTAGATTAATAATGGGTATTCCCGTATTAACGGCTTCGTACTGGTCATTCTAATTTTGATAGACGTGCCACAATTTCTATTTCATAAAATCGTTATAAAATCATAATAGCTGTAAAAGCGTTAGTTTTCATTTTTTATATTTACCAATTCACATACACGCATGTACAGTGCGAATCGCCTCCTCCCTTATATTGAAGTATTACATTCTGTATTCTGTTTCCTACTGTTACTCGTCCTCAGCGAGGCAGATTATAACATAAACTAGAAGCGGCTCTTACATTTGTTGTTCGGTTGGAATCCTATTTGTCTGACCGCGTTCCGCGAATCGTTAACACCGGTCAACGATCTGTACACAATTAAACACACACTACCTG
The DNA here is from genome assembly GCA_034769895.1 of Magicicada septendecula. NCBI lineage: Eukaryota > Metazoa > Arthropoda > Insecta > Hemiptera > Cicadidae > Magicicada > Magicicada septendecula. The sequence goes on along the minus strand of CM068368.1, from coordinate 389,482,599 downwards.
TTAGTACGTCGTTATTCATAACGAACACAAAAAACTTTATCTCGTATGTATTTGTGTGTATGTGTGTGTGTGTGTGTGTTTTGTATACGATAATGAGCTTAATACTGTCATATATCAACGCGGCAGCGGCGGTGGCGAGGTAGAGATCACCAACGGTCTCATTTCTTTCAGATTACCACCGCTCAACCCCGCTCTCACCCCAAACACAGCCTAAAGGGTGACGTCGCTTGCTTCTATTCATCATTGTTAATCCCTTTAAAACGACACAACACCGCCACAGCAGCAGCTAACGTATTAATTAAATGTGGATTTATATTATTTCCACGGATAAAAGCTGTTCCACAGCGTCGCCCGCCTGTCAGTCCGTCCGTCTTGGCGAGACAACCGGCCATCACTTTTCCTTTCCTTCCAACCGACAAGATTAATACGATTTAAAAAGTTAATCGTCTTTTCTCTTTCGTTTCATTTTTTTAAAATAAATGATTCAACGTGATGATAAATGAGTACAACAAGGTTTTTAATGTAATAATCGGGCGTTGTTCTTTGTAAGCGTAGAAGCTCTAAATAAAATTCATCTTTTCATAATGAAGGTAAAAATGAAACAGAATTTCAAGCAATAATTTTATATGTCATAAAACAAATTGTGGTGTGGAGGCTGAGTGAAAAACATTATTACGAAACAAACGGACGCTCAATTTAATCCGGTCGTAGTATGTAGTAAATCAAATTGTAGTAGAGAATTAAAAAAAAATTTTTGTTGAATCAAATAGGCGTATCTATTCTAGTAATAAAACATCTTGTACGATATACGAAGTTTCATCCAAGTAATAAACCGACGAACAAAATCTGCTTTGTTCTTATGAAAACGCTCCAAGCACTGTTCAGATTTTTTCATGCGCATGCGTTTTTGATCTGCTATGAGCAAGCACGGCACCCACCTAGCACAAGCTTCTTCATTTGCAATTCCTCATGTAAAATATGTCCGACGCGTTCTTCCAAAAAGCCTACAGTCTCAGCAATTTAGTGAACTGTAATTCGGCTATCGTCCAAAACCATATCATGCACTTCTTTGACGGTTTCCATTGTGTTGTTGCCGTTTTTGGACTTCATTCACGTGGATCGTCTTCCTGGCTGGCTGGATCGTTAACCCATTTTTCAACCATTGAAAATGAAGGAGAAGAGACTCCATACACTTAACGAAACTTGAATAAATTTCATTGGTGTTAAACCTTCTTTAACAAAGAACTTTATGACCGCACGATACTTAATTTTCTCCATTTTAAGGAATACGAACATCACTTCTGTTTCAAGCAGCTGTATGATACAAAGTAATTGGTATAATTTACCAGAAATTGCACACGTCTGCTATCAATAAATGTAGTACCAACATAAGATTAAAAAACTCGCGATAGTGCTGCGGCCTATGGTCGAGGTCGAGATCTTTTCAGACTGTCCTCGTAATATAGCGGAATGAGAAAGGGATAAGTTTTATGTAACATCGGCAGAGCTTACTGAAAACTCGGCTACCGAAAACAAAAATGCAAGGATTTAGATTAGAATAAGCGATACGGTGATTTTAATGCTAGGACGGGTAGACAAGGAAGAAGCATTTTTTTGAGTAAGTTTGTAGTCCACGAAAATGGCAATGTTCAAAGATTCATCTTTTTTTGTGAGCAAGACTCACGTAGCTCTTGAAAGGGGTTAAAGGGATATCTGGAAGTAAAGATGGCCTCCGAAACTTATCAGCGTAACATATAATCTACATTCATTTAAGGCTGCTCGTCAAAGATGCTGCATAGCACTAACACTCTTTAAATTATATTTAAACAGTACATCCAATCAAAAAAACATGAGTGTCGTAACATGGGTATATAAATGATGATAATCGACTTTGTACCCTTCATTTTCCCGACAATAATGTAATCCTGGCATACAATAAGTTGGGTATCCGTTACATGGTTGAATACATAAAAAGCATCAAAAAGTGGATAACTAGGTACAAAGTGATTGGAGTTTGAGGAGCCAGTAACGAAATAGCGTTGAGATTGTCGCAAACTGGTACGACTAAATTGCATTTTGTGTAGGTAAAAGTTATACGGGTGATTAAATTCGTATCTGAAATTCACTGGTCGAAAGGAGAGCAACCAAAAGAATAAGTAAAAAATAAAATAAAAACCGAGAAAATGAAAAATGGAGAAGATGTATCAGGTTGGCTAGTACTCACAGGGTGAAGAATGAAGATCTAAGAGCTAGGAGTGGACATCGATTCTGATTTTGTAAACATTACACATAAAAAGAGGAAATAGGAAGGCAAGAAGAACTTCGAAAGACGAGGTTCATGATGCCGTGACTAACAGAAGTTTTACAGATGATGACTGGGAAAACATGAGTAAGTGGAGACTAGGGTATGATGGACGACCTCACGTAGGATGCGAGTCAACTCACCGTGGCTGCAGATAAATTTAAATATTAAATTTATAGTCACTGCCATTATAGAATGTAAGCCAGACATATATTACAGACGTAACAAAAGAAAAAGGAGGACGATGAAAACATGATAAATAATAGGGGAATAGTAGGGGTCCGAGTAATTGTAACTACTTGAAAATTTTATACATGCCAGTTTGGTTATCCTAGTGTGAAAGAATATCCGCTTGACTCGCTCGAAGGTAAATTTCAACTAGCAAGCTCCTTCGCTACAGAATTCATGGTTAAGATAATTAAGATGAATAGAAGGAAAGTAGTTTGATTCTCACATTCCCCTTGTCGTGGTGAAACAAAGTGGTGTTACTATTAGAAGTAACAGAATTTTTTATGTTTTGCAAGTTCAGATACTGCGAAAACGTTTAAGTACGTTCACTTAAAGTCTTATTCAGTTATTTAAAATTATTTGTATGTGTCGACCAACATTTTACTCTAAAATCAACTAGTGAAAGAACACGCTTTAAGTTATACAAGTTGTACAAGAAGATGGCCTGCCCACACTTCTCTATGGGTCTGAGAATTGGACTTTGACGAAGTCCCAAACCGGTTTCAGGCTGGTTTTCAAGCGGCCGAAATAAGATTTCTCATGCACGTGGTAGGATGTACTCTTCAAGATAGCAAAAGAAACGTCGATGTACGGCAGGAGATGAACGTAATGAGTGTAAGTGACAGAATTGCCCTATATCGGCTAAAATGGTTGTAACAGCTTAATAGAGTGAATGACTGCCGCATTCGGAAATAACTATGGAATTATAATTTGAAAGGTAGGAGAGGTGTAGGGCGTTCGAAGAAGCACTGGATGACTAGGTCCGGTCTATCTGCTTAGGACTGAAACAGACAATTTATTGTTTAATCATTGCTGAACATAATGATGATGATGATGATGATGATGATGTGTCAAAGCTCTGGCATAATGAAATATGGCTCACTAAAACAGTCTTATGGCTACTGACAATGAAAGGCAGTATGGTGTAACTGCTGTCACATTCCTCGTGCAAAATGCTCCCTTTGGGTGTCTATTTTTTGAGACGTCTACACACTTTTGTATCTTCAGCTATATCAGCCAGATTGTAAGGGAGCCCTTAAATCCTTCTGAACACATAAGTGGCAAGTCCTCTTTACAAGGACTAAAACAATGAAAATGACCATTAGACACTTCATTCCTTGTCCAGTTGACAGGAAATAATTTCTGATAACGATTTTCATTTTCTGTGGTTATTGATGCGCCAATCAAAAATATGCACACAACTTCGTTGACTTTTGCGACTCCAGAAGTAACACCAGGTAGTCACGTCAGACAGACTTCTCTAAAAATAAAGGAAACAGATTTTTCCCGTAGAAAACATCATCACTCTGTCTTCGTCATCAGAAATGGAAGAAGGCAGTTGGCGTTGGGCGTTTCCTTTACTCGATCACTGTATAAGAATTTCCTAAAAAGACCGATACCGCTTCAGTTGCCTGAGCTACCAAGAAAGAAGAAGAATAGATTGTTTACTACGGCAACAAGGAGGAGGGAGAAACATTTCCTTTGTGCTATGATATGTGCTATGATAATGACTGAATTCAGTGAAATGGCGGGAAAAAGGGGGTTCACGTGAACATTGCTGAAATTAGTGATGAATATTTTTATTACCGTGGTACATGCGATAGTAACATAAATATCGTTGTCTACTGTTGTATTGGAAAATTACCAAAATAGAACATGCAAAACGTGGGATACAAGTGTTTACATGTATGTCAGTCCAAACGACATGACTTGCAGGTCGAAGTTATATGACGTCATTCGAAATTAAGCGGAACACATTTTTACATAAAAATTAATTTCCAGTCATTTACGATTGTTAAATTAATTTTTTAAAATTATTTCATATAGTCTAATGCTATAAACTAATATACTAATATTTTGTGTGTGTATATATATATATATATATATATATATATAACAAATTAATATTAGTATACTATTACTATAGCATAGTATATAGTAATACAATATTAGTGTTAATATAAAATATATTAATACACTAACATATAAAATATTATATTTTTACATAAAATTTGTATTGTTGTTATAGAGTAAATCGTGAAACAGTATGTCCCTTTGTAGTTAAGTAGTCCAAATTACACGGACTTCCCCTAATCATAGTCCTCTTTACATACTTTATCACTGTCAGGGTAAGCCTCTACACGTACACCATAAAGGAAGGTAGAGTGGCCAGTGCTTCAAACAAAAAGCAATAACCTATTACACAAATGCAGCTTATACGAATTATAAAAGTTTTGTTTTTGCCAAAAACACAAAAACGAAGCCAATCATGTACTGGATGTTTGTGGTTGTTACACCATACCATTTCGACAATGTGAACATTACAAAACTATGTGTCAGATCTAGATATAATGAACAATATATTTTAGAACTTTGAGCAATCGACATAATTCTTAACTTTCACTTATTTATTTTTGAACTTTGTCTGCATTTAGACAATACTGAGAAAATTGTTATCTCACGTCTAAAGACACACTGTTTTGATTAATGTTTTGGTGTTTGTGATTATTTCCATACAATACAAATTGTTTTTTCTTATTTTTAACCACACACTTTAGGCTGTTCAAAAGGCTTGTTAGTTTTACTTACCTGTCATCGCCTTTTTCACCTGTGGCTTCCACAATAATGCTGTTCTCGTGATTACAGTTTCTATTCTTCTGAATGGAGCTTTTTTCTATCAGTCTTCCTAAGATCAGTCTTTTTCAAGACACGTTTTGGTATAACTATTAACAACGGAGACGGTGTTTAGATTCTATAAAAAGGTTAAACGGCGTTAAGTGGGTCTGATAACTGTATCTCACACGGTGTGAATGCAGTGTTAACTGTCTTCGTTCACACGTTCGCACAAATTCCGCCCTGCATCCCTATATTTATAATCCCGTACCATAGTGCTCTTAATTAGATGAGGACAACTGTTTACATATTCTTAATCTGCATCTTGAATTGTGCTTTTAGCGCTTTCTAAATTTAGAGAGTTAGGCCCTTGCTTGTCTTCATACAAGATACTGATATACAAGATATAAAGAAAATTTTGTAAACATCACGTATGCGGTGGGTCCCAGTTATTAAACTCTCATCAATGTACGCCAGTTAACAGCCGTGGTGAGAATTGAATGATGTCGTTACTGTTACTGCGTGCTTTAGGGGTCCGTTACTATCATTACAGACGGAGCCAATGATGATGTATGGCACGTCACTTCCGGCTAAGACGCCGTTAAGCAGGAAACAGTTCTCAGACACTGCACTTCACCGTACGTACATTCACTCGCCTTATCTTTGCCTTGCAGCGTCTACTCACGTATGCAGACAAGTGATTCATGTGTGGGTGTGCAAATACACACACGTGTAGGCCTATATATGCAAAGAGCGGCGGTGGCGGAACACTCCTCATACTGATATATCTGTGACATACACACTGATTAGTAGCAGTCTTTATACAATCTCCTTAGACCGCTCGGTGGATGAGAATTAATTATTTTCTTTTTATGAAATCATTTTAAACTAAATTGAAAAAGCAATTATGAAACTTACTTAATTCTAAGTAATAAAATAAAAAATCTTAAATACGTAAAAAACAAATATTCATTTTGTTGCTAGGAAGGGTCGACGTTCACAAATTTTTGTAAATCTGGACAAAGCCTCCTGTTTTTTATTCCGATTATCGCTAAACAAAAGTAGAAAAATTATGTTATGTTTACTGTTACACAAGCATTTTTCTTTCAGACATATACAGACATAAATTATTTTTCTTGACTTAATTAGGGTCACCAGAAAACTGAAATTAACTGTTTCAGAAAAATAATGGTATTTGTGAAGTTTTATCAATTCTAAACAGTTTTTAAAATTTGACACAAAATAGTGAAAGTTGTGAACATTCCGTATACTTGCTTCTTAAATTTCATAAACCTGTAGGTAGGCCCTACCTGGTCCCTTGGAATCTTTGATAAGAATTTAACGCAATATCTTAATAAGTCTAAAAAATATCCTGTTTTATCATTCACTATATATGTTTCTAATTTTAACAAGTACTTGTTTATTACACATAGTCTAAATATACGAAAAGAGACATATAGACATGTCAGTCACAGTACTTCATACTGATCATGACATATTCATATACATATCCATCGTACGATGAAGGACATATACACATTCATTCATATACATATACGATTCATATTCATCCTTCATATCCATTACGACATATTCCATAAAGAATAGAGTAGCCGATGCAGCAGAGGATTTGAGTCACTGTAATAATTAATTAAAATTATCTTTTATGTAATACTGACAAGAGGTGCAAAAACATTTAAATCGTTCGTCGTATGATTTACATCGTATTTCTTGCATCACGTGCCAGAATTACATTGTCCCAAATACGAACACACACATACACACACATATACACACACATAAACACATTCGTATTATTTCTACATTAATGCCTGATTCGGCGGGTTTCCCGCGTGAGAGCACGGTTTAACGTTCAATAAAAAGGATATTAAAACTTTAGAAACGAGAGAAGACAATTAATTATAATATATTATTTGAAATAAAAACAAATACTTGAAAATTTATTATTGTAACACTGAAATTTCCGGCAAGATGATGATTTCAAGAAAGGGAGATTTACTTTGCAAGACTAGACGTGTTTTATTGTTCAATCAACGTTTCAAAGAACAATTTATTTGTATTATTAGAGCCTGAACACATCAAAGTTTAGAGTCTGATTATAGAGAAATTTGTTTTTGTTCTGTTAAACGTTGGCAAAAATAGAGTATTTATTCCTACTAACGAATGAGTGAGTGAGTGAGTGAGTGAGTAAGCGAGCGTGTGTGTGTGTGTGTGTGTGTGTGTGTGTGTGTGGACTGTATGGATCGGGAATCTCGTATCTTGTAATGGACACTGTTGCCCTAAGGAATGTGGAAATCTGGATGAAGGTTGAGTTCTAGTTCTAGCCCAAAAGGATTTCAGATCAGGTGTAAAGTGGCAGTTGGGATAGAAAGAGTAGTATTACATATCTAGGCAAAGAAGACATCTCTAGTTGGAGACTATTTAGGCACGTCAGTGTTTCTGAAATGCCAGCGTGTGAGCTATTTATATTCAATGTTCAAATTTAAATTCTGTTTAAAACTAGTTATTTTCCAATGATATCTTTAATATCTGGTGCATTCGCATTTTCAGTTTTTTAAAATTAAAAATAGTCCACTCATCTTTAGCTTAAATCCCGTTAACTGATATTTTTAAGTAATACGTAAAACAAATATTTTGAAGTCAATTAAGCGTAACTTACCTGCATTATTTTTACTTTCTAGAACAGAATGTTCGATTAATACAATGAATACAGTCAGTTAGTGACATTTCTCCTTTGTATACCTATAATGTTATAATATATTATGCATTATTGCGAAGCGACCTCTTGCCTTTTGTTGTGACAGTAATGAGACTGATCATGAATAAATAGTTTTTTGCACAAAGTGTAACGTAAAAATTAGCTTCCAAATCTTTTCCAGAAGCCCACACTATTTGGAGTCTGCGTACAATCTGCTCAAGGAGTTAGAGAAGGTACTGACAAACATAACATTAAATAAAATTGTGATGTAGAAGATTTATGGAAACACTATACTTCTTAAACATTATCATAAATGTTTAGATGTATAAGATTTAAAGGGTGTGGTATATATGTAAAGGGTATCCTGGGTTAAGATGGGTCAAATGCCCTTAATCACGGATTCCGAAATAAACTATATAATACTGTTACTTGAGCTTAAAAAGAAGGTACCCCATTGTTCATACCTCGGATTCTTCCCCCTCCCACTACCAGGGGATGAAAACCCCATTTATACATATTATATTTTTTCTCCCGTTCTAGTCTATAAACAATTTTGAAAAAAATCAGGTACATACTTGATTAAAAAGCCTTTTATGTGAATTTTTAGAGGACCGTGGCCCTTATTTAGGCCCTTAAAAAAATTCGAGAATCTTAAAAATTAAAATATCTCTGAAAATAGCCCATGTAACGAAGGTTTTTTCATGTGATTTTGTGAAATGTTTGGTAATTTAGCACCATAAATTTTTTCAAATTTTTTGGAATGGTGGTTCATGGTCAAAAACACATTTTTTGACATTTTTAGCTATTTTTACCCCTTTTTTTGCAATTTCTTTACAATTACTTTGGCACAACCCTTTTTTATTCAATATCGGTTCAAAGCTACTTAACCGTGGCATAAAACGTCAATATTTTATTTGAAAAACAACGTAAGTTAAGAAAAAATTACTTACACATAAATAATCATAATTTTCATATCTCTATAAGCCCAGTCATAGGACCTATTATATTATGAGCTCATATTAAATTGAAGAAGGAAGCGACCTTTTTTAATACAATATTTACATATAGAACATTATTTTACGACACTCTTCACCTCTCAGCACAGTATCAAACCACCCCAAAACAACCCCCAATTTTCGAAAAATGTGTTGTTATACTTACAACTTTTAAACAATTTGTTTATTGTGAAAGTAAAAAATATGAGTGTAAAGTAGAAAAAATTTTATATAAAAAATGTGTTTATAGTTTTTCCAACATTGAAAAGTTTGGCGGAAAAAATTAATGAAGCGTCAATAAGTTTTTTCGCTTGGAGAGCAAGGGCGAAGTTAACATGGAAGGTAACAGCTCTGCAGCTTGGCTCGATGTCTGATCCTAACAGAACGTTCAGTGCATAAACACGTGATTTACGTTTGCCATATCCTTTATTTCCACTAACTCTGTTGGTTTATTATTAAAGAAATGTTTAAAATTTTATGATTCTTCTGTTCTTGATATAAAAAATATATAAAAAGTATAGTTCTGTTATACTTCGAGTGTATATTTCTCAAGAATAGGTGGAAAAATTGTTTCGTAAGTTGTGATAACTTTATTTTTATTTTGTAGTTTAACCCTAAACAGATGTAGAATTTGACGTATATGTGGACGTAAAAAGGTTTATATTTAGAAATATCTTATCAGCAGTACCTCATACCAACATTTGCAAGTTAGTACTAAATGCTTATTTATGTTATTTACATGAATACATGTAGTTTTTATGCAAAAAAGCTTATAAAATTGCCAAAGGAATAATGACCACATGCATGCTAAATAGACTAAAATCAACCAAAAATCACTGGAATAAACCTTTATGGTACTCACTTGAAAATGTTGGCATGAGGTACGGTTGATCCCAATCAACATTCATGTGCATGTTTGATTATTCATACGGTATTTATTTTTATTTTAACAAACCACGTTTATGTACGAGGGCTATTCAGAAAGTAAGTTCTGTTTTTAAATATGCACGGTATCGATGCCATCACGTTGTTGCGCATGCGTGGCTAGTTTGTTGATTCGTTTACAATATTTGTAAACAACTGTGCACTGAGTAAGTGCGTTGGACGTGTTTACAATGTTGACAAAATTCGAGACGCCCGCCGCGAGTGGAAATAGATATTTGATTCGGTTCTTGAGTGCGAAAGGGATTAAAACAATTGAAATTCACTGTCAGATTTTCGATATTTCTGGAAAAGGAATGAGCGATTCAATGGTACCAAGATGCGTAAGACTTTTTTGCTTAGTCCGATCCAGAGTAAGCGACGCAGGGTGTATTGCGATGTATAATGACACTGCATACCCACTGCCGCTGCGACGCAACATCTCCTCACTTTGGGTGGTAAACATGCCTTGCAAACCAGAACTTACACCAAGTGAATATCACCTTTTCATACAGGCTGTTAGTACGTGGTTCAACTCACAGGCGAGAAAGATATCAAGTGCTCCGAAATGAAAAGTGTTTCAAAAATGACGAAAACAATATAGAAACGTAGTTTAAGGTGTGTATTCTCAGTTTTCTTTAATACCCTATCGGAACTTACCTTCTCAAAGCCCTCGTATATGCAAATATATTGTATATACTGTGATGTATACATCACGTCGCGCGTTGCGAACGAGCGGAGCTCGAGCAAGGTACACACACATCCGCGCGTCTAATACGTGTTGCCTTTGTAGCTCAAGCACAGCTGAAGACGAGCGGACGGCCCGTGCGAGCGAGAGCGCCGAGACGAGCCAACGGCGCGAGTGAGAGGACGCTACGGCATTGGAGCCGTTGGCGTTCGACTCGTCTCCGAACGTCGACAGTAGAGGAAAATCGAAGAAAGCGAGCGTCACGCGAAACGATTCTTTTGATTTAATTTTTTGTAATCGGTCGTTCCTATTGTATTGTACCTTTGTACTGCGTATTATTGCGGCGGCCGTGATACGAGCGTGAAAATTATCACGAAGGACGGCAACCTGGAACCCCTCCTCCCGTAAATTCTGTCTTGTTTTGTTACGTCACGGGCTGCGAGCCGTTTGTGCGAGTAAAGGAGCGGCCGCGTCGTCCTGAAAAAGTCCTGGCACCGACATCTCCCTGAGGAACTCCATCGCGGCTTACGAGTATTGGCCCACCCAAAGTTGCCCGGCGTATCGTCTGCGGTGAGCGAGTGAATGTTGGCGTCGTTTTATTTTTCCTTGCCGAACACCAAGGACTCGGTTTGCAGCTGGCTGTTCCCGAGGAGTCGGCGTATAGAACCAACGATAAGCGGGTTCAACGACAAACTTTGAAAGTTTGTCTCTCTGGGCATCACTGGTAAATCTCCGAATTTCCTCCTGTTCTCTTTACTTTTAAATTCGAATCGAATATAATTTTGTTTTGTTTGGAACGATAAAGTCCGTTTTTTTTTGTTTTATTTACGTGCGTACCGCTATTACATAAAGAATATAAATAAAACTAACAGCGCAAAATTAAGCAATAATATTGTACTTGGTTAATTTAATTGTCTTACAATAAATAAGCACTCTTGTGCATTTACAAAGTTTTCATATATAAACTTCGAGTCGTTATTTCGGGGAATATTTCCCCGAGTAACCCCGCTCCCCCTCTGAGAGTCTCAAGCTCGACACATCGGCCAATCACAGGACACGAAATCAGCTAATTATTTTTCTCAAATTATTAAAATTTTGGAGTGTCGCATGGTTCGCCAAAGAAATTCTTTTGTAACCCAAAAGTGGTGTTACAATACTAACATTTGTATATGTATATATAAATGTATTGTTTGTCAAACTAAAGTTTTTGGTTTTAAATTATCTTATTACATTAAAATACATTTAAAAAATATCTAACAAGGGTTATGGTTCTGCTTAAAAGTGTTTGACCATTTGTTTTGAGATAATTACTCTTTTCATTTGTTATAGAATAATAACAATAGTGTGTATTTTTTAAGTAATACACATATTTAATATGTATATCAGTATAGACAGACGTTTCTGCTTATCTTATAGGCAAATACATTATCAAATTAATGTAATATTTTTATTATAGTTTTTAGAGAATTTGAATTTTGCCGCTGATAACTTCTTTATCGAATGACTTAATAGTTGGCAACTTTCACTAATAGACCTCCTTAAATACCGGTAATGTTAGGTTATTTTTTTGGCATCAGAATTATAGACACATTCGAGTCTCAAGTTGCTCGGGGGTCATCATGACCTTCTTGACAATTATGTAATTTTTTGAAACTTGAGAGTTAAGGGTTAATTTATGTAATGTTCTAAGGCTGAATTGATCAACAGGTTAATAGTTATTTCAATTTGACATTGATTAATAAAATAATATAATTTAAATAATAAATTTACTTTTATAAAGTTACGTACTGACATAACATTTGTTGTGTAAAATTGAAACCAACTGTTATCTCACATAAAAGTTTATTCATTTAATGTTCAATTGTTTGCAATTACAGATTTAAAAAAGTGGACTCTTTTGAAGGCGAATCGTCTGCAAGAAAGATCAAAAGAGACGAATCAAAATGTGTTCCCTGTCAAAAGTATTTTCGTAAAGGGTTGAAGAAAGCTAGGGAAATTAAGACGAGAGATGACGCAAGGGAATTTAACCAAACATACAATTTTTTTTTGTTCAAGTCAGGGATTCAATATACATTAAATGTTACACGGGTTTAAGAGTTAGGAAATTTACAAAAAATACAAAAGTAGATAAAGGAGGTTTTCATGGATCATTTAGTGCCAATGACCCTATGCAAGCAACTTCATCTACATCACATGGGCCAATTGAAGATGAAATTGATTGGGAATTCTCTCACTCGCTTTCTCAAATATTGGTTGAAGACACTGGTGACAGCGGTACATCACAAAAAGTAGTACCTTCAGTGAGAATACAAGTTCGCTATCTCAGGTTACTGATAGTGGTTCGATTTACATTCCATCAGTGCGAAGAAATTGAAAAAATAACCATGCCCTTCCAAAGAGTTATTTCAAGTAAATCCTATTGTTTTATTTGTAAGTCGATAAAAGATATTCACGATGTTCCATTTAATGCTCATATCCAAGTCTTTGTAAAGAGGCGTATTTTTATACCTAAAAGAAATAGGTGCTGTTCAAAGCATCTTATTAGAAATCGCTTTTATGAGGATGAAGTACAAGCAATGTTTGTTTATTCGAATGAATCTATAATTGAATGTACAGAATTAAGAATTTCTTTGGATAAACTATCAAGCGAAATTGACTCTCGACTTCACGATAAGATTGGTGACTTTGCGATTTCAGAAGAACGAGTAAAAGCACTAACTGGCTATAATTGGGATTCTATATTACGAATTAGCAATTTGTTGCAAAAAATGAGAAAATCTTCCAACCGGAATGTCTTGCAAGGACTTGTCATATTTTTATTTAAATTGAGATCAGGGAATTCGAATCAGATTATTGCAGCAATATTGGAAGTTAGTGAGAATATTGTTCAAGACTCGATTCATTCTGTCCTAGATTGCTTTAGAAAACATAGTCCAAAAACATTTTGGAATTCAAGCACATTCGAGGGAAGCTTTCTTACGTGAAACTGCTTTAGCTGCTTCTTTATTGTACGAATTGGGTAATAGTTCTTTGGTAATCATTTGTGATGGATCTTATTTACATCACGAAAAAAGTGCTAACAATGCTTATCAAAGAAAATCGTATTCTAGTCAGAAAAAACGTCTCTTTGTAAACCTTTTACAATTTGTACAACAAATGGGTATGTTGCAGATTTAGCAGGACCATTTGAAGGAACTCTAAATGATGCTACTATTTTACAGCATATAATGAAAGATCTGCACGGTATTTCTAGTATCCTAAGACCTGGAGATTACTTTATTCTAGACAGAGGGTTTAGAGATGTAAAAAACTTCTTAGAAGCTAAGGGATACAAAGTACTTATGCCTGCTCTAAAAGGAAAACATGGATGGCCAGTTGACCACGAAAGAAGCCAACGACTCCCGATTTGTAACTAAAATAAGGTGGGTAGTTGAAGCCGTGCATGGGCAAATAGCACAGAAGTGCAAACTTCTGCATAATCAGTTCTATAATAGAGCTTTGTCTGATGCTAGAACGTATTGTCAAATAGCTTGTATATTACATAATTTATTTTGAAAAAGACTCAATTCTGATAATAATAAACTGCATATAATTATTGACAGAATGAAATTAACAAAAAATAATGATAATATCTTAGCTCAAAAAGTAGAATGTGCCAATTATAATAGAAAAACAGTACCTTTCAATAAACAATCGTCTAATGAGCTTATCGATTTCCCTGAAATGACATTGGAAGAACTAGAAACTTTTTTTACTGGTTCCTATCAACTCTCACAAGCTATGTCATATTTAGCTGAAATGCTTGATAAAGAAGATAATACATTACAACTAAGTTATCTAAAAGAAGAACCAGGCATAATTAGATTTGCAGTACAGTCAAGGCATATTAATAGTAAGACTTACAAGTGCTACATACAGTATGATTCAGGCGATGCTGGAATGGATGCGATCAAAGGTTATTATTGCGATTGTGCTAATGGCTTGAGAACAATTGGGTGTTGTTCTCACATTGCAGCACTGATTTATTGTCTATCCTACGGCAGATATCTATCTCAAATGATTCGTCCAGCAGAAATACTAACAACTATGTTTGCAACGTTTGTCCAGTCATTGATGAAGACAGCGATGAAGATTAAGAACAAAGAAAATTTAGTTCTTATGCTAATCTTTCAAACGGTACAAACATATATATCTTGTATAATAACTGTAATTATTATCTTATTCCATTTATAAAGATTAGCTTATCTGTCTATTCCAGAATCATAATGTAATTTGAATTTTATATGATTATAGTAAATGCATTTGTGTGTAAATTTTTTCATCTTCATTCCGCTTAACACTATCATGTAAAAATTTAACAGACTTAGATTTTTTTGTCGAGTATTATTCAGGAATATAAAATAATATGCAGTTTGTTGCTGTTTTAACCTCCAAAGGCCAATGTTTCTGGTCATTATCAGATTTTTATCTAACATACTAAAAATCTGATTAACTATGAATAGAATTTTAAACGATAAGGGAATGATATCAGTACCCAAACACATACGGAAAATGTGTAAAGTATGAAGAATTTGATGAGTTCGTTTTAATTAGAAAATATTTCTTCCTTTTATTCGGGTTAAAATATTGCTTTTACTAACTAAAAATGCCAAAAACAGTTGTTAGTAATAATGTGATAAGCTTATTTCTCCTAGTACACTAATACTTTTAAACATTATGCCCAGACGGCTATATTTAAAAGATCATACACTTGGACACACAGAAAAGTTACATCACGGAAAAGTTAGTTGTTGTGAACGAAATAGAATAAACTCATGTTTAGTAAATATTTATAGCAAATAAATGCATTAACAATTGTGTTCGACTACTGGTAACGTCCCCTGGAGAAGCATGTGGATCATGGTAACGGCTACAGACGTTGTATACGAATTAGACATTTTGCACTATTTATATTTTGACGCCACAAAATCAATTTTTTTTTCAACTTATGTTGTTTTTCAAATAAAGTATTGACGTTTTATGCCACGGTTAAGTAGCTTTGAACCGATATTGAACTAAAAAGGATTTGTGCCAAAGTAATTGTAAAGAAATTGCAAAAAAAGGGGTAAAAATAGCTAAAAATGTCAAAAAACGTGGTTTTGTCCATGAACCACCATTCCAAAAATTTGAAAAAATTCATGGTGTTAAATTACCAAATATTTCACAAAATCACATTAAAAAAACCTTTGTTACATGGGCTATTTTCAGAGATTTTTTAATTTTTGAAGATTTTCGAATTTTTTTAAGGGCCTAAATAAGGGCCACGGCCCTTTAAAAAATTCACATAAAAGGCCTTCTAATCAGTATGTACCTGATTTTTTTTCAAAATTGTTTGTAGACTAGAACGGGAGAAAAAAATAAAATACTAAAAAAATGGGTTTTTCATCCCTTGGTGGTGGGAGGGGGAAGAATCAGAGGTATGAACAATGGGGTACCTTCTTTTTAAGTTCAAGTAACAGTATTATATAGTTTATTTCGGAATCCGTGATTAAGGGTATTTGACCCATCTTAACCCAGGATACCCTTTGTGTCTATTTGTGGCGCACTGTTTACGTGATGTACATGTAGGCCTACATTAAACCTTTGATATAAGTATTACAAAATAAATTATGTTCGGTTTGTTTTTCGGTTGTATATGTTTTATTTCACTCTATATTAAATTTTACGTATCACTTTTGATTATTATCATTATCACTATTGTAAAATTTGTGAGTGTGCGAGAGAGAGAGAGACAGAGAGAGAGAGAGTGTGTGTGTGTGTGTGTGTGTGTGTGTGCACGCGTACGTGCTCGTGTGTGGTTGGGCTGATATTTGTGAGAAAGTGTATCTTATCTTTGCTCAACGAGATTGCTTGAACTTTCCTGAAAGATACATACAGAGTATGCACAAATGTATAATCCCACGTCGCATGAAAACTTGGCTGCCAGATTCTTTCATAGGCCTATACGTACGGTAGCTGCTGTCATGACTGGTGTGTGTGTGCGTGCGTGTGAGCGTGTGCAGAACAGTTTCAGCTTTTTCGTTTTTGACGTAATCCTCGACCGCGCGACGTGATATACAAACATATTACCGCAGTCGAACGCAACCCTACTGACTACAAATAAGCTGCTCTATACACAAACACATACACACCCACACACACAGACGCACGCACAGATATAAACCCACGAAAAACTTTGAAAAAACCAATACACTATATGTGTAACTTAAACCCCTTTCACACCACACTTCCATTCCATCTCATAATCCTTCTCCCACTCTTTCCCTGTTTCACCAGACAGTCTCTCATTCTCCTCATTCTACCACCGCTCTTTGTTTCCTTACTCTTCATATGACTTCCAAAAAAACTGAGATCTCTTTTTTTCTGTCACCTTCTTCTTTCAGTATTTTCACTCTCGTACTCAGCAGTCAATTAGTAGTTTGATAATAATTGTTGTCCGTCCTTTTCTATTCTGTACTCATACAGCAGTCAATACTCCACTACTTTTCTCTTAAAAACATCGTGCTTGAGCCGTCTGATATCACCATACTTTGTATGGTTGGTTGTCTCCATGCTTTTCTTTGTTTGCCTCTCTAACTTCAGTGCATTGGCAATTATAATCTTTTTTCTTCTAATCTGTTTACTACATCTTGATCTTTTCTTCTCTTTACATATTTTCGTTTATTACTGCGTTGAAGATGCAGTAATTTAGAAGTAGCCTGTGGATTATTCTGCAATTCATCAGCTTGTAAAGAATGCACCTTTCCTCTGGCTTTCGTTTATCCAGAGTACTTTCAAAATGCAGAACACAACACTTTCTACTATTGTGGTAAAAACTGGTAATTGAGAGAGTCGGCTGCGTGATGAAGATTCCGGTAATAAGAAAATGATAGTTTAGTTTTTACAATCCAAACTTCTTGTACATTTTTTGGCAATTGGTTTTCGTTGTGTTTATCATTACCAGGTCCTATACGAAAACTAGTCATTATTTAGGAATTAAGTGAGTTTTAAGTTTAAGGCTAAAACTTTACACCCGTTAATTGTACAAAATGAGCTAAATTTAATTTTTATCCATCTCCCAACATTCCAGCATGATGGTTTGCAAATTATTGTTTATACATAATATTATTTTTGATTAATCTTATTTCAACAACCGCTCTTTGCACTGCAACGTACTCTTTCCCGCGTCTCTCTTATTGGATTATGATATATTATGCCATGTTGTTCTGGCACATGACTTGAAATAAACTGTATATAATAAATTTGTACGAAATTTATAAATAATACATTTTGTAATAATAAATAAAACTTTAAATAAATGTAACTACCGATTTATCACAAAGAGTAAAGATTAGAACATTCGAAAACGAAATATGTCATATACAGCATTTATTTATTTACTGTTTAGCAATCTTTGCAACACTTTTAATGACAAAAAGAACTTGCCCTCAACAACATAAGCAAACCATAACGTGTCTTTCACCCCTCTGTAACACCCGTGCGAGCCGGCAATAATCTCAGAACAAATAACATAAATTTATAATAGTTTTACCATTTATAAATCGATTTATGTAAATGATATTCTTCCCTTTATACCGAGTTTCAGTACATGAGGTTTCTCCATTATTCACCGGCTGGCTTAATGTTTATTAGTTCACTGTATAGTTGCACTGGTTGAAAGTATATCAACCGCACGTTTTATTTATGTGGCGTGGGTACAAATGGGGTGAGTGTATGCGTCACCTCAACTACAACCTACCCCCCTGTAATCCTTTATCAGAACGCGCCCAAACTACTTTAACAGAAATAAAAAGCGATGCGTGAGTTTGATGTATTGCCTTTGCGAGGTATGACAGCCTCCACCGCTAACGCTACCATGTACGATCCGACCCTCAACGGAAACACACACACATACACACACAAGTATTTGATTACTTTTTATTTCATTTACAGTGTTAGGGCTCTGTTACAGGCTTTCTATTCTCACAGTGGCCGCGAGGCAAAGTACTTTTTTGAAAGTCGTCTGCTTTATGGTGTGGGTCTTTAATTTGATACTAAAAGTCTGTAAATTTAATAAAGTTCCAGTAATAAAACGGATGGTAGAAGGCCTATAGACTGTGGTAGTATTGCTAACTTAGATCAGTGTGAACACGTCTTCTGTGTGCGTGATGTGTACATGATTACACACGTTTCACACTCACGTTCGACATAATTACATGTACAGTCCTTGTAGTAATTTAATACATTAATACGTACAGAATTTATTTAGTTATACAAATGAAATATCTAGTGTACGAATAGTGAGAGATAACGGATCTGCAATGTCTTGGTCGGTCGTAGGCATGTTTCTGTTCCTTGAAGAACACAATCACCTTGTCACGCCTGGGGAGTGCGGTGTATGCTATTTCCGTTTATTAAACTTAAGTATAATCGGTGTTTCAAAAACGTAAATTTGAAAATTCTGTTTAGTGAAAGTTATTTATGAAACATCTATGCTTGAAAATGACAAAATACTGAAGGAAACAGGATGTCCTCGTACGCATGCTACCATCGAGGCATTACGTCGTCAAGTTCGTGAACTGGTGCTTACTGTAAGAGATTTATTTACAAGAGAAAAAGACAACATGGGTCATTATTACCTGTAGAAAAATTGATTGGATTACTTAGGAACAAAACTTACAAGTAACAAGGGCAGATGAAGAAATAGAACATCAATTGATGAAAGCAAGTACGAGTAGAATTGCTGGATGCATACCTTATACGGAATAATAAATACATCACACAACAACCAAAAACTAAGGTTTACAAAAGCACAATGCGTCTAGTAATATCCAGTGTATTAGAGACCAATGATGATGCAGGAACAACACAAAGAAAACGACAAACTATAGAAACGACTACAGTACGGAGGGTACTAGGAGAGTCAAGAAAGGTTCCAAAATAATAGTATAGGAGAAACGTGTAATGTAGTCGATATTGATTCTTTGATTGCGGAAGGAAGAAGGTTATGGAATGAACACATATCGAGAATGGATTACACAAGGCTAGTGAAAAAGCCAACCAATGAGGTAGCCAACCAAACACCAAGAGTAGCATTGGTCGGTCAAGGAAGAGGTGGTGTGACGTCATGTAGGGCCGTTGTTATAGAACAGAACAGAGTCCTAACAAGAAAGTTAAAGAAAAAAAAGAAATCGATTGAAAGGATATCTGCAGTCACTATACATATAAAAACATATAGCCTACAACTTTCCCTAAACATTAAATATTTGTATTCCAAATACAAATAAAAATGATGTAATAAAAACTTGCGAAAAAAGGAGCATAAGATTGAAGCAGGTAACTGCTTTATGTTACTTAGCGAGCAAAATCTAGTTGAGGAGAAGGTAAACATTTTTTATTTTTTATCTAAAGTATTAGTATTCAGTGTCGATAAAGATAATAAAATCATTAGCGATACTCGGACACAGCACTGACAACAATATCCAAGTTTTGGTTTTACTTACAACAAGATGATTGATTATAAAATTCTACTTGAGCGAGAAGACATTACCCCTCGGCTTGAGATATTTTCGACGGAAATTGAGAACGAAAACTGTGAAGAAATTTGCTGGCTAGGAAAACCCTAAGTAAACACCGGGCACAATGTGAGAAAGCGATGGGCACATCATACAAAACGAGGGACAATAGCGGTACCGTTATATAAATGAGCCACATGTAGCCTCTATGTAGGCAGTTCACGCGGGTTTATCCCATATTATTTATGAGATTATCCTCCGTTTAAACTTCTAAGCAAACCGTCTTCGAAGAGAACTCTTTCAATATTACAGCGGAAATTTAAATGATGAGATTTAGAAAAAGTTTTAAGAAAATAGTTTGACCATCGGGAGAAATATTGAAAATAATGTGTATGAAAGGGGCTATTGGCTCTAAACAACATGCATGAAGAGAGAGATAATCTTAAAGAATAAAATTAAGAAAATAATGTAAATGAAGTGCTTATAATAAAAATTAAGGGTTTTAAAGGTTTTATATGAGAAAAAACTCGCAGTTTTGGTTTATTTTATGAAATCGGTACAAGAAAGAAAATAGCAACTTCATTTACGTATAATTTTTGTAAGCAGGAGCGTAGCCTAGGATTTCCTTCCTTTGGGGGCGGGGTTCTAGCGGGTTCAGGGGTTTTAGATATCTGTAAATGAAACTACAAAATATTTAATTAATAAAGTTGTGTTAATGGTTATAATCACAAACGGAAATAACACTGTCGCACACCTATATAGAACAAATTATTGCGATTTGGGCTTTCAACCTTCACAGGTCATCAGATCGGAAATATACAATAATGGTACTAGACAACTTCTTTATACCTCTACTTTCCCTACAGCGCGTACACATTTTCGTAAACAAGGTTTAAGTTAAACGGCCTTTCTGGCTATTAGTAACTAGGGAGTCCAGTCACCCTGTCGGTATTTTTACGTTTCTTTCTAGTAACTCGCTAGTTACTATTAGCCAGAAACCAGTGTTCAGTCACCCCTGTCGGTATTTTTACGTCTCTTTCTAGTAACTCGCTAGTTACTATTAGCCAGAAACCAGTGTTCAGTCACCCCTGTCGGTATTTTTACTTTTTTTTCTAGTAACTCGCTAGTTACTATTAGCCAGAAACCAGTGTCCAGTTACCCCTGTCGGTATTTTTACGTTTCTTTCTAGTAACTCGGTAGTTACTATTAGCTAGAAACCAGTGTTCAGTCACCGGTGTCGGTATTTTTACGTTTCTTTCTAGTAACTCGCTAGTTACTATTAGCCAGAAACCAGTGTTCAGTCACCCCTGTCGGTATTTTTACGTTTCTTTCTAGTAACTCGCTAGTTACTATTAGCCAGAAACCAGTGTTCAGTCACCCCTGTCGGTATTTTTACGTTTCTTTCTAGTAACTCGCTAGTTACTATTAGCCAGAAACCAGTGTTCAGTCACCCCTGTCGGTATTTTTACGTTTATTTCTAGTAACTCGCCAGTTAGTATTAGCCAGAAACCAGTGTTCAGTCACCCCTGTCGGTATTTTTACGTTTATTTCTAGTATCTCGCTAGTTACTATTAGCCAGAAACCAGTGTTCAGTCACCCCTGTCGGTATTTTTACGTTTATTTCTAGTAACTCGCTAGTTACTATTAGCCAGAAACCAGTGTTCAGTCACCCCTGTCGGTATTTTTACGTTTATTTCTAGTATCTCGCTAGTTACTATTAGCCAGAAACCAGTGTTCAGTCACCCCTGTCGGTATTTTTACGTTTATTTCTAGTAACTCGCTAGTTACTATTAGCCAGAAACCAGTGTTCAGTCACCCCTGTCGGTATTTTTACGTTTCTTTCTAGTAACTCGCTAGTTACTATTAGCCAGAAACCAGTGTTCAGTCACCCCTGTCGGTATTTTTACGTTTCTTTCTAGTACCTCGCTAGTTACTATTAGCCAGAAAACCAGTGTTCAGTCACCCCTGTCGGTATTTTTACGTTTCTTTCTAGTAACTCGCTAGCATTTCAGAAATGTTACAAAACATCAAAGTTTTTCATGTAGTGACACAAATCAACCTATGGAGCCCTTTGTCAACGTCGTTCCGAACTCCGTGTTCGGTTGTAGGTGTACGTAGTACTGAATTAGTACGGAATAAATTATAATTTTGATTATGTTTATTAAATGGTATGTGGTAGTAAAGTAATAAACTGAAAACCATTTACAAGAATAGGCACACCTGTGTAAGATACGAATATCAAGCGAAAACTGTTTAATGTAGACAGTTTTTAAGTTACCAAAGAATTAATTGTTGACTGCGAATCGAGTTTGACCCACTACTGGCTGAATAAAAAATTCTACTCGCAAAAAAGATATTTGCTTAACCTTAATTAAAAATGTTTATATCCACATAATACGCCTTATTATTTTTAATTTTTAAAATTTTCATTTTTCTTTATCCTGTGGAGGAGAATCCACCCCCCATGCCTCTAATCTAAGCGATAATAAGGGAAGGTTGCCTAAATTGTACTGGTATCTAAATCGTACCTCTTGCTTATTTTGGACAAAACCATACGCTAACTGCCATCTAGCAGCCGGAATGTGTACTAGCCATCACTTCCTGTCTGCATGTGGAAAAACCGTTCTGAACTCACGCGTTTGGTTATAGTGGGTTATTTTCTGATATTGAGTGTGTTGTTATAATTCTTAAGCTTCTCCTCTAAGGACCAAGGTACATTGATACGACTGTTATTATACCTATTGTAATCGGTGTAGTCTTAGAAATATTTTACTGTAAGTGATACCCGTATAGTAAAATTCGGTTATGTTATGTTGAGTTGTTTAAAACGCTACACAGTTACTTAAATCGTACCGGTACAAGTAAGGAAACTAACGTCTAATAAAATGTTATTAATATTTATTTCTTTTTATCGTATTTTATGTCGTTGCTACATTCCGTTGCAGAATGAGCAGTAAAAGGCAGTATGGGAAGTGGACAGCAGCACAAATGTCGATGGCAATAGCAGCTTTCAGAAATTGAGATTTAGGTTAAATGAGTGCTGTAGACAATATAACATTCCAAAGCCAACATTAAAAAGACATTTAAATTCAAGTAGTGTAATTGCAAATGAGGATGTTAAATCGTTAGGTAGATTAACTGTACTATCGCGTGAAACTGAAGATGAACTCGTTAGACATATTTTAATCTTGGAGGAATGTACGTTTGGCCTTACCATAAATGACGTACGAAAATTTGCTTTTCAGATAGCCGAAAAAAAAACAACTGGCCACATAATTTTAATAAATATGAAGGAATATCCTTTAAAACGAGGCATCCACAGCTTTCACTTAGGGAACCAGAATCCACCTGTATAGCTAGAGCAAAGGGATTTAACAAAGAAAAGAAATTGCAGACTTTTTTAAAATTTTGAATAAATTAATCGACGAAAATAATTTCCTGCTAAAACAATATTTAATGTTGAAGAATCCGGATTAAATACGGTACAAAAAAATATGAAGAATATTAGCTCTGAAGGGCGAAAAACAAGTTGGTTCAGTTTCAAGTGGCGAGAGAGGCGTTAATACCGCAATGGTTTGTTGTGTAAGTGCAGCAGGCTTATAGCCTACGTTCCACAAATGATAATATTTAAAAGATAAAGAATGACAGATTTCTGAATCCAATAGTGAACTTTTGTGAAATTGGTCAAACATTTTGTTACCTGGGTAAAGCCTTCACGAGTCAAAAAGGTTTTATTACTTCTGGATGGGTACACAACACATTCAAAAAATCTTGAAACTTCAGATATGGCGCGAGAAAATGGCGTTATTCTGTTACAGCTTCCTGCTCTCACACTACACACCGACTTCAACCTTTAGATAAGACTTTCTTTGGCCCATTGCAAACTTTTTACACACAAGCAGTACAGAGACGGCTTCGTTCCAACCCTGGTTTGGGAGTTATTCAATTTCAAGTCTCAAACTTGTTAGCCGAAGCATATTCAAAAGTAGCTACAATTGCTAATGCAATAAACGAGTTCAAAACAACTAGAGTATGGCCACCCAACAAGGATATATTTCCCGATTCAGCCTCTGCTGCAGCAGAAAACCTTGTAACTATGCCTTTAGATGTCGTTGAGTATGCACCTGTTAGGACTGCTTCAGTAGCCAGCACCAGTGGCATGTCAGTTACTATTAAAGAGCTTTCCCAAGTTCCAGTGGCTACGCCAAAACACACGTTAAAAGCCAGAGGAGCTAAGAAAGCGATAATTTAGTCAAGCAGTCCTTACAAGGCAGAATTGACTGCAGCAAAAGGGAAAAAAGGGTTAGAGAAAAAATCCTGCTATACGCCTAAACAAAGGGAAGAAAATACTGAACGTCGACAGAGTCATTGCGCCTGCTAATGGAAAACAATCAACGTCAAAAGGAACGCAAGATGAAGACTGGTATTGTAACATATGTAATATTTCAGCTACTGAAGATATGATTCAATGTCTACAATGTCAGCAGTGGGTACATGAGTTGTGTGCTGGTGTCAAGCCATGGAAAAAACAGTTCTTTTGTTGTGAGTGCCAAGTGAAAATTTAATGGACATAAATTAGAAACGTTATCCTTATATTCTAAACTTTAATGTTAGTTAGAATAAATTTTTGAACTATTTGACTAAGTACAATTGTCATACATTTTTATAATCATGTGTAATTACGCTAGTAGTCTAATGGTTTCTGTTTCACTATTTAAATAAGAGAAAACACATTTCTAAAATTTGTTCTAATGCCAAAAGGAAACAATTTAGCTTATGAATAAAAATGATTTTGGATTATATTATATTGATTTATTTTTTCCTTAGCTAAAAGTTGGTACAAGTTACGAAACCTGTGGTACGATTTAGGAAACAATTTTCCCAAATTATACCATTTACACAGTTGTAGATTTATCAACGTAGTTGAAGTAAAACATTTTTTTCTAATAAGTCCTTCATATTTGAAGCCTGAAAAATTTATATTGTATGTGTAATTAACCACTCTTTCTAGCATTAATTAATGACTAAGTTATTCTTTATCGTATATTAAATAATAATTCAAATGTCGAAAGCGCAACTCTCCCCTATTAAATACATAACGTAAGAGTTCGTATAATACTTTATAATACAAACATTATTTTCGTTCATAATACATTAGGCCTCTGTTATTTGCTACATAAAGTAATACATTTTGAAAACAACAACAAAATGTATTTTATTTTTCTTATGGACAGGCGTCATTTTAATTAAATTTTTAACTTAAACGGGACGTTTCAAATAATAAAGATGGAAACTACGCAAAATCTTAAGGCACAAATGAAAATGAAACTCGGAAACGTTCTTAACTTCTGTGTCTCTGTAAAATACATTTTTTTCAAAATACTGCTACTATTGCAGCAGTATTTTGCAACTTTGGCAAAATCCGCCTTTGCCACAGTTCTGTGGTGTATTGACGGACACCTTGTCAGTGCGTTAAGTCGTTTTGACACTGGAGATGGCCTACAGAGATAAGACCAAAACGTCTGTACGATTCAACATCTTTCGTAATGAAGAATAAAATGGACTTACACCCGGTACTTACTAGTCTGCTACTACATTTTGTGGTAAATCTGGAAGGTTTTTGAAATGCTTCAGTTTTTTGACAGATACGCCAAAGAGTTATCCGCTGCAATTGAAATTTAAAAATTGTATCTTGTATAATCCAATTATACAGTAAAATTATAAATAAACAGTTACAATTAAATAAAGAGAGAACGTGTGCAACGTCTGGTGAAATACGAGTTTCTGGTGCTAGAGCCATTGGTCCTGGCAAATGTATGTACCTGAGGCATAGTTTGAAATGGCAACACTTTTCTCGTAAAGCCACTTGTCCACTCTTATTCCAGTCTCATTCCGAATATAATTTTCTCCCACGTTTCCTTTTTCCTTTTTAATTGACTTCGTTCTTTCTTCCTGTATCATTGACTATCTTCTTTCTCACTCACACACCGTCTCTCTTACATGCACTTGCCTCCAAGCGCACATACACTCGTATGCCTGTAGACCTTCACAACATTAATATATTCGTTAGATTAATCAAGTATAGACCTAAACGTTATTTACATTTTCTTATTTATACAAGCGGACATAAAGTTTGAAATTTAATTGAATCTTAAGTTGCGTTCTGATGCAAAGGGTAGGTGTGGGACGCGGTAGAACGTTGCTCATCTGGCCGCCACAGCTACAACACGTTCTTGGCTACGGTAAATATAGTGGGATACATGGCGGCTATTTTCATAATTATACGAAATGGTACGTTGAGGTGAAATAGGCACAAATCCGGTAATGCTAGCAACAAAGTAGACAATGACGGCGGTTAGAGAACGTGACCAAGTAAGGGACCGTTATGTTCCGACCTGTGTACATCATGTATCCGCGTAGTGTTAAACTGCTAAATGATACTTCGGTGGTAAAAAATCAGAATGTGATGGGCACAAAAACGACAATTTTTAGATGTTGATGCTTATACATAAATGTGAGCATTTTCTAACTGGGAAAACCTGATGCGTTAATTGCGAATACGTATAAAATTAATTCTTAGCATTGAAAAACTATATTGCGTCAGTTTTCAGCCAACCGAGGTTAGTCAAAACTTGATATGTACCTAGCCAAAAAATCTGGAAAAAGAGAAAGAGAATATATATCTTCAGCACACTGCATATCAAACTAATTGTTTACGCCGTGATAGCTGTAAGCATTATTTGCCAGTCTTCTGAGTATAATACGTGATGGTTATCTTCTTCTTCGTCTTCTTCTTCTTTTATATAGGTGACCTGTTTTTGGTCAGCCATCAAAGAGATTCCCTAGCCTTTGCTTCCAATCACCCCTTCTATCTTTTCTATGGTCAGCTAGGGTCCGTTTCCCAAACTGTCTAGAATCTTACAATATTTTTATCTATCACTGCTTGCCGTGTCAGCATGGCGTGTTCAATTCTCTTTATCTATCACTGCTTGCCGTGTCAGCATGGCGTGTTCAATCCTCTTTATCTACCACTGCTTGCCGTGTCAGCACGACACGCCATGTGTTCAATTCTCTTTATCTATCACTGCTTGCAGTGTCAGCATGGCGTGTTCAATTCTCTTTATCTACCACTGCTTGCCGTGTCAGCACGACACGCCATGTGTTCAATTCTCTTTATCTATCACTGCTTGCCGTGTCAGCGTGGCGTGTTCAATCCTCTTTATCTACCACTGCTTGCCGTGTCAGCACGACACGCCATGTGTTCAATTCTCTTTATCTATCACTGCTTGCCGTGTCAGCATGGCGTGTTCAATCCTCTTTATCTACCACTGCTTGCCGTGTCAGCACGACACGCCATGTGTTCAATTCTCTTTATCTATCACTGCTTGCAGTGTCAGCATGGCGTGTTCAATCCTCTTTATCTACCACTGCTTGCCGTGTCAGCACGACACGCCATGTGTTCAATTCTCTTTATCTATCACTGCTTGCAGTGTCAGCATGGCGTGTTCAATTCTCTTTTCGTTTGTGACAAATTTTCCTACATCCTCTACTTGACACTACCATAGTATGAAGTATTTCGTATTTTATTTTGTTTCGTTTTTCCAGCAATTGTCTTGACTGTATTCATTTCTATCTTCCTTAACAGTTGTTTTATTCTAGTAGTCAAACCGCGTGTCACTTACGTAATTCAGCACTGTATATCTTCACTTTACCTTCAGGTCTGAGGGATTTATTTTTCCAGCTTATATCCCTTAAATATTTGGAGGTACGAGCTCCTTGCATTGCCTGTCTTCTTCCTTTCTCGTAGGTATTTCGGTCACAAGGACGTCTGTCAAAGTCCATGATCTGCTCTATAACTTTCCATCCTCTCCAATTTCCAGTTAACATCGAATGGGATCTTTTGAAATTACCACTGACTTGGTCTTGTCTGTTGGGACTATCGTCTTGGGATTATAAGTGTTTTGCTTTAAATTTTGTTGCTATTATTACGAATTTATGAAGTAGTCTCTTCGAATTATCTTCTGAATCCGCTACGACCACTGCGTCATCTGCATAGCACACGGTACGTGTCTGCCTATTATTCATTTTGTACCCACGTATTGTTTTGGTGGGATCAATAAACTTATCCATTATTGGATTAAACATAGCTGAACTTAGTGAACCCCTTCTGGTATTCCACCTACGCACTTGATTTCAGTTGTTAACTTATTGCCCATTTGCACTTCTTTAATTATACCTTTCCATTACTCTTCTATAATATTTAATAATTTTCCCGGTACTTTCTTCTCCACCAGGATGTTTACAATGTTACATAATTTCATCTCATCAAATTCTTTTTTAAGGTCTACGAAACACATAAGGCTGGCTTATTAATTCAATCGTTTTTTCGAGTATCTGACCAATTGTGAATATAGAATCTTTTGTAGATCGATTTGGGAGAAATCCTTGTTACCATTCGTTTACATTACGTAACCGCGCAGTTTCTGCAACATTATTTTTGTCAGTAGTTTTGTGTTGTTTATAATAATGTTATACCTCAATAATTTACAGGCACATTCTTTTGTTTATTCTTAAAAATTGTTATAGCTATGCTGGATTTCTACTCTCTCGGTATTTTACCATCGGCAGTTATGTAATTATAAAATATTGTCAACTGCTTCACAAGAGAGATACTGCCATACTTTAACATTTCATTCGCTATTTCGTCACGACGAGGAGCTTTTGTATTCTTTAATGTTTTTAATGTATCTCCCACATTTTTAGTTGTGATTTCATTTATATCATCTACATCGTAACTTCCTGGTATTAGAGATTCTCCTCCTCAATTTTCCACAGTCACCATCTGAACTTACGGCTTAATCATTAATAATATTACTAATAATGTTAATAATATTATTAATCATTAATAATATCGCGGCAAAAGCTTTGGCAGTCCCTCGCTCAAAACCACCGCCGGCTGTATACCCAGCCAATATTTGACGACATAGAAGGGCACGAAGGCAATCGTTCGCTTGTCTCAAGTCCCGTTTGTAAACTTCCACGAAGCGTGAAACTTATGGGGTACGCGGGGTTGGCTCTCTGCACTCTCGCTCATAAAGTCTCATTGGTGACTCGGCGCCCTCCTTCTGAAAGAAGGGTGGCTGCCAGGCCGTTCGCGACACTGACCTGGCAACGACCAATGAGTCCGCTATCAGCCATATATCGGCAAGAAGCGCCCCTCGTCCAACTTTGTCGAGCAAATTGGGGCACAGTGCCGAACGTACATGCAGGCAACGGAACGTTCCAACAGCGGCATACGCAGTGTCAAGTCTCGTACACTCCACTGCCTCTCGGCGCCCCTAGCTTCCGTCCATATGATTCCACTTGCTCGACTGAGCAGTGGTCAGACATGACTTCTGCTGATTAACGCCGGCCTTTCAGCTGTAGACAGATACTTACTTTCTACTCGATTTCTCGAAGAGTGTCTCATTTTTCCTCTTCCAATTTTGTATATGTTTGCGCGACCTTCCATCTCTAGCAGTACCGTCGCCAATAACACTATCACTATAAACAGGGCTAACCAACAATGGTTCTCCACAGCTCTGTCTTTATGCTCGCACGTAAGTAATAACTCCAGCACCTCTCATATGGATGCATCCATGTTTCGTCGGTCAGCACTCAAAGATGGGCTACGGATTCGTGTTTTACTGGTCGCTGCTGCCTATGCCACGTGTTGCATACCCAGTTTGCGTATATCACCCAGGAGGAGCTGTCGCGTCATACATGTACATACGTTACATTGTACATCAACACCTGCTAAGTGGTCCAAGAATGTTGTGTGTGTGTGTGTGTGTGTGTGTGTTGGCACGCTAATAAGAGGGAATTAATGGGAATACAAAAAAGCCAGCGGCAATATTGCATGTCTCCTGTGACAAGCTAAGCGACTCTATTCACTAAGAAAACAACGAAAAACGAGAAAATTTTCATAAACTACAAGAAATATTCAAAAAGATATATAAAACAAGTTTTACTATAGTGTTTAATGTAGACTACTTACTTTGTTGTCGGCATGCATTTAACAAACGCATAAACATTACGAAAAATTGATTCTTCGTACAACTCTATAGAACAGAAATGAAAGCGTTTGTTTTACAAGAAAAAACAATTTTCAAATAACTTTAAATAAAAGAACTTAAATAATACACGTACTAATGTCGAACAGGACAAATTAATTGCTGTAAAGCGTTACACACGATTTTGTTTTTTCTTTCTTTAGTAAAGTAAATTATAAATAAGTGGAAATCGACAATATCGCTCTTCGTTAAATGGAGTAAAGCCGGCTCTTTAATCGGATTACATTTTCGTACAGTCACTATGACGAGTGTGCTTGTGTGTATGTGTTTTGTCTGTGGTAGTTTGTTTTTCAATGCGAGTGTGTGTATATTGCTTTAAAACTGTTAAATTAAATTGTTAACGGTCACCAAGCTTTTGCTTTGAAAACTTTAGTGAGTTTGAGGCTTTATACGTTCGGGAAAATATTTCGTTATATTAGTACAAAATGGTATGTGTTTAACTGTGCCTTTGTAAATACATAGCATTTAAAATAAATATGTTTAACCTGAAAACCTTTTAGTTTGTTGAACGATTAAAAACAATTTCTGCTTCTCTCAAACTAAAAATATTAATATTAGTATTGATTAAATTCTATATACTGAAATGTGGCAAGAATTCCACTCTACGTGAACAAAAAAAGACTTTATTTATTATAGGACAAAAAATAAAATTATCTGAAAATGTACTGCAGAACACAATCTGTAATATATTTTTCTTATGTTGAGTTTGTTGTACTAATTATTACTCATCAACTTCAAGAAGTAATCCTATGGACTTCTTCTATATATTTTCTTCTTCTATAACTCGATATTCTATATCTTTCTTGGTCTCCCAAGATTACACTTTCCTGTAAAACTATAATTAAAATCTATCTTCAGAAATCTTTCAAAATTAGATAGAGAACATGATTTGGATACTTGAAATTGATGGCAGGAGTGGTACAGAAAATGCGAGTAATGAGGGAGATTATGACTGAGAACCTTGAAAAAACGTGAAAGTATTTTGTGGAAACTGGCTTTGTGAAGACGAGGTTGATCGAACTGTAAAGTACTTGCTAATATGTACTACTAGCATTAAACAAATACTTTTAAACAAGAATATGTTTTATATAATTTATTTTATACTGTATTTAATAATTTTAGAAATACTGTATTGTCATCTTTAGATCCAAAAGTAAGTTAAGAAATAGCATACAGGCCTATAATTATATGCTTAATAGGTATATACATATACCCCTAATCTTTATTTACACTGTGATTTATAATATTTGCAACGTTGCAAGTACTATAAAATAAATGAATACATTTCTGACCATGTACCCAACGCAACTATAAAGTGTTATACACTGGCCAGGTCGTAGGATTTTTGTGTTCGTTGCGTTAAGTATATGTGGTTGCACAATAAACGTAATTTTAAAAAGAGGTGTCAGTCATTGATGACATGAAATAATTAATTAAAACATATTAAAATAATCAACCAACGATTTATTAATATTACACAGAAATTACGTGAATATTGAGAATTGAAATTATAAAATTTAAAAATATTTTCTTTTATAAATATACACTGTGTAAAACATACATACCCATGAATAGCAAATTCAGTACATATAAAAAAAATAGTCTTAAATATCTAAACATACTTGCTGAACAAATTATACAATTACTTTGTACTGCATGGGTTATCTGACTTTGACTCATTTTTAAAAATAGCAACTCATTTATAAATAATACTAACTTTATTAAAAAAATTAATTGTTGATATTAATATTTTAATGACAAAAAAATAACATTTACTTGAAAAATATTTATGTTTTCTAATGACATACCCAAATTTGTAAAATTGAACATAAGAAAATTATTATTTTTAACTACAATTTACAATTATGTAAATTATTTACATTTAAGTCTTTAAGTCTTTACTATCTCATATTCAGTTTTTTTATGAGTTCTTTGCACAAAATATAATTGTTCATTATTGTACCTGCGTACTGCCGAAGTTACCGTTGCGCGTGTACGTGTGTTTGTGTTCTGAATGATGACAATGATGATGATGATAATGCTGATGCGTTCTCTGTACTCTACGGCTTGTTATGGATGATGATCCTGTACTCCTCCTCAATCGTGGTATATTGCAGATGAAGGTGATCATGATGATGAAAACGCATGATGAATTCACGTCAATCGGCAGATTTACATAGTGACGGCGTGTAAAGATATCTTGAGTCTGTTGATTACCAAACGGACATAGTGTCCTCGTGTGAAAATTCCTTGAGTCTGACTTCGCCCAAAATTGCCGGAGGTATTTATAATAGACGGCAAACTGACATGTTAGATATTGTTTTTTAACATGTTAAATTGTGTCGATTCGAGTGTAGCGTCTCTTTTATTACTGATCACTTTCTAGTCTGTTTTCGCGATCACGTAAATGTTGTCGTAACGCGATGAAGGAGAGAGCGGTCAACGACAGAAATGAATATACTAAACAAGCGACTACGGGGAAATTCCTAACTGACAGTTCACATATTAACAAGCAGCATATGGCCAAAACACACTCACCCCCACGCTCTAACCCTCCCACGGCAAAAATCACAAGGGAAACAAGATATAAAACGCGCGCCCTAGTTAAATCAACATCAGTACGCCTTGAAAATGTTCCGGGATTACGGAACGAAACGTCGGCATTATAAATATCACGTACACGGATGTACCCAAAAACCTACTACAGCACACACACACAATATATATATATATATATATATATATATATATATATATATATATATGTATTGCAACAATACATACATTTGCGTATTTACCCAGGGTGGTATGTTTTGTAAATAATTAGTGAAAAAAGAATACGACGAACGGTTTTAAACAATCTTGTGCATGCAAGTGCAGGCGATAGCCTGTCCAAAGTGACACCTGGCCCGGTAGTGTAAATACAGCGTGTGTGTGTAGGCCTATATATATTTGCAATGATACATATTTGCATAGTCGCCTAGGGTAATTTATTTATACATATAAAATAAATAGTAACAGTTGAGCATAGGTTAAATTATGAATACGGAACAGACAAGTTCGGACAATTCTGAACCTGTTTTTCTTTTTTTTTTGTGAACAATGAGTTACTTGGTTACTGAGGGGTGGCGAACCGCGCGCGCGCGCGCGTGTGTGTGTGTTCTAGGTAGGAGAACAATAGTCTCTTGTACAGTGTATTTAACTTGTGCCAGTCCAAAGAGGCAGAAAATGCAAAGAATTAAATATGTTTATTTGATAAATATTCGCACACTGACATTACATATAGCAAAGACAATGATTTAATTTTAACACGTGCAAAATGATGCATGTGTAGATACAATTTGAAGGTAAGGGTAAAAGCATACCCGAAGTATAAACAAATTAATTAATTACTCCATGAATTCATATGTGACGAGCAATTAATTAATATCTATGTAAGGAAAAAATCTCACGAATTTTGTGATCTATTATCTTGCACATGAACACTAATGGTGAGTGCAAAAATACGAAAAAAGTGATGTGTGAAAAACCGACGCGTCGTACAAGCCTGAACAAAATCTGACAAGTTTATGATGGCTTGGTGAGAATTCTGCAACCTGTCGGCGTGCCTTCGGCGCCAATCATGCTAAGACGGGGAACACTCTGTTCAACGAACAACTGACAACAGACTCCTGCACCAGGAACATCATCAAGGAACAACACACACGACACGGTAACTCAAAGTGAAAAACAGGTGAAAAATGAGCGATTATTTTGTATGAACAAAGACAGTAAACGAGTATAATCATGGTATAAGAAAAGAAGAAGTAAGTAGTTTTACGTAGTGTAAATACAAATAATTTATATAATTAAAAATAATTAATATAATTTAAGCATGTAACTGTATCATCTGTTTTCGAGTAACTTTTTCTAGTTAGTAAAAATGGCTGCACAATAATTAATGTTTATTTAGCCGTTTGAGTGGATTTGTCCTCCACAGAGGACGGGCTTTTTTATTCCTTATTTAACCTCTCAGAGCCTAGTTTTCATTGTTAGTGACTTTGTCCATTATAAGGGATATAAAATGTTATATGGCAATGTTAAAAGTTCCTTCTCAAATCTCTAGCCAAAGTGAATAAATAATGGAGTCCCTCTAAAGTTGATACATTTTGTAATCTTCAGAAGTCACTGACTTCCTTAATACGAACTCTTTCGTACCATTCCCTGTGTATGTGTGGCTTAGGAAAAAAAATATTTTGGTATAATGGAAGATTGAAACTCATGAGAAAAATTTTGTTTTCATAGTTTGCTAGTCTGTGGAATGAGATACAACATTTTGAAAAATTGTCCTCCATGTCCTCCATACAGGACAGCGCTGCTGACAATTACGTAGTTCTAATCTATGTGTTGTGTTTGTGTTTGGTAGCCTTCATCCCCAAATTACGACTAATTTGTAGTTTCTGAGTATATAATTTCTGTATTACAAATTTAATTTTACAAAAATTAAGTTTCATGTCAATTTATGATAAAGATTTCACATAATATGTAACAAAATGACAATTTTATGTAGTGTAGAAGATGCCATTTGTGATTACATTGTACTGAAGTATGTAAATTCTTACCTTCTAAAATAACGTTATTTTTTCAGCAAAATGAAATAAAGACATATCACTTATTTTATTAGAATTTTACCTAATTCAAAATTTTTATATTAATTTTAGTTTTTCATTATTATTATTATTATTATTACTATTGTTATTAAGCTCCATCCTGAAGTAATATGCTAAGTGGTTCCAGGGTGGATATGTCCCATACACCAGAGGAAGGACGGCCTCCTCTGACAGTGTATAAAGCATTTTCCCCTCTATAGAAAATTATTATTATTAATAAAGTAACTTGTCATTCATTTTATTTGTTATATTGTAAATTATTAGATTCTATTACTTCATACCTTCCAAACGTACACAACATAATCCAAAAGCGGATCGTCCTCTCTAGAGGGCATAACATAAAAGTTGCATGCATTGTCCTCCATAGAGGACGATCCATATTATGGATCTGGATAACCAAATGGATAATGCAGGAAACCAAGCAATAGCTTTTCTGGACAAATAAAAATGTTTTTATTATACTAATAAACATTAAGTCATTGCACTTCAAAATTTGTTCTAAAAAATATATACTTTTCAAATATATACAACTTTTTTTATTTTTTTACCAATTTTATAATAGAAAAAAAATTTGTAGGGACAAAACGTTATTCTTATTTCAAAGATGTCATAAGGATTTGACTGTCTTTAAAAAATAAATAAAAAATGTAGTTTTGATTTTTGAAAATTCTGCATTACCAGTGGCCTTGTCCTCTACAAAGGACGATCCAGATCCTGGATATGGATAATCCATTTGACTCCAAACATGTATGAAAAAAATACGTGTAATTTGTGTTACATTTCAAAAAAAATTTATAAGTGAGAATAAAAAGTAGCCACTGAAAGGGTTAGATAAATTTATTTAAATAAATATTTATTTAAAGTAAATATTATCTTTAATAAAAACATTACAAGGGAACTTTACATTTTTATAATAAATATTTAATTAATATCAGTTCAATATCTCAGATGAGAATAATTACTTGTATTCTATATCGTAATGTCAGACACCCATTCAATTAAAACTATTTTATAGTTGTTCTTATACATGCGTTTTATGTTTGTAATTTACATGTTCAAATCTATGTTTATTTTAGTTGTTTGCATGTTTTGTATGTGTAATTTATGATGTGTATACTATGACTAATACATGTAAAACAGCTTCCCTTAAAAGCCGAATTGTAATATATGTTTCTTTTTGAAATTTTTGAAGAATTTTTTTATATATAAATGTTTTCTAAACATTTACTTCACGCCACAGAATCTTTCTCCCCTCTTCTCACGTAAAATTTATTGTGCAACAAAGTGGACTTAATGTAACGAACACAGAAATCCCACGATCAAGCTGGTAAGTTATTTGATAGTTACGTTGTGTACTTCAAAATATACACAAAACATTTAAATTGTAATTTGTAATATATATATTCCAACATTACAATATTAACAATATTGTATATTCCAACATTACATGCTTTAGTCATTGTAATTATTTAAATTTCTTTATTTACACTATGTACAGTGATGAAGATGATGATTCCCAGGTATATCGTTAGTTGTCAGTGTCCTATTGCATGGTGATGATGCTGGTCCTGGTGCTTCTTCGTAAATATTGTAGTATGTTCTGTTAACAGCCTGATGGTGATGTTGATGATGAGTCTATGTCGCTGAGAAAACTGACAGTGTCTCCGTGAGTAAATTCTTAGCGACTGTTGTATGTCGCTGAGCAAACTGACATAGGGTCCCCGTAAGCAAATTATTAGCGTCTGTCCTGTCGTTCAGAATCGTACGGGGTTTTATACTCAAGGCACTCTTGACAGTTCGAAGATTGTTTAATACGCCTTCTCAAACACGTATATTTTGGTATGCGCGTCGGTTTTCAACACATCACGTTTTGCGTATTTTCACACTCATAATTAGTGTTCACCTATCTTTCCGGTCCTTGACTAAAATTCTAAATCTCTCAGTGTTCAGTGGTCAGTTGTTTGATTATTCACTAAATAAATCTAATTTATGTGAGAGAATCACTTAACCTATAAAGATATATAACCTATCTTGTAAAATTTAGCTTAATGTGGTTATGAATTGTTTAAGAATAAACACATTTCTCCAACTGAAACTGCAGAACAAATGAAGATAATTATCTATACTTTTATGTAATTTGTATAGCTTTTAAAGTATAAGTCACACGTAGAATTATAAAAAAATATTGATACACCGTGGATAGTGCATTTCATTACGGTAATTTGTTTATTTTTATACAAACTACACTCTTGTCAAAGTACTATATCAAAATTTTAACTAATTAGGCACTATATAATTTTCCCCATTATCGTCTGCACGACACACACATATAAGCATTCGACTATGGTATCTCAAACGTATGATAATAATACATATTTTCATGTATTGCACTATATTCCTGAACGTAGAGCAACAACTGATTTGTAGTCTAAAATACAAATTTCAGTACAAGCTACGCTTATAATACATATGTTATGCTTATATGTTACTCTACGTATTTTATATAGATTCTCTTAATATCATCTCTTAATATGGCTTATTATGAGCACATACAAATTCTAAAAAAACAAATGTACTAGGGTGTTCTACTGCATTTCATAATTACAAATTTTAATTTTTATAATTTATACTAAAATTGGATTATTATCAGTTTTCAACAAAAACGAATTTACCCGAAAGGTAAAATTACTACTAATACTTAACATTAATCTAAAGTATGTACTGGCGAGTTTTGAATGTTTTATAAACTCGTATCAGTTTCATAAAACAAATATTTTGACAACTAATTACAAACCTGGTGATAATAAGATAAGGGTTAGTGCAGCGTTTAAATTTAAACTGCCCACAGTCACGTACACGCTCCATTACGACCACGTAGGTATGATATATGGATACTAAGCATGAAATATTATAATACAAACATTTGTTTTGTTGTCGTTTTTACAGTGTATTTACCATTTCCGTCGTTATAGATGGTAGTCGCAACGTTTTGTACGAACGTCTACTAATTGTTATGTTACGATTACTGTAATCGACGTACCTTCCTTTATCGCAACGGAAAGCAATTCCTTTGCGTCAAATTGTTAATTTTAGTTGTTTATTACCTGATCCGTAATAAACTAAATCTACCTGAATGATTACTAGGCCTAAATGACTGGTATCCTGATGTTTTTTTCCAGGAGGCATGATCAGTGCTAACCTATTTTATTTCTCTTGAATTAACTAAATCAGGTGTGATAAAATTTTATCTAAGTGTTTTGAAAGTATAAGTATACGGTAAGTGTTTTGCAAGTATTAACCTGTTGCTAAGAACAGTAGAAAACTTTAGACCACTTTCAGTTATGACATTTCTGTACTCGTTATGAACTTAATACACTAGGTTTGCTAATAGCAAATTGTATCTGAACTGAAAAAAGCAAAATACTAACAGAAAGAATATGTGCAAAGAAGTAGCATAAGGGAGGATCGGATGATAAAACGTAAGATAGGCATGTGCTTGGTAGTTGTGTGTGTGTACATTCACAGGGCTAAAGAATAAATAGAAATTGTGTAAAAGCAAGAATGAACTTTTTCTGTGGTTCATTTAGTTCACACAGGACTTAATATCCTAAAATTGCATCTTCAGCTACATGCATTGAACATTATATTCCTACATATGATATTATTAGAAGTATCCATACACCTGAAGACACGATAAATGTTGACTAATAAGTGATTAGGGTACGTAAAATAATAGAGTATTAAAAAGACAAGCATAGGCCTACATTTTAATAACTTCGTGTAATGACTTATCGGCATAACAATTTCTTAACACACATGCGTCTATCTAGTTATAAGCTATAACCGACCTTAAATTAATTAATTAAATAACTTATACTTCAGTTTATGACGGTTCTATGGATTTATGTGTTTTCATAGGGCAAGTATGACAGAGGCTGTTAGAGAAGTACAAAATAAGATATACAGAGTCTACTGGCGCTAGCGCGCGAGACCACGCAGACCAGACACACACACACACACACACACACACACACACACACACACACACACACACACACACACACACACACAAATGACGGAAGGCTAATAAAACAGAGCCTCTGAATTTATTGCAACTCATAAAATTACCAGTCATAATGGTTAACAAGTCATTATACCAATAATAACGAATCATTATAGGCCTACTTCCCAAGTACTTTTTCGTTATTGGCTCCTATTGCATTAGTATGGCTTTTATTAAAATAAAACTAATAGGAACAGTCTCCAATTACTTTACTGACGCAGTTTTTTTTTTAGTTTTTCAACACATATATAAAAATGACAACAAACAATACCAAGAATAACAATATTATTTGAATAATTATACAGAACTAATAACTAGATTAAATTTTAAATACATTTTAGCCTGGTTTTATTCGCAAGAAATTTGGTATTCACATTGTCATTCATTCTCGTTGTTCAGAGAGTGTGTCCATATTATACTGAATGCCTGACTGTAATATATGTGCAATCATGTCCATTGAATACACGGCTTCATTGAATTTTCTCCTTAGAACTTCAATATAAATATTCCTACTTGTTCATGCCCAGTGTTTCACGTCAGTCTTGTTTACATTTAATTATATATTTCACCGCTAACTTAAGTATAATAACTTTCACTGAGTACTGTATGAGTCTTCAAGCGTCTGTACACTTTCGTCATCCAATCTTATGTTTCTATCAGCTAAAAGCTAGTTTTATTCACGTGTAGTTGTTCATATGTAGTAAGTGTCTTATTCATTTAACCGATACTTATCCTATAACCCTCCATAGATAGTATTTTCATAATAATCAAAATAACATTTCTGATGTTGCTTACATTAATTGCTGAATATTTGTTATAAAATGTTTCCACAGGTAAGAGAGCAAATTTTTAGGGGTTAAACTCCTTTCTGTTTAGTGTTCTTAAGAGGTTTCATATTGATTCATTGAGAGAGGCTGGATTCCGAGGTAAGTGCTAACGGCACTAAACTATAAGTAACTAAAATGAATGCAAACAGTATGTGCTTTGATATTCAGTGTTCTCTATGTTATCAATGTTTATTGTATTTTAAGACGAAAAACCATCTATGGCAAGATTCACCGTCTAGTCTACTGACATGATTCACTGAATCTATTAATTGAATTTTTCCATGTTCAACTATAAATGTTTTAACGCCATAATATAACATTAAAACAGGCACACAGGTATTAACATTTAACTTTTCTACAGGCTCTGACAACCAACAATACTGTCATTCGTTGCTTTTGTTCCTTTTGCCTATACTGAAGTCGTAACGCTGCATTGAATAAGCATGTGAGTTTTCTTATTCCTTTATTTGATAATTCTTTTAATAT
Source organism: Magicicada septendecula (assembly GCA_034769895.1). Taxonomy (NCBI): domain Eukaryota; kingdom Metazoa; phylum Arthropoda; class Insecta; order Hemiptera; family Cicadidae; genus Magicicada; species Magicicada septendecula. Next base: position 389,442,463 of record CM068368.1, on the reverse strand, counting down.
CTGCCCAGTTATTAAATCATTAGATGGTGCCATCATAAAACTAACATTTTTTTGGATTTCCCTTGGAAACTCATTAGGAGTTACGGAATCAATTGTTTTATCTACCGTATTTCTGGAAGACATTTCCGTATTCTCCTGCACTTCTGGAAAAATTTTATCAACTGTATGTGGATGTGGTTGAAAAGTATTAGTTCTGCAGAGCAGACGTTTCAGCCTTTTTAGTATCTTTCCTCGCCTATATGGCATCATCATTCCGAATGGGTGAATTATGGTTTTGTAGGGAGTTTTAAAATATCAATACCTTTCCAGAGTGAATTTAAACGAGTTCTTTTACTTCCATTGTGTAATTTAACACTGGCATTTTTCTTTTTAATTCAGGAGTGTTATTTCATGCAGCTTGCTGTATATCATGTACTAATTTTTCTACGTGCATATCAAGTTGTAGAGTAGTTCTCAATGGAACATTCAACTCAGCTCGTTGTTCGAGTTCTTCTCTAAATCTATTTTACTCTGTCCATTTATTAGTCAGTGATGGGGGAAATTACAGTGACTCCTATATTACAGTCATACAGTCATACCATGTGAATGATCACATGGCAAAACCTCAGCTTCTTTAAAACTAATATAATTAGCTGTTATCCTAATCAAAACAAAGATATCTACCAGATCAGCAATTTTATTTAAGTCCGTGGGCCAGTAAGTGGTTTACTAGTATACTGGCCCTCACATATTTCTAGTCTTATCACTTCACAGAAATCCTTACCTTCGGTCGTAATAAGCCTAGAACACAAGTATGTTTTCCATTAAAGTGTCATTCAATTATAAAATGGTGTAATATAGACTGGAAGAGCCTAAGGTAATCACCTGTTTCCAGCATATACCTTGCTGGTAGTATATTGCTGTCACTGCAAAGGTCTAAATTTAGAAAAATTGTTTACAGTCGTTGCTTTAATTTCACGTGTTTCATACTTGAGTTCTTCAAAATGCTTTAAATTTACCTTAATTGTCACATCTCGGCCAAAGTGTGGAGAGTTTTTAGGGTGAATTTTCTCTAGTAGGCTAGATTTCCTCTAGACAAATAATTTTCAGAGATCAGACAAACGTCCAATTTTTGATCCCATTAAAATTATTCTAAATCATTAACATGCTGAAATGACCTATTGGTATTCCAAGCTGCAACTGTAACAGATGAAAACATTTTATGTCTTTTTGTTTGCAGTAGCCTCACTCCTATTTCTAGCTTTGTCATCCTGCCTAGAATTTGTTTATTAATTTCTTCTTGATTAGTAAATTTTCCTACTGTTGTTAATAACATCTGATAAGTTGTATCTAGTTGAACTTTCTTGTTTGTTTTTGGTGTTGTGTGCTCTTAACAGGAATATTGCTGTTTTAACCAGTGGCCACCTCATATTAGGAATTTTTTAATATGCTAGGCATAGGCATAAAGCATATGCTTTGAAACACGTCATTACTTGTAAACAAGGAGAAGAGTGAAAACGTTAGTTTATCTGATATGTAATGCTATAATCATTTGTGCGTTAAGTTTACAAGTCTCCGCACGTAAGATGGAAACAAACCTTCCAGCTCTGTCCTGGATAAGGGCAATTGTCACTGAATTAATTTCAGCCACGTGAACTTAATTACAAATGAGACTATGGGAACGTGAATGAGAATCTAAACGGATAAATTAATCCAAAAAAATGTGTACAATTTGTATTCCACTTTTATCAGTTATGACTCTGCATTCTTAATGTCTTTCTGCCATGAGCACGCTCAACAAAAAGTTTCACACAAAAAAATTAAAAAAGTTGTTTAATGAAACGTTTCGTAATTTTTTCTAGTTTGTCCCTTGTGTGTTATTTCCTTGACACTGTGTAATAGTACCAGGAATTGAAAGTAGCTGTTGCCATGGTTACATGTTCTGACGAAGCTAATATTGTATTCAGATTTTCCCTTAAAATTTGTTACTTTACTTATGATGTGAAAAATCATACCCAGCAGAATTATGAAATATTAATAGAATACGCATTTTAATCTATATCTATATATATAAAAGAGAAATACCATCACGAAATCTCCGAAACTATAACACCTAGAAACTTGAAATTTGGCATGTAGGTTTCTTATGTGATGTAGGTATCCGCTAAGAAGGGATTTTTGGAAATTCGACCTTTAAAGGGGGAAAAAGGGGGTGGGGAAGTTTGCCTGACTAACTGGCATAGAATCAAAGTAGAGCAAAAACTACTGAATGAATATCAATGAAACTTTGAACATAGCTTCATCATAGGTCTTAGGTGCTCACTAAGAAACGGTTTTAAAAACTTTCACTCCTAAGGGGCAAACCCCCCCCTATTGTATGTATGTATCTATGTATGTATGTTCCATATCTCCTCCTAAACCACTGGACCGATTTCAACCAAACTTGGCACAAATATTTTACGCGACGGGAGAACCAACATAGGTGAGGTGCTTTTTTCGATGGGGTCCTTTGGGGGGTTCTTTGGGGTCTTCCACATCTCCTCCTAAACCACTGGACCGATTTCAACCAAACTTGGCACAAATATTTTACGCGACGGGAGAACCAACATAGGATAGGTGTTTTCTTCGATGGGGTCCTTTGGGGTCTTCCACATCTCCTCCTAAACCACTGGACCGATTTCAACCAAACTTGGCACAAATATTTTACTCAACGGGAGAACCAACGTAGGGTAGGTGTTTTTTCGATACGATCCTTCAGGGGGTCCTTTTGGGTCTTCTACATCTCCTCCTAAACCACTGGACCGATTTCAACCAAACTTGGCACAAATATTTTACGCAACGGGAGAACCAACAAAGGACAAGTGTTTTTTCGATACGATCCTTTGGGGGGGGTCCTTTGGGTCTTAAAAACTATTAGATCTGGTTACTATGGCAACCCAATAGAATAGATTCTGGTTACCATAGCATCGGTGGAAGTCTCCCGCGTAGGAAATAGCGCGGGAGTCGTCCGACGGCCCTTCCCCGGAGTTCATCCACGGAACCCGGGGAGTCTTAGGTCGGATCCCGCGAAAGACGGCGGGGCCAGAGTCCACGGTTCTTATAAATAAAGATATAGGTTATGCTATCAAAGGTGGTGTATGCATCTTAAGAAACTTCTTAATAGTGTGTGAATTCAGAGTTGTTTCAGTTTGAATTTAAAAGTGGATAAGTTAAGATCGAAGTAAGTTATAAGCGAGTATAAAAAACAAAGTTTTGATAGCAAATGTATTCAGATCATAGTGTTCAGACAATATAAATGCACTTGCTTCAGTTTGAATTTAAAAATTGATAAGCTGAAATCTATAGAGGCATTGTATTGTTAGAATAAATTTAGGAGACACTAATTTAACAAATGCCTTATTTCAACATTAACACAATGAATTATAAAAGACAGTAAATTCGCAGCGCGTGCAAGTAGCCTACTGTAGACATTTTATTGAAAACTAATTTAGCTGTTCACCCTCTCCCAGAGTTATAAATCGAGCAGGAGCATCACGCGCAACAGAATTCTTCTCCAGATATAAGAATACAGTTTATGACATGTTCTTAAACAGGTGCGCTACAGAGTATTCCTCCAGTGAGAATGCGAACGTAACAATATAAGGAAGGTTATACAATATACGAGTAATACAACGTTAGAACAAGAATAGGTGCCTATGAGCCTATGAATAAATTATGAACCCGAGCAACGCTGGGTAAATCGGCTAGATATAGATATCTATATAAGCCAAATACCACTGACTGACTCACTGATCACGATATCTCTGAAACCACTGAATGGATATCAATGAAACTTTGAACGTAGCTTCATCATAGGTCTTAGGTGCTCACTAAGAAACGGTTTTAAAAACTTTCACTCCTAAGGGGCAAAAAACCAAATAAAGGAATTTATCGCGGGAATTGCATACTTTGTAAATGAAGTGGTTGACATCTCAGTTTATTGGAAACCCCGAATACATTTAGTTCTGAGTTTTTAATCATAGTTTTAAATTGAAAAACTTCGTTGTTTTAAGGTTCTTACAGTCGAGAAAATTTCGAAGTTCAATTAATTAATAAATGTATGTCCTTTTTTTTCTCGGAAACAGCTCTAACGATTTTCTCGAAATAAATAATAAATAGCTGTTGCTATGAATGTAAATAAACAAACTAAGAGTTGAGGATTTGTACAATCTATCTAATGCTATACTATTAAGCGAGCAATAATTGTACAATTACGTACAACGTGAAACTCCGTAGCGAAGCACGGGTATTTTGCTAGTATTATATAAAAGCCAAATAACACTCACTCACTCATACAACGACTCATCACAAAATCTCCATAACTATAAAGCATACAAACTTGAAATTTGGTACGTATGTTTCTCTTGGCTTCCAGGTGCTCGCTAAGAAAGAGTTTTGAAAACTTAAGCGCCTAATTTTGAAATAACGCGAAAACCCGCTAAAAACCGTGACACTGATAATGCAGCTTTTTTTCAGCTGTACGCTTGCTGTAAGTGTAATGTTTACTTTCTTTCCTTTAGGCTGTTGGGGAGTTACTAAAACAGTATTTTTTTCATCTAACCTATAACCATGAAGAGGCGCGAAAATAATCCGGAAACAGTTCACCCTGTCCCTCCATTCCTTGCTATGTGGCGTTGAGGGTTTATTTTGAGTTCTAAGTTCTGCAAATATATTTCTCTTGGCTTCTGGGTGCTCACTAAGGAAGAGTTTTGAAAGCTTTAACGCCTATCCGCGAAAAAACGCGAACATCACAACACTGATAATGCCGCTTTTTTCAATTGTATCCTTCCTGCAGTACTTTAGGCTATACCTGAGAGCGGTAAAATGTTCGGACGTCTTCGTTAGAATTCGTACCACAATCCGCTAAGCTCCACACCATGCCAGATTTGCGGCTTGGTCAAAGTCTGACACTGAGCGTAGACGCTTGTGGTGAGCGGAGGGGCACCGCATGGTCAGTCAGTCCTGGTTATGCCAGCTCACGCATATTGTCAACGTATTTCTACTCAGTGTTTGTGTTAAATAATAAATAAATTCACAATAAATATTCGCACAATTCGCAGTAAATTTACAGGCTAAGTATAACAGTGTATTATTATCTCTTATTATTGTGTTGGTGATTTTTAATACAGTTGTTAGTTTAACCTTTAGTTGAATTCAATCAGGAAGATATTTATTTCAATTTAAATAAGGTTTTATTCCAGTTTATTAGTTTTACAGCTTCTCATTTTGTTTTTCCACCAAGCCCTTACTTTTCATTTTTCGTTCCTGTTTACTCCTACTTAATCTGGGCAGAGGACCCATTAACACTTTTAGTTCATATTTTAAGTTTAGTTTATTAGCATTTAATTTCTTTCGACATTTCATCTATCAAACTTATTCTATTTTTAAGAATTTACAGAAAGCCTTATTCTACTGAATGTGTAGTTAATGTTCGCAACTGTCCCCCATTTAGTTCGAACGTGAAGCATTTGTGATATTTTTTACTAGGATTTTAAGGAAACCCCTCCCAGATTTTAGTTTTATTTTACTTTAATTTAAGTAAATTTTACTAGCATTTCATTTTGTTCTAGAGAGAAGGTTTATTTCATTTTATTTTAAAGTAAATCTAGAAGAAACGTTACATTGTTTAAGTAACTTTACGTTAGTTCATATTTAATTTTGTCGATTTGAAAAAAACAAAGGCTACTATTATGGATGAGGAAATTATTGTAGTTAACGAAATACAGGTCCCTCACCGAATAGTAAAGATCCGTGGTAACGGCGTGTGGCTATTCTCCTCCCTGTTCCTACCTGGTGCACTGCGACGTCTCAATGGCTGCTCAAATTCGGGCTGACATTGTGCGTCACGTGTCCAAAAACTGGGAGAGGTTTAAGCCCTTCACTCAGAATCGGTCTGGGGCTCCTGACAGTACTAAACATCGGTAAGTCACCGAAATGTCTAGGCCTTACACCTATGGAGCTACTTGTGAGATCAACGCGGCGGAAGAGATATTCCCTTACGAGTTTCAGGTGTTCCACAATGGCATCCTTTTTTCTACCTTTGAGGAGGCACTGCATGGAGTCAAAATAATCCGGTTCACAGGAGATTTCAAGGAAGCGCACTTTGATGTTCTAATTCCATTGGCCAAACCAACTCATCCTGATAATGTTCAATTAACTCACCCTGATAATGTCCAACAACCACCATCCACCAATGAGCCAACGGAATGTGAACCGTATTTGTCCTGCATCGTATCCCAGCCCCAACTCACTCCGTACACTGACCTCCTCAGTTCAGACGAATCTGTTCCTTCTACTACAACACCAGTAAAAGGGAAAAGAGGGAAAACGCAGGAAAAGATTTACAGATGCCATTAGGAAAAAACAAGTTAGGGAAGCTGCTTCAAAATATGCAATAAAACAACCCCGACATAAACAGATTAGCTGCAAAAAAGATTAGCGAGAAGGGATTAAAAATCGGATTATTACCTTGGACTAATAAGTCTTTGTCTGGTTTTAAATATGATCTTCAGACTGATTATTTCAGGGAGAAGGTTGTTGACCTCGTACCTCAGTCACCCTGTACCTGGTGCCGTACCCTGAAGTGGAAGAATGAGACACCCGGAATGTGCTGCAGTGGCTGTAAAGTCCTGCTCCCTACCCTTGAGGCCTACCCTGAACCCCTCACAGCCTCCTCACCCACCAGCATACAATCGCAGAGCACTTTCTTTCTCCTGCCCGGATGTACAATTGATGCTTCCAAATGACGTCTTTTGGAGCCAGAGAGGTGAAGGCACTTTATGCTAACATTCAAAGTGCAGGGGCAGGTCTACCACAGGATAGGGAGCCTCAGCAGCAGCCTTAATTTCCCAGATATACTTTGTTGGTGATGATGACAATGAGAGGGACATCCGTTGTGGCATACACCCTGGCGTCAAGCCAGAACTGGTTAGCCAACTGCAGAAGTTCCTGCATGAACACAACAAGTTGATTCTGTTCCTAAGTGTCAGAATGACTCCCTAGTGGTGATTAACGCCGATAGGAAGCCTTGTGGAAAGCACCGAGGTCGTTTCAATGCCCCACGACTAGAGAAGTGGCAGTTCTCATTGTCGGTCAGGATTTTGAGAAGAGCGAGATTGTTCTCCACAGTGAAGACAACAAATTGGTACGAATCAGTGAGACGCACTTTGCCTATGACGCTTTCCAGTACCCTCTGATGTTCTGACGTGGAGAAGATGGCTATTACATCAATATACCTCAGCGCGACCCGAAGACCAACGTTTAAGAAGACCGCGTCTGTGCTGACTTTTACAGCTACAGGATAATGGAGCGTGATGGGGAAGAATGCTACCTACTGCTGTTCCACAACATTCTCAATAAATTTCTGGTTGATACGTATGCGAAAATTGAGACTGAAACACTCAATTGGATTCGTAACAACCAGAAAGAGCTGAAAAGTGAAGGACGCCATGACAAGAACTGACGGCCAGTTATCAGAGCTTGGCAAGATGGTTGTGTTGCCGTCCTCTTTCACTGGAGGATCCCGCTACATGCATGAGCGAACTCAAGATGCTATAACGTATGTACGCCATTTTTGATGGCCTGATCTGTTTATTACATTTACCTGCAATCCGAAATGGCCAGAAATCATAGAGTTCTTGAAACGAAGCCAAAAGTCTCACGATAGACATGACATAGTAGCGAGGGCTTTACACGTGAAAGTGAAGCATATAATAAAGCTCCTCACTAAAGGTTGCATCTTTGGCTCTACCTGGTGTCACATGTACCCGTGGAATAGCAGAAACCACTACCCCACGTTCATATTCTCCTGTGGCTAGAAGAGAATATAAGACCAGAGTCCACTGACAAAGTTATAAGCGCTGAAATACCTGATCCCGACCTAGACCCAGCCCTCCATGAGATTGTCAAGACGACTATGATCCACGGCCCATGTAGACCCCTGAACAGGAACTCACCCTGCATGGTGGATGAAGCCTCCACCAAGAAATACCCCCGGCCCTTTTGAAGGAAACTCAAACCGGATGGGATGGTTATCCTCAGTATCGCAGGCGGTCCCCGGTGGAGTCGCCAACATCAGTGGAGCCGATCTTGACAATCGCTTGGTGGTGCCATACAAACCCGTCCTGTCTCACACCTTCCCTGCCCATACTAATATTGAGTACTGCAGTTCTGTAAAATCCATAAAATACATCTGCAAGTACGTTAACAAAGGGTCTGACCAGGCTGCGTTCACCGTTGAAGATCTGGACGAGGTGACGAGGTACGAGGCAGGACGATACATCAGAAGCTTTGAGGCAGCCTGGCGCATTCTCTGCTTCCCTATTCACGAAAAGGTTCCTCCTGTTATACACCTTGCCATACATTTCAAAAACGCCCAAAGAGTTTATTTTACTGAGGAAAATGTCGTTGAGAGGATCAATAACACTCCAAAAACAACACTTCTGAGCTTTTTCGAGCTGTGCATAGGCGATGCCTTTGCAAGGACCCTTTTATATTGCGAAGTTTCGTCTTATTACGTATGGAAAGGCAACAAGTTCTGCAGGAGGAAACAAGGGAAGTCTGTGCCAGGTTATCCGGGGGTGAAGAAACATTAGGTTTTGGGCAGAGTGTACACCGGCCATCTCGGTAATGCTGCGTGCTAATACCTACGCCTCCTCTTTCACGAGGTCCGTGGCCCTATGTCATTTACTGCCCTAAAAACTGTGGCAGGGGTATTCCTCCCGACATTCCTGGTGGCGCCAGCGTGCAGAGCACTTGGCTCGGTGGAGGACGATGCTCACTGGGACCGCATTCTGGAAGAAGCCTTCATCTCTGATTCTCCTAATAAAATCCGTGAGCTGTTTGCCATCATGCTGGTTTTCTGCCAAGTAGGAGATCCCATAATTTGTGGGAGAAACAGCGAGACAGTCTTGCGGAAGATGTTAGACGGCAAATGGAGAGAGAGCGCGGAGATGCCCAACTGGTCCTTGACATTGTTTACAACCAGTGCCTTATCCTTCTTGAGGATATTGTCATTTCCATATCGGGTAAAACACTCCTACAGTTCGGAGATCCATCACTTTCACGAGAGCAAGGAGCCGTTGTCGCCAACCGTGAATACCTAAGGAAACTGTCTTATGATACCGTTCAGCTGTCTGAAACAGTTGCTGTAAATGTTCCAAAATAAAATCAAGAACAGAGGAAAGCATACGGTGAAATCATGCACAGCATTGCTTCTGATTCTGGGCAGTTGTTCTTTCTTGACGCTCCTGGTGACACTGGAAAAACGTTCTTGATCAATCAGTTGCTAGCCACAATTAGGGGCGAAAGGAACATCGCCGTTGCCGTTGCTTCCTCAGGTATTGTAGCTACCTTGATTGACGGAGGCAAGACGGCTTACTCTGCCTTCAAGTTACCTCTCAACCTGAATCATTCTGAGTCTGCACTTTTTAACATCTCTAAGCAGAAAGACGTGGCTCAGGTGCTTCGAGAAGCCAAAGTTATCGTGAGGGATGAGTGCACCATGGCCCACAAGGAAGGTATTGAGGCTGTGAACAGGACGCTCCAGAACATTAGGAGCCCAACCGTCTCATGGGTGGAGTTACGGTGCTTTTGGTTGGTGACTTCAGACAGACCTTGCCTGTTGTCCCACGGGGGACACGTGCAGATGAAATCCCTCAAGTCAAGTGCAGAGGCCTGTCTCAAGTCATCCCTCTTATGGCCTAATGTCAAAGTCCTCTCCTTGAGAGTTAACATGCGTGTCAACCTCTAACGTGACTTGAGGGCAAAGGAGGTTTCTAACTTATTGCTTGATATTGGTGATGGCAAGCTTTTGGAAGAGGAGGGAAGAATAAATATTCCTGGTAACTTTTGCGATGTTGTGGGAGATCTGATAAGCTTGAGTGACAGAATATACCCCAACATTCATCAGGCTAGAGAGAATTGCTTTTCATGGCTGAGGGAAAGAGCTATTCTCACTCCAACAAACTACTCAGCCAACAGCATCAACAACTTTCTGTTGGAGAAGCTGCCGACCGACCATATGAGGTATGATTCTGTGGACTCTATGGTGGAAGTCGATGATGCTGTACATTACCCTGTGGAGTTATTGCATATTCTCGACCCACCAGGAGTACCACCTCACGTTCTCTACCTCAAGGTTGGTGCTCCAATCATGCTGTTGCGCAATCTAAACCCTCCGAAACTGTGCAGTGGCACCAGGCTTCAGGTGAAAACTCTGCACAAACATGTCATCGAAGCCACGATTTTCACAGGTGTCGGTAAGGGAGAAACCGTCTTCATCCCCCGAATTCCTCTGATCCCATCAGACTACCAGTTTCTGTTCAAACATCTGCCGTTTCCCGTTAAGGTGTGCTACGCCATTACCATCAATAAGGCACAGGGGTTTGATAGTGGCTGGTGTGGATCTGAGGAGTGACTGTTTCTCCCATGGCCAGTTGTACGTGGCGTGCTCCACCTGGCAGCCTGGTCATCCTCCAGCCAGAGAGCAAAACCAAGTGTTTACCTGAGCACTTAATCTGAGGAAGCAACTGAATTTATACGCTAAGCAAGTTATTAGCCTGGCAACATAGACCAAAAAAGCAGGGATTGCTGATGGGATCAAAGGGTTTAAGCCCATCTGTTTTATTGTTGTTAGACTTACAATAAAGGACTGTCTTAATCTCTAACAGAAACTTAGCTTACCCTCTCTAACTAAATAATACACCGTCATTTTTAACAACTCGTTAATTTTCAAGCTTTAATAGTTGATTGATCAAGCTTAAATAGTTTCTCTTAGTTTCAAAATACCGGTACCTAAGCTTTCACAAATAACCTATTTCTATTTTCTGATTTTACATTCTATTTTTTTCTGATAATCACCGTAGCGAAGCATGGGTATCCAGCTAGTGTTTTATATTTTATATGTTTTAGTTAGTCTGACTCTAACATTTTCAGACTTTCTGTCTTGTATAAAAAATTAATGAACAAAACACTTAATTTACCTGACAGTAAACCATTACCTAACTTTGGAAACAATCCTCCAGTTCCACACGTTATTGTGGCTGATGAAGCCTTTGCCATGAGCCATCATGTTATCAGACCATATTCGAGACAGAACTTTGATAACAAGAAACGAGTTTTTAACTATAGGCTGTCAAGAGCTCGTCGTTTTGTGGAATGTGCTTTTGGCATACTTGCCAACAAGTGGAGAGTGTTTCACACGTCTATTTTTTTGGATCCAGATTTTGTTAAAGAAATTGTTTTAGCTGCCTGTGTGTTGGACAATTTTGTTCGAGTAAGAGATGGTTTCCGATTTGACGATACTCTAACTTGTCCCATGGTAAATATACCGGTTGTCGGTACGGGAGGATCATCTTTGAGTTCTAAAAGAAACAGGGATATATTTGCTGACTATTTCACTGCACCAGCAGGAAGTGTTCCATGGCAGTATGATATGATTTAATCATTGTACAAATATTTTTACTGCCATAGACTTTCATATTTCAAAAAGAAAGTGTATTTTGTTTAGTAGTAATGAATTTATAGTATTTACATAAATGAATGTAACAATAATGAATTTATTGTAATAAACACATTTTTAGTTATTCCCTAGTATAATTCAAAAAATTAAATGTTCTAAATAACTTAAATATTAAATAGTAAATTAAAAATAACTTAAAGTGCCATGTCCCAAAGTGGCGGACGAACACTTATCTCGTTAATAAACAATTCAGTCTCAAACTTTTTTTTTACCAAATAATAATAATAATAACAGTAATAACAATAATAACAAGTAACAAAAATAATTAATTTAATTCAGTAATCAATACAACTTAGAGCAACCATCAACGAAGAATGAATGCGGAATGCCACGCGCGTGCGGGGGGGGGAGAAGCAGCGACAGGAACGCCAAGTATGTCCCGCTCCATAAGTTAACACGGTGAGCGTATCTGTCGCCGCGTAGGAAAAACGCTCTGTCCTGCGTTCGGAACGCTGTCGCAAACGTCGTACGCCTAGTGTGACCGGCTCCATTTGATTACATGCTTTACACTTCTTGATTCTAACGCGACGTATCGAACGCGGCGACAGAAACGCTAAGTGTGACCGTAGACTTAGACATGAATGTCAGTGGTTTATAACCACGTCCATTGTCTATCAAACACTTTATCGTTTATCGGTTCTGCCTTATGTGACTTCTAATTATTTCATTCCTTACATGGTCATTTGTTGTTTTTAATCTCAATTGGTCCCACAAATCTCATCTCTACAGCGTATCGTATTTACGTTTTAATCGTATGATGTCCGAACTTCGCTTTCGTTTCGTATTTTAGGCATCTCAAACTACCTAATCAGAACTACTTTGACCTCTATTGAGTTTTTGTTCTTGCCTATTTTAGTATGTTAGTTAGTCATCCTACTTTCCTCAACTTGTTATTCGAGTCGGTTTCTTTCCAGTTGACCCTTTTCCCAAAACTATTTTCAGGATACTTCGAACTTGTCTCTCCTATTATACATCCTCTTAATTCTGTTCTATGGGTGTAATTACCGTTTGCTTTTATCATAAATTTTGTTTTGTATTAAGTTTTTTATATAAATTTATTATAATATGAAAAGTTTCAGTGATGCTACTAATTAAGTCTTATTAGTGGTAGAAACTTGTAGCTTAATTGTTTTTACTGTTGTTACCATTATTTTTGTTGCCATTATCGTTACTGTTACCATTATTATTAGTATTATAATACTTTCGAGGTAATCTAAGAAATTCTACTTTAAACCTTGTGATATTAAAGATTGCACAAAAATGGAGTTTAATGATGGCGTTCATTAATATGAACTAACCTATGTATTCAGACTTCTGTTGGTGTTCTGTAAGGTCAGCTTCATTGCTGTACAATTTATTATCGAATAAAAATCAAGTCCCTTAAATAAGACATATTTATACGCCATTTCATAGTATAGGCATATATATATATATATATATATATATATATATATATTACTATAATACTTATAACTATTTTACCTCAAGATGTATTTTTTAGGGACATGTTTCGGGAGATCCTGTTCTCCCATCTTCAACCTTCGCCATCTTGCTTCTGGTGCAGGATTTGTGTGTTGGCTTCTGGATGTTATTATGGTGGTTTGTTGGTCTTTGGTCCTTCAATGTTGCATTATTGTGTGTGGTTGTGGTATCTGTTTTTTTATTTTGTGTATTTTCGATGTTGAGTGCTTTGAATATTGTGTCATGTTTTGTATTGATTTGTATTTGTTCTGGTATTAATTTGTTTTGTGTTTTATGTTTGTAAATCTGTAAATTTTCCCAAATGTTCATTATGGTGCCTTTGTGTGGTATATGTTTTATTAGTGTTACATTGGTTATGTCTGGGAATTCATGTCCTTTGTTTATTGCATGTGTGGCTAAATTGGATTTATATATGTTTGGTTTTTTGTATGCATTTAGGTGTTCAAAATAACGTTTTTTCAGCTGTTTTTTTGTTTGTCCTATATAACATTTATTGGAATCTTGGCATTCAATTTTGTATTACCGTTGGTTGTCGTATTATCTTTGTTGTTTTGAACACCTAAATGCATACAAAAAACCAAACATATATAAATCCAATTTAGCCACACATGCAATAAACACAGGACATGAATTCCCTGACATAACCAATGTAACACTAATAAAACATATACCACACAAAGGCACCATAATGAACATTTGGGAAAATTTACAGATTTACAAACATAAAACACAAAACAAATTAATACCAGAACAAATACAAATCAATACAAAACATGACACAATATTCAAAGCACTCAACATCGAAAATACACAAAATACAAAAACAGATACCACAACCACACACAATAATGCAACATTGAAGGACCAAAGACCAACAAACCACCATAATAACATCCAGAAGCCAACACACAAATACTGCACCAGAAGCAAGATGGCGAAGGTTGAAGATGGGAGAACAGGATCTCCCGAAACATGTCCCTAAAGAAAAAATACATCTTGAGGTAAAATAGTTATAAGTATTATAGTATTATATACATCAAGAAACGGACTGTAGCAGAAAGTGAATGAAATATATATATATATATATATATATATATATATTCAAACGTAGTCACGATATAACACGCCTGATAATTCCATCAACTTGGTGAAGTATTTTAAACTGAATACCATGATTTGAGTTTCTAATGATGCTTCTTCCTTTTTTAACCATATTGTATCTTCAATGCTTATACAGTCTTTAGAGTTAATGTCATGTATACGGTAGCTCCAAACTTCGAGCACACGCGTGAGTAGATTACTGTAGGCACAATACGAGTGTATTGTAGGTATTAATTTATATTGTTTCTTATGTAATATTTTTATTAACTAATATTTAATTACAATAATATATACACACAATGGAGGTATACACATCAACAACTGAACTATATTTTTTAACATAGTATCCTATTTGCAATATAACACTTTAGAAACTGGTTCCACCTGTCTGTTTCATGAGCTAATTAAACGTAATTTAAAAACTTTCTGAACTATTGGAATCTATACTTGGAGCATATAATGTAACTTGATACCGAGTTCGATAGAACTGAATACCATAATGGTCAAAGATGGAAGCAGAGATATGACAAACAATAACGGTAGATTTTAAAGCAAGACAACAGTGTAACTAAATCTGTAAACTTTGCAGACAGATCGTTACTCCCTGACGCCCAGAACGGGAAGCAGTAAAGACAACTGATTTTCGTATTTATTTTACAAATTTTGTTATGTGGATTGTTTAAATGCATTTAGTTCATTCATTTATTTCCAATCAATTTATGTTGTGCAATAGCAGGAGTAGTTTTAGGCACTGAATGCGTATTCCGTTCATTCAGCTAAGAGGGTATTGTGAGTGCAAGATGGGTATGTTTTCTAACTTTTCAAACTGACACAAACAATAATTGGATGCTTAATACGCGTAAACATCTTACCATTTCCTCAGAAAGTCATTCAAGTCATTAATGTGCTACGGTATTAAATAATTTGCGAATACGTGCATCCGTCACAGAAAAACTAAAAGTATATAACTTCTAATATCAAAGTTATGTACAAATAATTTTTGCGCGTATGTAAGACTACTTGTTTAGTATTGCACTGCATAACTTATAAACACGCGCGCGCCCCTCCCTTACACACACACACACACACACACACATACACATAGCTTTCCTACACACTTACGGAAACACACAAAACACGGAAGCGTACAATTATTAAAGATGAGTAAATGAGTACGACGACACATTAGATAGCAGTGCATTGAATAATGTGCGAAAAGACAATTGTAGTGTAAACATACTTATTCCAAAACATTGTAGAAGACTGCAGAAAACTTGAGTGAACGATCTGTCACCTTTGGCATCATAACATTATTACAGCGATCTTTAAAAGTCTAGCTCATGTCATCCAAGTCAGTCAGTTGGCGAAATTTTTTTGACAGTGTGATGACATGCGGAAGAGTATTCTCCTTCTCATCAACCCAGACGTTAATGTTTTTGCAATTTCTTCCCTTCCGAAGACAGTCGCTTAATCACTGATCACTACATACATACTTCCTCCTTTTATTTCAGTCATACACTGATGTCTGGGCTATGCTCTCCCACTCCACTACGCCACTCAATCCTTCCGTCAATCACAGTGGTGAACTTTAGACATTTGAATGGCGTAGTAGGTTATCAGCGTACTACTTCTCCCCCCTCCTCATACACAAAAAGCTTTAAGATAGTTCCTCTTCAATTTCGTCAGTGTGCAGGTTTCTGAGTCATATGCTTCGAATGGAATTTTTCAATTAATATCTTCCATATTTGCAGGGTCACGTTATAACGTCTCTTCGTTATAACATCGGGAACCTGGTTAATTGGCTCAGGTCAATTAAACAGGTTGCCATATTCTTAACAAAATCAAGAATATCTGAAAATAAACAAATATATATATATATATATATATATATATATATATATATATAGGATCTCGAGAATTAAGGAAAATTGGCAGGGGTGTGTAGACTTATTCACTCATCTTTGTTTGACCATGACATCTCTTTATTACTTACTGATATTAGCATCTTTACTTATGGTTATCAACATTTGTGTTTCAATAGTTTACAAAATGATTTTATGTTTTGTTCAATTACAAGGCCCCTCAAAATATAGATGTACATCTGTTTAACTTTTCCACGGATCCGGGACTTGAAAAGGTATATTAATAATGGTCACATATCATATATTATCTTGAAGTGGTGCCATTAGAAGAATGGACTTATTTCTCTTTTTAAACAATAAGGCTTTACAGTTTAGAGCTATAACTCTTTTACAAAGAATAAGAATAAAATACTGTCAGTATTTAAAATGTCTTAATGGTGTTAATTTAATTGTCTTTGGTTGGATATAGTATTTAGTATTTCATAACCACGGAAGGCATGCCTCCGTGTCACCTGTGATATCCTCCAGCTCCTCGTTATTCCAGTCCTCGGTCCTCGGTTGCAGCATGTTTCATGTAGGTCAGGTATCTCTCGTTATCTTCGTATCCGGTGATGGTGTAGCCCTGAAGTCTTTTAGATCATTGTGGGTCCTGGTTCTCTGCTCTTTGCTAACTGATAGTAATAGCTCGTTGATTTGAATGATTAACACAAAAGTTTATTCACCTGTATCCACTTCACATGATTGTTTATTTGTTGCACTTCACTTTATGGTCTTACCACAGTTTTAATTACATAAGTTTTATATTTTAAGATTTTTGTAGAGATGTCATAGGTGCTCAATTTTCATTATTCTTTCTTACTCGTTTACTACATATTTATATGAATCGCGGTTCAACTATATTAAGGCAACACATGGTTTAATAGTATAAAGAATGCCTCTATGTCTTAACTGACGGATTAATCACTTTAGGAAACAAACTATTTTCAACGTTCCACATTACTGCTGTGCGCAGCTTACGGGTTGACCGCTCCATTTCAAGTGGGCATCGTTTAGGGGCAGAATTGTAACCTCGCGTAGTTTACTCTTCATCATAAAAGTAGTTCCACATTTATTTGATGTTTACGGTATTAAAGTTTGACATTATAATTATCCAAAGCTACGCTTTGCTTCAGAATTAATTATAGTATACTACTATGTTGTTGTTTTATTATTTATTTAATTTCAAATTTACAAATATTTTTGTTTAGTTTATGGGCCGGTATGCAAGTTGATTCCGGTATTCGCATGTCGATGCATGGTAAATTATTAAAGGGTTCCTTTACTTTACACTCGCATTCCTTTTGTCTATATAATCTCTTTATTAAATATTATTTTAATTTATTTAAGGGATTTAAAATTAGTTTAAATGTGCGATTAAAAAATGTAATTTCTCTCCTTTTACATTTCCTATTTTAAAATCGTCACAACGTCTGAACAGATCTTTTCTTGAGCAACGTGCAATTCTGCTTTTACATCTCTGGTGCATTTCCCATCTGATGTAGTGGAGCTCCCAAGATAGTTAAAGGTATTAACTGGCATTAGTTTCCACCGACAAATTATCAGCTGTTTACCGAAAAGTTTTTTACAATAGCTTTTTTATTTGTTATAGTAATTTAATTGATGTGTTTATTTTTTTTGTATGTGAAATCACATAATATATCATGTAAGTACTTAGGAAATAGATTTGTTACGTCGAGCATAATTTTTTAAAGTACCTTAAGTTCTGGATTTCAGTTTAATTCACATTTATATAGACATGTTCAATGTTACAGTATGAAGCTAAAGGACTTGAGTTCTAATGGTGTTTATAAGAAGTAAAATATATAAAATCGAAATTTTAATTTCTTATATCTGTATTGTTTGCTGATATCATTAGATCTTACTTCAAAAGTGTTTGTTAACTTATAGGCTGAGTGTAGAATTACGGCATACTAAAATATTATTATGGTTATTATGTACATGGTAATAATAACAATATAAGCATATATTAAAGTTAAAGAAAATTTCAAATTATTTTCAACAAAGTATATAATAAACTTTATAACTTCCTATATTCATACAGACTACGCGTTAGTAGATATAAGTTAATTAATTACGGCGATTTGACATATCTGTTATATTGTGAATATAGTGGGCAAAAAACTGTCTAAGTGGTTAAGGCGTAATCCCTTGGATGGTTACAAAATTTAATACCAACCAAGTATGTAAGGTGGACGTACATATAAGTAGACCTAATCTAGCTATTAAAACACACACACGCGCGCCTGTACGTTTATCTCTTATATACCTGGTAGCTAACGCAGCATTCTAGCAAATCTAGGGAATAGAGAGGTCTGCGCTACGAAAAGTGAGACAAATTATATTATTATAAAAGAATCTTATACAGTCCAGTTTAAGTGCGGTAAAACAATTGGCCAATGCGTGTAGGCCTATTAGAGGACCGATAGCATTGACATTTTTACGTATCGATGTACATTCCATATAGGCCTACAGTTTCAGTTGACCATCCACGGAGAATCGGAAAGTTATGCACACAAGAGTGTAAGCCTACGCTCAGTAATGGAAGACGCTACATTTACAACTATCTACTGTACCCTGTACATACTCGTATGTATAATTACGCATGCGTCACACCTGCCAATACAGCACTGAAACATTTGTAGTCAAACTGTAATACACAGAAAAATAAGTTTTATTCTCTCAAGCTTCATGTATAATAGTTTTATTAAATCAGCAAATACAGTTTATCTTAGTAAAGCAACCGACTACTTCTGCAATAAATGTTCTATTCAAACAAAACTAACTGAATATTTGTGAAAGGTAAAATCTATACTTTCCCAGTGGCTAAGTGCAAAAACAATTTATAAACAGTTTTCAAGGGAAATTAGTTGAAACAAAAGTTCCATTTTCCATTCAATTGATACGCCTTCTATCTGTATCTCTCACACTCGCGCTCATACACACACACACACACACATACACACACTCACACTCACACAACTGCAAGGGCATATGCGATATGTCACCACATACTGCTAATACTGAATTCAATAAAAGAGGGTAAGCGGATTTATAGGAACTCTTCATTTAATTAACGACACAATGTTATTTATTATTTAGTTTTTATCTTGCTTCCCTCTGTAACAGGATTTAAATTTTAAAATGCATTACACAACACTACACGCTGTTTCTTCACGTCTACTGGTAGTTGTTAAATCTTTTTAAAACTGCAGTTACCACTCTTTATCACTACAGACACATTTTATCTACATCATCATCATCATCATTGTCAAAGATCACTGTTATTGCGATGTCGTAAGGAAAGCTATTTTCTGAAGCTTTCTGAAAGCTATTTAAAGAGTCCAGATTTTCTTAAAGTTATTACAGCAACGTTTCGTCTCCATAAGTCTGGATATACCACCTAGCGTAGTATCAAGTCAAAGTACAAACTATACACATACCAGAGAATGAAGATCTTTCACGTGCACGTTAGTCCATACACGTGACTAACATGTTCACACAAATTGATGTACGTTTTTTTAACTTATGTTAGCATTAATCTTTGATCGTATACAAAACTGACATCTATGGTTTATCAGTCAAAATATCATTTCTAGCCATGTCTGTTTTGTTCCCTATATTATTCAGAAAGATACTGTTATTGGCTATATACACTTTATTTTTATTTCACCGTCATTACCATTATCATCATCATCTCGTCGTCGTCGTCGTCGTCGTCGTCGTCATCATCATCATCATCATCATCATCACCATCGTCATTAACAACACCTCAAGTACTATGCTTACATCCTATTTTGTCACCTTTCATTTAACCGTGTTCCGGGTTTTTCATGTCATGTTATATGTTAATCTATGTCTGTTTTCCCTAGCAGTCTATGATTTGTTAAGCGCTTTACTATTGGCTCATTTCTTCCATACATTATTTCAATTTCCCTTACCTCTATCAAATCCAGTCATTCATACTATATCCTCAGATCAACCCTAAAATCACCGACATATAATCTTAAATCTTAATTTAGAATGAAATCCAACTAATTCGGTTTTTCACACTACATCTTCTTAACCTTGTCTTTTTAACATATTTTATTGCAGTTAAACGTTTCATTGAATTACAAGATTGACTTCAATTCAGTATTTTTCCACCCTCTCATCTTCATCGTTTCATTATGGTAAAGGAAAGGTAAATATTAAATATTTAAAAACGTATTCTATTAATACTTCATAATTTTGCTAAGTGAGATGCTTCACACTGTAAGTAAAGCAACCAATTTTAAGAGAAAATTTGAATACAATGTTAGGCTTCGTCAGAACGTTTCCTTTCCTTACTTTCATTTCCTGGGACTATTACACAGTGTCAAGGGAACAACACACAAGGGAGAAACAAGTAAAAAATTACGAAAGTTTCGTTAAGCAACTTTTTAAATTTTCTTTTGTGAAACTCTTCGTTGAGCGTGCTCATGCCAGAAAGACTCTAAGATAATTGACAAAAGTGGAATACAAATTGTAGAATTTTTTTTGGGGGGGGATTAATTTATCCATTTAGAGCCTCAGTCAAGTTCCCACAGTCTCATTTGTAATGAAGTTCACGTGGCTGAAATTAATTCAGTGACAATTGCCCTTATCAAAGACAGAGCTGGATGGTTTGTTTCCATCTTACGTTCAGAGACTTTTAAACTCAGTGCACAAATTATTATAGCATTACATATCAGATACACTAACGTTTTTACTCTTCTTCTTGTTTACAAGTAATGACGTGTTTCAAAGCATATGCTTCATAATCACATATTTAAAAAATCCATAATATGAGGTCGTCACTGGTTAAAATAGCAATATTGGTGTTAGTAAGTGCGCTCTTGTTACTAACCAGTTGGATAGTTTGAAGTTAAATATTTATAGAAAACCAACAACCACTGATACAACTATACATTCCGACTCCCACCACCCCTTTTCACAAAACAAAATGGCAGCTTATACTCACTTTATGTATAGATTACTAAACGTTTCTTTGATGAACATGATTTCCGTGATCAGATAAATACTATCATATAGGCTACATCACCGTTGTCAATGGTTACAAGACCTCAACCTTGATCGGCTGTTGAAGAAACTAATCTCCAATTTAAAGAAAAGTGTTGCACAAAATCTTTTACACCATCTGCATACACAGATTTCATGCCATAAAGTTTGTCTTCAGTACTAAATAATGATAAATTTTTCATAATATTTAAAACTAATAATAGTATACTAAAAAATCTTAGACGAAATAAACAGACGAAAATAAAATAGACGTCTACAAACTATCATGTAATGGCTGTAATTCTTTTTACATTGGTCAGACGGGGAGAGGTTTTCTTAAGTGTTTCCTTGAACATATACCTAAATGACAAAAAAGTCCCAACACTGTCAACATAAAGTCTAACTATGCTCACACGACCCCGATTGCACGGACTTCTAGTCTAACTTGAAACAATGAAAAGAACCGAATCATCAGTGCCTTAGAGGAGTATGAATTTATAGAGCATACACAAACGTAAGCAGTTGCGGTTTCATATTGAATGACCAGCTGAATTTTAAATCCAATCCGCTACAGGATACCGTCTTCAACCTGCTTTATCAGATAGAGACAAACAACGGCTCAGTGGACGACCAAACGTGAATAAGTGCGCACCTACTATCGCGTACAGTACGAATGCAACAACTCCAGTAGCCAACAAGTGATGAAGCTATCATAAAACTACTTAAGTTAACATTGTAAGGAAAAATGCCAATAAAGACCATTACTTGAAAAAGTTCACGACTTATGCGACCCGTATACGGGACCCGTAAAAGTGAGCAAAGACAGAATCAGTTACTATTCTTGATTCGATGAGGCATCTTTATCTATTCCCATTGTGGATAATCCTACTGTAGAACTGCAGTTTATATCAGCTGCCAGTGGACAAACGAGACACATTATTACTCGCTTCGATAGAAATTGCAACCAAATAACTGAGTTTAACTATTCCACTGAATAATCACTTAATATAGGCAACAACGAAACTACTTTAACAAAAATGCTGCTTTTTCAAATATTTAAAAGCTGCAATAGAATGATGAAAATCAGTTACATGGCTTTTATAAAATGTGTAATAAAGGCGTTCTAAACAATGCCTACTAAGCATTACGTACATTACGAACTTACAATAAGCCTATAATTAATAAATAATTTGAGAGTTCTTCGAATTTGTTTGTAAAGTGCCTTATTTAATGCGGGAATGGTATAACTGGATAATAATGTATATTTAAGATAATTTTTTCCTTTTTTTTAGCGTAGAATTTTTATTTTCGGAAATAAATGAAACATACAAAACTCTCAATCTCTTAAAAATTATGAGTGCATTGTTTGAATGCACAGTTCTTTAATAAGGTAGTTTGGCAACCTGTTACTTTAAAACACAGATTTCTCTTTGTAAAGTCGATCTTGTAGTCACTATACCGCCCACGTTAAAACTGAGATTTTTAGGTTCCATTATCTAAAAGAATATTGTGTAAGATAAACATTAAACATTTTTTTACGAATATTTTAGACATTTGTCTGAAATGGTAACTACAGTTTAACCACTTTAGTGTACACTCTCCACCTTAGATAATTAAAAAAAAACGAATTAGAAGTATGTAAATTCCTTTATATAAAAGTATAGCTTATAAAAAGGAATAATAAAATAATTTCTTTTTACATAACAAGTAGTTAACAGTATGGGCATTACGTTAGGTTATAAGCAGAAGAAATTCAATAATCTAGGGAAAACAGATTTATGAATATAGGTAATAAAATTTATGGTACATAAATAGTATTGCACATATAAAATAGTACATAAAATTTATAAACGTAAATTGTTCAGAGACCAAAAACAAATCCATGGTTACGTGCAATGCACTATATTATCTATTTAAACATTCCTCCACCATACTGACCATCTCTTTCTTCTTCCTTTTCATTTCTCCTTCTTTCTAAGTTTGTCTTAGCCTGCCTTACCTTCGTAGCAATTTATTCCATTGCTCTCGTAGCTTTCTTAATGCGCGTCTTGTCGATTGATATTGAACCTATAACACAGTTTGATCAGACCTCACCGCACCTGTTCTGCAAAACTTTTACTTTACCCAGTTCACCTGTATCAAAAGTTATAATGGCATTGTGACTCCTAATTTAATACTTCAAAGGACTTAAAAAAATATATAAACACTTGTTACGTTTCACAGTTTTTATTTAACTCTAAGAGCTGTTTCAACTTCTTAAGCCATTGTCAAAGAGATGAGTCAAAAAGATTGCACTCATCTCTTTGACAATAACTTAAGAAATTGAAACAGCTGTCAGTGTTAAACAAAAACTGTGAAACGTGCCAAGTGTTTATATATTTAAAAAAAATCCCTTTGTATTAATATGTTTCACCAAGTGCTCAACGAGTCATTAATTAATATCGTTAATGCTTCAAGCCCTGCAGAAACATTCCTTGATATTCTGGTCCAAATAACGAATTGAGCGACTCATTAGAATTTATAGTTCGGCCATTTTGACACATTCTCAGTGAGCCTAATATTGCTAAGTCTTTTTATATTGGTTTGATTGCTTTCGTCACAGCACCCGGAATAGATTTTGTGGATGTACCTTTCTCCTGAAATTAGAGTATTTTAATACTTGCATCACAATTTATCTCCTTTGGGGCATAGTTCATATTTTGGTTTTTCATTTGCGACAGCAGGTGGTAGTATATTACCCATATTGCAGTTTTGATTTTAATTACCTCACGTGACTTTCTCTAATAGCTTTACCATAGTACACCTACAAGTGATCTACAACAGCATCAGTCAGCCTTCCAAGGCAACTTAGTTGTTTATCATCAGATAGTTTATGTCCTCATGCTTTATATCCTTGCAATTAATGTATACAAGAGTAAGTCAGCTGTAGTATGCAATATAAATTTACAGGATTGCCAATTGCACAAAGATATGAGTAATATTGAAGTCTATAATTGTGTTATAATAAGCGTTTCAGCAAGTGATAGGTACATTTTGTAACAGTATACTATAAATAGTTCAGAGAACAGCAATTGTAATAAAAAGCACGAAAATATAATGAAATTCGTGGGTCTGTTTCTTGTATGTGTATATAATATAAGAAGCTCTAAATCATGTATATCAAAGTGTTCAGAAAATATGGAGAATCTTTAAAAAAATAAAACAAAATGTGCTTTTTAAAAATGTTTTCACTACAAGGTCTCCTTTAAACACTTTGTTTAAGTAAATTTTACGAACTTTACGATAAATTTCACATTCACGAAATGCCACAAAGCTATAAAACAGGGAGGACGGTTTCTAGTGTATGCGTCGTAAGGAAAGGATAACAATGTGCCAATGTGCTAATAACCATAACCGACATATAAAATTATAAAAAATAAAAATCATATTACAGCGGCTACCACGGACATTTGATTGAGTAAGGATTAATTATGATTTATGGATATGCCACTTTTATTACAAAAATTATTTGCGATATGGCCAGGAAGATAGTACTTTATAATTAACATAAACTAGTGACTTAGTGCATCCTAATAAAGACGACCTTTAATAATAATGGGTTGTAGATTTAGTGTAGATAGATAAGAATAATTCTGAGGGTATTTAATTATCAGTAATCGTCGTGAATTAGATTTTTCTTTATATCTACTTTTGTTTCTACACCCGGATCCCACGATTTCTGTAATTTTATTATCATCTTAATATAACTGTAGATTTTATTGCTTTTTAAATACATGAGTCAATATGTAATAACGTTGCTAGAGTTCTTTTTACATATACTTTCCTCAATATTAAATTTATATTACATACTTTTTCTATGCCTACTTTAAAACTATTTGTTATAAGATATAGTAAATAATATTATTTTCTAGCATTTATAATATTATAGACGACAAAATAAACAACTTATGTAACACATTAAAATTAGCAGATTAATGATAATTTAAAGTCCTTAACCACTGTAAACATATTTTACATCTGAAACTATTTAAAATACTGCGCTTACGTGAACACGTGCGAAGCACGCAAAATTAACAAACGTGTTTAGAAAAAGTGTAAGCGGATTAAATTCTTTTATACGATTACAACCTTCGATTACCTCCAGTCGTGCATAAATTACGGCTTCACAACCGTGTATTTAAATTGTGTAAAAACCGATTTAATCTGATGTGAGAGTACTTTTAAAATTACTGAATCTACTGTGGAAGCTTCCAATTTGCGACCGAATTTTAGTGTGCGGCTCAACAAGGTTTTCCGCGTGAGGATATTTCGTTATTCAAGGAATTCAGACAACACCGAATATTGTACGTGTAGATAAAACTTTATAAAATGTATTGACTAAATGACTACCATTAATTTTTATGCATAGCGCAATGAACACCTCTGTTAAAAAAGAAAAGTTTTTGTAATGTGAAGTGTGATTATATTTATAAAAATATTAGCAGACATTTCGTTACGTAAATTACTCTGGCGTTTAAAATGTATTCCACTAATCTAAGATCACTGTGTTACCCTAATAATAATTCACACACTTGGGTACATAGATACATACATATTACGTAAATAAACACGCACAGAGATGTGTGTGTGTGTCTTTGTGTGAGGGGGGAGAGCGAGTGTAGACGGTATTCATAGCATACAAGAGAATTCAGAATTAGGTTTACAATATTAGGTAAAGCCGTTTATAATATTGCACTTTTAAAGGGAGTATTACCTTGGAATATCTGCTCTGTAGTAATGAGGAGAGAAGACAGTAAACTGTAATTATGGCCCAAGATATTTCAGCTTGTCTCAATCCTACTAGGTGTCACTTAGGGGGCTGGTATGTAATAGGTAATGACAAGAGTAGTATCTGGTTATGTGAATACATTACTTGAGAAATAGCGTAATCGAGAGAAATAAAAAAAAAAACAATTAGAAAACAGAATTTTGTGTTTTAATTAGTTCAGGCAAAAGAAATATAGTCAAAACCATTAAATCAATGAACGGATGATAAATTAATGGAAACTGTTTATTTGAACGGAACTATGCTAACAGTTAGGTACCAAGGATCATGTTTACAAAATCACTCGTTCCTTCAATTTGTGAGTGTGTGTGTGTGTATGTGTGTGTGTGTGTGCATGTGTGAGCGCGTGCTTGCATATCAATCATAAGAATACCTGTCACGTAAGTTCCTAAGAGTTGCCTACGTGGATGACAACCTCCGATATATTGCAGGAACAAAACACGTTCTACGTGACACGCGGGTCAGAATGCAGAGAACTGACGGATGCGGTGAAGTCACGAAATTGAGACAGCAGTTTGTCTCACAGCTGCACAAAAACTAAATAAATAATAAAAGCAAATAACCTACTGTAGCCTCGGGCGGCTGTCATAAACTTTCCACGTCGTCATACATCTTGCCCGTTGTCCAGTACATTACATTTTCATGGACTTCAATGCAAGCTTCCCGTGTCTTAATATTTCATCCTCGTAATACGTGTACCCAGGAGACATTTTTTCCACACAATCCTAATGGGCCTAAAAGTCACAAATTCTTTGTTGAAAATGAAATTAATAATAGACTATAAAATTTCTCACATAACATAATTACTTTACATTTTCATCCATACCTTTTTTATTTGATTATAAACTGTTCCCATACAAGTATTTACTTTTATTTATTTCCTTTTTTGCTAGTGTGCATTTATTGAACATCTTTACCGGTCAATATCATTAGATTAAATTACAAAATTTTATGTAGGCCTACTGAAAATCTTTAATTTGTGTATTTATTCCTCAATTCGATCGAGCTGTTTATGCGTGTTAACATAGATGTATAATAATAAAATATAGTATCATCGTAATTCTTTAGTACAAAAATTATTCAGGACAAAATAATATTGTTGAACATATGAATTTTATTGTTATAAATAAAATTTAATTGTAAGTGTACAATACAAACTTTCAAAACAGCACATTAAGATTACAAAAAATTTGGACTTTTCTGCGGTCAAATAGCGTTGAGCAGAAGATCGCGTGTGTAATTTTTAGCTTTACAACTTGTGAAACGTGAAAGCTAAGTTATACTAAACAGTGTATATGAAGAATACAAAGTTGCACAATTTCTTCAGAACATATGAAAATTAAATTTAATTAAAAATATATGCATTCGCCTTTGTACATTGTATATATTGCTTATCAATATACACGAATTCCGATGTTCGGTGGTTGGTTTCTGACATTACATTGGTCTATCAAGATACTTAATTATTGTTAAGCTGTCAGTTTTTTTTGATAACTTTTATAACAAAATATATATTAATAAGTGAATAGCAACCGTCAGTGACGAAAGATAATTATTTGCAGTGACGTATCCAAGCGAGGATTACAATTGGTTACAATCCCCCCCCCCCCGAATATAGTAAATCGTCAATGACGCCTTTCAATTAAAATCTACAGGCAGGTAGTGATATTACTTATACCCCTAGCGGGCGTGAAGTAACATACAAGCATAAGCTAGCGAATTTCGTACTACCACCAACACCACTCCTCTCTCTTATCACCTGAGAGGTAAAGGTAGAAAAAGATAGACAGAAACTTCTTTGAATACATGGAACACAACTGATTAAAAGGTATGGAGGAAAGAGTGGAGAGAAGAAAGGAACGGACGGTAAATCAGGACATTGTTGCTAAGACAAAACATCGTCAGTAGTCAAGTTCGGTAACCTTTGAACCAGCAGGATAATCTGTCAGAAATTCTAACTTGTAATCCTCATTGTAAGTTTTAACGGGTTCATACTGTCTCTTACAAATAGATAATTTTTCATAAGTGTAGTAAAACAGTAGGCTACTACAGATACGATTTAAAATATTGATTCTATGTAAAATCATGTGTTGATGATTTTGTACACCCTAAATTGAACATATGTTAAATTGAAAATGAAACCTTCAACGTAAAAACGAAGTGTCTTCTCACACTAAAATAATTTCAACTCTATCCGTTTTTCAGTTAGCTTAGTATAAAACATGCAAACTATTTGTGTACAAGAATAATTTCTAAGTAACAGGTAGGGACTTGACGATTTACCTAACACTGATAATCGTGCAGAGAATTTAATCTGCTTAATAGTTTGTACGTACAATCATTAACGTTTTTCTACTTACGTTTATGTACTCGCCTGTGTAATTAAATTTGTTTTGTATTTTGACTTTAAACATTCGTATTCTGTGCTTGCGAATATGCTTGTGTATATCCGTCAAACTGATAATAGTTAAACGTTGTACTCCTTGTGTACTTAATTTTCTACTTTAATCCACTTACCTTTATGTAGCTTTTGAATTACTAGCGTCGGTGACTATGTGAAATAGTAAATTTCAGTTTTCAAAGAGTGCACGTATGAATGACATAGTTAAATTTTTATTTATTTACTTTGAATGTATTGCGTGTATGTATGTGCACTATAAACCTATGTTCTTATATTTGAAAGTATTATTCTTGGATGTAGTAACACATTATGCAAGTATAATGAAGGGTTATAAATTTTTTTAACAATCGTTATGGGATCAAATTTACCAGTCACATAGTTAGTAAGGTGAACAGAACATAACAGCTGAAGCCCTAATACATAACATAACTCTTAAAACTAGGAAGGTAGTAAAAAATTAATTTTTATTGGGACATAAATCTAACTGCTTAAAATTTGAAATCTTATCATTGTCGTCTGTCTTGGTCATTTCTTGGTCTTCCTTTCATTCAGTGTGCCCCGTTTCATCAAGAAATTGGGTGCACACTCTGTTTCTACTGATATGGTATCCGCTTGATGTGTTGATTTCTTCTGTCTTCTATTTAAATCGTCATTGTCGAGGAATTAAATCGTCCTAAAGTTGAGGTGTTGGTTTCATTTAATTGCTAAAAAGCTTATTATGATAGGTTACGACTCACAGTAAAGGACATTTAAATGGTCAAAACGTTAAAAAATGATTTTGTGAATTTTCTAGCCGTATTAGACTTTTTTTATGTACCAAAATTCTTAGTAGAGGCACAGTAGGTTACATATGTGAGCAGAACGGCATACAAGGAGACAATGTGACCAGAAACGGTGCTTTTACCTATTATTTTTGTCTTAGATGTTACCCCAGAAACTTCAACATTCCGTATCGGTTTGCAAAAATAAATAACACAATTTAATATTATTGTGCGAGTTTTAGGCTTAAGTGAAAGCGAGTTGAAGCTAAGTACCATATCCACATGTTTATTAAACCCCTATTATGAATTTTCCTCTTGCCCTCTTATCGTGTGAAGCGAAATTCGAATTCATATTTTTGGATCTGTTTTCGAGCGTACACACACACACACACACACACACACACACACACACACACACACACACACACACACACACACACATTATAGCCCTACTCAGTAACCATCGCTACAGCGTAATTATGACTATTTTTCTTCGAAATTTGAAATTGTCATGTTTTGCAAAAGTATGCAACGTTTCAAGATGTTTTACTTGCCTAGAACTGATATGTACAGTCACAGTTTTGTCTCTGGTCATCCACTTTGTTTGCACTTTAAAACTGACTTAAGAAATGTTATTTTCACACTGCACAATCAAATTTTAATTCTTTTACGTTTAAAGCGTGTAATACTTAGCGCAAGTGTATTGGATTTGAATAAAATCGCAGACTCACAGATAAGGACTCCATTTATCGTTACCAGGATTCATTTAACCAAGGGGAAATATAAACAAGCGTCATGCTGATTGCGTATTCCTATAAAAATGCGTCTTTTAAAACTGTTACATGTAAGAAGTAGGATAGCAAGGATAGTAAGGATAGTACGATAGTAAGGATAGCAGTTGCTGAAAAGTAGGCCTATTTGAAGATGCAAAAGATCCTGGTAATTTGTATAATGTAATCTAGCGACAGTACTCATTACAGATACAAAGCTAAATGTTTGAAAGAACGTTCGACGAAATTAGAACAAATTCTTCTTAACGTATTAAAAAAAAACACACTTTAAAAATATTCTAATGGCGATACATCGATGAACGGAAATGTCTAGCGGTACCATCACTATGAAGGTTCTACAATGTTACTGACAGATGGAGTAAACAATTCTAGATACTTTTCATGATTATTTTAAAGATATTACAGTGCATATTAATTCTGTTGACATTGTAAGTTATAGACTGTGGTCTATAGTTACTTTGACAATTTTACTTACTTTACTTTATTTTAAGTTATTTTACTTACTAACAATACATCCTTTTTACCATTGAGGAAGAAAAGTGTTATGAAATTAAATACATATTATTGGTGAACGGAGAAACTAATTCCATCCTAAATTATCTATGTTTATAGAAACAAAATGAAATTGAAATATTAAAAATTTGTAAGTATGAAGAATAATCATTTGTTTTGGTTTTGTAACAGTTCTGGATGATTGTTGTGGGAAAGTTATTATTAAGGACAACCTCTAATATATCCCTCTAAATTCATGGAGACATTGATTAAAGCCTGGATGCTGGGTAGCAAATTATATAAGTATAGAAACTCAAGTATCAATAAGTCTTAGCAACAATAAACTTAAAAGGCATAATGGTTTCTATGTTAGCTCCAGAGTCTGCAGTTATTAAATAAGCTATGTGTGTGCGCGCGCGCGCGCACACACACACACACACATTACATTACACTGAAAACCCCACTGAAGTATATTAAAAATAATAAAAGCATACCATTATGTAATTACCTTGACACAGAATAGAGACTGTCTAGGGTAAATAATACTCCACATACTTATCTAGGTCCTAAATATTCGAATATAATAGTAACATACTTTCGTAAATTTGTTATTTTACAAGGAAGAATGTATGGCTATTGCGTTACAGACACCAGACACTCCGCTGTTTTGGTCATTATTAGTAATGCTGATGATAAATTTACGTTCTAAGTTGTAAAGCTGTTCACTCATATTATTTATATTAACATTTCTGCGAATTTCTCACCTCTCAAAGTTAGTAAACATGATCATAAATTTTAGTCTGCTTAGTCTGTTGCTTTACCATTACCACTTGTAAAAAAACAAAGAAGAAGTAGAACAACAGACAGAATTAACTGTTCGCGCTGGACCCATAACTATCTTGTGGTTTGTGAAGTAGCTTTATGAAAAGTAAACAGACTAAAAATAACGGTGTTAGTCTAGCAGTTTTATACACTATGTTGACTCCCGTATTTTATTTTTAACTTTTTTATGAAATGTTTGTGGGTTTTTGAACATCCAACCAATTTGAAACAACTTTATTGTTCGCGAGTTTTTGTGTGAGCGCTTTTCCTTTTCTTTAACGTAGCTACATATTTATTATATATAGGTCCTGTCCGTTGCCTACTATTTATTCATTAACACTCGTCTACCTATCTTTTATTATAGAATACTGTAGTTTAATATTTGTGACAAGCATCTGTCTTTTATTTCATTTTATTTTATCATTTTGGTCTTAATTATGTTTTGTTTACATGTTAATAAGTATAAGTGTATTATTTGTGAGTGTATAAGCAGAAGTTTATTTCTGGAATGCGTATTAGTTTTGCATGAGATCAGATCTTACAAATACATTTAATAGTTATTTATTACAATATACACTGGCAAGTACGGAAAAACAATTTATAAGAAAGATGCAGTTATTAATATTTTATCTGTCATGTAGATGCATTTCATGTAATGTAGATAGCTTGAAAATGCTAAGAGTGATGGAAGGATTTGTATTATGAATAAAAAAAAATTTTCGTGAGACATAATTTAGTCTTGAGCAGTGGTTTAAACAGGAGCTGCTCTGGGAGGGATGAGACTAGGTTGAAGGTTGGAACCCCCATTTTTCCTCAGGATAAATAGTAAATTCAGGGTAATTCCCACATAAATTTATAGTTACGTATATTACCATATAAGTTTATAAATACATATTATATTCTTTGTGTTTAAAGTTTTGAGTAGACCAACGTTAAGTAGGCCTATATGGATTGAGTAATATAGAAAAAGGCTGATTATTAATCAATATTCTATCTTCATTATTTAATATTAATATTAAAGGTAATAAATCTCGTATCATAAGGAATCACTTTGATTTTAAGCTTGTATCATTAATAAACTTTCTAAAAATATTTTTCAGAAGGTATTTTGAAATA
Organism: Magicicada septendecula; assembly: GCA_034769895.1. Lineage (NCBI taxonomy): Eukaryota > Metazoa > Arthropoda > Insecta > Hemiptera > Cicadidae > Magicicada > Magicicada septendecula. The sequence goes on along the minus strand of CM068368.1, from coordinate 389,410,195 downwards.
TCCGGTCCTATTTCCCCCATTGAACTTAAATTTCAGCATGCTGTCCCAATAATGTTTTAACCAACTTATAGTTCGTGATAAAGTGCGTTCCATTTGTTTTGTAAGATCTTGCAACAAAATCTCATTTTTATTAAATTATAGACAACAAACTGCTAGTTTACCTGTAAAAATAAGTTCAAACTCAGAGTTCAACTACTGAGATATTAGGCTATTCGAGTCATGTCGTAGACTGTCCTGAAAGTGGAACTGTGGGCGAGAAAGGTAAAAGTAGATTAATAGGCTCTGCCTCCGTTGTCTGTAGTGTGCGTAATGGTTTTTTAAGGCTGCAAATAAGTACGTTTTTTTTACTAATACTCAATATTCATCATTATTAGGCAAATTTTATCTTTATTTTATTAATTTACAAAGACTGTAATTACTTATATTTATGCAGTTATTATTTATAACCTTTATTTTAACACACGCAACTGACCTACAAATAGATCTACGTTTAGCGATTATGTAATTTTTGTTAAACTTTTTAAAGCTCAGGGGGATTTATCCCCTGATCTCTCCGTAGCTATATTATTTTAAATAAATTACTTACTCTGAATCAATTCAAACGAGTATTGTTAATTTTTTAACGAAAGATTATTAAAACTCTGATAAATCCGTCGTCATATCTGTTGATCCACACACACTCCCTCTCTCTCCCTCTCACTCTCTCTCTCTCTCTCTCTCTCTCTCTCTCTCTCTCTCTCTCTCTCTCTCTCTCTCTCTCTCTCTCTCTCTCTCTCTCTCTCTCTCTCTCTCTCTCTCTCTCTCTCTCTCTCTCTCTCTCAATTTAAGAAATTTTCAGTTCATTTTAACAACTCAGTGTATTTACTAATTTGTTTTTATTATTCCACAGTTTCACGCATACTTTAAATATTTATTTAGTTTAGAGTCTGTGCTATTTACCCTTAATATAAACCTTTCCAGAGGATTATAAGGTAATATACTATAAGGACACGCGTCCAAGAATCATCATCTTCATCGTCGTCGTCATGATTCTAATTTTTACTTGTTTATAATAGAATTATTACTACGAAGCGTAAATAGAAACAAGGTAGGAATTATTATTGATTTGACAAAAGGCAGTCAAATGTCTTGATTTGCAAGTGTACGGCTTAGCGGTTGTAGAACATACAGGTCAAATCTGATTTAAGTGTTTAGGCTCTAAACACTGATTTACGTCTCTCTAAACTTTCCTTGCCAATTTTTGTTGAATTCACTCCGCCTCCTTTTCTATGGCTTTACATTCTCCTATTTGTCTAGCATATATTAGCTAAATTCGTTTTATTTGATGTCAAACAATACTAACACATGAAAATATGAAATTCTTTTCTTTCTCCACAAACATAAAGCGAAGGCTTTTCGAAAGAAATGAGATTGAAAATATTATTTATATTCGTTTACATGTACAATCTGTATTATAATTCTTTCTTCGTAGTACTTTTTCAATACTTTTTAATACTTTTAATTTGTTTCTAATCTTTTGCGATGTAGGTTTAGTAAAATTAATCGAACCATTAGTTTCTAAAGACAGTTTATTAAAGTACCAAACTGATCAATCTGTACACTTCAGTAAATTAATCTGTACGAAACAAATTGACTGCACAGTTCCGCGACTATTTATGACAGTATACATTGGACCGCGCCGTGCCGGGAAAACACATACATACACACACACAAATATATATATATATATATGTATATATATATAATTGAAAATTTAATACGAAGGTAAGATGAAAACAAAGTAAAGTGATTGTGTTTGTAGAAACACGTAAATATGCAACTATGAGGTACTTATGTTCCAATGTGGCAATCAGATATTCGGATAGCAAAAGTTAGAAATCCGCTGGTGATACTGAGGATACATGACAAAGTTTGTAAAATGCTATAGCATAAGAAAATGGGGAGGGATGGTTCACTAAATAGGCGCATTACCTACTGTATTTAAATGTTACTTGACCAAAGGGAAACAACTGTTTTAAATCGCACTTTATTGAAATTATGTTCATTTTAAATTATGATCGACGATTCATCAATATACTAATTTCTTTAGTTCTGAGAATGTAAGACGAATAAGACTCTATGTCCTCCAGCAGGTGTACTGGTTTTCTAAATAGACGGAATTGTTGAAAAAAATGTAATGCAAAAAATGGGTGAGTTTATATGGGCGTTAATTACGTTAACTTTTGAACTTCTTTCTGCCACATACTTATAGCTGATAAATCTGCAAACCTACGAGGTTTTAATTTCTATAAGCAACAACACCACAGTACTGCAAAGCATGAAAATAACAACGGAACTGTAAAAAGCAACAGTATGCGAAGAGAAAGCCAAGGTAGGCGTACACAAGACTGACAACATCGTGCTTTTGTTCTGGTATATAATAATTAATATAAATTATAATTATATTAACTGAGTAACGGATATACCTACATGAGCCAATATCAGCACTACTGTTCAAGACCAGCATTTTTTCATTATTATTACACAGTATATTCTAGTTTACTAAATATTACGATTTAAAATTTAAATTCATTTAGATAATAACTTATTAGAAATTGCATAATTGATAGTAATCTATGAATATTTAAAAAATTTGTTAAGTGCAGAAGAATAATAAAACTGTAATATTTAACTGTTATGAAATATACGCACTAAATGTGACGTCTACAACGAAGTAAACAACTTATACAAGTCATCCAAAGACCTAGGTCGACACTTGTGAAGTTGTTGCTGTATGTAATAAGTATTGTTTATTACCAATCGGGATGTGGTATTGCCCCACGTAGTATACTTTTTCATGTCTTACCGTGTGTATATCTACACAGGGTGTTACATTTTGAAGTGAAAGAATAGAACACATAAGGCAATCTACTGTGAAGAAACACGTTTGAAACAGAAAACAATTACGCACTGGTAGAATACAAGAAGCGGTTTTCGGAACATTACTACAGCGTGTATGTGTACTACGTTGTGAGATGTGTAAAGAGTGAAGAAAATATCAGATACCACTAAAATTGTATTTAAAGTTCATAAATTAGTTAAAGGGCATAAAAAACTGAATCACCAGGATGCATCACAAAACAATATAAAACGACATACGAATTACAAGAAAGGAAAAGATTCATGACTTCAAGGATTTGAATGAGAGAGGAGACTAGAGTAGCTAGACTGTTCTCCAAGAAATAGAGATTAGCTCATCAAAGCTTATTCGACTGACAGTGAATCTATCAAAAAAAGTTCCACTGAGCCTAAAGTAATTCCAAAAGAGTTTGGAAAACACGATGTCAGAGATCATATGACGAATTAATAAAGCTCTTGTAACAACGTTTTAGGGACCAGAATTCGCTGATAGTGTATTGCAACAATACATATATATGCATTTTTACCCATGCAGTATTTTGTAAATAATTAGTGTAAAGAGAGTATGACGAATAGTTTTAAAAATTTAGTGCATAAAAGTAAAGGCGTGTGCAGACGAGAGCCTGTCTAAAGTGTATGTATGTCTCTGTGTGTGTGTGACCCAGCATAAACCTGTATTCTACTCTGCGGGGGAGATGTATGAATTGCTGGTTTTTATTAGTAAATCAAGTATTTACATGATTAAAATAAATTAATAAATATGTTTTTTACCTCTTACCAAAGACATATCACTTCTAAATACACCATTGGAATAAGGACATTTAAACGCATATGGTGATGCAAAGTTATTGCATAAAAGTGCAATAATAAAGACGTCATATAAATTAAAGTTAACTACTACCGCAATTAGCTAGTAATTAACAAATGTGTTATATGTAAATGACGCGTGAAAAATTGAGAAGACAATGCAACAACTCGCATAAACATTAAGTTTACGTGATCGCAAAACAGGCTAAAAAGTGATCAATTAATAAAGGAAGTTACACACAAATTGTCAAAATGTAACATGTCAAAAACAATATCTTTGGCAATTTTGGACGTAATCAGACTCAAAGACTCTTTCACACGAGGTCACTATTTCCGTCTGCTAATCGACTTGAACTCATCACAATCGTCACCATCATCTTCAATGCACTACGATTGATGGAGGAGCACAGGACTGCCATGAACAACAAACTATAGAATACCGAGGAAGCATCATCATCAACATCGTCATTCTCATCATCCAGGAGACACGTTCACACACGTACACACACAACGGTAACTTCAAGAATACGCAGGTGACAAAAAACAATTAGATTTTGTGTTAAACAAAGAACTCAAAAGAACAAAATATGAGATAATAAAGTAATACTAGATAAAGACATAAATGCAAATAGTGTAAATATTCAGAGTAAAAGACGTAATTGTATTTTGGTAGTAAAAATAATAATCTTATTCTGTTCAATTTTAAAAATATCGGTATGGAGAACCATACATGACTTCCATATTCTAAGATTTATTTTTAAAATCATTTTCGAAATGAAATATTACCATAGAAACTACTTCTTTCTACTTACTGCTTCAGCCTTAACCACAGTACTGTGGTCACTAACATATACCACCTCACGTTATCACACTCGATTTTCACTGATGATGGAAGTCAATGGCATTGCCGAAACGTCTCGTTTTGTAGAAAACCTTGGACTAAGGCCAAATATCCCGGGTAGGAATTTGAACAAAAACTACTTCTTTGTTGCCGATAACGTTGTACACATATATATAAAAAATATGCATAAAATTAATGGCTTGTATAAGTTAATGATTGATCTCCATTAAGTAGTGCTCAAGTTTCCAAAGTTTTAATATTATGATGTCCGTAATTAAAACATCAGAGCAGGTTTAGTGTGTATGAGGGTTCACCGTGGACAAAAATTTTCAACATTTCCTATTGAGCGTTGCTTAGAATAAATCTGCGAATCTACAGTGTACGTTTCACAGAACAAACACGCGGAAAAGAAGGAGCGCTCCGAAGTCACTCATGGAACCTCAGCATCTTGCAGTGGGTTCATTCCCTAAAGACGAAAAGTCTGTCTATGAATCGTTCCTCTGTAAACACGTGCAGTTACACTGCCCAGCGATCCACAGGAAGCAAATCGCTATCCACGCTGGACACTTTTTCGGCTTGCATGCGTTATGTTGGTATGGGTTCGGCACTTACCATTCAAAAACCGTGCAAATGTAAGAAAATAAACATGAATGAGGCCAGAAATAACGCGAATTGTGTGTGTGTGTGTGTGTGTGTGTGTGTGTGTGTGTCTTCCCTGCCTTTTTATTGCGGTAGTGATAATAACAAAATGGAAACGTAAACAGTACATAACTGAGATATGCTTGCCTGCCACGCACGATATATTTTCTCTTGTACATGACTAGCAGAATACCCGTGCTTCGCTACGGAGTTTCACGTTGTATGTAATGAAAATGTTAGTTTAATTAATAAAGTTTAATTAAAATAGGCTTCTTAAAAATAAATAGCTGTTGCCCACAACTTCGTTCGCGTGGTCTTCAATTTAATGCGATAATATATTTAGAACAGAATCTATTCTATTGGGTTGCCATAGTAACCAGATCTAATAGTTTTTTAAGACCGCAAAGGACCCCCCAGAGGATCGTATCGAAAAAAACACCTGTCCTATGTTGGTTCTCCCGTTGCGTAAAATATTTGTGCCAAGTTTGGTTGAAATCGGTCCAATGGTTTAGGTGGAGACGTGGAAGACCCCAAAGGATCGTATCGAAAAAAACTCTTGTCCTATGTTGGTTCTCCCTTTGCGTAAAATATTTGTGCCAAGTTTGGTTGAAATCGGTACAGTGGTTTAGGAGGAGATGTGGAAGAAACCTTCGCGGACGTGCGCACAACAACTCACCGAAGTTTCATCGCAATCGGATGAACGGTATAGGAACGCATACGGGACAAACAAAGAAACATTCATTTTTGTATATAAAGATGTAAACTATACCACTTACTTGACATAAACCGTGATAGCTAAGCTAATGTACAACATATATGTATTAATTATACACATAAATGTTCCTCGATAGACACTTTATCTATTGGCGAAAACTTGAATAAAATCCGTTCAGTACTTCCTGAGATTAGCGATTTCAAACACAGAGAGAAAACGGACCGACTTTACTTTATACTATGTACAGATTTACATTAAAATGAAAAAATTATAATTTTATTGCCTGGCAACAAAATTATTTTATTTTTAACAATTACCATTGTTTGAAAAAGTTTAAATGAATTTTCAAGTACTTTACTCTTGTTAAAACGTAAAAGGTTGCAGGTAAACTACCCCTTCCCCTTAACCGATCTTCACCAAAATCGAAAGGCCTTGAGTCCTCTACAATTCAGTGACGTATGCAAAAGTATTTGATTCTGTTTGAATTTGTGGCAGTTATCGTTTGCCATAGAAAATACGCTTGATAAAAAAACGTTGCCGGTAAACTACCCCTTCCCCTCAACCGATCTTCACCAAAAACAATAAGTCTTGAGTACTCTACAAATCACGGCTGTATGCAAAACTTTATTTGATTCTGTTTGAATTTGAGGCTGTTATCGTTTGCCATAGAAAATACCCTTGATAAACAAATGTTGCAGGTAAACTACCCCTTTCCCTTAACCGATCTTCACCAAAAACAATAGGTCTTGAGAAATCTGCAATTTAGGGCTGTATGCAAATAATCTTTTGATTCTGTTTGAATTTGCGGCTGTTATCGTTTGCCAAAAAAAAAATTTCCCTTGATAAAAAAAAACTGTTGCCGGTAAACTACCCCTTTCCCTCAACCGATCTTCACCAAAAACAATAGGTCGTGAGTACTCTACAAATCAGGGCTGTATGCAAAAAATTATTTGATTCTGTTTGAATTTGCGGCAGTTATTGTTTGCCATAAAAAAAATCTACACACAGACAGACAGACAGACAGACACACAGACACATACACAGACACTTTTCGGAAAACGACTTTTTTTCATGTTTTGAGTGTAGTACAATCAGAATTTGCAATAATCTCGAACACGATTTTTTTTGCCATCACCATACTTCCATTTCCTTAAGGAATATGGAAGTAAAATGGGTTGTATAATTATAAATCATAAATATTCTTAAAGTAAATATTATTTTTATTAAACTATTAATAGCAACCATTTAATTTTTATTTGGTCAAGTTAATAAAATTTTCTAGATGAGTTGATATGAGTTTAAATTTTAATAACGATTCGAAGTCAGACACCTATGCAATATAAAAGAATTTTATAATTTTGTCATTATATATGTTTAGATATTTAAGACTATATGTAATTAATGTGTGATGAATAGCAAAGATATGTTATGTTTTCAGAGTGTAACTTTACAAAAGAGAATATTTTTAATTTTCTAATTTCAAATTTTAATAATCAATAATTAATTTTCTTTGCAATGTTTAATAAACCGTTGATTGATTCGTTTACAATGTTTTTATTAATTATTTGATGTCATCAACGTCTCATTCCTCTATTTAAAAATAAGTTTATTGTGCAACCACATATACTTAACGCAACGACCACACAAAATTCCTACGACCTAGCCGGTGTTTAACACTATACAGTTGCGTTAGGTACATGCACAAAAGGGTATACATTTTAAAATACTTGTACCGTTGCAGTATACTATAAGAAGGAGGAGAAGAGGAGTTTAACAGAAACTGAGTTAAAAACGTTGCGGAAAAAGCCTTCTTGAATGTATTTGCAATTCACAGACTGGCACTGCAAGACTGGCAAATGTGGTAAAAACAAATTGTTGAACGTCTACATGCAGGTGGATTCGAGATTGCAGAATTAATCAGAATTTGTCAAGGAACTACTCTTGAATGAATCAACATGTAAGAAAGAAAATTTCTTAAGTGTTAGCTACGAAATGAGTTACAGACAATAAAACAGGTGCACGAAACGTTAACACATTGGATTAAGGAAGTAAAGATGACCGAAAACTCGTTATCATCAGATGAAGGATGGAAACAGGAATAATGTCGGTGCTGATGCCAGAAGAAGTGATGCAAAATGTAATAGTGATTGTCAATAAGAAAACCTTATTTGAGAAATTATCTCTTCTGAGATAGGTGTGGCCACCTAAGGTGGAATATTCACGATAAAAAAGACCAAAGGGTTTATATTCCCTTTTGGTTCAAACGAGATAAGAAGGAAGTTATGTTACTTGTACCGAAGTTACTTAGCAATATCGTACTTGATAATGCTCGTGTAATGAAACACGATAACGTACTTTTAATGGTTATCGAAAAAAATTTACAAATACAAAATTTACCAAAAAATCAAACAAAATACAAATAATCAGAAAATAAACGCCCGCACACACACACACACACACACACACACACACACACACACACACACACACACACACACACACACACACACACACAGAATTGAGAAACACAGACTTTTATTATATATTGTAGCATGACAGATATTCCACCAATAATTAATTCATTTAAGATCATAAAAAATAATTACATTACATATTGTAACGTGATAGATAAAGGCATAATAATGAATGGCATTTGATCATTAGAATAATAAAATTATAACATTTAAATCTGGAAGAAAGCATTCAGTTTAATATAAAAAATTAATTCATAGCAACTGTGGACAGCAATCATTATTATTTAAAAAATACAAGTTCAAATAAAATGAGTTACTAGTGATGAGTCATCCAAAAGCAGTCTAATAACCCAAGGTTTTCAAATTATAACCCAGGAAGGTAAAAAGTAAATAACAAAGCAACACAGAATATGACCAAACCCACAACGAGGAAATATAAATGGAAAAGAAACCCTGAATAAGCCAAGATCAACCAATACAGGTGATGTATTTCTAAAATTACGAAGAAGATGAAGAAATCCCAAGAAACCTGAAGAAGATGAAGAAATCCCAAGAAACCCGATGGCATCAAGAAGAAGATGGAGAAGATACCAGTCCCAGAAGACAGAAGAAAAGAAGACAGAAGAAAGAAGAAGAAGGCGGCATCCTGAGGAAGATGTCATGCTCTTATAAAAGACACCCAAATCCCCATATCCCAAAATAAATAGTAAAATACTAATAAAAGTATAACGAAATAGTAATGGACAATAACAACATGTACATAAAATTAAGAGAGAAAAGTGTGTAAAGTAAGAGTTGCCAGTGAACCAAGATGAAACAATAATATAGTACCCAAGGAACAAATCTCCATTGTAAAACACTAACCAATTTATTACGTTAATAAGACTACACAACCATGTAGAAATAACGAAATAAAAGTGTAAAGTGAACCAGTGCTAGTTTTAGGTATTATAGAAAATAAACCTTGTGTTTCATTCTTGGCAATCACAAACATTGAATACAATGAAATATGCAACTTTCAGTGACTTAAAGGTTGTACCATGTGAATATGTTATTTTGAATAATAACAAGATATAAATCTGTTTAAAGTGACATTTTGTTTTATATAGAATGAGAAAAAACAGATTTAATTATACTATGACAGGGTACAATTCCCCAAATACAATATTTAAAAGACAGTGTAAAAACTGTATAATCCAACTTAGTATAGTAGTTAGCAAATAAGAATATAGATATAAGGTTCTTGTAAATATAGGATAAGGATTTTTAAAATGTATTAGATATAAGGTCATTTATTTAAATTTACAACAACTAAGATCAGAACTGTAAATATAATTATTACTTGTGTTAATAGTAAGAAGTAATTAAGATGTTAGTTGGTAAAAAACCTCTTTTGTGAATAATAATCCTATATTAGTGATAAGTATTTGATTGTAAAAAATGTCTGAATGTTGAAGACAACCATTTATTTGAAAATATTCCTTATTTGTTTAACTGTTCATTGTATTGTAACCAATACTAATTATTGTTGTGTTATTTGAAAAAATGTTTAGTTTATAGACAGAGAGGGTATCACACATCATTTATTGTTTGTAAAAATATTTTGTAAGAAAAAACTTGTTAGAAAATCTAGGCCAAAGAATGAAAACCAAACTTCATCAAAACAGAGAAACTAATCATTTAAATGCAATTAAACAAAAGGGATTTAGATAAAATAAACCTGAGATGAAGCCATATAATTACACATACCACTTAGAAAGATTTTATAAAATTATATTCAGAATTATAAATAAAAATGAAAATGACAAAACTCAGAAATTTGGAGAGGGGAGTCATATATTCCAAAATAATAATTTAGAATTTAACCAATTCAATTAATTACAAGAAAATAAGGGAATATAAACCTTTTAATACAATATGAGATTATTAATAATAAATATAACTGAAAAAATAGCTGAAAAATATAACTGAAAAATGGCTGAATTTGCATAATGACAGGAAGTTAATTTTTAATTTTTCACTAAATACAAAATGAAAGTAAAATTACTAATTTTGGACAGAAAACATTATAAAACGGCATTATTCAATCTTAAAATACGCCGAATGAACTGAAGGATTAATTTATATAACATCTAGCAAATAAAATTGATAAAGAACCAAAGTTTAGGCAGTTATATACTGTATTTGGAAATATGCAAGGGATGCAAAATTATATTTGAACAATGTTAAGAATAATATTATATTGGCTAAGAGTTTAGTCGAAACTGGAGGAAATAAGATAGTTGATTATTGGAATTTGTACGGTGAACTTGACGAGCGGATTATAACCGAGCTAACCTAACTAAAAACGGTAATGGCGAGTCAGTGAACTAGACGTTTTTGTAAAATCGCGAGTGTCGAATAAAACAATTTCGGAACGTCGACATAGTGACAGAGGCTATTATCAAAGATTAAATAACACTGGACAGCACATAACTACACCGAAAAACACTATTAAATACAAGAAAACAGTATACCACATAACCATACATTAGTGCCTGAATCATAAAAAGTGAACGAACTTATACATACACAGATATACAAAATACAACACAGAAACTTCACTCAAGACACTACACAACATCAGAAGGAAGATTTGCAGACACCAGGACGTAAATACTACCAGAAAATATCTTATTTGGAACGTCGCATATACGAAGGACATTTTGACCGACTTGACGGCAGCCATTTGCATTCGTCGTTAACAACGCCTTCTTGTTCCCGTCAGCTGTGTTGGTGACAACAAATTATTTTATTTCAATTTATTATTCAATGTATGTACCTAGTATTAGTAATTAACTTGTTGTAACGTTATACTTTTTAAATATTGGCCCGATTTCTCTGACTTTGATAATAATTAGCTGTTTAAAGAACCCTGTTGAATTTTATATATCAAACCTTTTAACTGTTTCGATACCCTGAGAGTCGATATTATAATCGAAAAGAGTCTATATTTCAATTATTTAATAAAACATTAATACTTTTCACCACAAAATAGTTCTTTCTTTCATTAATATTACAAATTACCATTAATATAATTTTAAATAATAAACTACCAGGATTTTACCACATACAAAGGAAGATAACCTCCAAAACGAAAAAGTAAACAAGTATCGATTGTCCTGGAGACAATCTTATGAGTGGTTGTAGTTTATTAGAAAATACAAGAACCTCAATAAAATTTCTTAGAGGATTGATACACGTTTTAAAACTTCGCAAAACAACATTAATTAATTGATTTTAATTAATTAATTAATAAAAAGAAAATTTTTTTTAATTATAAATTTTGTTAAAACAATTTTTTTTAATTTTCTTCAACAAGCAACAATTTTTGTTTTAAAACATTTTGGTGAAACTACACGTATATCTCTTCAACAGCATAACGCTATTTGACAGTTTTTGCTACATTTGGGACTCGACCAACTGGGAAACTTAAGGAAGTGTTTCAGACCAGTAAGACTTCGAGAGCCACACCAATTATTAAACAAACACAGAGGATTTTATTATTTTATTACAATATACTAAAAGAATATCGAATGAAATTCAATTACTTCAAAGGAAAAAACCACAATACAAGAAAAACAATCATTAAATTATAAAAAATACAACCATAAAAGTCAAAGAAAGAATTAAAGAAAACTCATATTAAACAACCAGGAGATTACCCAGGAGATTAGGAGCAGTAAATAAACAAGATACCCCAAAATCAAGAAAAAAGAATAAGATTAGGAGAAGTGAAAAACAAAATACCCCAAACACAAGGAAAAAGAAGAGTAAGGTTTATTATCAGGAGATAAACAATACCCTGAAACCAAGAAAGAAGAGTAAAGTCAGTATCAGAAAATAAAGAAGATACTCCGAACCAACCATCAGTCAAGATAACACTTAGTACCTTGTATTACCCAAGAGTGAACACAAGAAGGAAGACGAGAAGAAAGGAAGAAATAGAATGGAAGAAACACCATAAAAAACCTATTATTAACTACCATTTACCCCAAACCAATAGATACAATTAAAGAAGTATAACATCCCGAAACCGTATAAATTGTAATTATTAATAAACAAAAGTGTTGTATAGTATGATAAGAGGTGCACCAACTAAAGTTATTATGTGATAAAAAATAAACAAATCTTCACAGTCCATGATGACTAAAGGTCTGGTCTGAGATAATAAGACTCAATATGTCAGAACCACCAGGGAAAGTGTACTAGTGTAAGTGTTTTGAAATATAATAAACTTAAAGTTGTAGTGTTACTATAACTTAAACTATATGCTATAAAACAACTTTTATATTTGATAATTAACAAATCATGAAATAATAAAATGGAAGGTATTTCAAATATTTTATTATTTTAGGTCACTTTGTTATCTCAAGACATTTGTAGGAATGACAATAACTAAAGTGTGGGTGGAAATGTTTACTATATAAGGGGATGTTAAATAATAGTGGTAATATCAGAAAGGACTGGTAATAGTTTAAGTATTAATAGAGTTAAAACGTTTAAATGGCTAATATTGTTCAAAGCCATGAACTCCATATTTTTGAAAGAGTTCTTATACAATAAGATTTATATGTTTAGAATAAGTTATATTAGTTAAATCACAGGATACATCCAAATTAAAATGTTTCAGTATGTATGCTGTATTAATTAACAAAATGAGTTAAATGTATGTTAAATACAATTTCAGCAAACATATCCAACTTTACAGAATGCTGAGTGATGTTAATTATTATTTTTATAACAGTAGCATGAATTAGATGCTACACATCTCAATAAGTTTGTAAACAATTTTATTTTATGTCATGATAACTATTAAGAGTCAAAGGAGGAGTAGAAGTAAATTTATTTGAAAAAACCATACATGTAAAATACTAAACTCTAGGCCAAATAATGAATTCATAAAAATCAATATAAACCAGTTAATTCACTAATGAATCATGTAAACTGACAAGATTTAGGTAAGGTAGATCAATTAACAACTACTGTAAATGAACCTATGATTTAAAAGGGTAATATAGAAAAATACCTTACATTATTGAAAATTTTTGAAATGTGTAAATTAACTATTTTTAAAGAGGAATGTTAAATTCAGAAATTATCACTAAAAAACAGTTCAAATGTTAAGTGTATATGTAATTAAGGAAAAGAAAGGCTTTATGACCATTTGAAATTTATTATAATTATATTAATAACACTTAAAATGGCAGTAAAAGTATAGGAAGGCGGAAACCAAGTTTTGGGCCTAGATTTCCAAACAGACAGAAATTTGGTAATTTTAACAAAAATCTCAACAAATATGGACTATGACATATCAAATTAAACAGAATGAGATAAATAAACCAATTATATGGTTAATAGTTCATGAAAGCGAATAATAAACTAAAATTATTCCATATATAATGTAATTTGTAATCATGTATATGGGAAGTAACAATTATTTTAACAATACTTTTCCAATATTAACTTGGCAAGATTTTTACTAAAGTGGAGGAAGTTAGTTAGTTCTTTGTTAACGATCAAACTGAACAGTCTATGCGGAATTGCGTTCTTTAAAACCGTATAATGAAGTGCTAAGGTTAAAGAAAAAATTCTGTGAGAAACGAGAGTTACTTAAATAAACACTTTTTCAGTCAAAACATATAAAAACTTCAACGACAACAGTGAAAACGAACACCACACTACATAATACCAGTGAATTAAAACATTAAAACTACATATTAGTAATAATTCAAGATACCACAGAATAACCATTTTTTGCGTAACGAACAGACATAAGTGAACACCTCTAATATAAAACAATTAACACCAGTGGACACTGAACACTCATCCAGACTACCCCAAACAACATACTAGACAGTTTACACAAGTTCGGGGATCTTTAAAACAATTATAAAGTTAATTTTATTGTGAGATTTGCTCGCGACGAATATTACAATAACCTCGTCGATTTAGCTGGCCGCCATGATGGAAAAACGATGCAATGCCACCAACATCGACTGACTTCACAGCCTACAACTGGCTGTAGTAGTCAACTATATTAAACATTTTCTATATTTTTATTCACAATTGTTAGATACTAGTTATTTCAAATTATTTATTGTAAATGTTATACTTTCTCGTCCTGCCCTTCTCTGACTATTATAAATAATCGCTCCAAGAACCTTTTATAATAATTATATGAATTATTTAACCTGTATTAACATATCGATTTATCCCCGAGACGGAGTCGACAATTGCTCGAAATCGATTTAATATCGATTATTACCAATGAATGTTAATAAATCAATTCATTTCAATTGTGTGGAGTAGAAAATTATTTCACATTGTAATTTAAGGTGTTAATTAAGCACGAGACTTCCTGAAAGAAGAAAATATTAACGAAAGGTGAGATACTGGAGCAGCACGGAAAGTCGTTAATCGATTGCTGACAGGAGTTAATCTGATTAACTCCGGATTTTGTTAATATCTTCCAGAAGTGCGAACTAACAAAAAATACCTTAACAAATTTTAGAAATTTGTTTAAAACAATAAAACAGAATTAATTACAAATTATATACACCATAAACAAACATAAAATTTTTTTTCAGAAAAATTTTTTTTTAAACAAAAATTTTCTCTTTCTTTCTCTTTATTTGTAACTACAGTTTACAGGTCTGGTTACCAATTGGCGCTCGCAACAGTGGGGCTTAAAAGAGTCGAACAGCGGCTAGTTACCGATCGACACTACCCACAGCGGAGCGAAAAGTTGAAGAGCGTTAAGGTTTTAAACGAACCTCTTATCATTTATTTGTACGACGGTTACAAATTGGCGTCCAACTAGAGGGCTTAATAATTTAAGCCTGGCAGCGTTTATATAATAGAAAAAGGAGACAGAATGCAAAGACGAGCTACTTCGAAGAAGAGGGCGGCAGAGGCCGAAAAGGAAGTTTACATGTGGGATAAGGAGGCAACACCCGTTGAGGATCCAGAAGTGCTAGTGACCCCGGTGAAACCGAAACAAACCACACCACCAGAGGAACAACATGAAGTACCAACACAGACCGAGGAGGTTACATTTCGGGAAAACCTAATGAAAATGATAATGGAGATAAATAAAAACATAGAATCCACGAAGGAGGATAACAAATCAATGAGTAAGAAGATGGATGACAACAACCAGTCCACTAAGGAAGATTTGAATGGAATAAACAAAAACATGGACATACCAATAAGAGGATTGAAGAAACCAGTAAGAATTTGAACAAGAAGATGGAAGATATGAAGGAGGACAACCAATCTTTGAGTAAGAAGATGGAAAAGAAAATGGAAGAAAATAATAAGAATCTGGAAGAGAAGATGGAAGAAAACCGTAAGAAGATGGAAAGTGATAACCAACAATTGAAGAAGGAATTAAGGGAAAATAACAAGAAAATGGAAGAGACAATGGGGGAGAGGTTGGAAGAATTGAGAGAGGATAACCAACTACTGAGAGAAGAGCTAAGGGAAGTCAACCAAGAGAATATGAACAAGTTAGACGAGAGGATCGAGTTAGCGAAAGAAGAGTTGAATAGGAAAATAACAGACACTAAGAAATCCATCGTCAAAAAGTTGGAACAGGAAGTAATTGTGGTAAATCAACAGATTAGGGAAGTGGACGAAAGATGTCGTCAGACGAAAAGTGAAGTACTGGAAGTCCGGGAGGTAATAAATAAAGAAATTACCCAGGTCAAGGAACACCAGAAAACTAAACTGGAGGAAAACAAAAATTTTGCACAGGAAGAAATAAATAAAGTGCGAACACATGTCACCGAAAGGTGCGACGGTGTGGAAGCCGCTATGACCAACATCACGGGACAAGTGCGACAGAGTCAGGAGGAAATAGAGATAATCAGAAACCGACCAACTGGCTACAATAATTTCCCCATGTCTGAAAATCGGGAATGGCTAAACTTTAGGCACTATAAGCGAAAGCCAATGGAGTTCTTGGCCCGCATTGAAGAATACATGGACAAGCACAGAGGAAACTGATGGGTCCAGAACCGGGAACTTTTAGAGTCTTTTCGGGAGGTGAACGACCATTGGTGGATGACCAACCGAAGCGACATCGAGAGCTACCAACAATTTAAAAGCCTCTTCAAGGCTAAGTATTGGTCGGAAACGACCCAAAACCTAATACGGGATAACATATGCCACGGCCATTATAAACAGCAAAACGGTAGTTTCATGACGGCGTATTTCCTCGCCAAGGTATGTATGGCCAAATATTTAGAACCGGCCATACCTGAGGAATGCCTGATCAACAAACTATCGTACCATTATGACGAGGAAGTAATTCGAGCGAGGAGAGGCAGCCAAATTAAAACAACTCAGGCCATGACCGAACTCCTCGAGAACTACGAGAACGAAGAGTACTACCGACAAAGCCGGAGAAGAAACGATCGGCCCGAACCTAGGACGTATCCAAATAACAACCAGGGTACTACCAACACCAACACGGGATACCAAGGAAGCCGGGCATACCCACAGAACAACAACTTTAATAACACAAATAATAGTAATAATAACACGGTTCCAAATCATACGAACCCGAATCGACCCAATAATGGTTATCAGGGTAACCGAAATCAATACCCTCCAAACCCTAATAGTCAGAGAAGCCCCAATTATGGTAACGATCGTTACTATAACAATAACAATCGTGGTAGTCCACCAAATGGTAATCCCAATAATAATAGGTTTTCTCGACCACGTGTGAACTTCATTCGAGCAGAAGATGGTCGCCAACGGAGGTACTACAACCAGAGAAGAAACAGCTATCATGAGTATGAAGATAGGCGGAGGAGCCGAGAACGAGATCAACCAAGGTACTATCCTGCGAGACGGAACCAGTTTGGACAATACTGAACGGCTGACCAACAGCGAACGACCGGTAGATCACAGAACAGAGCGGCAGGGGCCCACTCTAAGCATCCCAAATGATGCTTCCACAAGTACGACACAACATAATAATGATGTCGAGCCTTTAAAGGGCGAAGGCAGTAATAAATCGCCAGAACCCGTTACTGCTCCTAAACACTGGGTATTATAATAATGAGTTGAATAAAACATATAATAATAATCGTATCACTATAATAGGGTGTAACTACCTCAAGAACATCCGACATGAACTATTGGAAGAGGACGACAATAGTCCCACCAATAACAATAATAATGAAATCCTACATGTAAATGCGGAGGTAGAAGGAATCCCCGCTAATTTGATGATCGATACTGGTTCCAACGTATCAATTATAAGTACAACTGAGTTGGAGAGAATACAGAGAGAGTGCGGAAGAACTTTACCGACGTTGCCATTAAACAATATTATTTTATTAGGTGCAACCGGCCGACAAAATAAAACAATACGAAGGCAAGTCTCCGCCAGTGTGATGAGCTGCGGTATAGCTATAGAAATGGAATTCTTGGTGGCGAGCGGGTTGCCGTTTAATATATTGGTCGGGTGTGATGTGCTCAGGCGGAATTCCGCCATAATTGATTTGCGAACCGAAAAATTGTCTCTATTTACCAACGGACACACTTGGACGGCTAACTTGGTTGGTAGTGACCAAGTAATTCCTGATAGTATCCACCAACAAATTCGTAAGATTAACTATATACATCCCACATCTATTATTGAACAGAAGGTAGACGATAACTCAAATGAAGACTTATGGTCCCAAAAAATCCAGGAGATCAGGGATTTCCGGAGCGGTATAACCGGAGAGAAATTACCACTATACTAAGCGAATAAATTAATTGAAATATACGAAAAATATAAATCAGTCTTTTCTGACGAGCCCGGTAAAGTAAAAAATTTCCAGTGTACTCTACAGTTCCGAGACGCAGTGGACTTTAACCGGAAGTCTTACCCCATCGCGCAATCACGAAAGGAAGCAGTAAGAGCTGAAATAAAACAGATGATTAACCGTGACATAATAGAGAGTAGCCAATCCCCATACACAAGTCCTATCGTGGCTATTCCTAAGAAAAACGGACAAGTCCGTTTGTGCCTAGATGCGCGGGAGATTAATAAGATGATTATTAATGACAGGACTTCGCCCGGTGAGATTGAAGAGATTTTGAAACGGTTCCACGGTACCAAGTACTTTAGTACCTGGGACACGGTGTGCGGGTACTGGCAGGTGGAATTACATCCACAGAGTCGCCAGTATCTGGCCTTTATATTCGAAGGGCGGAACTACCAGTTTAAGAGGTTGCCTTTCGGACTGGTAAATTCAGTCGCAGTCTTTGTACACTGCATGGACCAGATACTTGGCCAAGAAGCACTACAGTTCACCACCGTGTACGTTGATGACTTGCTAGTGTCCTCAGAAACTTGGGAGGAACACTGCTACCGTGTGGAACACGTACTAAAGAAATTGGCGGCGAATAACATCACGCTAAAGCTAGAGAAATCTCACTTTATCGCCAAGGATTATGAAACTGGTCTAAATGTTGGAAAATAATACTTGCAAGTCGACAATACTTGCTCACAGTACGCAAAGGTATATCATACGCGCTATGGTTACGTTTATCGTATACACAGATTGCTGACCTCAGGAGACGTTGCTTGCGCTCGCGTCGCATGGCGACCAGAAACAGACGGAGAAACGCGAATGCAGCAGCCGAAGAGCAAGAAGAATATCGGCTCGCTAGAAAAAGACCGAAGGAGGCCAGCAACAGAAGCAAGCGGCTCAAGTGGGAGATCCTCAGGAGTTATCTAGATTTTGATCCCTGGGGTCTGGGGTACAGGCTTGTAATGAGTAGGCTTGGAGCCCGGCCACGTAGCCCAAGGATGGATGAAAATCAGATGCGCTTCATCGTGGACGGTCTGTTTCCTCGTCACCCACTGAGGGATCGAGAGGAGTATCCAGGCCCATTGGAAGACGTCCCGATTTTCAGTGAGGACGAGCTATCACTAGCTGCTAGCTCCCTGCGCAACAAGAAGGCGCCAGGGCCGGATGGTATACTTGCGGAAGTGCTGAGGTGGTCGCTAGATCTTGCCTCCAGGTGCTACTTAATATGTACAACCGCTGCCTCAAAGATGGAGTCTTCCCGAAGAGGTGGAAGATCCAGAGACTAGTCTTAGTCAGCAAAGGGAAGGGCGATCCGAATTCCCCGTCGGCATACAGACCTCTTTGTATTCTGGACACGGCGGGGAAACTACTGGAATGTTTACTCAGGCCTCGCCTAGTAGCGGCTATTCGGGATGCGGAAGATCTGTCAGCGAGGCAGTACGGGTTCAGAACGGCCAGATCCACCATTGGAGCCAAATAAGAGATCTTGAATATCGTCCAGGTGGCCCAGCGGGGTAATCACATCTCCAGAAGGACGGTGCTACTCGCTACACTGGACGTACGCAACGTCTTTAATTCGGCCAGGTGGACAGACTTGCTAGCGGCTTTGGAGGACGTCTTTCAAGCGCCGGACTACCTGCTCCGGATAATACGAAGTTACCTGAGGGACAGGGAGCTCCGGTGCGACACAGCCCATGGGCCACGCAGCAGTGAAATAACAGGAGGCGTAGCTCAGGGTTCTATCTTGGGCCCCGACCTGTGGAATGCATTCTATGATGGAATCCTCCGGATGGAGATGCCAGATGGTACCATATGCTGATGACGTGGCTGCCGTGATCACCCCGAGAGACCCAGATGAGGCGCAGCGCATGCTGAACCAGGTCATGAGCAGGGTCCGCACCTGGATGAAAGAACACGGTCTGAGCCTTGCGACGGAGAAGACAGAGATTGTGCTGCTCACTCGACGACGTATACGATGTATACCCACAATCACGCAGTTCGTGCTGGGGGAAAAGGCGATAACATCAAAGCCAGCGGTGAAGTATCTAGGGGTGGACCCGGATACTAAGCTCTCCTATTGGGAGTAAATCCGATGTTCCTCGGAGAAAACCGTTAAGATCGTTGCTGCGCTGAGCAGGCTAATGGCAAATGTCGGAGGCCCAGTTGCGGGAAGACGGCGACTGCTGATGTCGGTGACCAACTCGATTCTCTTCTACGAATGCGAGGTCTGGGCCGACGCACTGAAGCAATAAAAATACCGCAAGCAGATGGCCGCGGTACAACGAAGAGGAGCACTTCGAATTGCAAGCTCCTACAGAACGGTGTCGGAACCAGCAGTGTTGGTCGTCGCTGGAGTAATGCCAACAGATCTGATGGCTGAGGAGAGGAGGAGAGTCTACAAGACCAAGGAAGACTTGGGGATCGTAGAAGTAGGAACAGTGGCCAGGGCACACTCCATGCGGTGCTGGCAACTACGATGGGAGCAGGAGAGTTGAGCTAGGTGGACGGCGAGGTTGATTGGGAACCTCCCTGAATGGGTGGACAGAACGCACGGCAAGGTAGATTATTACCTTACTCAATTCCTGACAGGGCATGGTTATTTCTGTGCATACCTGCGAAGGATGGGTAAGATGGAGGATCTGTCGTACGTGTACGGCGACTCAGACTCTGATGACGCTCATCACACTTTCTTCGAGTGTCAACGGTGGGTGCTGGAGAGGCGAGGACTGGAATCGGAGATTGGCCCCATGACGCCTGATAACATCATAGGCGTCACGCTAAACAGCAAAGAGAACTGGGACATGGTTGTGACCTTCGTGAGGATGGTCCTACGGCAGAAGAAGCCTGAACTGGACCCTCTCACAAGTCTATGATATAGACAAAGCTGTAGGAGCCTACTAGGCGCAATACGAGGTGCCACCCTGAAGCCATACGAATAGATGTTCCAGGGGGGTTCCCTGCCTGTAAAGTGGAGGTTTTTTGGTAGGTGCGAGTCCCACACACCGGGAGACCAGTCGGGTGTCTCCTGATGGTGCATAATGCATTTTCCTCCCCCGCAAAAAAAAATCGTATACACACACACACACACATACTGATACCTATATGCAGTGTGTCGTAAAACAACACATTTTAAAATTACTTTTAAAGTTTCAAATTGTGAAACGACATGATCGTGTTGTTACGAAATAGAAAAGTTGTCACTTTGAAATAAAAAGCTTTGTCTGGTATAAAATTAATTGGAAGTTTTCAGCAGATTATGACATCCCACAGGTACGATTGAATACGGAAATAAATGTAAGCCGATTATATGCTTTCTATTAGACTAACAGAGAAGGGTAAATTGGCGCTTTATCTGCTACCCTGTTAGACACGATTTATTTTAATAACAAAATACGAATTTCTGTGGATGTGTACGCCAGTTAGTTTTGTTTAAGAGAAACATGCAGAGAGAAGGAGAAGCAGAAAGACTGAAAAAGATGGTGAGAGAGAGAGAGAGAGAGAGAGAGAGAGAGAGAGAGAGAGAGAGAGAGAGAGAGAGAGAGATTCTAACACACAGCTGATCTGCTCAATTATTTTTACAAAATGATTCTTCTGGTCAAGTAGGCCGTCGGTTGTTTACTGTTGGGTTTGCAGAAACACATGACTATCTATACCCTTTAATTGTTTGCGTCTGTTAACCACTTTAATTTTTAATTTTATAACCGTCAACTGGATAGCTCAGTCTCTAGCATTTTATCTCTGGATTATCTTACTCTGACTCAGGAGACTCTAAACAATACTTGAGACTGTGGAAATAACCTTCTGAAGAAGAAACGGAGAGTAAGCCTGCATATGGAATCAAATAGCTTAGTTGGTTTTAAACGTAGCGAAGGGGAGAAATTGACGCGCGCTGACCGGCAGAGGTGACGTCAGAGCGACATGCCGCCGCCTGTGTATCAGTCTGTGTGTTTGTGTGTATATGTACATGTCTAAACGACAGACAGGTTGAAATATGCAAACGAGGGTGGAAGATTTTACACAGTTTTTTAAGTACTGAACGAGAACCAGAAGTCACACGAATCAGCGACATATGTAAAAACATAGCTGACGCCTGGCGCTTCAGTTTGGCGTTAAGTGGTCATTAATCGTGGGAACCGTTCAGCCACCGTGTGAAATTTTGCCATAACTGCCATAATTTACACACCTTAACATTCATAATTTGCATAAACAAAGTTTAATATTATACCGAACGATTGGTGAAATAATATTTATAAAAAAGTGTGCGCTTCATAGAAAGACGCGTAGGTTGAAAGTAACAATTAAATCGACGCGCCGACCTGTTCAATGTTGTCAAAACAGTTTCCAACAGGAATTTCAACGACGGCAGCAGTAAAAAATTTCAGCGAGCGACACACTCTTCCTCAGATGAACTCACTTTGACACGTAAGATCCACGCATCTCGTAACCGCGAATTTTACAAAATCATGTAAGGTTTTTAAACAGTATTCAATAACGTGAAGTACGATGGAACCGGCATTACGTCGGTGCAAGTATTAATGAACACGAGTGATTTTAAAAAGACTATACTAACGAATCTACGAGAGTTGTAACTACGATGAAATTCGAGAAGACTACATAGAACTGCTAGACATCTACGAGGGACAAGATAAGAAGAGGAGAGGAACTAGAACAAGAAGACGAGAGGACGCAGGGACAGCACATGCAGCTACATCCAGCCGTAACATTATCACGACCAGAGGTCCACGTCAGAACTCAGCTTCCAGGAGACGGAGCGAGGAATTCCAACGACGCAGAGACAGAGAAGGTGATACCGAAGAGAATCAACAAACTCGAGAGTCCAGATGACGGTAAACACAAAGTTAAATGGTTGCAGAAAAATGCAGGTGAAGTCAGACATTTATTTAATATTATAAATGACCCTGAGGTCTATCGAAAAAAGCTCTGGTTTCCATATAAAAGTTTACAAAGTACATTAGTATATTTTTAAATTTTCATTATGAATAAATAAATGTTCAAAGTACGCGTATAATTGATAATAGAGAATATAACTGTAGTAATCTCATAAATAAATGGTCAAGGAAGAACCATATTTTTATTATATTTTGTAATTGATTAGATAATTAAATTCAAATATGAGAGTTACGTAATTAGACGATTGTTAATTAATTGAGACATTAAATAGTAGAATCAATTAAAGTAACAAATGTTCTCTATTAATATTTCAATAAATATTTAATTAATTAAAAGTTTTTATTAAGTGGTATAGCCTATATTAAAAACCACACTTGCAAAGACAAGAAGAATATTAAATTGTATACGTATTAATCACGTTTTATAACAATTATATGTGTTATATATTATACGCGTATGTCTGTGTAATATTTCAGGTCATATATGATTTATGTATGTGTATACTAAGTCTTAGAAATATAAGAAATAAGATTTAAACACGTTATAATTGCATTATATTCAGATCGAATATAAGGGTTCAAATAATAATTAACCCACACAAAACAATTAATAACATGATAATTTGAATTTTTAAAGAATAAATCAAATGAATATGATTTTATTAAAACAGTCATACTAATTTCGCAACCAGTACTAAATCCTCTGTACTCTTTACTTGTATTAAAGTTATATAACGATATCCACACTCAATCAACGACTAGAGCCTGCGACCCAGCCGGGGAACATCAAGGTAAATACTGCAAAAGAAGAGTATACCTCCGAGACGTGGGTAAGTGCGCACAAATGAGTAAGAGCATATGTGTAAAAGTAAGTGTCTAAAAATAACGTTATAATATATATATATAATGTATTTATTATTTACAAATTCTTTACCTCAAGATGTTTTTTCCATTATTTAGTACATATCTCGGGCATCTTATTGCTCACATCCTCAGCCTTCCTGATTTTATACCTCTTGGAGTATTTGTGTTTTGGTTGGTGTTGTTATGGGGTTCTGTTGGTTTTTGGTATTTTATACTGGTGTTACTGTGTGTGATTGTAGTGTCTATATTACCTTTTTGAGAATTTTCAATGTTGAGTGCTTTCATTACATTAAAATTGTGTCATGTTTTGTATTGATTTGTGTTTGTTCAGGTATTAGTTTTCATTTGTATATTTGTAATTTTCCCATGTGTTCATTACGGTGCCTTACTGTGGTATGTTTTTTATTAGTGTCATGTTGGTTATGCCTGGGAATTCATGTCCAGTGTTTATTGCATGCGTGGAAAAATTTGATTTATATATTTCTGGTTTTGTAAAATATTCTTGAGGTAAATTATCTATAAATATTAAATATTATATATATACGTGTGTGTGTGTGTGTGTGTGTGTGTGTGTGTATGTGTGTATTGCAACGTTACAAGTATTATAAAATAAATCAATACATTTCTGATCATGTACCCAACGCAACTATAAAGTGTTAAACACCGCCCAGGTCGTAGGATTTTTGTGTGTTCGTTGCGTTAAGTATATGTGGTTGCCAACAAACATATTTTTTAATAAGAGGAGTGAGAGGATGATGACATGAAACAATTAATTAAAATATATTAAAAGAATCTTTCAACAATATATTAATATTGCAAAAAATTACTTGATTATTAAAAATTGAAATTATAAAATTTAAAAATATTATATTTCATAAGCTTACACTCTGTAAAACGTAACATAACATTGCTATTCGGCACACATAAGAAAACATATGATGTTAAATATCTAAACATATATGATGAATAAATTATCCAATTACTTTATATTGCATGGGTGTGTGACTTTGACTCATCTTTTAAAATAGCAACTCATTTATAAAATAATATTAACTTTCCCAAATTAAATTTAATTGTTGCTACTAATATTTAAATAAAAAGCAACATTTACTTGAAGAACATTTAAGTTTTCTAATAATATACCCAATTTGTAAAATTTAACAGTAGAAAATTATGATTTTTAACAACAATTTACCGTTACGTCTTTTACTTTAAATATTTACATTTAAGCTTTTAAATCATTACTGTCTCATACTTGGTTCTTTATGAGTTATTTGCACAAAATATAATTGTTTATTTGTCGCCTGCGATTTTACCGTTGCGTGTGTACGTGTGTGTGCGCCTTGATTGACGACAGTGACGATGATGATGATGCTGATGCGTTCTCGATACTCGATGTATTGTATAACAAATATAAATATGTCGTGTGTGTTGTAATATGTCGGGCGTTGCCTCCGCGCACTTTTTGTTACTTACTGATGACTGGATCCTCTGCGGTGATGTAGTCCTGTAAAACAACTTAATCTACTATGTGTTTGTGGGCGCCACTTGGAATCTTTTGTTCCAAGAAAATGTTATTAAAATTAAAATTTTGAATTCTTAGCAGTTGGTTTAATTCTATGAAAAAATGTGAACAAGACAGTTTGTGTTTGAAAACATAAAGTATGTTTAATGATTCTTAAAAAAAAGTCTGAAGGACTAACATTCGTGAAAAAATATAAAATTGCAGAGTTACAAAACAAAATATCAATTATTATTATTATTATAGACAAGTTTTTTCTCCAATCAAGTATCGGCTAACAAATATTTTATTTTTACTCAGTTGAAAAGCATGAGTTTAATATGTGAAAAATCTTTACTCTCAGGACGTGACTCCTTTGAACTACCAAGACAGATCAATAAGATGCTTTACAAAATTTAAGTGATTTGAAGGTGGGTGTGGCATGTGTAGTACAACTGTGTGACAAATGTAACCAGGTAAAAATGACTTTAACTTTGAACAACTCACGTTCCGATGGGTAATTATTCTCGCACTGGACACTTCTCTCGGGTAGTTTTCAATCTCGCCTCTTCGTGTCGACGTTCCTTGTGCACTGAATTTATTTTAAGTCAAAATGCGATTTTTTACAAGTTCCGCACTTTCGTAAAACTGTTTGGCAGTAGATTTTCGCTTGAACCCCGCCGCCGTTGATCAGCTGCTCGCGTTGTTTCTCAAATTGGCCGCCACAGCGCTGATTCCCTTGCAGTTGATAGAAAGGCTTTGTGTATATTACGTTATGGGGAGTTTTTGTCAAGTCAGTTTGTCTTAGCGAATACAGCAGATTTGATTCTCTATTAAAATTTTGGTCCCTCCTGGGCCGCTGATATTCTGGCTGCATGTGTTCTATTAAATGTGCCGTGTTGCTGCTCTATTTCAGCAACACATTGGCGTAGACTCTTGTAGAGGTTAAGTCAGTCTATTTGTCAATGTACGGGAAAAGCCTCTCTTCGTTCTTGTGTCGACTTCTCGCCTTCGGTTTCGCCTCGGTTGCGATGATCAGTGTCATGGGTGATGCGTCTGTTCTGGATTCCAAGCATGAAGTGTTTTTTGGACGAATTTGGTCTTCCTTTTATACTCTGTAAGGCTCATTGTTTTAGCTTTTTGACATGAACTTCTGGTGTATTTGTGTAAAACATCCTTCTAGAAAGTTCGAGAATAATGAAATGGAACACCATGGTACAAATTTAACTTCCGTAGAAGCTTTTAGAACGAAATTTCTTATTCTTCACACTAAATATATTACAAAATTTATTCTGGTATTTGTCAAACAATTTTACATCAGTACTCAAAATTTGCATGCCATTACTACATTTTGATTCTCTGCTTTCAACTGAATCTAATGATACTAATTACGATTGGTTTTTAAATAAATTAACTATAATAAATAACACAATATACAACTCTTACCTTGGAATGTTTCCATACAAATTCAATTTTTGAACAAAAAAAATTGTTGTGAAGCTGTTTTGTTTCTTCTACAACATTAACACATAATATTACCATC
Organism: Magicicada septendecula; assembly: GCA_034769895.1. Taxonomy (NCBI): domain Eukaryota; kingdom Metazoa; phylum Arthropoda; class Insecta; order Hemiptera; family Cicadidae; genus Magicicada; species Magicicada septendecula. The sequence goes on along the minus strand of CM068368.1, from coordinate 389,383,146 downwards.
TTTCTATAACAAAATAAATGACGTTTAACATATATAATATACAAATAGGTTCAATTTTATATGGTCCATGCCTATGGCCTACGTTGTTGTCACTGTTACAATACAATAATTAGTCTTTTTTCTTTAATATATATGGGATTTTTCTAGCATACACTAAGAATTTATTATATTGTCTGTCTTTTGTGATACCTGGTTTATCCTGATACATATTATTTTTATTGTAGGATAACTTAGCATCATATTGGTTTGCCTAAGATGTCCTTTTTCTTTATGTGACAAATCTCACTCTTATAAGTCAAATTCTTTAATAATTGATCTTATTTTCAACTGAGTCTGTTTGTTTTCATGGTACACTAAAGTATTGTACCCTTTTCTTTTATTTTTGTTAATATTTTGTAAACATTTAGTCAAATATGACTATTACTTGTAATGGTTGCTTGGCCTTAGCCATACATGGTATAGGTAAATAGTTTGCTAACTCGACTATTACAGTGTTTAAGTTAGTCAAATATATTAGTATAGTCGCATTATATTATATTTCAACTTTCTCATGCAATTTGGTTGCATTTTGTCAACATTAAATCCATAAATATCACGATATTATAGGCTTACTACATGTTTTTAGACGTATAATGAAGAAATTTGTGTTAGTGTTGAAATCACAATCAGAATGATCAATATTGCATACCACTATATAAATCGGAATAATTTTTATATAGTGGTATGCAATATTGATCATTCTGATTACATGTTTTTAGTTAATACTGTTTTTGGCTATTTTAACTAACTTTTGTTCATTTGACAGCTTTCTTTATTTAAGATAAATTCGTCTACTTGACAATTACATATAGTTTTTATCTCAATTTGATAATAATTAATTTTTACATGAAATCTGAGTGATTGGTCTCAAACCCAACACCTTAATATTTTTTGTCATAACATTTATATATTTTTTATTTTAACTTAGATCCTTTCTAATAATGTATTCAAATCATTTAATACATTTATTTTATTTACATTACATAATATAATAATGGATCATGTCCATTCATTCACAATAAATAATTCTTTATACTCTATTCAGAGTTACAAAACTTAATAATTAATGACTTCATTTTGGTTGTTACTGATATTATTTGTCTCTCTTATAGTATATTATGGGTTTTACACTGTTCTTAATATATATGGGGTTTGAGTCTTAGTCATAGTCTGGTCGTTTTTCATGTTAGTAGTATTAATTATTAGACAATATTACAAAAATTTTTTAGGACTACTTGGGTTCGATACTGTTCACCTCACTTTCCTCTTATGGTAAACTGCTGTGTAAATGATTCCCTTTATGGAACGTTCTGTGACGTTACATATGCCTCTCCGTTAAAATTGATAATTTTGGAAAAACATATTTTTGGTTTTGATGAAATTATTATTTCTATATTAACCTTTTATTAGCTTCTTTATATTTCATTCTTTTATCTTATAATTGAATTCCTGTACTACTCCTTTAATATATTAATCCAACTCAATATTCCTATTTCGTTCTTTGTCGTATCACCTATTCCTTTCCTTTTTACCTTGATGTTAATTATTTAATCTTTGATATAATTCCCTAACAATTCTCTAACTTTTATAGTGGGTTTGGAGTCAGAGTGGCTCGCTATGGCATACATTCTCCGCCCTTCCCTATCTATAACTCCTGAAATCAGATGCAACACATCCCTGTCCAGAAAATAATAATTGCACCTTTGCAACAACTAATAATAATAATAAAAGAATACAATATTCAAAGATCATAGGCTCCTACACATAAATTCCCTTTCTTAAACTCTTCTGATTATTTCACAATTATATTAATATATCATTCTCCGCAGGTAAAATTATCGTTTAAAATCATTCAATGTTAATAGCTATATTTATATTCATCATTACCTCCTTATGTAACACACTGATTCCTTTCTTTTCATTTATCATTTCCTTTTAGTATCAATTATATGACAGTATTTTTCCTTCTTTTCTCCCCCTTAGTAATATCAATTGTTATTTGATTCCTTAATAATTCATTTAACTAATTATATCCTTTCCTTCTTTCCTTTTTCTCCTCCTCTAAGTACGGGTAAGCTGGTAAATATACGTTGACTTGGCTATTGGAAATAAATCTATATTTTATATATATATATTTATTCTTGCCTTTGGTGGAAGGTGTCCTTCTCGTAATATTTATTATGGGTAAGTTGGAAAATTTACGTTAACATGTTTTCATTCATGGTACCTTCTCAACAATGCTATATTTGACTTGGGTTTTTTTTCATGGTACTTACTCACTGATTCTGTATTTGACTTCTGATTTTTAATCATGGTACCTAACAGTGTCTGTTACCTTGTATGTATACTTTTTTGTCTGATAGTATTTGGGTTTATATTTTGTCAACTTGGGTTAATTATTTTTATCATTTCAACTCTTTTTGGTTGTGTGCTCCTTATATTATATCATTATTTATCATTCCCATTCCTCGTTAATTCCCTCTCTTCTCAATGTCCGACTTTTCGTTGTTTAGCTCCTCTACTCCTTCAAATGCCTGGTCTATGACATTTATTCTGGATGATTAATCCATGGCATTACCATCTCACCACATGTTCGGGCCATATCCTTTCTGCATAGCGGAATTCATCCTCTATATTACTTTCATTTCTGGGGTTATTATTTGGTTTTTGGCTGGTTTCTGCCAAGACATGGTTTACCTGAGCTGTTCGGGGTCTTTCGTCATTACTTGCCTGATTATGCTGTAATGAAAAACCCGGATTTTCGAGGACTGTTACCCAAATCTCATTATTATTTTGGTTAGCGTTTGGCTCCTGTTGGTTGTTATTTTCGTTTCTGGGTGGTTCGTTATTCCTACCCTCTGAAAACTGATGACGGTTATTCGCCGTATCACCCTGGTTACCTCGCGTCTGTTGTGTCATATACCCGTAACTTGGTAAATTAGGTGGATATGGTCGTTGATTATCGGCCATCATATAATTTGCCTGGGGTCTATCCTCTTGATTCCTTTTCTTTCTAATTTCTCTTATTGCCTGAGTGTATTTTTCTATAATCTGGCCCATTTGTTCCTCGTAATTTCCCTTCTTTTTGGGATGTATCTTTTTTCTAGGCACGCTTACCTTAAATGTATTATGGCTTATGATTTTCTTTGTAATACACTCATTATTTTTGTCCCTTTTCATTAAGTTCTTTTTATATTCCTTCATATAACTTCTTTCTCTGCGGTCAGTGACCGGGGGGTTAAGTACTGTATATTAATTAAACCGCCTTGAGTCATTTCTACTATTTCCTTTGTATAATCTCTGTTTGTTTTTCTCTGTCTGTCCAATCTATTAGCAATGTTTTGTTTCGTCTCTACTGTTTTTTCCTCTATGGTTTCAGGACCGGTATTATTTTCTTCCTGTAATGCTTCTACCTGTTCCTCCATTATCTCGACCTCCCTGTCATTGTCAATTTTACTATCATCGGTCTCTTTGTTTCCTGTTTCGCAATTTGCATTAGTTTCCTTTCTCAGGGACTCTCTCCGTTTTTGATTTTCCTCCCTATATTTCTGTCTTTGTTTTTCATTATCCTCCCTCATGGATTCTATCCATTTTTTAGTTTCCTCCCGATATTTCTGTCTTTGTTTTTCATTCTCCTCTCTCTCTCTTTCTGTCTCTCCTCCCTCTCGTTCTGTCTCTTCCTTTAATTCTCCTCCCGCTCTTTCTGTTTCTTTCTTTCATTCTCCTCCCTCTCTTTCTGTCTCTCTATCTGTCTCTCCTCCCTCTCTTTCTGTCTCTCTTTTCTCTGGGATTCCATTAATGTCTCAAATTTCATATTCCTGTTCTCAGCATTCTTGTTCATTGTATCTATCAGTCTCTGGCACATCATCACTATTACCTCCTTTTGTTTGTGGCATCTTGATTTGTTGGTAGTTGCCGGGCTTGTTCCGTTTTTTACAAGCCTCACTAGTTGGGCTGCCAATTTATAACAAATAAATAAGTCGTGTGTGTTGTAATATGTCGGGCGTTACCTCCGCGCACTTTTTGTTACTTACTGATGACTGGATCCTCTGCGGTGATGTAGTCCTGTAAAACAACTTAATCTACTATGTGTTTTTGGGCGCCACTTGGAATCTTTTGTTCCAAGAAAATGTTATTAAAATTAAAATTTTGAATTCTTAGCAGTTAGTTTAATTCTATGAAAAAATGTGAACAAGACAGTTTGGGTTTGAAAACATAAAGTATGTTTAATGATTCTTAAAAAAAAGTCTGAAGGACTAACATTCGTGAAAAAATATAAAATTGCAGAGTTACAAAACAAAATATCAATTATTATTATTATTATAGACAAGTTTTTTCTCCAATCAAGTATCGGCTAACAAATATTTTATTTTTACTCAGTTGAAAAGCATGAGTTTAATATGTGAAAAATCTTTACTCTCAGGACGTGACTCCTTTGAACTACCAAGACAGATCAATAAGATGCTTTACAAAATTTAAGTGATTTGAAGGTGGGTGTGGCATGTGTAGTACAACTGTGTGACAAATGTAACCAGGTAAAAATGACTTTAACTTTGAACAACTCACGTTCCGATAGGTAATTATTCTCGCACTGGACACTTCTCTCGGGTAGTTTTCAATCTCGCCTCTTCGTGTCGACGTTCCTTGTGCACTGAATTTATTTTAAGTCAAAATGCGATTTTTTACAAGTTCCGCACTTTCGTAAAACTGTTTGGCAGTAGATTTTCGCTTGAACCCCGCCGCCGTTGATCAGCTGCTCGCGTTGTTTCTCAAATTGGCCGCCACAGCGCTGATTCCCTTGCAGTTGATAGAAAGGCTTTGTGTATATTACGTTATGGGGAGTTTTTGTCAAGTCAGTTTGTCTTAGCGAATACAGCAGATTTGATTCTCTATTAAAATTTTGGTCCCTCCTGGGCCGCTGATATTCTGGCTGCATGTGTTCTATTAAATGTGCCGTGTTGCTGCTCTATTTCAGCAACACATTGGCGTAGACTCTTGTAGAGGTTAAGTCAGTCTATTTGTCAATGTACGGGAAAAGCCTCTCTTCGTTCTTGTGTCGACTTCTCGCCTTCGGTTTCGCCTCGGTTGCGATGATCAGTGTCATGGGTGATGCGTCTGTTCTGGATTCCAAGCATGAAGTGTTTTTTGGTCGAATTTGGTCTTCCTTTTATACTCTGTAAGGCTCATTGTTTTAGCTTTTTGACATGAACTTCTGGTGTATTTGTGTAAAACATCCTTCTAGAAAGTTCGAGAATAATGAAATGGAACACCATGGTACAAATTTAACTTCCGTAGAAGCTTTTAGAACGAAATTTCTTATTCTTCACACTAAATATATTACAAAATTTATTCTGGTATTTGTCAAACAATTTTACATCAGTACTCAAAATTTGCATGCCATTACTACATTTTGATTCTCTGCTTTCAACTGAATCTAATGATACTAATTACGATTGGTTTTTAAATAAATTAACTATAATAAATAACACAATATACAACTCTTATCTTGGAATGTTTCCATACAAATTCAATTTTTGAACAAAAAAAATTGTTGTGAAGCTGTTTTGTTTCTTCTACAACATTAACACATAATATTACCATCTTTCTATAACAAAATAAATAACGTTTAACATATATAATATACAAATAGGTTCAATTTTATATGGTCCATGCCTATGGCCTACGTTGTTGTCACTGTTACAATACAATAATTAGTCTTTTTTCTTTAATATATATGGGATTTTTCTAGCATACACTAAGAATTTATTATATTGTCTGTCTTTTGTGATACCTGGTTTATCCTGATACATATTATTTTTATTGTAGGATAACTTAGCATCATATTGGTTTGCCTAAGATGTCCTTTTTCTTTATGTGACAAATCTCACTCTTATAAGTCAAATTCTTTAATAATTGATCTTATTTTCAACTGAGTCTGTTTGTTTTCATGGTACACTAAAGTATTGTACCCTTTTCTTTTATTTTTGTTAATATTTTGTAAACATTTAGTCAAATATGACTATTACTTGTAATGGTTGCTTGGCCTTAGCCATACATGGTATAGGTAAATAGTTTGCTAACTCGACTATTACAGTGTTTAAGTTAGTCAAATATATTAGTATAGTCGCATTATATTATATTTCAACTTTCTCATGCAATTTGGTTGCATTTTGTCAACATTAAATCCATAAATATCACGATATTATAGGCTTACTACATGTTTTTAGACGTATAATGAAGAAATTTGTGTTAGTGTTGAAATCACAATCAGAATGATCAATATTGCATACCACTATATAAATCGGAATAATTTTTATATAGTGTGTATGCAATATTGATCATTCTGATTACATGTTTTTAGTTAATACTGTTTTTGGCTATTTTAACTAACTTTTGTTCATTTGACAGCTTTCTTTATTTAAGATAAATTCGTCTACTTGACAATTACATATAGTTTTTATCTCAATTTGATAATAATTAATTTTTACACGAAATCTGAGTGATTGGTCTCAAACCCAACACCTTAATATTTTTTGTCATAACATTTATATATTTTTTATTTTAACTTAGATCCTTTCTAATAATGTATTCAAATCATTTAATACATTTATTTTATTTACATTACATAATATAATAATGGATCATGTCCATTCATTCACAATAAATAATTCTTTATACTCTATTCAGAGTTACAAAACTTAATAATTAATGACTTCATTTTGGTTGTTACTGATATTATTTGTCTCTCTTATAGTATATTATGGGTTTTACACTGTTCTTAATATATATGGGGTTTGAGTCTTAGTCATAGTCTGGTCGTTTTTCATGTTAGTAGTATTAATTATTAGACAATATTACAAAAATTTTTTAGGACTACTTGGGTTCGATACTGTTCACCTCACTTTCCTCTTATGGTAAACTGCTGTGTAAATGATTCCCTTTATGGAACGTTCTGTGACGTTACATATGCCTCTCCGTTAAAATTGATAATTTTGGAAAAACATATTTTTGGTTTTGATGAAATTATTATTTCTATATTAACCTTTTATTAGCTTCTTTATATTTCATTCTTTTATCTTATAATTGAATTCCTGTACTACTCCTTTAATATATTAATCCAACTCAATATTCCTATTTCGTTCTTTGTCGTATCACCTATTCCTTTCCTTTTTACCTTGATGTTAATTATTTAATCTTTGATATAATTCCCTAACAATTGTCTAACTTTTATAGTGGCTTGGGAGTCAGAGTGGCTCGCTATGGCATACATTCTCCGCCCTTCCCTATCTATAACTCCTGAAATCAGATGCAACACATCCCTGTCCAGAAAATAATAATTGCACCTTTGCAACAACTAATAATAATAATAAAAGAATACAATATTCAAAGATCATAGGCTCCTACACATAAATTCCCTTTCTTAAACTCTTCTGATTATTTCACAATTATATTAATATATCATTCTCCGCAGGTAAAATTATCGTTTAAAATCATTCAATGTTAATAGCTATATTTATATTCATCATTACCTCCTTATGTAACACACTGATTCCTTTCTTTTCATTTATCATTTCCTTTTAGTATCAATTATATGACAGTATTTTTCCTTCTTTTCTCCCCCTTAGTAATATCAATTGTTATTTGATTCCTTAATAATTTATTTAACTAATTATATCCTTTCCTTCTTTCCTTTTTCTCCTCCTCTAAGTACGGGTAAGCTGGTAAATATACGTTGACTTGGCTATTGGAAATAAATCTATATTTTATATATATATATTTATTCTTGCCTTTGGTGGAAGGTGTCCTTCTCGTAATATTTATTATGGGTAAGTTGGAAAATTTACGTTAACATGTTTTCATTCATGGTACCTTCTCAACAATGCTATATTTGACTTGGGTTTTTTTTCATGGTACTTACTCACTGATTCTGTATTTGACTTCTGATTTTTAATCATGGTACCTAACAGTGTCTGTTACCTTGTATGTATACTTTTTTGTCTGATAGTATTTGGGTTTATATTTTGTCAACTTGGGTTAATTATTTTTATCATTTCAACTCTTTTTGGTTGTGTGCTCCTTATATTATATCATTATTTATCATTCCCATTCCTCGTTAATTCCCTCTCTTCTCAATGTCCGACTTTTCGTTGTTTAGCTCCTCTACTCCTTCAAATGCCTGGTCTATGACATTTATTCTGGATGATTAATCCATGGCATTACCATCTCACCACATGTTCGGGCCATATCCTTTCTGCATAGCGGAATTCATCCTCTATATTACTTTCATTTCTGGGGTTATTATTTGGTTTTTGGCTGGTTTCTGCCAAGACATGGTTTACCTGAGCTGTTCGGGGTCTTTCGTCATTACTTGCCTGATTATGCTGTAATGAAAAACCCGGATTTTCGAGGACTGTTACCCAAATCTCATTATTATTTTGGTTAGCGTTTGGCTCCTGTTGGTTGTTATTTTCGTTTCTGGGTGGTTCGTTATTCCTACCCTCTGAAAACTGATGACGGTTATTCGCCGTATCACCCTGGTTACCTCGCGTCTGTTGTGTCATATACCCGTAACTTGGTAAATTAGGTGGATATGGTCGTTGATTATCGGCCATCATATAATTTGCCTGGGGTCTATCCTCTTGATTCCTTTTCTTTCTAATTTCTCTTATTGCCTGAGTGTATTTTTCTATAATCTGGCCCATTTGTTCCTCGTAATTTCCCTTCTTTTTGGGATGTATCTTTTTTCTAGGCACGCTTACCTTAAATGTATTATGGCTTATGATTTTCTTTGTAATACACTCATTATTTTTGTCCCTTTTCATTAAGTTCTTTTTATATTCCTTCATATAACTTCTTTCTCTGCGGTCAGTGACCGGGGGGTTAAGTACTGTATATTAATTAAACCGCCTTGAGTCATTTCTACTATTTCCTTTGTATAATCTCTGTTTGTTTTTCTCTGTCTGTCCAATCTATTAGCTATGTTTTGTTTCGTCTCTACTGTTTTTTCCTCTATGGTTTCAGGACCGGTATTATTTTCTTCCTGTAATGCTTCTACCTGTTCCTCCATTATCTCGACCTCCCTGTCATTGTCAATTTTACTATCATCGGTCTCTTTGTGTCCTGTTTCGCAATTTGCATTAGTTTCCTTTCTCAGGGACTCTCTCCGTTTTTGATTTTCCTCCCTATATTTCTGTCTTTGTTTTTCATTATCCTCCCTCATGGATTCTATCCATTGTTTAGATTCCTCCCGATATTTCTGTCTTTGTTTTTCATTCTCCTCTCTCTCTCTTTCTGTCTCTCCTCCCTCTCGTTCTGTCTCTTCCTTTAATTCTCCTCCCGCTCTTTCTGTTTCTTTCTTTCATTCTCCTCCCTCTCTTTCTGTCTCTCTATCTGTCTCTCCTCCCTCTCTTTCTGTCTCTCTTTTCTCTGGGATTCCATTAATGTCTCAAATTTCATATTCCTGTTCTCAGCATTCTTGTTCATTGTATCTATCAGTCTCTGGCACATCATCACTATTACCTCCTTTTGTTTGTGGCATCTTGATTTGTTGGTAGTTGCCGGGCTTGTTCCGTTTTTTACAAGCCTCACTAGTTGGGCTGCCAATTTATAACAAATAAATATGTCGTGTGTGTTGTAATATGTCGGGCGTTACCTCCGCGCACTTTTTGTTACTTACTGATGACTGGATCCTCTGCGGTGATGTAGTGTTGTAAAACAACTTAATCTACTATGCGTTTGCGGGCGCCACTTGGAATCTTTTGTTCCAAGAAAATGTTATTAAAATTAAAATTTTGAATTCTTAGCAGTTAGTTTAATTCTATGAAAAAATGTGAACAAGACAGTTTGGGTTTGAAAACATAAAGTATGTTTAATGATTCTTAAAAAAAAGTCTGAAGGACTAACATTCGTGAAAAAATATAAAATTGCAGAGTTACAAAACAAAATATCAATTATTATTATTATTGACAAGTTTTTTCTCCAATCAAGTATCGGCTAACAAATATTTTATTTTTACTCAGTTGAAAAGCATGAGTTTAATATGTGAAAAATCTTTACTCTCAGGACGTGACTCCTTTGAACTACCAAGACAGATCAATAAGATGCTTTACAAAATTTAAGTGATTTGAAGGTGGGTGTGGCATGTGTAGTACAACTGTGTGACAAATGTAACCAGGTAAAAATGACTTTAACTTTGAACAACTCACGTTCCGATGGGTAATTATTCTCGCACTGGACACTTCTCTCGGGTAGTTTTCAATCTCGCCTCTTCGTGTCGACGTTCCTTGTGCACTGAATTTATTTTAAGTCAAAATGCGATTTTTTACAAGTTCCGCACTTTCGTAAAACTGTTTGGCAGTAGATTTTCGCTTGAACCCCGCCGCCGTTGATCAGCTGCTCGCGTTGTTTCTCAAATTGGCCGCCACAGCGCTGATTCCCTTGCAGTTGATAGAAAGGCTTTGTGTATATTACGTTATGGGGAGTTTTTGTCAAGTCAGTTTGTCTTAGCGAATACAGCAGATTTGATTCTCTATTAAAATTTTGGTCCCTCCTGGGCCGCTGATATTCTGGCTGCATGTGTTGTATTAAATGTGCCGTGTTGCTGCTCTATTTCAGCAACACATTGGCGTAGATTCTTGTAGAGGTTAAGTCAGTCTATTTGTCAATGTACGGGAAAAGCCTCTCTTCGTTCTTGTGTCGACTTCTCGCCTTCGGTTTCGCCTCGGTTGCGATGATCAGTGTCATGGGTGATGCGTCTGTTCTGGATTCCAAGCATGAAGTGTTTTTTGGTCGAATTTGGTCTTCCTTTTATACTCTGTAAGGCTCATTGTTTTAGCTTTTTGACATGAACTTCTGGTGTATTTGTGTAAAACATCCTTCTAGAAAGTTCGAGAATAATGAAATGGAACACCATGGTACAAATTTAACTTCCGTAGAAGCTTTTAGAACGAAATTTCTTATTCTTCACACTAAATATATTACAAAATTTATTCTGGTATTTGTCAAACAATTTTACATCAGTACTCACAATTTGCATGCCATTACTACATTTTGATTCTCTGCTTTCAACTGAATCTAATGATACTAATTACGATTGGTTTTTAAATAAATTAACTATAATAAATAACACAATATACAACTCTTACCTTGGAATGTTTCCATACAAATTCAATTTTTGAACAAAAAAAATTGTTGTGAAGCTGTTTTGTTTCTTCTACAACATTAACACATAATATTGCCATCTTTCTATAACAAAATAAATAACGTTTAACATATATAATATACAAATAGGTTCAATTTTATATGGTCCATGCCTATGGCCTACGTTGTTGTCACTGTTACAATACAATAATTAGTCTTTTTTCTTTAATATATATGGGATTTTTCTAGCATACACTAAGAATTTATTATATTGTCTGTCTTTTGTGATACCTGGTTTATCCTGATACATATTATTTTTATTGTAGGATAACTTAGCATCATATTGGTTTGCCTAAGATGTCCTTTTTCTTTATGTGACAAATCTCACTCTTATAAGTCAAATTCTTCAATAATTGATCTTATTTTCAACTGAGTCTGTTTGTTTTCATGGTACACTAAAGTATTGTACCCTTTTCTTTTATTTTTGTTAATATTTTGTAAACATTTAGTCAAATATGACTATTACTTGTAATGGTTGCTTGGCCTTAGCCATACATGGTATAGTTAAACAGTTTGCTAACTCGACTATTACAGTGTTTAAGTTAGTCAAATATATTAGTATAGTCGCATTATATTATATTTCAACTTTCTAATGCAATTTGGTTGCATTTTGTCAACATTAAATCCATAAATATCACAATATTATAGGCTTACTACATGTTTTTAGTTAATACTGTATTTGGCTATTTTAACTAACTTTTATTCATTTGACAGCTTTCTTTATTATGATAAATTGTTCATCTTCGTCTACTTGACAATTACATATAGTTTTTATCTCAATTTGATAATAATTAATTTTTACATGAAATCTGAGTGATGGGTCTCAAACCCAACACCTTAATATTTTTTGTCATAACATTTATATATTTTTTATTTTAACTTAGATCCTTTCTAATAATGTATTCAAATCATTTAATACATTTATTTTATTTACATTACATAATATAATAATGGATCATGTCCATTCATTCACAATAAATAGTTCTTTATACTCTATTCAGAGTTACAAAACTTAATAATTAATGACTTCATTGTGGTTGTTACTGATATTATTTGTCTCTCTTATAGTATATTATGGGTTTTACACTGTTCTTAATATATATGGGGTTTGAGTCTTAGTCATAGTCTGGTCTTTTTTCATGTTAGTAGTATTAATTATTAGACAATATTACAAAAATTTTTTTAGGACTACTTGGGTTCGATACTGTTCACCTCACTTTCCTCTCATGGTAAACTGCTGTGTAAATGATTCCCTTTATGGAACGTTCTGTGACGTTACATATGCCTCTCCGTTAAAATTGATAATTTTGGAAAAACATATTTTTGGTTTTGATGAAATTATCATTTCTATATTAACCTTTTATTAGCTTCTTTATATTTCATTCTTTTATCTTATAATTGAATTCCTGTACTACTCCTTTAATATATTAATCCAACTCAATATTCCTATTTCGTTCTTTGTCGTATCACCTATTCCTTTCCTTTTTACCTTGATGTTAATTATTTAATCTTTGATATAATTCCCTAACAATTCTCTAACTTTTATAGTGGCTTGGGAGTCAGAGTGGCTCGCTATGGCATACATTCTCCGCCCTTCCCTATCTATAACTCCTGAAATCAGAGGCAACACATCCCTGTCCAGAAAATAATAATTGCACCTTTGCAACAACTAATAATAATAATAATAAATACAATATTCAAAGATCATAGGCTCCTACACATAAATTCCATTTCTTAAACTCTTCTGATTATTTTACAATTATATTAATATATCATTCTCCGCAGGTAAAATTATCGTTTAAAATTATTCAATGTTAATAGCTATATTTATATTCATCATTACCTCCTTATGTAACACACTGATTCCTTTTTTTTTCATTTATCATTTATCATTTTATGATCATTTCCTTTTAGTATCAATTATATGACAGTATTTTTCCTTCTTTTCTCCCCCTTAGTAATATCAATTGTTATTTGATTGCTTAATAATTCATTTAACTAATTATATCCTTTCCTTCTTTCCTTTTTCTCCTCCTCTAAGTACGGGTAAGCTGGTAAATATACGTTGACTTGGCTATTGGAAATAAATCTATATTTTATATATATATATTTATTCTTGCCTTTGTTGGAAGGTGTCCTTCTCGTAATATTCATTAATAATCTCTCTCCTTCTTCATGTATATACTAATATTTATATTTATTTAATAATCTCTATCCCCTTTTTAATGATGGGTAAGTTGGAAAATTTACGTTAACATGTTTTCATTCATGGTACCTTCTCAACAATGCTATATTTGACTTGGGTTTTTTTTCATGGTACTTACTCACTGATTCTGTATTTGACTTCTGATTTTTAATCATGGTACCTAACAGTGTCTGTTACCTTGTATGTATAATTTTTTGTCTGATAGTATTTGGGTTTATATTTTGTCAACTTGGGTTAATTATTTTTATCATTTCAACTCTTTTTGGTTGTGTGCTCCTTATATTATATCATTATTTATCATTCCCATTCCTCGTTAATTCCCTCTCTTCTCAATGTCCGACTTTTCGTTGTTTAGCTCCTCTACTCCTTCAAATGCCTGGTCTATGACATTTATTCTGGATGATTAATCCATGGCATTACCATCTCACCACATGTTCGGGCCATATCCTTTCTGCATAGCGGAATTCATCCTCTATATTACTTTCATTTCTGGGGATATTATTATTTGGTTTTTGGCTGGTGTCTGCCAAGACATGGTTTACCTGAGCTGTTCGGGGTCTTTCGTCATTACTTGCCTGATTATGCTGTAATGAAAAACCCGGATTTTCGTGGACTGTTACCCAAATCTCATTATTATTTTGGTTAGCGTTTGGCTCCTGTTGGTTGTTATTTTCGTTTCTGGGTGGTTCGTTATTCCTACCCTCTGAAAACTGATGACGGTTATTCGCCGTATCACCCTGGTTACCTCGCGTCTGTTGTGTCATATACCCGTAACTTGGTAAATTAGGTGGATATGGTCGTTGATTATCGGCCATCATATAATTTGCCTGGGGTCTATCCTCTTGATTCCTTTTCTTTCTTATTTCTCTTATTGCCTGAGCGTATTTTTCTATAATCTGGCCCATTTGTTCCTCGTAATTTCCCTTCTTTTTGGGATGTATCTTTTTTCTAGGCACGCTTACCTTAAATGTATTATGGCTTATGATTTTCTTTGTAATACACTCATTCTTTTTGTCCCTTTTCATTAAGTTCTTTTTATATTCCTTCATATAACTTCTTTCTCTGCGGTCAGTGACCGGGGGGTTAAGTACTGTATATTAATTAAACCGCCTTGAGTCATTATCACTATTTCCTTTGTATAATCTCTGTTTGTTTTTCTCTGTCTGTCCAATCTATTAGCTATGTTTTGTTTCGTCTCTACTGTTTTTTCCTCTATGGTTTCAGGACCGGTATTATTTTCTTCCTGTAATGCTTCTACCTGTTCCTCCATTATCTCGACCTCCCTGTCATTGTCGATTTTACTATCATCGGTCTCTTTGTTTCCTGTTTCGCAATTTGCATTAGTTTCCTTTCTCAGGGACTCTCTCCGTTTTTGATCTTCCTCCCTATATTTCTGTCTTTGTTTTTCATTATCCTCCCTCATGGATTCTATCCATTTTTATTTTCCTCCCGATATTTCTGTCTTTGTTTTTCATTCTCCTCTCTCTCTCTTTCTGTCTCTCCTCCCTCTCGTTCTGTCTCTTTCTTTCATTCTCCTCCCTCTCTTTCTGTCTCTCTTTTCTCTGGGATTCCATTAATGACTCAAATTTCATATTCCTGTTCTCAGCATTCTTGTTCATTGTATCTATCAGTCTCTGGCACATCATCACTATTACCTCATTTTGTTTGTGGCATCTTGATTTGTTGGTAGTTGTCGGGCTTGTTCCGTTTTTTCCAAGCCTCACTAGTGGGGCTGCCAATTTATAACAAATAAATATGTCGTGTGTGTTGTAATATGTCGGGCGTTACCTCCGCGCTCTTTTTGTTACTTACTGATGACTGGATCCTCTGCGGTGATGTAGTCATGTAAAACAACTTAATCTACTATGTGTTTGTGGGCGCCACTTGGAATCTTTTGTTCCAAGAAAATGTTATTAAAATTAAAATTTTGAATTCTTAGCAGTTAGTTTAATTCTATGAAAAAGTGTGAACAAGACAGTTTGGGTTTGAAAAAATAAAGTATGTTTAATGATTCTTAAAAAATCGTCTGAAGGACTAACATTCGTGAAAAAATATAAAATTGCAGAGTTACAAAACAAAATATCAATTATTATTATTATTGACAAGTTTTTTCTCCAATCAAGTATCGGCTAACAAATATTTTATTTTTACTCAGTTGAAAAGCATGAGTTTAATATGTGAAAAATCTTTACTCTCAGGACGTGACTCCTTTGAACTACCAAGACAGATCAATAAGATGCTTTACAAAATTTAAGTGATTTGAAGGTGGGTGTGGCATGTGTAGTACAACTGTGTGACAAATGTAACCAGGTAAAAATGACTTTAACTTTGAACAACTCACGTTCCGATGGGTAATTATTCTCGCACTGGACACTTCTCTCGGGTAGTTTTCAATCTCGCCTCTTCGTGTCGACGTTCCTTGTGCACTGAATTTATTTTAAGTCAAAATGCGATTTTTTACAACTTCCGCACTTTCGTAAAACTGTTTGGCAGTAGATTTTCGCTTGAACCCCGCCGCCGTTGATCAGCTGCTCGCGTTGTTTCTCAAATTGGCCGCCACAGCGCTGATTCCCTTGCAGTTGATAGAAAGGCTTTGTGTATATTACGTTATGGGGAGTTTTTGTCAAGGCAGTTTGTCTTAGCGAATACAGCAGATTTGATTCTCTATTAAAATTTTGGTCCCTCCTGGGCCGCTGATATTCTGGCTGCATGTGTTCTATTAAATGTGCCGTGTTGCTGCTCTATTTCAGCAACACATTGGCGTAGACTCTTGTAGAGGTTAAGTCAGTCTATTTGTCAATGTACGGGAAAAGCCTTTCTTCGTCCTTGTGTCGACTTGTCGCCTTCGGTTTCGCCTCGGTTGCGGTGATCAGTGTCGTGGGTAATGCGTCTGTTCTGGATTCCAAGCATGAAGTGTTTTTTGGTCGAATTTGGTCTTCCTTTTATACTCTGTAAGGCTCATTGTTTTAGCTTTTTGACAGGAACTTCCGGTGTATTTGTGTAGAACTTCCTTCTAGAACGTTCGAGAATAATGAAATGGAACACCATGGAACAAATTTAACTTCCGTAGAAGCTTTTAGAACGAAATTTCTTATTCTTTACACTAAATATATCACAAATTTTATTCTGGTATTTGTCAAACAATTTTACATCAGTACTCACAATTTGCATGCCATTACTACATTTTGATTCTCTGCTTTCAACTGAATCTAATGATACTAATTACGATTGGTTTTTAAATAAATTAACTATAATAAATAACACAATATACAACTCTTACCTTGGAATGTTTCCATACAAATTCAATTTTTGAACAAAAAAAATTGTTGTGAAGCTGTTTTGTTTCTTCTACAACATTAACACTTAATATTACCATCTTTCTATAACAAAATAATTAACGTTTAACATATATAATATACAAATAGGTTCAATTTTATATGGTCCATGCCTATGGCCTACGTTGTTGTCACTGTTACAATACAATAATTAGTCTTTTTTCTTTAATATATATGGGATTTTTCTAGCATACACTAAGAATTTATTATATTGTCTGTCTTTTGTGATACCTGGTTTATCCTGATACATATTATTTTTATTGTAGGATAACTTAGCATCATATTGGTTTGCCTAAGATGTCCTTTTTCTTTATGTGACAAATCTCACTCTTATAAGTCATATTCTTTAATAATTGATCTTATTTTCAACTGAGTCTGTTTGTTTTCATGGTACACTAAAGTATTGTACCCTTTTCTTTTATTTTTGTTAATATTTTGTAAACATTTAGTCAAATATGACTATTACTTGTAATGGTTGCTTGGCCTTAGCCATACATGGTATAGGTAAATAGTTTGCTAACTCGACTATTACAGTGTTTAAGTTAGTCAAATATATTAGTATAGTCGCATTATATTATATTTCAACTTTCTAATGCAATTTGGTTGCATTTTGTCAACATTAAATCCATAAATATCACAATATTATAGGCTTACTACATGTTTTTAGTTAATACTGTATTTGGCTATTTTAACTAACTTTTATTCATTTGACAGCTTTCTTTATTATGATAAATTGTTCATCTTCGTCTACTTGACAATTACATATAGTTTTTATCTCAATTTGATAATAATTAATTTTTACATGAAATCTGAGTGATGGGTCTCAAACCCAACACCTTAATATTTTTTGTCATAACATTTATATATTTTTTATTTTAACTTAGATCCTTTCTAATAATGTATTCAAATCATTTAATACATTTATTTTATTTACATTACATAATATAATAATGGATCATGTCCATTCATTCACAATAAATAGTTCTTTATACTCTATTCAGAGTTACAAAACTTAATAATTAATGACTTCATTGTGGTTGTTACTGATATTATTTGTCTCTCTTATAGTATATTATGGGTTTTACACTGTTCTTAATATATATGGGGTTTGAGTCTTAGTCATAGTCTGGTCTTTTTTCATGTTAGTAGTATTAATTATTAGACAATATTACAAAAATTTTTTTAGGACTACTTGGGTTCGATACTGTTCACCTCACTTTCCTCTTATGGTAAACTGCTGTGTAAATGATTCCCTTTATGGAACGTTCTGTGACGTTACATATGCCTCTCCGTTAAAATTGATAATTTTGGAAAAACATATTTTTGGTTTTGATGAAATTATCATTTCTATATTAACCTTTTATTAGCTTCTTTATATTTCATTCTTTTATCTTATAATTGAATTCCTGTACTACTCCTTTAATATATTAATCCAACTCAATATTCCTATTTCGTTCTTTGTCGTATCACCTATTCCTTTCCTTTTTACCTTGATGTTAATTATTTAATCTTTGATATAATTCCCTAACAATTCTCTAACTTTTATAGTGGCTTGGGAGTCAGAGTGGCTCGCTATGGCATACATTCTCCGCCCTTCCCTATCTATAACTCCTGAAATCAGAGGCAACACATCCCTGTCCAGAAAATAATAATTGCACCTTTGCAACAACTAATAATAATAATAAAAGAATACAATATTCAAAGATCATAGGCTCCTACACATAAATTCCATTTCTTAAACTCTTCTGATTATTTCACAGTTATATTAATATATCATTCTCCGCAGGTAAAATTATCGTTTAAAATTATTCAATGTTAATAGCTATATTTATATTCATCATTACCTCCTTATGTAACACACTGATTCCTTTTTTTTTCATTTATCATTTCCTTTTAGTATCAATTATATGACAGTATTTTTCCTTCTTTTCTCCCCCTTAGTAATATCAATTGTTATTTGATTGCTTAATAATTCATTTAACTAATTATATCCTTTCCTTCTTTCCTTTTTCTCCTCCTCTAAGTACGGGTAAGCTGGTAAATATACGTTGACTTGGCTATTGGAAATAAATCTATATTTTATATATATATATTTATTCTTGCCTTTGTTGGAAGGTGTCCTTCTCGTAATATTCATTAATAATCTCTCTCCTTCTTCATGTATATACTAATATTTATATTTATTTAATAATCTCTATCCCCTTTTTAATGATGGGTAAGTTGGAAAATTTACGTTAACATGTTTTCATTCATGGTACGTTCTCAACAATGCTATATTTGACTTGGGTTTTTTTTCATGGTACTTACTCACTGATTCTGTATTTGACTTCTGATTTTTAATCATGGTACCTAACAGTGTCTGTTACCTTGTATGTATAATTTTTTGTCTGATAGTATTTGGGTTTATATTTTGTCAACTTGGGTTAATTATTTTTATCATTTCAACTCTTTTTGGTTGTGTGCTCCTTATATTATATCATTATTTATCATTCCCATTCCTCGTTAATTCCCTCTCTTCTCAATGTCCGACTTTTCGTTGTTTAGCTCCTCTACTCCTTCAAATGCCTGGTCTATGACATTTATTCTGGATGATTAATCCATGGCATTACCATCTCACCACATGTTCGGGCCATATCCTTTCTGCATAGCGGAATTCATCCTCTATATTACTTTCATTTCTGGGGATATTATTATTTGGTTTTTGGCTGGTTTCTGCCAAGACATGGTTTACCTGAGCTGTTCGGGGTCTTTCGTCATTACTTGCCTGATTATGCTGTAATGAAAAACCCGGATTTTCGTGGACTGTTACCCAAATCTCATTATTATTTTGGTTAGCGTTTGGCTCCTGTTGGTTGTTATTTTCGTTTCTGGGTGGTTCGTTATTCCTACCCTCTGAAAACTGATGACGGTCATTCGCCGTATCACCCTGGTTACCTCGCGTCTGTTGTGTCATATACCCGTAACTTGGTAAATTAGGTGGATATGGTCGTTGATTATCGGCCATCATATAATTTGCCTGGGGTCTATCCTCTTGATTCCTTTTCTTTCTTATTTCTCTTATTGCCTGAGCGTATTTTTCTATAATCTGGCCCATTTGTTCCTCGTAATTTCCCTTCTTTTTGGGATGTATCTTTTTTCTAGGCACGCTTACCTTAAATGTATTATGGCTTATGATTTTCTTTGTAATACACTCATTCTTTTTGTCCCTTTTCATTAAGTTCTTTTTATATTCCTTCATATAACTTCTTTCTCTGCGGTCAGTGACCGGGGGGTTAAGTACTGTATATTAATTAAACCGCCTTGAGTCATTATCACTATTTCCTTTGTATAATCTCTGTTTGTTTTTCTCTGTCTGTCCAATCTACTAGCTATGTTTTGTTTCGTCTCTACTGTTTTTTCCTCTATGGTTTCAGGACCGGTATTATTTTCTTCCTGTAATGCTTCTACCTGTTCCTCCATTATCTCGACCTCCCTGTCATTGTCGATTTTACTATCATCGGTCTCTTTGTTTCCTGTTTCGCAATTTGCATTAGTTTCCTTTCTCAGGGACTCTCTCCGTTTTTGATCTTCCTCCCTATATTTCTGTCTTTGTTTTTCATTATCCTCCCTCATGGATTCTATCCATTTTTATTTTCCTCCCGATATTTCTGTCTTTGTTTTTCATTCTCCTCTCTCTCTCTTTCTGTCTCTCCTCCCTCTCGTTCTGTCTCTTTCTTTCATTCTCCTCCCTCTCTTTCTGTCTCTCTTTTCTCTGGGATTCCATTAATGACTCAAATTTCATATTCCTGTTCTCAGCATTCTTGTTCATTGTATCTATCAGTCTCTGGCACATCATCACTATTACCTCCTTTTGTTTGTGGCATCTTGATTTGTTGGTAGTTGCCGGGCTTGTTCCGTTTTTTCCAAGCCTCACTAGTGGGGCTGCCAATTTATAACAAATAAATATGTCGTGTGTGTTGTAATATGTCGGGCGTTACCTCCGCGCACTTTTTGTTACTTACTGATGACTGGATCCTCTGCGGTGATGTAGTCATGTAAAACAACTTAATCTACTATGTGTTTGTGGGCGCCACTTGGAATCTTTTGTTCCAAGAAAATGTTATTAAAATTAAAATTTTGAATTCTTAGCAGTTAGTTTAATTCTATGAAAAAGTGTGAACAAGACAGTTTGGGTTTGAAAAAATAAAGTATGTTTAATGATTCTTAAAAAATCGTCTGAAGGACTAACATTCGTGAAAAAATATAAAATTGCAGAGTTACAAAACAAAATATCAATTATTATTATTATTGACAAGTTTTTTCTCCAATCAAGTATCGGCTAACAAATATTTTATTTTTACTCAGTTGAAAAGCATGAGTTTAATATGTGAAAAATCTTTACTCTCAGGACGTGACTCCTTTGAACTACCAAGACAGATCAATAAGATGCTTTACAAAATTTAAGTGATTTGAAGGTGGGTGTGGCATGTGTAGTACAACTGTGTGACAAATGTAACCAGGTAAAAATGACTTTAACTTTGAACAACTCACGTTCCGATGGGTAATTATTCTCGCACTGGACACTTCTCTCGGGTAGTTTTCAATCTCGCCTCTTCGTGTCGACGTTCCTTGTGCACTGAATTTATTTTAAGTCAAAATGCGATTTTTTACAACTTCCGCACTTTCGTAAAACTGTTTGGCAGTAGATTTTCGCTTGAACCCCGCCGCCGTTGATCAGCTGCTCGCGTTGTTTCTCAAATTGGCCGCCACAGCGCTGATTCCCTTGCAGTTGATAGAAAGGCTTTGTGTATATTACGTTATGGGGAGTTTTTGTCAAGGCAGTTTGTCTTAGCGAATACAGCAGATTTGATTCTCTATTAAAATTTTGGTCCCTCCTGGGCCGCTGATATTCTGGCTGCATGTGTTCTATTAAATGTGCCGTGTTGCTGCTCTATTTCAGCAACACATTGGCGTAGACTCTTGTAGAGGTTAAGTCAGTCTATTTGTCAATGTACGGGAAAAGCCTTTCTTCGTCCTTGTGTCGACTTGTCGCCTTCGGTTTCGCCTCGGTTGCGGTGATCAGTGTCGTGGGTAATGCGTCTGTTCTGGATTCCAAGCATGAAGTGTTTTTTGGTCGAATTTGGTCTTCCTTTTATACTCTGTAAGGCTCATTGTTTTAGCTTTTTGACAGGAACTTCCGGTGTATTTGTGTAGAACTTCCTTCTAGAACGTTCGAGAATAATGAAATGGAACACCATGGAACAAATTTAACTTCCGTAGAAGCTTTTAGAACGAAATTTCTTATTCTTTACACTAAATATATCACAAATTTTATTCTGGTATTTGTCAAACAATTTTACATCAGTACTCACAATTTGCATGCCATTACTACATTTTGATTCTCTGCTTTCAACTGAATCTAATGATACTAATTACGATTGGTTTTTAAATAAATTAACTATAATAAATAACACAATATACAACTCTTACCTTGGAATGTTTCCATACAAATTCAATTTTTGAACAAAAAAAATTGTTGTGAAGCTGTTTTGTTTCTTCTACAACATTAACACTTAATATTACCATCTTTCTATAACAAAATAATTAACGTTTAACATATATAATATACAAATAGGTTCAATTTTATATGGTCCATGCCTATGGCCTACGTTGTTGTCACTGTTACAATACAATAATTAGTCTTTTTTCTTTAATATATATGGGATTTTTCTAGCATACACTAAGAATTTATTATATTGTCTGTCTTTTGTGATACCTGGTTTATCCTGATACATATTATTTTTATTGTAGGATAACTTAGCATCATATTGGTTTGCCTAAGATGTCCTTTTTCTTTATGTGACAAATCTCACTCTTATAAGTCATATTCTTTAATAATTGATCTTATTTTCAACTGAGTCTGTTTGTTTTCATGGTACACTAAAGTATTGTACCCTTTTCTTTTATTTTTGTTAATATTTTGTAAACATTTAGTCAAATATGACTATTACTTGTAATGGTTGCTTGGCCTTAGCCATACATGGTATAGGTAAATAGTTTGCTAACTCGACTATTACAGTGTTTAAGTTAGTCAAATATATTAGTATAGTCGCATTATATTATATTTCAACTTTCTAATGCAATTTGGTTGCATTTTGTCAACATTAAATCCATAAATATCACAATATTATAGGCTTACTACATGTTTTTAGTTAATACTGTATTTGGCTATTTTAACTAACTTTTATTCATTTGACAGCTTTCTTTATTATGATAAATTGTTCATCTTCGTCTACTTGACAATTACATATAGTTTTTATCTCAATTTGATAATAATTAATTTTTACATGAAATCTGAGTGATGGGTCTCAAACCCAACACCTTAATATTTTTTGTCATAACATTTATATATTTTTTATTTTAACTTAGATCCTTTCTAATAATGTATTCAAATCATTTAATACATTTATTTTATTTACATTACATAATATAATAATGGATCATGTCCATTCATTCACAATAAATAGTTCTTTATACTCTATTCAGAGTTACAAAACTTAATAATTAATGACTTCATTGTGGTTGTTACTGATATTATTTGTCTCTCTTATAGTATATTATGGGTTTTACACTGTTCTTAATATATATGGGGTTTGAGTCTTAGTCATAGTCTGGTCTTTTTTCATGTTAGTAGTATTAATTATTAGACAATATTACAAAAATTTTTTTAGGACTACTTGGGTTCGATACTGTTCACCTCACTTTCCTCTTATGGTAAACTGCTGTGTAAATGATTCCCTTTATGGAACGTTCTGTGACGTTACATATGCCTCTCCGTTAAAATTGATAATTTTGGAAAAACATATTTTTGGTTTTGATGAAATTATCATTTCTATATTAACCTTTTATTAGCTTCTTTATATTTCATTCTTTTATCTTATAATTGAATTCCTGTACTACTCCTTTAATATATTAATCCAACTCAATATTCCTATTTCGTTCTTTGTCGTATCACCTATTCCTTTCCTTTTTACCTTGATGTTAATTATTTAATCTTTGATATAATTCCCTAACAATTCTCTAACTTTTATAGTGGCTTGGGAGTCAGAGTGGCTCGCTATGGCATACATTCTCCGCCCTTCCCTATCTATAACTCCTGAAATCAGAGGCAACACATCCCTGTCCAGAAAATAATAATTGCACCTTTGCAACAACTAATAATAATAATAAAAGAATACAATATTCAAAGATCATAGGCTCCTACACATAAATTCCATTTCTTAAACTCTTCTGATTATTTCACAGTTATATTAATATATCATTCTCCGCAGGTAAAATTATCGTTTAAAATTATTCAATGTTAATAGCTATATTTATATTCATCATTACCTCCTTATGTAACACACTGATTCCTTTTTTTTTCATTTATCATTTCCTTTTAGTATCAATTATATGACAGTATTTTTCCTTCTTTTCTCCCCCTTAGTAATATCAATTGTTATTTGATTGCTTAATAATTCATTTAACTAATTATATCCTTTCCTTCTTTCCTTTTTCTCCTCCTCTAAGTACGGGTAAGCTGGTAAATATACGTTGACTTGGCTATTGGAAATAAATCTATATTTTATATATATATATTTATTCTTGCCTTTGTTGGAAGGTGTCCTTCTCGTAATATTCATTAATAATCTCTCTCCTTCTTCATGTATATACTAATATTTATATTTATTTAATAATCTCTATCCCCTTTTTAATGATGGGTAAGTTGGAAAATTTACGTTAACATGTTTTCATTCATGGTACCTTCTCAACAATGCTATATTTGACTTGGGTTTTTTTTCATGGTACTTACTCACTGATTCTGTATTTGTCTTCTGATTTTTAATCATGGTACCTAACAGTGTCTGTTACCTTGTATGTATAATTTTTTGTCTGATAGTATTTGGGTTTATATTTTGTCAACTTGGGTTAATTATTTTTATCATTTCAACTCTTTTTGGTTGTGTGCTCCTTATATTATATCATTATTTATCATTCCCATTCCTCGTTAATTCCCTCTCTTCTCAATGTCCGACTTTTCGTTGTTTAGCTCCTCTACTCCTTCAAATGCCTGGTCTATGACATTTATTCTGGATGATTAATCCATGGCATTACCATCTCACCACATGTTCGGGCCATATCCTTTCTGCATAGCGGAATTCATCCTCTATATTACTTTCATTTCTGGGGATATTATTATTTGGTTTTTGGCTGGTTTCTGCCAAGACATGGTTTACCTGAGCTGTTCGGGGTCTTTCGTCATTACTTGCCTGATTATGCTGTAATGAAAAACCCGGATTTTCGTGGACTGTTACCCAAATCTCATTATTATTTTGGTTAGCGTTTGGCTCCTGTTGGTTGTTATTTTCGTTTCTGGGTGGTTCGTTATTCCTACCCTCTGAAAACTGATGACGGTCATTCGCCGTATCACCCTGGTTACCTCGCGTCTGTTGTGTCATATACCCGTAACTTGGTAAATTAGGTGGATATGGTCGTTGATTATCGGCCATCATATAATTTGCCTGGGGTCTATCCTCTTGATTCCTTTTCTTTCTTATTTCTCTTATTGCCTGAGCGTATTTTTCTATAATCTGGCCCATTTGTTCCTCGTAATTTCCCTTCTTTTTGGGATGTATCTTTTTTCTAGGCACGCTTACCTTAAATGTATTATGGCTTATGATTTTCTTTGTAATACACTCATTCTTTTTGTCCCTTTTCATTAAGTTCTTTTTATATTCCTTCATATAACTTCTTTCTCTGCGGTCAGTGACCGGGGGGTTAAGTACTGTATATTAATTAAACCGCCTTGAGTCATTATCACTATTTCCTTTGTATAATCTCTGTTTGTTTTTCTCTGTCTGTCCAATCTACTAGCTATGTTTTGTTTCGTCTCTACTGTTTTTTCCTCTATGGTTTCAGGACCGGTATTATTTTCTTCCTGTAATGCTTCTACCTGTTCCTCCATTATCTCGACCTCCCTGTCATTGTCGATTTTACTATCATCGGTCTCTTTGTTTCCTGTTTCGCAATTTGCATTAGTTTCCTTTCTCAGGGACTCTCTCCGTTTTTGATCTTCCTCCCTATATTTCTGTCTTTGTTTTTCATTATCCTCCCTCATGGATTCTATCCATTTTTATTTTCCTCCCGATATTTCTGTCTTTGTTTTTCATTCTCCTCTCTCTCTCTTTCTGTCTCTCCTCCCTCTCGTTCTGTCTCTTTCTTTCATTCTCCTCCCTCTCTTTCTGTCTCTCTTTTCTCTGGGATTCCATTAATGACTCAAATTTCATATTCCTGTTCTCAGCATTCTTGTTCATTGTATCTATCAGTCTCTGGCACATCATCACTATTACCTCCTTTTGTTTGTGGCATCTTGATTTGTTGGTAGTTGCCGGGCTTGTTCCGTTTTTTCCAAGCCTCACTAGTGGGGCTGCCAATTTATAACAAATAAATATGTCGTGTGTGTTGTAATATGTCGGGCGTTACCTCCGCGCTCTTTTTGTTACTTACTGATGACTGGATCCTCTGCGGTGATGTAGTCATGTAAAACAACTTAATCTACTATGTGTTTGTGGGCGCCACTTGGAATCTTTTGTTCCAAGAAAATGTTATTAAAATTAAAATTTTGAATTCTTAGCAGTTAGTTTAATTCTATGAAAAAGTGTGAACAAGACAGTTTGGGTTTGAAAAAATAAAGTATGTTTAATGATTCTTAAAAAATCGTCTGAAGGACTAACATTCGTGAAAAAATATAAAATTGCAGAGTTACAAAACAAAATATCAATTATTATTATTATTGACAAGTTTTTTCTCCAATCAAGTATCGGCTAACAAATATTTTATTTTTACTCAGTTGAAAAGCATGAGTTTAATATGTGAAAAATCTTTACTCTCAGGACGTGACTCCTTTGAACTACCAAGACAGATCAATAAGATGCTTTACAAAATTTAAGTGATTTGAAGGTGGGTGTGGCATGTGTAGTACAACTGTGTGACAAATGTAACCAGGTAAAAATGACTTTAACTTTGAACAACTCACGTTCCGATGGGTAATTATTCTCGCACTGGACACTTCTCTCGGGTAGTTTTCAATCTCGCCTCTTCGTGTCGACGTTCCTTGTGCACTGAATTTATTTTAAGTCAAAATGCGATTTTTTACAAGTTCCGCACTTTCGTAAAACTGTTTGGCAGTAGATTTTCGCTTGAACCCCGCCGCCGTTGATCAGCTGCTCGCGTTGTTTCTCAAATTGGCCGCCACAGCGCTGATTCCCTTGCAGTTGATAGAAAGGCTTTGTGTATATTACGTTATGGGGAGTTTTTGTCAAGGCAGTTTGTCTTAGCGAATACAGCAGATTTGATTCTCTATTAAAATTTTGGTCCCTCCTGGGCCGCTGATATTCTGGCTGCATGTGTTCTATTAAATGTGCCGTGTTGCTGCTCTATTTCAGCAACACATTGGCGTAGACTCTTGTAGAGGTTAAGTCAGTCTATTTGTCAATGTACGGGAAAAGCCTTTCTTCGTCCTTGTGTCGACTTGTCGCCTTCGGTTTCGCCTCGGTTGCGGTGATCAGTGTCGTGGGTAATGCGTCTGTTCTGGATTCCAAGCATGAAGTGTTTTTTGGTCGAATTTGGTCTTCCTTTTATACTCTGTAAGGCTCATTGTTTTAGCTTTTTGACAGGAACTTCCGGTGTATTTGTGTAGAACTTCCTTCTAGAACGTTCGAGAATAATGAAATGGAACACCATGGAACAAATTTAACTTCCGTAGAAGCTTTTAGAACGAAATTTCTTATTCTTTACACTAAATATATCACAAATTTTATTCTGGTATTTGTCAAACAATTTTACATCAGTACTCACAATTTGCATGCCATTACTACATTTTGATTCTCTGCTTTCAACTGAATCTAATGATACTAATTACGATTGGTTTTTAAATAAATTAACTATAATAAATAACACAATATACAACTCTTACCTTGGAATGTTTCCATACAAATTCAATTTTTGAACAAAAAAAATTGTTGTGAAGCTGTTTTGTTTCTTCTACAACATTAACACTTAATATTACCATCTTTCTATAACAAAATAATTAACGTTTAACATATATAATATACAAATAGGTTCAATTTTATATGGTCCATGCCTATGGCCTACGTTGTTGTCACTGTTACAATACAATAATTAGTCTTTTTTCTTTAATATATATGGGATTTTTCTAGCATACACTAAGAATTTATTATATTGTCTGTCTTTTGTGATACCTGGTTTATCCTGATACATATTATTTTTATTGTAGGATAACTTAGCATCATATTGGTTTGCCTAAGATGTCCTTTTTCTTTATGTGACAAATCTCACTCTTATAAGTCATATTCTTTAATAATTGATCTTATTTTCAACTGAGTCTGTTTGTTTTCATGGTACACTAAAGTATTGTACCCTTTTCTTTTATTTTTGTTAATATTTTGTAAACATTTAGTCAAATATGACTATTACTTGTAATGGTTGCTTGGCCTTAGCCATACATGGTATAGGTAAATAGTTTGCTAACTCGACTATTACAGTGTTTAAGTTAGTCAAATATATTAGTATAGTCGCATTATATTATATTTCAACTTTCTAATGCAATTTGGTTGCATTTTGTCAACATTAAATCCATAAATATCACAATATTATAGGCTTACTACATGTTTTTAGTTAATACTGTATTTGGCTATTTTAACTAACTTTTATTCATTTGACAGCTTTCTTTATTATGATAAATTGTTCATCTTCGTCTACTTGACAATTACATATAGTTTTTATCTCAATTTGATAATAATTAATTTTTACATGAAATCTGAGTGATGGGTCTCAAACCCAACACCTTAATATTTTTTGTCATAACATTTATATATTTTTTATTTTAACTTAGATCCTTTCTAATAATGTATTCAAATCATTTAATACATTTATTTTATTTACATTACATAATATAATAATGGATCATGTCCATTCATTCACAATAAATAGTTCTTTATACTCTATTCAGAGTTACAAAACTTAATAATTAATGACTTCATTGTGGTTGTTACTGATATTATTTGTCTCTCTTATAGTATATTATGGGTTTTACACTGTTCTTAATATATATGGGGTTTGAGTCTTAGTCATAGTCTGGTCTTTTTTCATGTTAGTAGTATTAATTATTAGACAATATTACAAAAATTTTTTTAGGACTACTTGGGTTCGATACTGTTCACCTCACTTTCCTCTTATGGTAAACTGCTGTGTAAATGATTCCCTTTATGGAACGTTCTGTGGCGTTACATATGCCTCTCCGTTAAAATTGATAATTTTGGAAAAACATATTTTTGGTTTTGATGAAATTATCATTTCTATATTAACCTTTTATTAGCTTCTTTATATTTCATTCTTTTATCTTATAATTGAATTCCTGTACTACTCCTTTAATATATTAATCCAACTCAATATTCCTATTTCGTTCTTTGTCGTATCACCTATTCCTTTCCTTTTTACCTTGATGTTAATTATTTAATCTTTGATATAATTCCCTAACAATTCTCTAACTTTTATAGTGGCTTGGGAGTGAGAGTGGCTCGCTATGGCATACATTCTCCGCCCTTCCCTATCTATAACTCCTGAAATCAGAGGCAACACATCCCTGTCCAGAAAATAATAATTGCACCTTTGCAACAACTAATAATAATAATAAAAGAATACAATATTCAAAGATCATAGGCTCCTACACATAAATTCCATTTCTTAAACTCTTCTGATTATTTCACAGTTATATTAATATATCATTCTCCGCAGGTAAAATTATCGTTTAAAATTATTCAATGTTAATAGCTATATTTATATTCATCATTACCTCCTTATGTAACACACTGATTCCTTTTTTTTTCATTTATCATTTCCTTTTAGTATCAATTATATGACAGTATTTTTCCTTCTTTTCTCCCCCTTAGTAATATCAATTGTTATTTGATTGCTTAATAATTCATTTAACTAATTATATCCTTTCCTTCTTTCCTTTTTCTCCTCCTCTAAGTACGGGTAAGCTGGTAAATATACGTTGACTTGGCTATTGGAAATAAATCTATATTTTATATATATATATTTATTCTTGCCTTTGTTGGAAGGTGTCCTTCTCGTAATATTCATTAATAATCTCTCTCCTTCTTCATGTATATACTAATATTTATATTTATTTAATAATCTCTATCCCCTTTTTAATGATGGGTAAGTTGGAAAATTTACGTTAACATGTTTTCATTCATGGTACGTTCTCAACAATGCTATATTTGACTTGGGTTTTTTTTCATGGTACTTACTCACTGATTCTGTATTTGACTTCTGATTTTTAATCATGGTACCTAACAGTGTCTGTTACCTTGTATGTATAATTTTTTGTCTGATAGTATTTGGGTTTATATTTTGTCAACTTGGGTTAATTATTTTTATCATTTCAACTCTTTTTGGTTGTGTGCTCCTTATATTATATCATTATTTATCATTCCCATTCCTCGTTAATTCCCTCTCTTCTCAATGTCCGACTTTTCGTTGTTTAGCTCCTCTACTCCTTCAAATGCCTGGTCTATGACATTTATTCTGGATGATTAATCCATGGCATTACCATCTCACCACATGTTCGGGCCATATCCTTTCTGCATAGCGGAATTCATCCTCTATATTACTTTCATTTCTGGGGATATTATTATTTGGTTTTTGGCTGGTTTCTGCCAAGACATGGTTTACCTGAGCTGTTCGGGGTCTTTCGTCATTACTTGCCTGATTATGCTGTAATGAAAAACCCGGATTTTCGTGGACTGTTACCCAAATCTCATTATTATTTTGGTTAGCGTTTGGCTCCTGTTGGTTGTTATTTTCGTTTCTGGGTGGTTCGTTATTCCTACCCTCTGAAAACTGATGACGGTTATTCGCCGTATCACCCTGGTTACCTCGCGTCTGTTGTGTCATATACCCGTAACTTGGTAAATTAGGTGGATATGGTCGTTGATTATCGGCCATCATATAATTTGCCTGGGGTCTATCCTCTTGATTCCTTTTCTTTCTTATTTCTCTTATTGCCTGAGCGTATTTTTCTATAATCTGGCCCATTTGTTCCTCGTAATTTCCCTTCTTTTTGGGATGTATCTTTTTTCTAGGCACGCTTACCTTAAATGTATTATGGCTTATGATTTTCTTTGTAATACACTCATTCTTTTTGTCCCTTTTCATTAAGTTCTTTTTATATTCCTTCATATAACTTCTTTCTCTGCGGTCAGTGACCGGGGGGTTAAGTACTGTATATTAATTAAACCGCCTTGAGTCATTATCACTATTTCCTTTGTATAATCTCTGTTTGTTTTTCTCTGTCTGTCCAATCTATTAGCTATGTTTTGTTTCGTCTCTACTGTTTTTTCCTCTATGGTTTCAGGACCGGTATTATTTTCTTCCTGTAATGCTTCTACCTGTTCCTCCATTATCTCGACCTCCCTGTCATTGTCGATTTTACTATCATCGGTCTCTTTGTTTCCTGTTTCGCAATTTGCATTAGTTTCCTTTCTCAGGGACTCTCTCCGTTTTTGATCTTCCTCCCTATATTTCTGTCTTTGTTTTTCATTATCCTCCCTCATGGATTCTATCCATTTTTATTTTCCTCCCGATATTTCTGTCTTTGTTTTTCATTCTCCTCTCTCTCTCTTTCTGTCTCTCCTCCCTCTCGTTCTGTCTCTTTCTTTCATTCTCCTCCCTCTCTTTCTGTCTCTCTTTTCTCTGGGATTCCATTAATGACTCAAATTTCATATTCCTGTTCTCAGCATTCTTGTTCATTGTATCTATCAGTCTCTGGCACATCATCACTATTACCTCCTTTTGTTTGTGGCATCTTGATTTGTTGGTAGTTGCCGGGCTTGTTCCGTTTTTTCCAAGCCTCACTAGTGGGGCTGCCAATTTATAACAAATAAATATGTCGTGTGTGTTGTAATATGTCGGGCGTTACCTCCGCGCTCTTTTTGTTACTTACTGATGACTGGATCCTCTGCGGTGATGTAGTCATGTAAAACAACTTAATCTACTATGTGTTTGTGGGCGCCACTTGGAATCTTTTGTTCCAAGAAAATGTTATTAAAATTAAAATTTTGAATTCTTAGCAGTTAGTTTAATTCTATGAAAAAGTGTGAACAAGACAGTTTGGGTTTGAAAAAATAAAGTATGTTTAATGATTCTTAAAAAATCGTCTGAAGGACTAACATTCGTGAAAAAATATAAAATTGCAGAGTTACAAAACAAAATATCAATTATTATTATTATTGACAAGTTTTTTCTCCAATCAAGTATCGGCTAACAAATATTTTATTTTTACTCAGTTGAAAAGCATGAGTTTAATATGTGAAAAATCTTTACTCTCAGGACGTGACTCCTTTGAACTACCAAGACAGATCAATAAGATGCTTTACAAAATTTAAGTGATTTGAAGGTGGGTGTGGCATGTGTAGTACAACTGTGTGACAAATGTAACCAGGTAAAAATGACTTTAACTTTGAACAACTCACGTTCCGATGGGTAATTATTCTCGCACTGGACACTTCTCTCGGGTAGTTTTCAATCTCGCCTCTTCGTGTCGACGTTCCTTGTGCACTGAATTTATTTTAAGTCAAAATGCGATTTTTTACAACTTCCGCACTTTCGTAAAACTGTTTGGCAGTAGATTTTCGCTTGAACCCCGCCGCCGTTGATCAGCTGCTCGCGTTGTTTCTCAAATTGGCCGCCACAGCGCTGATTCCCTTGCAGTTGATAGAAAGGCTTTGTGTATATTACGTTATGGGGAGTTTTTGTCAAGGCAGTTTGTCTTAGCGAATACAGCAGATTTGATTCTCTATTAAAATTTTGGTCCCTCCTGGGCCGCTGATATTCTGGCTGCATGTGTTCTATTAAATGTGCCGTGTTGCTGCTCTATTTCAGCAACACATTGGCGTAGACTCTTGTAGAGGTTAAGTCAGTCTATTTGTCAATGTACGGGAAAAGCCTTTCTTCGTCCTTGTGTCGACTTGTCGCCTTCGGTTTCGCCTCGGTTGCGGTGATCAGTGTCGTGGGTAATGCGTCTGTTCTGGATTCCAAGCATGAAGTGTTTTTTGGTCGAATTTGGTCTTCCTTTTATACTCTGTAAGGCTCATTGTTTTAGCTTTTTGACAGGAACTTCCGGTGTATTTGTGTAGAACTTCCTTCTAGAACGTTCGAGAATAATGAAATGGAACACCATGGAACAAATTTAACTTCCGTAGAAGCTTTTAGAACGAAATTTCTTATTCTTTACACTAAATATATCACAAATTTTATTCTGGTATTTGTCAAACAATTTTACATCAGTACTCACAATTTGCATGCCATTACTACATTTTGATTCTCTGCTTTCAACTGAATCTAATGATACTAATTACGATTGGTTTTTAAATAAATTAACTATAATAAATAACACAATATACAACTCTTACCTTGGAATGTTTCCATACAAATTCAATTTTTGAACAAAAAAAATTGTTGTGAAGCTGTTTTGTTTCTTCTACAACATTAACACTTAATATTACCATCTTTCTATAACAAAATAATTAACGTTTAACATATATAATATACAAATAGGTTCAATTTTATATGGTCCATGCCTATGGCCTACGTTGTTGTCACTGTTACAATACAATAATTAGTCTTTTTTCTTTAATATATATGGGATTTTTCTAGCATACACTAAGAATTTATTATATTGTCTGTCTTTTGTGATACCTGGTTTATCCTGATACATATTATTTTTATTGTAGGATAACTTAGCATCATATTGGTTTGCCTAAGATGTCCTTTTTCTTTATGTGACAAATCTCACTCTTATAAGTCATATTCTTTAATAATTGATCTTATTTTCAACTGAGTCTGTTTGTTTTCATGGTACACTAAAGTATTGTACCCTTTTCTTTTATTTTTGTTAATATTTTGTAAACATTTAGTCAAATATGACTATTACTTGTAATGGTTGCTTGGCCTTAGCCATACATGGTATAGGTAAATAGTTTGCTAACTCGACTATTACAGTGTTTAAGTTAGTCAAATATATTAGTATAGTCGCATTATATTATATTTCAACTTTCTAATGCAATTTGGTTGCATTTTGTCAACATTAAATCCATAAATATCACAATATTATAGGCTTACTACATGTTTTTAGTTAATACTGTATTTGGCTATTTTAACTAACTTTTATTCATTTGACAGCTTTCTTTATTATGATAAATTGTTCATCTTCGTCTACTTGACAATTACATATAGTTTTTATCTCAATTTGATAATAATTAATTTTTACATGAAATCTGAGTGATGGGTCTCAAACCCAACACCTTAATATTTTTTGTCATAACATTTATATATTTTTTATTTTAACTTAGATCCTTTCTAATAATGTATTCAAATCATTTAATACATTTATTTTATTTACATTACATAATATAATAATGGATCATGTCCATTCATTCACAATAAATAGTTCTTTATACTCTATTCAGAGTTACAAAACTTAATAATTAATGACTTCATTGTGGTTGTTACTGATATTATTTGTCTCTCTTATAGTATATTATGGGTTTTACACTGTTCTTAATATATATGGGGTTTGAGTCTTAGTCATAGTCTGGTCTTTTTTCATGTTAGTAGTATTAATTATTAGACAATATTACAAAAATTTTTTTAGGACTACTTGGGTTCGATACTGTTCACCTCACTTTCCTCTTATGGTAAACTGCTGTGTAAATGATTCCCTTTATGGAACGTTCTGTGACGTTACATATGCCTCTCCGTTAAAATTGATAATTTTGGAAAAACATATTTTTGGTTTTGATGAAATTATCATTTCTATATTAACCTTTTATTAGCTTCTTTATATTTCATTCTTTTATCTTATAATTGAATTCCTGTACTACTCCTTTAATATATTAATCCAACTCAATATTCCTATTTCGTTCTTTGTCGTATCACCTATTCCTTTCCTTTTTACCTTGATGTTAATTATTTAATCTTTGATATAATTCCCTAACAATTCTCTAACTTTTATAGTGGCTTGGGAGTCAGAGTGGCTCGCTATGGCATACATTCTCCGCCCTTCCCTATCTATAACTCCTGAAATCAGAGGCAACACATCCCTGTCCAGAAAATAATAATTGCACCTTTGCAACAACTAATAATAATAATAAAAGAATACAATATTCAAAGATCATAGGCTCCTACACATAAATTCCATTTCTTAAACTCTTCTGATTATTTCACAGTTATATTAATATATCATTCTCCGCAGGTAAAATTATCGTTTAAAATTATTCAATGTTAATAGCTATATTTATATTCATCATTACCTCCTTATGTAACACACTGATTCCTTTTTTTTTCATTTATCATTTCCTTTTAGTATCAATTATATGACAGTATTTTTCCTTCTTTTCTCCCCCTTAGTAATATCAATTGTTATTTGATTGCTTAATAATTCATTTAACTAATTATATCCTTTCCTTCTTTCCTTTTTCTCCTCCTCTAAGTACGGGTAAGCTGGTAAATATACGTTGACTTGGCTATTGGAAATAAATCTATATTTTATATATATATATATTTATTCTTGCCTTTGTTGGAAGGTGTCCTTCTCGTAATATTCATTAATAATCTCTCTCCTTCTTCATGTATATACTAATATTTATATTTATTTAATAATCTCTATCCCCTTTTTAATGATGGGTAAGTTGGAAAATTTACGTTAACATGTTTTCATTCATGGTACCTTCTCAACAATGCTATATTTGACTTGGGTTTTTTTTCATGGTACTTACTCACTGATTCTGTATTTGTCTTCTGATTTTTAATCATGGTACCTAACAGTGTCTGTTACCTTGTATGTATAATTTTTTGTCTGATAGTATTTGGGTTTATATTTTGTCAACTTGGGTTAATTATTTTTATCATTTCAACTCTTTTTGGTTGTGTGCTCCTTATATTATATCATTATTTATCATTCCCATTCCTCGTTAATTCCCTCTCTTCTCAATGTCCGACTTTTCGTTGTTTAGCTCCTCTACTCCTTCAAATGCCTGGTCTATGACATTTATTCTGGATGATTAATCCATGGCATTACCATCTCACCACATGTTCGGGCCATATCCTTTCTGCATAGCGGAATTCATCCTCTATATTACTTTCATTTCTGGGGATATTATTATTTGGTTTTTGGCTGGTTTCTGCCAAGACATGGTTTACCTGAGCTGTTCGGGGTCTTTCGTCATTACTTGCCTGATTATGCTGTAATGAAAAACCCGGATTTTCGTGGACTGTTACCCAAATCTCATTATTATTTTGGTTAGCGTTTGGCTCCTGTTGGTTGTTATTTTCGTTTCTGGGTGGTTCGTTATTCCTACCCTCTGAAAACTGATGACGGTCATTCGCCGTATCACCCTGGTTACCTCGCGTCTGTTGTGTCATATACCCGTAACTTGGTAAATTAGGTGGATATGGTCGTTGATTATCGGCCATCATATAATTTGCCTGGGGTCTATCCTCTTGATTCCTTTTCTTTCTTATTTCTCTTATTGCCTGAGCGTATTTTTCTATAATCTGGCCCATTTGTTCCTCGTAATTTCCCTTCTTTTTGGGATGTATCTTTTTTCTAGGCACGCTTACCTTAAATGTATTATGGCTTATGATTTTCTTTGTAATACACTCATTCTTTTTGTCCCTTTTCATTAAGTTCTTTTTATAT
This sequence comes from Magicicada septendecula, assembly GCA_034769895.1. Lineage (NCBI taxonomy): Eukaryota > Metazoa > Arthropoda > Insecta > Hemiptera > Cicadidae > Magicicada > Magicicada septendecula. Next base: position 389,346,563 of record CM068368.1, on the reverse strand, counting down.
TCCTTCATATAACTTCTTTCTCTGCGGTCAGTGACCGGGGGGTTAAGTACTGTATATTAATTAAACCGCCTTGAGTCATTATCACTATTTCCTTTGTATAATCTCTGTTTGTTTTTCTCTGTCTGTCCAATCTACTAGCTATGTTTTGTTTCGTCTCTACTGTTTTTTCCTCTATGGTTTCAGGACCGGTATTATTTTCTTCCTGTAATGCTTCTACCTGTTCCTCCATTATCTCGACCTCCCTGTCATTGTCGATTTTACTATCATCGGTCTCTTTGTTTCCTGTTTCGCAATTTGCATTAGTTTCCTTTCTCAGGGACTCTCTCCGTTTTTGATCTTCCTCCCTATATTTCTGTCTTTGTTTTTCATTATCCTCCCTCATGGATTCTATCCATTTTTATTTTCCTCCCGATATTTCTGTCTTTGTTTTTCATTCTCCTCTCTCTCTCTTTCTGTCTCTCCTCCCTCTCGTTCTGTCTCTTTCTTTCATTCTCCTCCCTCTCTTTCTGTCTCTCTTTTCTCTGGGATTCCATTAATGACTCAAATTTCATATTCCTGTTCTCAGCATTCTTGTTCATTGTATCTATCAGTCTCTGGCACATCATCACTATTACCTCCTTTTGTTTGTGGCATCTTGATTTGTTGGTAGTTGCCGGGCTTGTTCCGTTTTTTCCAAGCCTCACTAGTGGGGCTGCCAATTTATAACAAATAAATATGTCGTGTGTGTTGTAATATGTCGGGCGTTACCTCCGCGCTCTTTTTGTTACTTACTGATGACTGGATCCTCTGCGGTGATGTAGTCATGTAAAACAACTTAATCTACTATGTGTTTGTGGGCGCCACTTGGAATCTTTTGTTCCAAGAAAATGTTATTAAAATTAAAATTTTGAATTCTTAGCAGTTAGTTTAATTCTATGAAAAAGTGTGAACAAGACAGTTTGGGTTTGAAAAAATAAAGTATGTTTAATGATTCTTAAAAAATCGTCTGAAGGACTAACATTCGTGAAAAAATATAAAATTGCAGAGTTACAAAACAAAATATCAATTATTATTATTATTGACAAGTTTTTTCTCCAATCAAGTATCGGCTAACAAATATTTTATTTTTACTCAGTTGAAAAGCATGAGTTTAATATGTGAAAAATCTTTACTCTCAGGACGTGACTCCTTTGAACTACCAAGACAGATCAATAAGATGCTTTACAAAATTTAAGTGATTTGAAGGTGGGTGTGGCATGTGTAGTACAACTGTGTGACAAATGTAACCAGGTAAAAATGACTTTAACTTTGAACAACTCACGTTCCGATGGGTAATTATTCTCGCACTGGACACTTCTCTCGGGTAGTTTTCAATCTCGCCTCTTCGTGTCGACGTTCCTTGTGCACTGAATTTATTTTAAGTCAAAATGCGATTTTTTACAACTTCCGCACTTTCGTAAAACTGTTTGGCAGTAGATTTTCGCTTGAACCCCGCCGCCGTTGATCAGCTGCTCGCGTTGTTTCTCAAATTGGCCGCCACAGCGCTGATTCCCTTGCAGTTGATAGAAAGGCTTTGTGTATATTACGTTATGGGGAGTTTTTGTCAAGGCAGTTTGTCTTAGCGAATACAGCAGATTTGATTCTCTATTAAAATTTTGGTCCCTCCTGGGCCGCTGATATTCTGGCTGCATGTGTTCTATTAAATGTGCCGTGTTGCTGCTCTATTTCAGCAACACATTGGCGTAGACTCTTGTAGAGGTTAAGTCAGTCTATTTGTCAATGTACGGGAAAAGCCTTTCTTCGTCCTTGTGTCGACTTGTCGCCTTCGGTTTCGCCTCGGTTGCGGTGATCAGTGTCGTGGGTAATGCGTCTGTTCTGGATTCCAAGCATGAAGTGTTTTTTGGTCGAATTTGGTCTTCCTTTTATACTCTGTAAGGCTCATTGTTTTAGCTTTTTGACAGGAACTTCCGGTGTATTTGTGTAGAACTTCCTTCTAGAACGTTCGAGAATAATGAAATGGAACACCATGGAACAAATTTAACTTCCGTAGAAGCTTTTAGAACGAAATTTCTTATTCTTTACACTAAATATATCACAAATTTTATTCTGGTATTTGTCAAACAATTTTACATCAGTACTCACAATTTGCATGCCATTACTACATTTTGATTCTCTGCTTTCAACTGAATCTAATGATACTAATTACGATTGGTTTTTAAATAAATTAACTATAATAAATAACACAATATACAACTCTTACCTTGGAATGTTTCCATACAAATTCAATTTTTGAACAAAAAAAATTGTTGTGAAGCTGTTTTGTTTCTTCTACAACATTAACACTTAATATTACCATCTTTCTATAACAAAATAATTAACGTTTAACATATATAATATACAAATAGGTTCAATTTTATATGGTCCATGCCTATGGCCTACGTTGTTGTCACTGTTACAATACAATAATTAGTCTTTTTTCTTTAATATATATGGGATTTTTCTAGCATACACTAAGAATTTATTATATTGTCTGTCTTTTGTGATACCTGGTTTATCCTGATACATATTATTTTTATTGTAGGATAACTTAGCATCATATTGGTTTGCCTAAGATGTCCTTTTTCTTTATGTGACAAATCTCACTCTTATAAGTCATATTCTTTAATAATTGATCTTATTTTCAACTGAGTCTGTTTGTTTTCATGGTACACTAAAGTATTGTACCCTTTTCTTTTATTTTTGTTAATATTTTGTAAACATTTAGTCAAATATGACTATTACTTGTAATGGTTGCTTGGCCTTAGCCATACATGGTATAGGTAAATAGTTTGCTAACTCGACTATTACAGTGTTTAAGTTAGTCAAATATATTAGTATAGTCGCATTATATTATATTTCAACTTTCTAATGCAATTTGGTTGCATTTTGTCAACATTAAATCCATAAATATCACAATATTATAGGCTTACTACATGTTTTTAGTTAATACTGTATTTGGCTATTTTAACTAACTTTTATTCATTTGACAGCTTTCTTTATTATGATAAATTGTTCATCTTCGTCTACTTGACAATTACATATAGTTTTTATCTCAATTTGATAATAATTAATTTTTACATGAAATCTGAGTGATGGGTCTCAAACCCAACACCTTAATATTTTTTGTCATAACATTTATATATTTTTTATTTTAACTTAGATCCTTTCTAATAATGTATTCAAATCATTTAATACATTTATTTTATTTACATTACATAATATAATAATGGATCATGTCCATTCATTCACAATAAATAGTTCTTTATACTCTATTCAGAGTTACAAAACTTAATAATTAATGACTTCATTGTGGTTGTTACTGATATTATTTGTCTCTCTTATAGTATATTATGGGTTTTACACTGTTCTTAATATATATGGGGTTTGAGTCTTAGTCATAGTCTGGTCTTTTTTCATGTTAGTAGTATTAATTATTAGACAATATTACAAAAATTTTTTTAGGACTACTTGGGTTCGATACTGTTCACCTCACTTTCCTCTTATGGTAAACTGCTGTGTAAATGATTCCCTTTATGGAACGTTCTGTGACGTTACATATGCCTCTCCGTTAAAATTGATAATTTTGGAAAAACATATTTTTGGTTTTGATGAAATTATCATTTCTATATTAACCTTTTATTAGCTTCTTTATATTTCATTCTTTTATCTTATAATTGAATTCCTGTACTACTCCTTTAATATATTAATCCAACTCAATATTCCTATTTCGTTCTTTGTCGTATCACCTATTCCTTTCCTTTTTACCTTGATGTTAATTATTTAATCTTTGATATAATTCCCTAACAATTCTCTAACTTTTATAGTGGCTTGGGAGTGAGAGTGGCTCGCTATGGCATACATTCTCCGCCCTTCCCTATCTATAACTCCTGAAATCAGAGGCAACACATCCCTGTCCAGAAAATAATAATTGCACCTTTGCAACAACTAATAATAATAATAAAAGAATACAATATTCAAAGATCATAGGCTCCTACACATAAATTCCATTTCTTAAACTCTTCTGATTATTTCACAGTTATATTAATATATCATTCTCCGCAGGTAAAATTATCGTTTAAAATTATTCAATGTTAATAGCTATATTTATATTCATCATTACCTCCTTATGTAACACACTGATTCCTTTTTTTTTCATTTATCATTTCCTTTTAGTATCAATTATATGACAGTATTTTTCCTTCTTTTCTCCCCCTTAGTAATATCAATTGTTATTTGATTGCTTAATAATTCATTTAACTAATTATATCCTTTCCTTCTTTCCTTTTTCTCCTCCTCTAAGTACGGGTAAGCTGGTAAATATACGTTGACTTGGCTATTGGAAATAAATCTATATTTTATATATATATATTTATTCTTGCCTTTGTTGGAAGGTGTCCTTCTCGTAATATTCATTAATAATCTCTCTCCTTCTTCATGTATATACTAATATTTATATTTATTTAATAATCTCTATCCCCTTTTTAATGATGGGTAAGTTGGAAAATTTACGTTAACATGTTTTCATTCATGGTACGTTCTCAACAATGCTATATTTGACTTGGGTTTTTTTTCATGGTACTTACTCACTGATTCTGTATTTGACTTCTGATTTTTAATCATGGTACCTAACAGTGTCTGTTACCTTGTATGTATAATTTTTTGTCTGATAGTATTTGGGTTTATATTTTGTCAACTTGGGTTAATTATTTTTATCATTTCAACTCTTTTTGGTTGTGTGCTCCTTATATTATATCATTATTTATCATTCCCATTCCTCGTTAATTCCCTCTCTTCTCAATGTCCGACTTTTCGTTGTTTAGCTCCTCTACTCCTTCAAATGCCTGGTCTATGACATTTATTCTGGATGATTAATCCATGGCATTACCATCTCACCACATGTTCGGGCCATATCCTTTCTGCATAGCGGAATTCATCCTCTATATTACTTTCATTTCTGGGGATATTATTATTTGGTTTTTGGCTGGTTTCTGCCAAGACATGGTTTACCTGAGCTGTTCGGGGTCTTTCGTCATTACTTGCCTGATTATGCTGTAATGAAAAACCCGGATTTTCGTGGACTGTTACCCAAATCTCATTATTATTTTGGTTAGCGTTTGGCTCCTGTTGGTTGTTATTTTCGTTTCTGGGTGGTTCGTTATTCCTACCCTCTGAAAACTGATGACGGTTATTCGCCGTATCACCCTGGTTACCTCGCGTCTGTTGTGTCATATACCCGTAACTTGGTAAATTAGGTGGATATGGTCGTTGATTATCGGCCATCATATAATTTGCCTGGGGTCTATCCTCTTGATTCCTTTTCTTTCTTATTTCTCTTATTGCCTGAGCGTATTTTTCTATAATCTGGCCCATTTGTTCCTCGTAATTTCCCTTCTTTTTGGGATGTATCTTTTTTCTAGGCACGCTTACCTTAAATGTATTATGGCTTATGATTTTCTTTGTAATACACTCATTCTTTTTGTCCCTTTTCATTAAGTTCTTTTTATATTCCTTCATATAACTTCTTTCTCTGCGGTCAGTGACCGGGGGGTTAAGTACTGTATATTAATTAAACCGCCTTGAGTCATTATCACTATTTCCTTTGTATAATCTCTGTTTGTTTTTCTCTGTCTGTCCAATCTATTAGCTATGTTTTGTTTCGTCTCTACTGTTTTTTCCTCTATGGTTTCAGGACCGGTATTATTTTCTTCCTGTAATGCTTCTACCTGTTCCTCCATTATCTCGACCTCCCTGTCATTGTCGATTTTACTATCATCGGTCTCTTTGTTTCCTGTTTCGCAATTTGCATTAGTTTCCTTTCTCAGGGACTCTCTCCGTTTTTGATCTTCCTCCCTATATTTCTGTCTTTGTTTTTCATTATCCTCCCTCATGGATTCTATCCATTTTTATTTTCCTCCCGATATTTCTGTCTTTGTTTTTCATTCTCCTCTCTCTCTCTTTCTGTCTCTCCTCCCTCTCGTTCTGTCTCTTTCTTTCATTCTCCTCCCTCTCTTTCTGTCTCTCTTTTCTCTGGGATTCCATTAATGACTCAAATTTCATATTCCTGTTCTCAGCATTCTTGTTCATTGTATCTATCAGTCTCTGGCACATCATCACTATTACCTCCTTTTGTTTGTGGCATCTTGATTTGTTGGTAGTTGCCGGGCTTGTTCCGTTTTTTCCAAGCCTCACTAGTGGGGCTGCCAATTTATAACAAATAAATATGTCGTGTGTGTTGTAATATGTCGGGCGTTACCTCCGCGCTCTTTTTGTTACTTACTGATGACTGGATCCTCTGCGGTGATGTAGTCATGTAAAACAACTTAATCTACTATGTGTTTGTGGGCGCCACTTGGAATCTTTTGTTCCAAGAAAATGTTATTAAAATTAAAATTTTGAATTCTTAGCAGTTAGTTTAATTCTATGAAAAAGTGTGAACAAGACAGTTTGGGTTTGAAAAAATAAAGTATGTTTAATGATTCTTAAAAAATCGTCTGAAGGACTAACATTCGTGAAAAAATATAAAATTGCAGAGTTACAAAACAAAATATCAATTATTATTATTATTGACAAGTTTTTTCTCCAATCAAGTATCGGCTAACAAATATTTTATTTTTACTCAGTTGAAAAGCATGAGTTTAATATGTGAAAAATCTTTACTCTCAGGACGTGACTCCTTTGAACTACCAAGACAGATCAATAAGATGCTTTACAAAATTTAAGTGATTTGAAGGTGGGTGTGGCATGTGTAGTACAACTGTGTGACAAATGTAACCAGGTAAAAATGACTTTAACTTTGAACAACTCACGTTCCGATGGGTAATTATTCTCGCACTGGACACTTCTCTCGGGTAGTTTTCAATCTCGCCTCTTCGTGTCGACGTTCCTTGTGCACTGAATTTATTTTAAGTCAAAATGCGATTTTTTACAACTTCCGCACTTTCGTAAAACTGTTTGGCAGTAGATTTTCGCTTGAACCCCGCCGCCGTTGATCAGCTGCTCGCGTTGTTTCTCAAATTGGCCGCCACAGCGCTGATTCCCTTGCAGTTGATAGAAAGGCTTTGTGTATATTACGTTATGGGGAGTTTTTGTCAAGGCAGTTTGTCTTAGCGAATACAGCAGATTTGATTCTCTATTAAAATTTTGGTCCCTCCTGGGCCGCTGATATTCTGGCTGCATGTGTTCTATTAAATGTGCCGTGTTGCTGCTCTATTTCAGCAACACATTGGCGTAGACTCTTGTAGAGGTTAAGTCAGTCTATTTGTCAATGTACGGGAAAAGCCTTTCTTCGTCCTTGTGTCGACTTGTCGCCTTCGGTTTCGCCTCGGTTGCGGTGATCAGTGTCGTGGGTAATGCGTCTGTTCTGGATTCCAAGCATGAAGTGTTTTTTGGTCGAATTTGGTCTTCCTTTTATACTCTGTAAGGCTCATTGTTTTAGCTTTTTGACAGGAACTTCCGGTGTATTTGTGTAGAACTTCCTTCTAGAACGTTCGAGAATAATGAAATGGAACACCATGGAACAAATTTAACTTCCGTAGAAGCTTTTAGAACGAAATTTCTTATTCTTTACACTAAATATATCACAAATTTTATTCTGGTATTTGTCAAACAATTTTACATCAGTACTCACAATTTGCATGCCATTACTACATTTTGATTCTCTGCTTTCAACTGAATCTAATGATACTAATTACGATTGGTTTTTAAATAAATTAACTATAATAAATAACACAATATACAACTCTTACCTTGGAATGTTTCCATACAAATTCAATTTTTGAACAAAAAAAATTGTTGTGAAGCTGTTTTGTTTCTTCTACAACATTAACACTTAATATTACCATCTTTCTATAACAAAATAATTAACGTTTAACATATATAATATACAAATAGGTTCAATTTTATATGGTCCATGCCTATGGCCTACGTTGTTGTCACTGTTACAATACAATAATTAGTCTTTTTTCTTTAATATATATGGGATTTTTCTAGCATACACTAAGAATTTATTATATTGTCTGTCTTTTGTGATACCTGGTTTATCCTGATACATATTATTTTTATTGTAGGATAACTTAGCATCATATTGGTTTGCCTAAGATGTCCTTTTTCTTTATGTGACAAATCTCACTCTTATAAGTCATATTCTTTAATAATTGATCTTATTTTCAACTGAGTCTGTTTGTTTTCATGGTACACTAAAGTATTGTACCCTTTTCTTTTATTTTTGTTAATATTTTGTAAACATTTAGTCAAATATGACTATTACTTGTAATGGTTGCTTGGCCTTAGCCATACATGGTATAGGTAAATAGTTTGCTAACTCGACTATTACAGTGTTTAAGTTAGTCAAATATATTAGTATAGTCGCATTATATTATATTTCAACTTTCTAATGCAATTTGGTTGCATTTTGTCAACATTAAATCCATAAATATCACAATATTATAGGCTTACTACATGTTTTTAGTTAATACTGTATTTGGCTATTTTAACTAACTTTTATTCATTTGACAGCTTTCTTTATTATGATAAATTGTTCATCTTCGTCTACTTGACAATTACATATAGTTTTTATCTCAATTTGATAATAATTAATTTTTACATGAAATCTGAGTGATGGGTCTCAAACCCAACACCTTAATATTTTTTGTCATAACATTTATATATTTTTTATTTTAACTTAGATCCTTTCTAATAATGTATTCAAATCATTTAATACATTTATTTTATTTACATTACATAATATAATAATGGATCATGTCCATTCATTCACAATAAATAGTTCTTTATACTCTATTCAGAGTTACAAAACTTAATAATTAATGACTTCATTGTGGTTGTTACTGATATTATTTGTCTCTCTTATAGTATATTATGGGTTTTACACTGTTCTTAATATATATGGGGTTTGAGTCTTAGTCATAGTCTGGTCTTTTTTCATGTTAGTAGTATTAATTATTAGACAATATTACAAAAATTTGTTTAGGACTACTTGGGTTCGATACTGTTCACCTCACTTTCCTCTTATGGTAAACTGCTGTGTAAATGATTCCCTTTATGGAACGTTCTGTGACGTTACATATGCCTCTCCGTTAAAATTGATAATTTTGGAAAAACATATTTTTGGTTTTGATGAAATTATCATTTCTATATTAACCTTTTATTAGCTTCTTTATATTTCATTCTTTTATCTTATAATTGAATTCCTGTACTACTCCTTTAATATATTAATCCAACTCAATATTCCTATTTCGTTCTTTGTCGTATCACCTATTCCTTTCCTTTTTACCTTGATGTTAATTATTTAATCTTTGATATAATTCCCTAACAATTCTCTAACTTTTATAGTGGCTTGGGAGTCAGAGTGGCTCGCTATGGCATACATTCTCCGCCCTTCCCTATCTATAACTCCTGAAATCAGAGGCAACACATCCCTGTCCAGAAAATAATAATTGCACCTTTGCAACAACTAATAATAATAATAAAAGAATACAATATTCAAAGATCATAGGCTCCTACACATAAATTCCATTTCTTAAACTCTTCTGATTATTTCACAGTTATATTAATATATCATTCTCCGCAGGTAAAATTATCGTTTAAAATTATTCAATGTTAATAGCTATATTTATATTCATCATTACCTCCTTATGTAACACACTGATTCCTTTTTTTTTCATTTATCATTTCCTTTTAGTATCAATTATATGACAGTATTTTTCCTTCTTTTCTCCCCCTTAGTAATATCAATTGTTATTTGATTGCTTAATAATTCATTTAACTAATTATATCCTTTCCTTCTTTCCTTTTTCTCCTCCTCTAAGTACGGGTAAGCTGGTAAATATACGTTGACTTGGCTATTGGAAATAAATCTATATTTTATATATATATTTATTCTTGCCTTTGTTGGAAGGTGTCCTTCTCGTAATATTCATTAATAATCTCTCTCCTTCTTTATGTATATAATAATATTTATATTTATTTAATAATCTCTATCCCCTTTTTAATGATGGGTAAGTTGGAAAATTTACGTTAACATGTTTTCATTCATGGTACCTTCTCAACAATGCTATATTTGACTTGGGTTTTTTTTCATGGTACTTACTCACTGATTCTGTATTTGACTTCTGATTTTTAATCATGGTACCTAACAGTGTCTGTTACCTTGTATGTATACTTTTTTGTCTGATAGTATTTGGGTTTATATTTTGTCAACTTGGGTTAATTATTTTTATCATTTCAACTCTTTTTGGTTGTGTGCTCCTTATATTATATCATTATTTATCATTCCCATTCCTCGTTAATTCCCTCTCTTCTCAATGTCCGACTTTTCGTTGTTTAGCTCCTCTACTCCTTCAAATGCCTGGTCTATGACATTTATTCTTGATGATTAATCCACGGCATTACCATCTCACCACATGTTCGGGCCATATCCTTTCTGCATAGCGGAATTCATCCTCTATATTACTTTCATTTCTGGGGTTATTATTTGGTTTTTGGCTGGTTTCTGCCAAGACATGGTTTACCTGAGCTGTTCGGGGTCTTTCGTCATTACTTGCCTGATTATGCTGTAATGAAAAACCCGGATTTTCGAGGACTGTTACCCAAATCTCATTATTATTTTGGTTAGCGTTTGGCTCCTGTTGGTTGTTATTTTCGTTTCTGGGTGGTTCGTTATTCCTACCCTCTGAAAACTGATGACGGTTATTCGCCGTATCACCCTGGTTACCTCGCGTCTGTTGTGTCATATACCCGTAACTTGGTAAATTAGGTGGATATGGTCGTTGATTATCGGCCATCATATAATTTGCCTGGGGTCTATCCTCTTGATTCCTTTTCTTTCTTATTTCTCTTATTGCCTGAGCGTATTTTTCTATAATCTGGCCCATTTGTTCCTCGTAATTTCCCTTCTTTTTGGGATGTATCTTTTTTCTAGGCACGCTTACCTTAAATGTATTATGGCTTATGATTTTCTTTGTAATACACTCATTCTTTTTGTCCCTTTTCATTAAGTTCTTTTTATATTCCTTCATATAACTTCTTTCTCTGCGGTCAGTGACCGGGGGGTTAAGTACTGTATATTAATTAAACCGCCTTGAGTCATTATCACTATTTCCTTTGTATAATCTCTGTTTGTTTTTCTCTGTCTGTCCAATCTATTAGCTATGTTTTGTTTCGTCTCTACTGTTTTTTCCTCTATGGTTTCAGGACCGGTATTATTTTCTTCCTGTAATGCTTCTACCTGTTCCTCCATTATCTCGACCTCCCTGTCATTGTCGATTTTACTATCATCGGTCTCTTTGTTTCCTGTTTCGCAATTTGCATTAGTTTCCTTTCTCAGGGACTCTCTCCGTTTTTGATCTTCCTCCCTATATTTCTGTCTTTGTTTTTCATTATCCTCCCTCATGGATTCTATCCATTTTTTAGTTCCCTCCCGATATTTCTGTCTTTGTTTTTCATTCTCCTCTCTCTCTCTTTCTGTCTCTCCTCCCTCCCGTTCTGTCTCTTTCTTTCATTCTCCTCCCTCTCTTTCTGTCTCTCTTTTCTCTGGGATTCCATTAATGACTCAAATTTCATATTCCTGTTCTCAGCATTCTTGTTCATTGTATCTATCAGTCTCTGGCACATCATCACTATTACCTCCTTTTGTTTGTGGCATCTTGATTTGTTGGTAGTTGCCGGGCTTGTTCCGTTTTTTCCAAGCCTCACTAGTGGGGCTGCCAATTTATAACAAATAAATATGTCGTGTGTGTTGTAATATGTCGGGCGTTACCTCCGCGCACTTTTTGTTACTTACTGATGACTGGATCCTCTGCGGTGATGTAGTCATGTAAAACAACTTAATCTACTATGTGTTTGTGGGCGCCACTTGGAATCTTTTGTTCCAAGAAAATGTTATTAAAATTAAAATTTTGAATTCTTAGCAGTTAGTTCAATTCTATGAAAAAGTGTGAACAAGACAGTTTGGGTTTGAAAAAATAAAGTATGTTTAATGATTCTTAAAAAATCGTCTGAAGGACTAACATTCGTGAAAAAATATAAAATTGCAGAGTTACAAAACAAAATATCAATTATTATTATTATTGACAAGTTTTTTCTCCAATCAAGTATCGGCTAACAAATATTTTATTTTTACTCAGTTGAAAAGCATGAGTTTAATATGTGAAAAATCTTTACTCTCAGGACGTGACTCCTTTGAACTACCAAGACAGATCAATAAGATGCTTTACAAAATTTAAGTGATTTGAAGGTGGGTGTGGCATGTGTAGTACAACTGTGTGACAAATGTAACCAGGTAAAAATGACTTTAACTTTGAACAACTCACGTTCCGATGGGTAATTATTCTCGCACTGGACACTTCTCTCGGGTAGTTTTCAATCTCGCCTCTTCGTGTCGACGTTCCTTGTGCACTGAATTTATTTTAAGTCAAAATGCGATTTTTTACAACTTCCGCACTTTCGTAAAACTGTTTGGCAGTAGATTTTCGCTTGAACCCCGCCGCCGTTGATCAGCTGCTCGCGTTGTTTCTCAAATTGGCCGCCACAGCGCTGATTCCCTTGCAGTTGATAGAAAGGCTTTGTGTATATTACGTTATGGGGAGTTTTTGTCAAGCCAGTTTGTCTTAGCGAATACAGCAGATTTGATCCTCTATTAAAATTTTGGTCCCTCCTGGGCCGCTGATATTCTGGCTGCATGTGTTCTATTAAATGTGCCGTGTTGCTGCTCTATTTCAGCAACACATTGGCGTAGACTCTTGTAGTGGTGAAGTCAGTCTATTTGTCAATGTACGGGAAAAGCCTTTCTTCGTTCTTGTGTCGACTTCTCGCCTTCGGTTTCGCCTCGGTTGCGGTGATCAGTGTCGTGGGTAATGCGTCTGTTCTGGATTCCTAGCATGAAGTGTTTTTTGGTCGAATTTGGTCTTCCTTTTATACTCTGTAAGGCTCATTGTTTTAGCTTTTTGACATGAACGTCCGGTGTATTTGTGTAAAACTTCCTTCTAGAACGTTCGAGAATAATGAAATGGAACAACATGGAACAAATTTAACTTCCGTAGAAGCTTTTAGAACGAAATTTCTTATTCTTTACACTAAATATATCACAAATTTTATTCTGGTATTTGGCAAACAATTTTACATCAGTACTCACAATTTGCATGCCATTACTACATTTTGATTCTCTGCTTTCAACTGAATCTAATAATACTAATTACGATTGGTTTTTAAATAAATTAACTATAATAAATAACACAATATACAACTCTTACCTTGGAATGTTTCCATACAAATTCAATTTTTGAACAAAAAAAAATTGTTGTGAAGCTGTTTGGTTTCTTCTACAACATTAACGCATAATATTACCATCTTTCTATATCAAAATAAATAACGTTTAACATATATAATATACAAATAGGTTCAATTTTATATGGTCCATGCCTATGGCCTACGTTGTTGTCACTGTTAAAATACAATAATTAGTCTTTTTTCTTTAATATATATGGGATTTTTCTAGCATACACTAAGAATTTATTTTATTGTCTGTCTTTTGTGATACCTGGTTTATCCTGATACATATTATTTTTATTGTAGGATAACTTAGCATCATATTGGTTTGCCCAAGATGTCCTTTTTCTTTATGTGACAAATCTCACTCTTATAAGTCAAATTCTTTAATAATTGATCTTATTTTCAACTGAGTCTGTTTGTTTTCATGGTACACTAAAGTATTGTACCCTTTTCTTTTATTTTTGTTAATATTTTGTAAACATTTAGTCAAATATGACTATTACTTGTAATGGTTGCTTGGCCTTAGCCATACATGGTATAGGTAAATAGTTTGCTAACTCGACTATTACAGTGTTTAAGTTAGTCAAATATATTAGTATAGTCGCATTATATTATATTTCAACTTTCTAATGCAATTTGGTTATATTTTGTCAATACTAAATCCATAAATATCACAATATTATAGGCTTACTACATGTTTTTAGTTAATACAGTTTTTGGCTATTTTAACTAACTTTTATTCATTTGACAGCTTTCTTTATTTAAGATAAATTGTTCATCTTCATCTACGTAACAATTACATATAGGTTTTATCTCAATTTGATAATAATTAATTTTTACATGATATCTGAGTGATGGGTCTCAAATCCAACACCTTATTATTTTTTGTTATAACATTTATATATTTTAACTTAGATCCTTTCTAATATTGTATTGAAATCATTTAATACATTTATTTTATTTACATTACATAATATAATAATGGATCATGTCCATTCATTCACAATAAATAGTTCTTTATACTCTATTCAGAGTTACAAAACTTAATAATTAATGACTTCATTTTGGTTGTTACTGATATTATTTGTCCCTCTTATAGTATATTATGGGTTTTACACTGTTCTTAATATATATGGGGTTTGAGTCTTAGTCATAGTCTGGTCGTTTTTCATGTTAGTAGTATTAATTATTAGACAATATTACAAAAATTTTTTAGGACTACTTGGGTTCGATACTGTTCACCTCACTTTCCTCTTATGGTAAACTGCTGTGTAAATGATTCCCTGTATGGAACGTTCTGTGACGTTACATATGCCTCTCCGTTAAAATTGATAATTTTGGAAAAACATATTTTTGGTTTTGATGAAATTATCATTTCTATATTAACCTTTTATTAGCTTCTTTATATTTCATTCTTTTATCTTATAATTGAATTCCTGTACTACTCCTTTAATATATTAATCCAACTCAATATTCCTATTTCGTTCTTTGTCGTATCACCTATTCCTTTCCTTTTTACCTTGATGTTAATTATTTAATCTTTGATATAATTCCCTAACAATTCTCTAACTTTTATAGTGGCTTGGGAGTCAGAGTGGCTCGCTATGGCATACATTCTCCGCCCTTCCCTATCTATAACTCCTGAAATCAGAGGCAACACATCCCTGTCCAGAAAATAATAATTGCACCTTTGCAACAACTAATAATAATAATAATAAATACAATATTCAAAGATCATAGGCTCCTACACATAAATTCCATTTCTTAAACTCTTCTGATTATTTTACAATTATATTAATATATCATTCTCCGCAGGTAAAATTATCGTTTAAAATTATTCAATGTTAATAGCTATATTTATATTCATCATTACCTCCTTATGTAACACACTGATTCCTTTTTTTTTTCATTTATCATTTATCATTTTATGATCATTTCCTTTTAGTATCAATTATATGACAGTATTTTTCCTTCTTTTCTCCCCCTTAGTAATATCAATTGTTATTTGATTGCTTAATAATTCATTTAACTAATTTAATCCTTTCCTTCTTTCCTTTTTCTCCTCCTCTAAGTACGGGTAAGCTGGTAAATATACGTTGACTTGGCTATTGGAAATAAATCTATATTTTATATATATATTTATTCTTGCCTTTGTTGGAAGGTGTCCTTCTCGTAATATTCATTAATAATCTCTCTCCTTCTTTATGTATATAATAATATTTATATTTATTTAATAATCTCTATCCCCTTTTTAATGATGGGTAAGTTGGAAAATTTACGTTAACATGTTTTCATTCATGGTACCTTCTCAACAATGCTATATTTGACTTGGGTTTTTTTTCATGGTACTTACTCACTGATTCTGTATTTGACTTCTGATTTTTAATCATGGTACCTAACAGTGTCTGTTACCTTGTATGTATACTTTTTTGTCTGATAGTATTTGGGTTTATATTTTGTCAACTTGGGTTAATTATTTTTATCATTTCAACTCTTTTTGGTTGTGTGCTCCTTATATTATATCATTATTTATCATTCCCATTCCTCGTT
Source organism: Magicicada septendecula (assembly GCA_034769895.1). Lineage (NCBI taxonomy): Eukaryota > Metazoa > Arthropoda > Insecta > Hemiptera > Cicadidae > Magicicada > Magicicada septendecula. The sequence goes on along the minus strand of CM068368.1, from coordinate 389,330,711 downwards.
AATTCCCTCTCTTCTCAATGTCCGACTTTTCGTTGTTTAGCTCCTCTACTCCTTCAAATGCCTGGTCTATGACATTTATTCTGGATGATTAATCCACGGCATTACCATCTCACCACATGTTCGGGCCATATCCTTTCTGCATAGCGGAATTCATCCTCTATATTACTTTCATTTCTGGGGTTATTATTTGGTTTTTGGCTGGTTTCTGCCAAGACATGGTTTACCTGAGCTGTTCGGGGTCTTTCGTCATTACTTGCCTGATTATGCTGTAATGAAAAACCCGGATTTTCGAGGACTGTTACCCAAATCTCATTATTATTTTGGTTAGCGTTTGGCTCCTGTTGGTTGTTATTTTCGTTTCTGGGTGGTTCGTTATTCCTACCCTCTGAAAACTGATGACGGTTATTCGCCGTATCACCCTGGTTACCTCGCGTCTGTTGTGTCATATACCCGTAACTTGGTAAATTAGGTGGATATGGTCGTTGATTATCGGCCATCATATAATTTGCCTGGGGTCTATCCTCTTGATTCCTTTTCTTTCTTATTTCTCTTATTGCCTGAGCGTATTTTTCTATAATCTGGCCCATTTGTTCCTCGTAATTTCCCTTCTTTTTGGGATGTATCTTTTTTCTAGGCACGCTTACCTTAAATGTATTATGGCTTATGATTTTCTTTGTAATACACTCATTCTTTTTGTCCCTTTTCATTAAGTTCTTTTTATATTCCTTCATATAACTTCTTTCTCTGCGGTCAGTGACCGGGGGGTTAAGTACTGTATATTAATTAAACCGCCTTGAGTCATTATCACTATTTCCTTTGTATAATCTCTGTTTGTTTTTCTCTGTCTGTCCAATCTATTAGCTATGTTTTGTTTCGTCTCTACTGTTTTTTCCTCTATGGTTTCAGGACCGGTATTATTTTCTTCCTGTAATGCTTCTACCTGTTCCTCCATTATCTCGACCTCCCTGTCATTGTCGATTTTACTATCATCGGTCTCTTTGTTTCCTGTTTCGCAATTTGCATTAGTTTCCTTTCTCAGGGACTCTCTCCGTTTTTGATCTTCCTCCCTATATTTCTCTCTTTGTTTTTCATTATCCTCCCTCATGGATTCTATCCATTTTTTAGTTTCCTCCCGATATTTCTGTCTTTGTTTTTCATTCTCCTCTCTCTCTCTTTCTGTCTCTCCTCCCTCCCGTTCTGTCTCTTTCTTTCATTCTCCTCCCTCTCTTTCTGTCTCTCTTTTCTCTGGGATTCCATTAATGACTCAAATTTCATATTCCTGTTCTCAGCATTCTTGTTCATTGTATCTATCAGTCTCTGGCACATCATCACTATTACCTCCTTTTGTTTGTGGCATCTTGATTTGTTGGTAGTTACCGGGCTTGTTCCGTTTTTTCCAAGCCTCACTAGTGGGGCTGCCAATTGATAACAAATAAATATGTCGTGTGTGTTGTAATATGTCGGGCGTTACCTCCGCGCACTTTTTGTTACTTACTGATGACTGGATCCTCTGCGGTGATGTAGTCATGTAAAACAACTTAATCTACTATGTGTTTGTGGGCGCCACTTGGAATCTTTTGTTCCAAGAAAATGTTATTAAAATTAAAATTTTGAATTCTTAGCAGTTAGTTTAATTCTATGAAAAAGTGTGAACAAGACAGTTTGGGTTTGAAAAAATAAAGTATGTTTAATGATTCTTAAAAAATCGTCTGAAGGACTAACATTCGTGAAAAAATATAAAATTGCAGAGTTACAAAACAAAATATCAATTATTATTATTATTGACAAGTTTTTTCTCCAATCAAGTATCGGCTAACAAATATTTTATTTTTACTCAGTTGAAAAGCATGAGTTTAATATGTGAAAAATCTTTACTCTCAGGACGTGACTCCTTTGAACTACCAAGACAGATCAATAAGATGCTTTACAAAATTTAAGTGATTTGAAGGTGGGTGTGGCATGTGTTGTACAACTGTGTGACAAATGTAACCAGGTAAAAATGACTTTAACTTTGAACAACTCACGTTCCGATAGGTAATTATTCTCGCACTGGACACTTCTCTCGGGTAGTTTTCAATCTCGCCTCTTCGTGTCGACGTTCCTTGTGCACTGAATTTATTTTAAGTCAAAATGCGATTTTTTACAACTTCCGCACTTTCGTAAAACTGTTTGGCAGTAGATTTTCGCTTGAACCCCGCCGCCGTTGATCAGCTGCTCGCGTTGTTTCTCAAATTGGCCGCCACAGCGCTGATTCCCTTGCAGTTGATAGAAAGGCTTTGTGTATATTACGTTATGGGGAGTTTTTGTCAAGCCAGTTTGTCTTAGCGAATACAGCAGATTTGATCCTCTATTAAAATTTTGGTCCCTCCTGGGCCGCTAATATTCTGGCTGCATGTGTTGTATTAAATGTGCCGTGTTGCTGCTCTATTTCAGCAACACATTGGCGTAGACTCTTGTAGTGGTGAAGTCAGTCTATTTGTCAATGTACGGGAAAAGCCTTTCTTCGTTCTTGTGTCGACTTCTCGCCTTCGGTTTCGCCTCGGTTGCGGTGATCAGTGTCGTGGGTAATGCGTCTGTTCTGGATTCCTAGCATGAAGTGTTTTTTGGTCGAATTTGGTCTTCCTTTTATACTCTGTAAGGCTCATTGTTTTAGCTTTTTGACATGAACGTCCGGTGTATTTGTGTAAAACTTCCTTCTAGAACGTTCGAGAATAATGAAATGGAACAACATGGAACAAATTTAACTTCCGTAGAAGCTTTTAGAACGAAATTTCTTATTCTTTACACTAAATATATCACAAATTTTATTCTGGTATTTGGCAAACAATTTTACATCAGTACTCACAATTTGCATGCCATTACTACATTTTGATTCTCTGCTTTCAACTGAATCTAATAATACTAATTACGATTGGTTTTTAAATAAATTAACTATAATAAATAACACAATATACAACTCTTACCTTGGAATGTTTCCATACAAATTCAATTTTTGAACAAAAAAAAATTGTTGTGAAGCTGTTTGGTTTCTTCTACAACATTAACGCATAATATTACCATCTTTCTATATCAAAATAAATAACGTTTAACATATATAATATACAAATAGGTTCAATTTTATATGGTCCATGCCTATGGCCTACGTTGTTGTCACTGTTAAAATACAATAATTAGTCTTTTTTCTTTAATATATATGGGATTTTTCTAGCATACACTAAGAATTTATTATATTGTCTGTCTTTTGTGATACCTGGTTTATCCTGATACATATTATTTTTATTGTAGGATAACTTAGCATCATATTGGTTTGCCCAAGATGTCCTTTTTCTTTATGTGACAAATCTCACTCTTATAAGTCAAATTCTTTAATAATTGATCTTATTTTCAACTGAGTCTGTTTGTTTTCATGGTACACTAAAGTATTGTACCCTTTTCTTTTATTTTTGTTAATATTTTGTAAACATTTAGTCAAATATGACTATTACTTGTAATGGTTGCTTGGCCTTAGCCATACATGGTATAGGTAAATAGTTTGCTAACTCGACTATTACAGTGTTTAAGTTAGTCAAATATATTAGTATAGTCGCATTATATTATATTTCAACTTTCTAATGCAATTTGGTTATATTTTGTCAACACTAAATCCATAAATATCACAATATTATAGGCTTACTACATGTTTTTAGTTAATACAGTTTTTGGCTATTTTAACTAACTTTTATTCATTTGACAGCTTTCTTTATTTAAGATAAATTGTTCATCTTCATCTACGTAACAATTACATATAGTTTTTATCTCAATTTGATAATAATTAATTTTTACATGATATCTGAGTGATGGGTCTCAAATCCAACACCTTATTATTTTTTGTTATAACATTTATATATTTTAACTTAGATCCTTTCTAATATTGTATTGAAATCATTTAATACATTTATTTTATTTACATTACATAATATAATAATGGATCATGTCCATTCATTCACAATAAATAGTTCTTTATACTCTATTCAGAGTTACAAAACTTAATAATTAATGACTTCATTTTGGTTGTTACTGATATTATTTGTCCCTCTTATAGTATATTATGGGTTTTACACTGTTCTTAATATATATGGGGTTTGAGTCTTAGTCATAGTCTGGTCGTTTTTCATGTTAGTATTATTAATTATTAGACAATATTACAAAAATTTTTTAGGACTACTTGGGTTCGATACTGTTCACCTCACTTTCCTCTTATGGTAAACTGCTGTGTAAATGATTCCCTGTATGGAACGTTCTGTGACGTTACATATGCCTCTCCGTTAAAATTGATAATTTTGGAAAAACATATTTTTGGTTTTGATGAAATTATCATTTCTATATTAACCTTTTATTAGCTTCTTTATATTTCATTCTTTTATCTTATAATTGAATTCCTGTACTACTCCTTTAATATATTAATCCAACTCAATATTCCTATTTCGTTCTTTGTCGTATCACCTATTCCTTTCCTTTTTACCTTGATGTTAATTATTTAATCTTTGATATAATTCCCTAACAATTCTCTAACTTTTATAGTGGGTTGGGAGTCAGAGTGGCTCGCTATGGCATACATTCTCCGCCCTTCCCTATCTATAACTCCTGAAATCAGAGGCAACACATCCCTGTCCAGAAAATAATAATTGCACCTTTGCAACAACTAATAATAATAATAATAATAAATACAATATTCAAAGATCATAGGCTCCTACACATAAATTCCATTTCTTAAACTCTTCTGATTATTTTACAATTATATTAATATATCATTCTCCGCAGGTAAAATTATCGTTTAAAATTATTCAATGTTAATAGCTATATTTATATTCATCATTACCTCCTTATGTAACACACTGATTCCTTTTTTTTTCATTTATCATTTATCATTTTATGATCATTTCCTTTTAGTATCAATTATATGACAGTATTTTTCCTTCTTTTCTCCCCCTTAGTAATATCAATAGTTATTTGATTGCTTAATAATTCATTTAACTAATTTAATCCTTTCCTTCTGTCCTTTTTCTCCTCCTCTAAGTACGGGTAAGCTGGTAAATATACGTTGACTTGGCTATTGGAAATAAATCTATATTTTATATATATATTTATTCTTGCCTTTGTTGGAAGGTGTCCTTCTCGTAATATTCATTAATAATCTCTCTCCTTCTTTATGTATATAATAATATATATATTTATTTAATAATCTCTATCCCCTTTTTAATGATGGGTAAGTTGGAAAATTTACGTTAACATGTTTTCATTCATGGTACCTTCTCAACAATGCTATATTTGACTTGGGTTTTTTTTCATGGTACTTACTCACTGATTCTGTATTTGACTTCTGATTTTTAATCATGGTACCTAACAGTGTCTGTTACCTTGTATGTATACTTTTTTGTCTGATAGTATTTGGGTTTATATTTTGTCAACTTGGGTTAATTATTTTTATCATTTCAACTCTTTTTGGTTGTGTGCTCCTTATATTATATCATTATTTATCATTCCCATTCCTCGTTAATTCCCTCTCATCTCAATGTCCGACTTTTCGTTGTTTAGCTCCTCTACTCCTTCAAATGCCTGGTCTATGACATTTATTCTGGATGATTAATCCATGGCATTACCATCTCACCACATGTTCGGGCCATATCCTTTCTGCATAGCGGAATTCATCCTCTATATTACTTTCATTTCTGGGGTTATTATTTGGTTTTTGGCTGGTTTCTGCCAAGACATGGTTTACCTGAGCTGTTCGGGGTCTTTCGTCATTACTTGCCTGATTATGCTGTAATGAAAAACCCGGATTTTCGAGGACTGTTACCCAAATCTCATTATTATTTTGGTTAGCGTTTGGCTCCTGTTGGTTGTTATTTTCGTTTCTGGGTGGTTCGTTATTCCTACCCTCTGAAAACTGATGACGGTTATTCGCCGTATCACCCTGGTTACCTCGCGTCTGTTGTGTCATATACCCGTAACTTGGTAAATTAGGTGGATATGGTCGTTGATTATCGGCCATCATATAATTTGCCTGGGGTCTATCCTCTTGATTCCTTTTCTTTCTTATTTCTCTTATTGCCTGAGCGTATTTTTCTATAATCTGGCCCATTTGTTCCTCGTAATTTCCCTTCTTTTTGGGATGTATCTTTTTTCTAGGCACGCTTACCTTAAATGTATTATGGCTTATGATTTTCTTTGTAATACACTCATTCTTTTTGTCCCTTTTCATTAAGTTCTTTTTATATTCCTTCATATAACTTCTTTCTCTGCGGTCAGTGACCGGGGTTTTAAGTACTGTATATTAATTAAACCGCCTTGAGTCATTATCACTATTTCCTTTGTATAATCTCTGTTTGTTTTTCTCTGTCTGTCCAATCTATTAGCTATGTTTTGTTTCGTCTCTACTGTTTTTTCCTCTATGGTTTCAGGACCGGTATTATTTTCTTCCTGTAATGCTTCTACCTGTTCCTCCATTATCTCGACCTCCCTGTCATTGTCGATTTTACTATCATCGGTCTCTTTGTTTCCTGTTTCGCAATTTGCATTAGTTTCCTTTCTCAGGGACTCTCTCCGTTTTTGATCTTCCTCCCTATATTTCTGTCTTTGTTTTTCATTATCCTCCCTCATGGATTCTATCCATTTTTTAGTTTCCTCCCGATATTTCTGTCTTTGTTTTTCATTCTCCTCTCTCTCTCTTTCTGTCTCTCCTCCCTCCCGTTCTGTCTCTTTCTTTCATTCTCCTCCCTCTCTTTCTGTCTCTCTTTTCTCTGGGATTCCATTAATGACTCAAATTTCATATTCCTGTTCTCAGCATTCTTGTTCATTGTATCTATCAGTCTCTGGCACATCATCACTATTACCTCCTTTTGTTTGTGGCATCTTGATTTGTTGGTAGTTGCCGGGCTTGTTCCGTTTTTTCCAAGCCTCACTAGTGGGGCTGCCAATTTATAACAAATAAATATGTCGTGTGTGTTGTAATATGTCGGGCGTTACCTCCGCGCACTTTTTGTTACTTACTGATGACTGGATCCTCTGCGGTGATGTAGTCATGTAAAACAACTTAATCTACTATGTGTTTGTGGGCGCCACTTGGAATCTTTTGTTCCAAGAAAATGTTATTAAAATTAAAATTTTGAATTCTTAGCAGTTAGTTTAATTCTATGAAAAAGTGTGAACAAGACAGTTTGGGTTTGAAAAAATAAAGTATGTTTAATGATTCTTAAAAAATCGTCTGAAGGACTAACATTCGTGAAAAAATATAAAATTGCAGAGTTACAAAACAAAATATCAATTATTATTATTATTGACAAGTTTTTTCTCCAATCAAGTATCGGCTAACAAATATTTTATTTTTACTCAGTTGAAAAGCATGAGTTTAATATGTGAAAAATCTTTACTCTCAGGACGTGACTCCTTTGAACTACCAAGACAGATCAATAAGATGCTTTACAAAATTTAAGTGATTTGAAGGTGGGTGTGGCATGTGTTGTACAACTGTGTGACAAATGTAACCAGGTAAAAATGACTTTAACTTTGAACAACTCACGTTCCGATAGGTAATTATTCTCGCACTGGACACTTCTCTCGGGTAGTTTTCAATCTCGCCTCTTCGTGTCGACGTTCCTTGTGCACTGAATTTATTTTAAGTCAAAATGCGATTTTTTACAACTTCCGCACTTTCGTAAAACTGTTTGGCAGTAGATTTTCGCTTGAACCCCGCCGCCGTTGATCAGCTGCTCGCGTTGTTTCTCAAATTGGCCGCCACAGCGCTGATTCCCTTGCAGTTGATAGAAAGGCTTTGTGTATATTACGTTATGGGGAGTTTTTGTCAAGCCAGTTTGTCTTAGCGAATACAGCAGATTTGATCCTCTATTAAAATTTTGGTCCCTCCTGGGCCGCTGATATTCTGGCTGCATGTGTTCTATTAAATGTGCCGTGTTGCTGCTCTATTTCAGCAACACATTGGCGTAGACTCTTGTAGTGGTGAAGTCAGTCTATTTGTCAATGTACGGGAAAAGCCTTTCTTCGTTCTTGTGTCGACTTCTCGCCTTCGGTTTCGCCTCGGTTGCGGTGATCAGTGTCGTGGGTAATGCGTCTGTTCTGGATTCCTAGCATGAAGTGTTTTTTGGTCGAATTTGGTCTTCCTTTTATACTCTGTAAGGCTCATTGTTTTAGCTTTTTGACATGAACGTCCGGTGTATTTGTGTAAAACTTCCTTCTAGAACGTTCGAGAATAATGAAATGGAACAACATGGAACAAATTTAACTTCCGTAGAAGCTTTTAGAACGAAATTTCTTATTCTTTACACTAAATATATCACAAATTTTATTCTGGTATTTGGCAAACAATTTTACATCAGTACTCACAATTTGCATGCCATTACTACATTTTGATTCTCTGCTTTCAACTGAATCTAATAATACTAATTACGATTGGTTTTTAAATAAATTAACTATAATAAATAACACAATATACAACTCTTACCTTGGAATGTTTCCATACAAATTCAATTTTTGAACAAAAAAAAATTGTTGTGAAGCTGTTTGGTTTCTTCTACAACATTAACGCATAATATTACCATCTTTCTATATCAAAATAAATAACGTTTAACATATATAATATACAAATAGGTGCAATTTTATATGGTCCATGCCTATGGCCTACGTTGTTGTCACTGTTAAAATACAATAATTAGTCTTTTTTCTTTAATATATATGGGATTTTTCTAGCATACACTAAGAATTTATTTTATTGTCTGTCTTTTGTGATACCTGGTTTATCCTGATACATATTATTTTTATTGTAGGATAACTTAGCATCATATTGGTTTGCCCAAGATGTCCTTTTTCTTTATGTGACAAATCTCACTCTTATAAGTCAAATTCTTTAATAATTGATCTTATTTTCAACTGAGTCTGTTTGTTTTCATGGTACACTAAAGTATTGTACCCTTTTCTTTTATTTTTGTTAATATTTTGTAAACATTTAGTCAAATATGACTATTACTTGTAATGGTTGCTTGGCCTTAGCCATACATGGTATAGGTAAATAGTTTGCTAACTCGACTATTACAGTGTTTAAGTTAGTCAAATATATTAGTATAGTCGCATTATATTATATTTCAACTTTCTAATGCAATTTGGTTATATTTTGTCAATACTAAATCCATAAATATCACAATATTATAGGCTTACTACATGTTTTTAGTTAATACAGTTTTTGGCTATTTTAACTAACTTTTATTCATTTGACAGCTTTCTTTATTTAAGATAAATTGTTCATCTTCATCTACGTAACAATTACATATAGGTTTTATCTCAATTTGATAATAATTAATTTTTACATGATATCTGAGTGATGGGTCTCAAATCCAACACCTTATTATTTTTTGTTATAACATTTATATATTTTAACTTAGATCCTTTCTAATATTGTATTGAAATCATTTAATACATTTATTTTATTTACATTACATAATATAATAATGGATCATGTCCATTCATTCACAATAAATAGTTCTTTATACTCTATTCAGAGTTACAAAACTTAATAATTAATGACTTCATTTTGGTTGTTACTGATATTATTTGTCCCTCTTATAGTATATTATGGGTTTTACACTGTTCTTAATATATATGGGGTTTGAGTCTTAGTCATAGTCTGGTCGTTTTTCATGTTAGTAGTATTAATTATTAGACAATATTACAAAAATTTTTTAGGACTACTTGGGTTCGATACTGTTCACCTCACTTTCCTCTTATGGTAAACTGCTGTGTAAATGATTCCCTGTATGGAACGTTCTGTGACGTTACATATGCCTCTCCGTTAAAATTGATAATTTTGGAAAAACATATTTTTGGTTTTGATGAAATTATCATTTCTATATTAACCTTTTATTAGCTTCTTTATATTTCATTCTTTTATCTTATAATTGAATTCCTGTACTACTCCTTTAATATATTAATCCAACTCAATATTCCTATTTCGTTCTTTGTCGTATCACCTATTCCTTTCCTTTTTACCTTGATGTTAATTATTTAATCTTTGATATAATTCCCTAACAATTCTCTAACTTTTATAGTGGCTTGGGAGTCAGAGTGGCTCGCTATGGCATACATTCTCCGCCCTTCCCTATCTATAACTCCTGAAATCAGAGGCAACACATCCCTGTCCAGAAAATAATAATTGCACCTTTGCAACAACTAATAATAATAATAATAAATACAATATTCAAAGATCATAGGCTCCTACACATAAATTCCATTTCTTAAACTCTTCTGATTATTTTACAATTATATTAATATATCATTCTCCGCAGGTAAAATTATCGTTTAAAATTATTCAATGTTAATAGCTATATTTATATTCATCATTACCTCCTTATGTAACACACTGATTCCTTTTTTTTTTCATTTATCATTTATCATTTTATGATCATTTCCTTTTAGTATCAATTATATGACAGTATTTTTCCTTCTTTTCTCCCCCTTAGTAATATCAATTGTTATTTGATTGCTTAATAATTCATTTAACTAATTTAATCCTTTCCTTCTTTCCTTTTTCTCCTCCTCTAAGTACGGGTAAGCTGGTAAATATACGTTGACTTGGCTATTGGAAATAAATCTATATTTTATATATATATTTATTCTTGCCTTTGTTGGAAGGTGTCCTTCTCGTAATATTCATTAATAATCTCTCTCCTTCTTTATGTATATAATAATATTTATATTTATTTAATAATCTCTATCCCCTTTTTAATGATGGGTAAGTTGGAAAATTTACGTTAACATGTTTTCATTCATGGTACCTTCTCAACAATGCTATATTTGACTTGGGTTTTTTTTCATGGTACTTACTCACTGATTCTGTATTTGACTTCTGATTTTTAATCATGGTACCTAACAGTGTCTGTTACCTTGTATGTATACTTTTTTGTCTGATAGTATTTGGGTTTATATTTTGTCAACTTGGGTTAATTATTTTTATCATTTCAACTCTTTTTGGTTGTGTGCTCCTTATATTATATCATTATTTATCATTCCCATTCCTCGTTAATTCCCTCTCTTCTCAATGTCCGACTTTTCGTTGTTTAGCTCCTCTACTCCTTCAAATGCCTGGTCTATGACATTTATTCTGGATGATTAATCCACGGCATTACCATCTCACCACATGTTCGGGCCATATCCTTTCTGCATAGCGGAATTCATCCTCTATATTACTTTCATTTCTGGGGTTATTATTTGGTTTTTGGCTGGTTTCTGCCAAGACATGGTTTACCTGAGCTGTTCGGGGTCTTTCGTCATTACTTGCCTGATTATGCTGTAATGAAAAACCCGGATTTTCGAGGACTGTTACCCAAATCTCATTATTATTTTGGTTAGCGTTTGGCTCCTGTTGGTTGTTATTTTCGTTTCTGGGTGGTTCGTTATTCCTACCCTCTGAAAACTGATGACGGTTATTCGCCGTATCACCCTGGTTACCTCGCGTCTGTTGTGTCATATACCCGTAACTTGGTAAATTAGGTGGATATGGTCGTTGATTATCGGCCATCATATAATTTGCCTGGGGTCTATCCTCTTGATTCCTTTTCTTTCTTATTTCTCTTATTGCCTGAGCGTATTTTTCTATAATCTGGCCCATTTGTTCCTCGTAATTTCCCTTCTTTTTGGGATGTATCTTTTTTCTAGGCACGCTTACCTTAAATGTATTATGGCTTATGATTTTCTTTGTAATACACTCATTCTTTTTGTCCCTTTTCATTAAGTTCTTTTTATATTCCTTCATATAACTTCTTTCTCTGCGGTCAGTGACCGGGGGGTTAAGTACTGTATATTAATTAAACCGCCTTGAGTCATTATCACTATTTCCTTTGTATAATCTCTGTTTGTTTTTCTCTGTCTGTCCAATCTATTAGCTATGTTTTGTTTCGTCTCTACTGTTTTTTCCTCTATGGTTTCAGGACCGGTATTATTTTCTTCCTGTAATGCTTCTACCTGTTCCTCCATTATCTCGACCTCCCTGTCATTGTCGATTTTACTATCATCGGTCTCTTTGTTTCCTGTTTCGCAATTTGCATTAGTTTCCTTTCTCAGGGACTCTCTCCGTTTTTGATCTTCCTCCCTATATTTCTGTCTTTGTTTTTCATTATCCTCCCTCATGGATTCTATCCATTTTTTAGTTTCCTCCCGATATTTCTGTCTTTGTTTTTCATTCTCCTCTCTCTCTCTTTCTGTCTCTCCTCCCTCCCGTTCTGTCTCTTTCTTTCATTCTCCTCCCTCTCTTTCTGTCTCTCTTTTCTATGGGATTCCATTAATGACTCAAATTTCATATTCCTGTTCTCAGCATTCTTGTTCATTGTATCTATCAGTCTCTGGCACATCATCACTATTACCTCCTTTTGTTTGTGGCATCTTGATTTGTTGGTAGTTGCCGGGCTTGTTCCGTTTTTTTCAAGCCTCACTAGTTAGGCTGCCAGTTTATAACAAATAAATATGTCGTGTGTGTTGTAATATGTCGGGCGTTACCTCCGCGCACTTTTTGTTACCTACTGATGACTGGATCCTCTGCGGTGATGTAGTCCTGTAAAACAACTTAATCTACTATGTGTTTGTGGGCGCCACTTGGAAACTTTTGTTCCAAGAAAATTTTATTAAAATTAAAATTTTGAATTCTTAGCAGTTAGTTTAATTCTATGAAAAAATGTGAACAAGACAGTTTGGGTTTGAAAAAATAAAGTATTTTTAATGATTCTTAAAAAATCGTCTGAAGGACTAACATTCGTGAAAAAATATAAAATTGCAGAGTTACAAAACAAAATATCAATTATTATTATTATTGAAAAGTTTTTCTCCAATCAAGTATCGGCTAACAAATATTTTATTTTTACTCAGTTGAAAAGCATGAGTTTAATATGTGAAAAATCTTTACTCTCCGGATGTGACTCCTTTGAGCTACCAAGACAGATCAATAAGATGCTTTACAAAATTTAAGTGATTTGAAGGTGGGTGTGGCATGTGTAGTACAACTGTGTGACAAATGTAACCAGGTAAAAATGACTTTAACTTTGAACAACTCATGTTCCGATGGGTAATTATTCTCACACTGGACACTTCTCTCGGGTAGTTTTCAATCTCGCCTCTTCGTGTCGACGTTCCTTGTGCACTGAATTTATTTTAAGTCAAAATGCGATTTTTTACAACTTCCGCACTTTCGTAAAACTGTTTGGCAGTAGATTTTCGCTTGAACCCCGCCGCCGTTGATCAGCTGCTCGCGTTGTTTCTCAAATTGGCCGCCACAGCGCTGATTCCCTTGCAGTTGATAGAAAGGCTTTGTGTATATTACGTTATGGGGAGTTTTTGTCAAGTCAGTTTGTCTTAGCGAATACAGCAGATTTGATTCTCTATTAAAATTTTGGTCCCTCCTGGGCCGCTGATATTCTGGCTGCATGTGTTCTATTAAATGTGCCGTGTTGCTGCTCTATTTCAGCAACACATAGGCGTAGACTCTTGTAGAGGTGAAGTCAGTCTATTTGTCAATGTACGGGAAAAGCCTTTCTTCGTTCTTGTGTCGACTTCTCGCCTTCGGTTTCGCCTTGGTTGCGGTGATCAGTGTCGTGGGTGATGCGTCTGTTCTGGATTCCAAGCATGAAGTGTTTTTTGGTCGAATTTGGTCTTCCTTTTATACTCTGTAAGGCTCATTGTTTTAGCTTTTTGACATGAACTTCTGGTGTATTTGTGTAAAACATCCTTCTAGAACGTTCGAGAATAATGAAATGGAACACCATGGAACAAATTTAACTTCCGTAGAAGCTTTTAGAACGAAATTTCTTATTCTTCACACTAAATATATTACAAAATTTATTCTGGTATTTGTCAAACAATTTTACATCAGTACTCACAATTTGCATGCCATTACTACATTTTGATTCTCTGCTTTCAACTGAATCTAATGATACTAATTACGATTGGTTTTTAAATAAATTAACTATAATAAATAACACAATATACAACTCTTACCTTGGAATGTTTCCATACAAATTCAATTTTTGAACAAAAAAAATTGTTTTGAAGCTGTTTGGTTTCTTCTACAACATTAACACATAATATTACCATCTTTCTATAACAAAATAAATAACGTTTAACATATATAATATACAAATAGGTTCAATTTTATATGGTCCATGCCTATGGCCTACGTTGTTGTCACTGTTAAAATACAATAATTAGTCTTTTTTCTTTAATATACATGGGGGTTTTCTAGCATACACTAAGAATTTATTATATTGTCTGTCTTTTGTGATACCTGGTTTATCCTGATACATATTATTTTTATTGTAGGATAACTTAGCATCATATTGGTTTGCCTAAGACGTCCTTTTTCTTTATGTGACAAATCTCACTCTTATAAGTCAAATTCTTTAATAATTGATCTTATTTTCAACTGAGTCTGTTTGTTTTCATGGTACACTAAAGTATTGTACCCTTTTCTTTTATTTTTGTTAATATTTTGTAAACATTTAGTCAAATATGACTATTACTTGTAATGGTTGCTTGGCCTTAGCCATACATGGTATAGGTAAATAGTTTGCTAACTCGACTATTACAGTGTTTAAGTTAGTCAAATATATTAGTATAGTCGCATTATATTATATTTCAACTTTCTAATGCAATTTGGTTGCATTTTGTCAACACTAAATCCATAAATATCACAATATTATAGGCTTACTACATGTTTTTAGTTAATACTGTTTTTGGCTATTTTAACTAACGTTTATTCATTTGACAGCTTTCTTTATTTAAGATAAATTGTTCATCTTCGGCTACTTGACAATTACATATAGTTTTTATCTCAATTTGATAATAATTAATTTTTACATGAAATCTGAGTGATTGGTCTCAAATCCAACACCTTAATATTTTTTGTCATAACATTTATATATTTTTTATTTTAACTTAGATCCTTTCTAATAATGTATTCAAATCATTTAATACATTTATTTTATTTACATTACATAATATAATAATGGATCATGTCCATTCATTCACAATAAATAGTTCTTTATACTCTATTCAGAGTTACAAAACTTAATAATTAATGACTTCATTTTGGTGGTTACTGATATTATTTGTCTCTCTTATAGTATATTATGGGTTTTACACTGTTCTTAATATATATGGGGTTTGAGTCTTAGTCATAGTCTGGTCGTTTTTCATGTTAGTAGTATTAATTATTAGACAATATTACAAAAATTTTTTTAGGACTACTTGGGTTCGATACTGTTCACCTCACTTTCCTCTTATGGTAAACTGCTGTGTCAATGATTCCCTTTATCGAACGTTCTGTGACGTTACAATTGTTGTTGATAATGATCCTGTATTCCTCCGTCGATCGTAATATATTGCAGATGCAGGTGATGATGATGAAGAAAAAATGTGATAAATTTACGTCACTCGGTAGACTTACATAGTGACGGCGTGTAAAGATATCTTGAGTCTGTTGATTATCAAACGGACATAGTGTCCTCGTGTGCACGTGATTTCGTGGTTGCATTGTTTTTGTAATTTTTCAGTCGTCATTTACACACAGTATAACACACTTGTTAATTAGTAGCTAATGTGGTAGTAATTAACTTTAATTTGTATGACGTATTTGTTATTCCACTTTTCTGCAATTTCTGTTATTCTCTTTTACATTTAATATTAGTTATTGACCCGTTTTTACTTGAGTTACTTCTCAAACACATGAACTATTGAACAACCTTAAGTCAGGGTATGGTCCTTGACCATATTTCAATCAATTTTTTATGTAACGTTGGGGAACCTCAACTATGTTACGTTACAATATATATGTGTGTGTGTGTGTGTGTGTGTATTGCATCATACATATATTTGGATACTTACCCAGGGCGGTATGTTTTGTAAATAATTAGTGTAAAAAGAATACGACGAAAAACAATTTTGTGCGGTAAAGTGCAGGCCGTTGCCTGTCGAAAGTACACACCTACCCCGATAGTGTAAATACAGCGTTTGTGTGTATCACAATTCTAAGAACACCATTAGATTAAGGACATTTAAACGAGTATGTTTAAGACTATCCAATCATTCATAACCAATGAATGATTGGATGTAATGAAATGTTTGTTTTGTACTGTGACATGTTAAGGTCTACAGAGTATTTATATTGTATGTTGAATATGTTAAAAATGAAATGATGTTGTTTGATAATAATACTTAATCAATAATTATGTTTATATTTATATTAGATTTGTTTTTATACAGCCCAGTATAGTTACCAATGTTAGGCACTATACTAAGTTGTCAGTATTGTATAATATTGAAAAATACTGTTATTCTAATTAATGTTTATAAACTGGATCAGGAGTGTCACCAGTGTTTCAAGTCTAACAAGTAGTTCTGACAATTATGCCATAAATTAATAAAGGGTTCCAGAACCAGTTAATTAATATAAAAACAAATAACCACCAGTACATTAAAATTCATGTAATTAACTATGTAACCAATAATTAATTGTACAGTAGGTCAGGTAAAAAAGAAAATTAAGTTAAAAAAACCAAATAATGTTATAATGGTTGTAAATGAATCTATAGGCCTAAATTCCATATTAGTGAAAGGAAATTAATACCTTTTTAGTAAACCCAGTCCAACGAAACTCTGGTAAAACATTTACTGTTTAGTAAGGAAGGTTAGGGGAGAATTTTATGTGATTCAAGATTAATCCAAGCATGGAGTATTTTATTGGAAAGGAGTAGTAATATTCTATAATGCCGGCTCAAGGATATATAGAAAACGTGGTTGTTAAGGCAACTGATATATAGGAAGTTGTTGATTTTGGATTAATTGGTGCTGGTTTTTACAAGCTATTAGATTGAGATGGACCGATATGTTTAAAATATATGAATAAATATAAAGAAAATATATATCCAAATTGAAAAAGCATTTTTGCAAAACAATTATACTAGAATGTTAATGAATCATACAAATTAAATAACCCTCTAAATTATCAATGAATACAATAAAAGAGAATTGAAAGCATCTCACCTCATTCACTAAATAATTCCGCTGAATTTGGTATTAAACCATTTCATGCTATAAATCGAAGACCAGTAAAGAGTTAAAACCTGAGTTAACGGGATTATTGGAAATACAGAAGACTCGGTTGGACGAAATAACCTTCATTGGCAGCAGAAGCTATCCTAATTCCAATTCACTGGGACCAAGACTTGTGAAGACCGCAAAAGAAGAATAGAAGCCAGAAGATCTCCTGAGGATTTACCAAGTATACACCATCATCAATTTTATTGAAAATCAGAGCAGTTCCACTGGAGGAAGACGAGATAACCCGCATTTTGGCCAAATACACTGTTGACAAACGTTCACCGCCAGCCGAAGTTTCGTCGGTTTGGTAAAAAACAACTTATTTTCATTCCATTGTAATTTAAGTAAATAATATTATTTTGTAAATTGAACAACCTTAATTATGCGTTTTACCTGGCCTTACTAATGGTTCAAAGAACTATACGAACCCTGGGTTAAGAATTATTTGTCATTATTTTCAAGAGTATATGTTTTTAGAGTTTGAATAATTAAGAATCGATATATGTTGGGATAGTCGATTGGATCGTCTTATTGTTTGTCTGAGACAACGTAACTTGTTAAATACCAGAGAAAAATAAATAAAGTACATTTGTTGTATGAGATAACGTTTTAGTCATTGCAGAGAAAATACTATATGTAGTTGGTGTAATAATTTATAAACAGATTGATACAAACGCTCCGAATAACTAACCTATAAGTACACTTATTTCTAGTAACAGCGCTTAAAATTTGCAGCTGGTGGGACGGGAGATTGTTGAACTAACTGGTTTTTTAATACTAAATTTGAACGAAATTTTTATCATTGAGTGACTAGGGTTAAAACAAATATCACTTACATTCAGTAAATACTCCATATATATTGCTCATATTAAACAACCACTGAGAACTAAGTTAAGTCTATAGAATAATACCATTATAAATTCAGGAACATAATTCTAATTTTGTTGACTTAATAATCTATGTTCTGAGGGTTTCACCGGTCACAACCGAAAGGTATATTAGTTAATAACATATTAATTAAACCAGGTAACAGCATTTTAATTGTTACGAATCGCCACCTACAACGTATTACTTGGCATTTGTTACACAGGAGTCTCTTATAACTAATTACACCCATAGACAAGATTTCTTTACAATTTGACGTCTCCAACTGGTATCATACACTATAACATACGTCCTCACATAATTAACAAGTAGTTCTCTACAAAATTGGTTACAACAGTGGGGTTTGAATAAGACGGACGTTTCACCGCTAGTACCCAACATACTTATTCCATAACAAATTGACGACTCCTACGAGGGGGACTGATCAAAGAAGGACTCACCATACGTAGTTTATTACAAATTGCCGCCTGCAACGTGGGGCTTAAACGAAAACGTGGACGTCCACGTAGTTTATTACAATATATATATATATATATATATATATATATATATATATATAGTTCTTTAGAATTGAAACAAATGTTTTTCCAGTGTGATTATCTAACTTCCTTGGTATTCTTGTACCTTAGATTAAGTACGTAATTATGCCTTGAAAACGGAAGATAAAAGGTCAACAGCCCATCAAAAGAAATTGTTACCGTGCATTGCAAGACAGATGGTGGGAGTAGAGAGTGGAAGTCCTTTGCTATCAACACAGTGAGGTGGATGGTCTAGGTAGAGGAGGCGAAAGCCTGATTTAGAGCTGTAACTCTATCGGAGAAAGACGCTGTCTCAAAAATATAAAATACCTACTTGCTCGACAGGTACTTCCGTTGCTCTGTTAAATATAGGTGTTATGGGGAAACTATTACATAAAATTTATATAAGCATACACTTAGAAGCATAAGCATCTATACATCCTTCAGACGATTTTAAAGAGGATGAAAAGAAATGAGAAATTAACTGTGCAGAAGTTTATTCTAATAAAATTAGGTATTGCCTGTTTAAAGTTAATTGTATATTTATTAATCGGAAACATGCTGGTTTTCGCACTACATAAAATAGTTACTGTAGACTATTAATAAAAAAGAAAATTGCTTATATTAAAACAAAATCTAACTTATACTGAATTAGAGACACCATAACTAACATAATCTAATGAAAAATTAGGGAAGCAATAAACGCAAAAGTAACAAACGGGATGTCTTAACAACAGATAATACTTCACGATCTTAACGTGATATATAAAATGCTTTTGTAGCCAAATGGTTGAACATTAACGTACACAGATTTACGTACACTAAGAACATAGGCAGCTACGTTACCGCCAGCAAGTGCTGAATGCGAACAAATCGTACAAAATGTACGACACTCGCTATGCATAGAACGACGTACAAAAGGAAACGAATACACTCTTGAAAAAGTCATAAAGCATAAAAGTAAATGTACAGAGTGGAGGTGGAACGGGAATGATGATTGCAACAGAAAGCTAATAACTCCGCAAACACAACAAACATCTGAATAAAAAAAAACACACACACACAGACACACATACTATAGTTTTATTTGTATATACGGACGCACCCACATCGGTTTATTGTCCATTAATCCAATGATTAGTTCCACTGATTCTTTCATTTGTTAGTTTCCAGGATCCGTTGTAAATGTTTTATTTTTTTTTAATTATTTGAATCTCATTAATTAATCTCATTTCTATTCTCATTTTGTATTGTCGTTACTGCTACTAGAGACAATTAAAAATCTTTTAAAAAAATTTGAATTATTATAAAGATAAGGTTAATATATTAATAATACAATTACCGACAATATTTTAATAATTGTTACCAACATATAGACTTATAGGTAATATTATGAAGGCTATATACATACGTTATTATAGCCTATTGTAGTTACAATAACGTAGAGAACTTACGTTAATAGAATTAAATAGATTATTATTTTCTATTAAATATAATAGAAGTAAGTTCTCTTATATCATAATAAATTTAATGGAAGCACGTTCCCAGAGAACGAAAACTATAACTATTAACAGAACACTGTAAAACCGTTACCACTGAAACTGGAAAATTGTAGCTACGGAGAAAATATATTGAACACTGAATACACAAAGCAAAAAACGTTAAACCAATGTGGGCACAAAGGCGTAAGCGGATTAAATTCTTTAACAGGATTACCAGAGTTCGATAAATTGACGATTCCCTCTTATGTATAAATTACTTTAAAAAACGTGTGCTTCAAATGTTTTAAATCATTTAATCTGATCAGCGCACACAGTTAAAATTATTGCACTAACTGTAGGAGTATCCTATTTATGTTTGAAGTTTTAATTTTCAGCTTACCAGTTTTCCAGTTGTCGTTTTATCGTAATAAGTGGTTCCGGATTTAATCATCATTTTTATGTCTGCCGTATTATAATTGTTAATCATATTTGTACTTATAATAAGAATTTGTATATGTAATCATATTTATAATCTGATTACCGATAATATCAATAACTATTATATGGTAAAGAAAACGAGCTTATTTTTAAAAAACTCCTGATAAATTAGTTTAAATTCATTTTTCCACACAATTTCCTATGTGTATTACTAATTTAAACTTCCGTTATGTTTAAACAAAGTTCCTGCTCACTGATGAATCATCAAAATTCTATGTTTCTCTAAAAATGATTTATACTCCTTTTTTATAAGTTAAATTTGACCGATGCTTTCTAATATCGTACACATTCATCATCGTTAGCTCTGTACGTCCTCTGACGCCAAGAACTTTGTACTCGCCTGGTCAAGATATGCGTTGAAAGAGGCCGGTAAAGATGTGTTTTGATATACTGAGTGTTCGCAAATGGTCGTCCAATATTTCGGTAACGTGTTCCTTACATAATTACAAGAAAAAAAGTTCCTGTAAACATAGGTTCAAAAACGTATAGTTTTCCATCTGTCCGCCATTTTGTATTTTTTAAGGAAAATTTTATTTCTCAAGAATGGAGTAAGATATTCTAAAAAAATCTGGTACATGTTACCCCAGTAGCATAATCTACAAAATGAAATTTTTTAAAAATTTTACATTCACAAATTTCAAAATGGCGGCTGTTTAAATTTTTAATCATTCATATCTCACAAACTATAAGTTTTATGGAATAATGTTTCATTAAATAAAATCTTAAGATTATTTCATGAACAAAATGATACCTTATTTGTTACAATGCGATCTCAAACAACCGAGTTATGATGTAAAATGTCAGTACGACTCTACCATCTAACTGCAAAAATAATTATTGGTAAATAGTTTTATTTGTAAATACAAGCAAAAAAATAGTACAAAATATTACAATTTATTTGAAAGGAGAAAATGAAAACTTAAAATACAAAATGAGTTTTAAATTTTAAACTATTTTATTTATCTGCAGATTTTATTATTAACTTTAATGAAAAATTACGATAACTACAGCACGAAATAATTAAAGTGTAGGTGTTCAATGTGTCCCCAATTTACTTCAAAGCACTTTTGAGCCCGTTTGACCATCGAAGCTCGAATACGTTTAAAATTTCCCGGTATTACTTTAATTTGTTGACACCAAATAATTATTTTGTCTCTCAATTCATCTGCCGTGTTTATTCGAGTGCTATACACTTCAGAGTATAGCCTCTTCAAATGCCTCCACAAGTAAAAATCCAATAGATTTAAATCTGGTGAGCGGGGAGGCCATGCAACTGGAGCACCACTCCTAATCCACTGGCTACGAAAGCGATTATTTAATAACTGCTTGACGTTATTTGAGAAATGTGCGGGTGCACAGTCATGCATGAACCACATTTGTTGTACGTGATGTAGAGGAATAGCATCCACTATTTCATTAAGTGTGTTTGTAAGAAATTTATGGTATGCTTCTCCATTCAATCTGTTAGGCAAAAAGTAAGGACCAATCAGCTTATCTCCGAAGATACTCGCCCAGACATTAACCTAAACCGATGCTGATTGGTGACACTAAGGTTGCATGTGGACTTTCCTCTGCCCAGATATGGTTGTTGTGGAAATTATTTATTCCATCCCGACTAAAAGATGCCTCCTCCGTAAATAAAATTTTAGATACAAACATAGGGGCACAAACTCGCTCATTTATTAGCCATTGACAGTACCCAGTCCTGGTATGGAAATCGGCTGGTACGAGAGCTTGAACACGCTGAAAGTGATACGGATACAGCAACTGATTGCGAAGAATTTTCCATATGGTGGTGTGGCTTTGAATATCTTCCTGATGAGCGATTCTTCGGCATGATAATTCTGGTTCCTCTTCAATTCTGACCAAAACTCGTTCCTCTAATTCAGCAGTTGAAGCAGATCTCGGTCTACCATAATCCTGAGTCGATGGTTGGAATGTGCCAATCTCACACATTCGCTGATGGATTTTCACAAATATTTTACTGGAAGGCTGCCTACGATCTGGATAAGCTTCACGATAAAGGCGGGCTGCTTTTGTAGCAGATCCATTGGCTTTCCCGTAGATGAAATGCATGTCAGCCATGTCATGATTACTATACAAATTTGCCATATTTAATGACTATTATGACAATAACGCACAATAAACAATAAAACAAAAAAATACGGGGTGTGGCTGTGTCGTGGACACGGCCGTGTGTTTTACGTGAATACGTGTACGTAACGGGTAATATTTTCTTTGAGCGTATTATATGTATACACTGAGAGACCTTTGGTGGCTTCAATGAGCGCAGAAACCATAGACGGTCACACACATCACACTTATGTCCGAATGGATTGTTGACGAACCTAGTAGTGAAACGTGCACTAGCTGCTGCCCAATGTGTCTTCATAATCGGCGATCGCACACAATCGATGTCTATACAGTCCGGCGTTGATATAGAAGCGATTACATCATCCACTTGCATAGACTCGGGCGCCCCAGCTGCAGATGTACTGGCGCCGTCGTTGATCCGCTCGGACGCCTTCATTCTTTTACGTTCCCGGCACCGCTTCACTCTGTCATATGGTGTTTTATGGGTATCACTGGATTGCTCTTGAAAAGCCCTTTCCAACCGTATACGATCTCTATATTTTGATTTGGCTTTTTGACGAGTATAGGCCGACATTGTATTATTTATTTTAATTTTTTACTTTAACACCATATATATTCACTATAACTACTTCACACTAATGTTTTATATACGCAATCGATAGATCTTGACGAGAGCTGACGATTGAAACTCAAACGAACGTCCTAGCTTCTCCGAGTCAAAATTTATACTAAACGGACATTATGTGACGCAGCGAAACGACCTCAAAATGGCGGCGCTTCCCCCTCCGCCGCGCGCGATGCGTCACAGTCCTCACTCAACGTAACGAATTCTTTGATCCTTTAGCTATCGAGTGGTGTAATTAAATTTTGGATGTAGATGATAGATATGTAGCTGCAACAGCAAACTCTATCCTCCGATTTTGTTATCATCAGTTTTCTGAATTGCCTCCCACTATAGGAGCAAATTTAAAGACGTATTCACGTCAAAAATAATAAAAACAAACAACAGTATTGCGAAAAATTATCAAACTAACGCATAATTCACTACTCTGTTCAAAACATTAAGATCAACTGCAGTTTCAATTTTACAAATTTGCTTATTAATTTACAAAACAGCTGATTGAAGTATTGTTGACTTATATTCAGTTGGTCTAGTATTTTGAGTAATACCTGAACGAGATAACATCACTGATTTCATGGTATTGAGCATTGAGTGACTCAAACTGACATTTCCCATCATAACTCGATTGTTCGAGATCGCATTGTAACAAATAAGATTTATTGTTTTGTGCATAAAATAACGCTTACGATTTTAACTAATAAAATATTCTTCCATAAAACTAATAGTTTGTGAGATATGAATGATTTAAAAATTTAAACAGCCGCCATTTTGACATTTGTGAATGTAAAATTTTTAAAAAATTTAATTTTGTAGATTATGTTACTGGGGTAATACGTACCAGATTTCATTAGAATATCTCACTCCATTCTCGAGAAATAAAATTTTCCTTAAAAAATACAAAAGGCGGACAGATTGAAAACTATACGTTTTTGGACCTATGTTTACAGGAACTTTTTTTCTTGTAATTATGTAAGGAACACTTTACCGAAATATATGGATACCATTTGTGAATACCCTGTATACAAATTACTTGCTCTCTAATCAAGAAATAGTCTGACAGAGAGTCACACTGAGTATTCTATTAACTGTAGTACTTCGCAGAAGCGGTGAAGGTTTTTATTGTGTGACCTTCTGACAGTAACTACAGTAATGTCTTACGTGTGGCCTATAGGAAATAATCTCTGCCGATCTCGTTATCTGAAAGATAGTTAATACATAGGTGACAGCTGGAGCAATACGCCCTGGCGACTAAACTTTGCTTTTAACCAGAAGACACCATCCCTGGTTGAAAGCCTTAAAGGGAGGTGCCTGATAACGTTCTTTTAACTGTAACCTGCTTAACAGCATATAACAGGGAAAGAAACTTTTAGAAAATTAAAAAATCACTACAACTTTTAGAAGTTTCTACTACTGAAACATAATTATCCACGTTACGTTTCTTCTTATACCTGGATCTGCGTTTCTTCGTTACGTTTTAATATACCGGATCTGCTTTTGCTTTCCGCAATATTCTCGGATCCCACCTTTTGCCTAGCAGATTCCGCATATTTGCTATCAGCTTTCATTCTTCTCGTATGTTTATACAGAGCCAGCCATCTTCTTCTCACTAATTACATTTCTGGTCTGTAACTCCTTATACGTATCAATATTTTTCTCTTTAATTGTCAAGTCCACTAAACAGCTTATTGTAAGTTCCTACAGCCTCAAGTTTGTTCACGTTTCTTCTTGTAGTTCCTTGGTCAGCTAGGTGCTGTACAGGTGCACTTCTCTATTTAAAGACAAGAAATCTGACGTGTTACCGCATCATAGGTTTACGTCTTGCTATCCTTAATTTAACGCAAATAATTTTCTCGCAGCTTCTACTTCTGAATCTACTTCTACTTCCAGCTGTATCATAACTCGGCGAACAGGTGAACCATTTTATTTTTAGTTATTGGGTTCCCTTAGAAATATCGTTCTATGTACATTTACACCTGACACGGGTATTGTTTTATGATTTATGGACAAATCAATTCGGTTATTTTCATTTCTTCCTCTCTGGTCTTTCTGACATACTAAGATTCTCACGTGCAGTTAAATTGATCAATGAATTAAGATAGTGATCTACATTTAAGTATTCTCGTTTCTACTGTCTCAAGAAATTTTTCAAATATAACTTTAACTTACAGTCTACTTAGCCTAATTGCTGAATATGCTTTTGAATACCGTAAATATAAAAAAGTGAATTTTACTAGATATATACCAAGAGTCTTTTTTTACCAGTTTTACCAACAACAGTATTTATCGCATCATCAAGGGTATCCTAAACTCTCTGAAACTAATTTGTTTCGAAGTGGGAAAGTTTGTTCATCAACAAAAGAAGATGGTTGTCAGATTAGCGATGTACATGTAAAATACTGCATACCTTGACTCATAACTGACATCTATGACGTATTACTCAAATAATACATCATTGCATTCATTATACAATTTTCAGCGTTCATACAATATGCGAGTCCAATTTGTGGAAGTGCATTAGTACACATGTAGGCCTATTTTAAAACTGTATACATGCTAGATAATTGTAAGACGTGTTATGTGTTTTTGTAGAAACAGTCATTTGTATCAACAAATTTAACCTTATGTCTTTTTAAAATAATTTTTCCAGACAAGGATAAAAATATAACTGAACTATTTCGGTACAGGATGGGATACTTACAACAGGTGAAATACTCGAAATAAGTGCAAGAGGGTCACTTGTTTTTCATTAATTTAAATTCATTATGCTCTTTTCTTTAGAATTAAGTAAAATTTATGTTTGTCATGCGATCGTTTGTATTTCGGTATAAACCTTTAAAGATGTCCCTGATTAATTCGTTTGCATTTCTAGTACACGTTTGCTCCGCTTTGTCACCTCAGCCATCACTGGGTAACCATAACCGGACCCGTCACTAATTTTACCAGAGTTATTTTTTTCAATTCAGAGTGCATCTGTCCACTAAATAAAAAGATTTTAATTTTTTCCGATTTATCGCTAAATCTGCCTATCTGACCTTATCTGTAGCCTCTCAAAATTCAGTACTTCCTAGAAGCTTCTTCTTCTTAATTGGCGCTACAGCTCTTGGTGAGCTTTGGCCTCCTGGACAATCCGCCTCAAGTCGTCTCGGTCCTCTGCTCTCAGTCTCCATCTTGTTACACCGAGCTGCGCAGATCGTCCTCAAGATTATCCATCCATCGTTTTCTGGGCCGAACTCTCCTTCTTCTTTCACCAGGCCTCCCCGTAAAAATGTTCTTCAATTTGGATGTCTCTAATATTCTCGGGACATGCCTTGCAACCCGGATTCTACTTTTCTTTATATCAGTGATGATGTCTGGTTCTTCATAGATTTGCTGGATTTCTGCATTCGTCCTTATTCTCCATGCTTCTTGGACGTTCTATGCACCAAATTTCCTCCTGAGGACTTTTCTTTGCCACCTGCGCAACCACTCAATCTCTGTTACTGTCATTGTCTAAGTTTTATACCCACATATGACTACAGGCTTATGAACTGTTTTATAGAGACGAATCTTGGTTGCTCTGCTTATGTGTTTACACTTAAATATTCCTTGTAGTGTGATGTAACACCTGTTTTCAGCAGTTATCCTTTCTTTTATTTTTTTCGGCCATAATGTTATCCTCAGTAACTAGTGAGTTTAGGTATTTAAATTTTCCAACATTTTGAAATTTGTGTCCTCCAATTACCAGGGGTGGTCTTCTCTCTTGTATTTTACTGCCTGGAATATTTGGTCTTTCTTAAGCCTACTACAGTCCTTTAATATGAATTAACATTTATGTATTCCAAAGTTGTATGTAGAATACCAAACTATATTAAATAAAATATATTTTTAACAAGTTTTGACGTTAAATAATTTTGTGTACCATTTTCACACTGCTCGCAGATACATAAGTCGTAATTAGTATAACACATAATAACTTTAACTAGGCCGGATTCCAGTTACAGAGTAGAAAACAGTGCTAAAGTAATAAAGTGTGAATTGCTTCGTTCACTGTTTGCCAGAAAGTTTATAAGACAGCATGAGGCAGCACCAAAGGCTCTAAACAAATGTAACTATTGGCTTAAAACACTCTGTGTTACAAACAACACTACACACCTCTATTGATACTAATGAAATAGTAATTAGTGATAGTCTTCCACACTTTCAACGGTTGTAAGAATTGTTGTACTAACTTAAGAAATTGGTTTCAGTTCACACTAATCTTCGTTATCTAATTTAATTAGTTGATGAATGTACTTCAAATATGTTCAAACAGTCAGTACTTTTAACTACTTAGTTTTTGTTAAAAGTCATAATTTCTAACTAATATTCAAATTAGTTATCATAGTTGTTCAGTTATTCATATCAGTTATCAGTTAAATTATAATATTAATAATATTATTCCAACAATATGGTAATATTGTTTAATAGCATGGGACAGTTGTAAGAAGGCTATTTTCTGCTGAAAACATATTCAGAAGGCAGGAACGTATCTCTACAACGCCTTGCGTATCAGTATGACAGGCATGATGGGACAAAACGTCTTCTTCTTCTTCTTCCTGTCCCTCTTTATTCTTTTCGTCGTCACTGTTATCATTAACACCATCACATATTTGCCTTCTGCTGCTTCTCAGCTTTCTTTTTCATCGGTAGACCTATATATCAGTACAAAGATGATGCTTTACAGTTGATCTGCCCAACTGCACAACATTTTCTTGGCCATTTAGGATTCCTTTGAACTTTACGTCTCTAGGTCAACAATTTCTTCGGGATGGGGTTCCTATCCATCTTATACACATGTTGTAGCAGTTTCACTTGGTGATGGCTGACTTTTTTCAGTTAATGAAACAAAGATTACGAACTTTGTTTCAGGATCTGCAGCTTCCTAAGTACGTTACGCATCAGGAACCAAATCTGCGATCCACATAACTGAACAAGCACGACTGTGGCTTTATAGAATCTTATGTGCGAGTTTTTCCTATCTCGTTTTCAATATTCTTGTAGTGTATATTGCTGAAATACTGCTGATATATTAGCTCGTATCTGCTGAAGTACTAAGAGTTTTATTTTACTGATCCCCCCATTATAATTAGTAACATCATAGGCTAAATATTTAAAATTTGTAAGTTGCACTGTAGATGTATCGTACCGAAAGAACTATATTTCAGACACTATATTTATCTAGAAAATCCATTGTCTTTGTGTTCTGCGAAAAATTTTAAAAATTTATTTCTTTTTCACCACTGTTATACATGCGCTCATTTTAGTAATTCAAATACTTTATTATTTATTAAAAGCTGATAATCCGCAAATAGCAAATAGCATCGTCTTAATTATAAAATTAGGAAGAACTGAAATACTTCCATCAGTCTTACTACCTCAGTCTTGGAGAGGGTCGTCCATATACATTAATAAGAGTACTACAGCCTTGGCTAACCCTCAGGACACTTCCTTCCTATATTTTCCCTTAGGCCTGTAACAGTACTTATGGTTGTGTAGCCTTCAGTACTTTAATAATGTTTAGGGTAGCCTCACTGATAATAATCTCTCAAATTCTCCTCTGTGTACTTTATAAGAAGCCTTTTCATAATCCGCAAATGAAAAATTTATTTCAAAATTAAATTGTCGTCTTTTATCGTCGATTGTGCAAGAATATGCCACTCTAAAATCATCGTTCTTTAATTACAATTCCTCAATCTCTTATTTAAAATTCATCAATACAATGTATAACACATATTGAGGAGAATAATACCTCTATAATTCTCACACTTACTTCTATCTCCCGTTTTTCTTTGAAACACAGCTGGGTACTTCAAATATGCAACAGTCATATTTTTTACAGCCCGTCATTTATTTCCTGCTCTTTCTCGCTTTTGTATACCCATAAAGTGTTCTCGTTAAAACGGTTTCTGTAGGCTTATACTGTTTGTAGTTTGTGTCATCGGGTTTTATATTTTGTGAACTAATAATTTTATGCCTCTCAGCTTTCTGAACGCGTTTCTGATGTGGCACCACAGAGAACAATCTTTGAATTATCGTAAATCTTTGTTAGGAGCCTACCTACTTAGGGGAAGTCTTACCGTCAATCCCATGCCTCACTATAATGTGTCAGAAACACTAAAAAAGGAGTAACATGACTCAAAATTGTAGAAGTTAGTTTGTAATTTGTTTGGGATGCAATGTTAAGGTAAACATAAGCTTTTTGATTTGTACGTAATTTTTCATAATAGATATTAAGTCACATTTTTACAAAAGGATAGTAGGCAGGAAATAAAATTATTGCACAATGCTATATACACAATTTCCTTCTGCTTGGACCTCATCCTCAGATCGGAAACACACTGTAACAACGATTATCTGTTTCCGATTTGTGAATAATTGGGAGTTGTCTAAAATAGTGCAAAAGAGATTGCGAATCCTGTGTGTACAAACAAAAATGTATGAATCAAATAGATAGTAATTATGGTATTTACAGTTATTTATTAGGTAAAAGAATCTATTACTTCAATAACATCTTTGCTTAAATAACATGATCTGCGAGAAAAAAAAATTCGCAGGTCAGGCTTTCAGAAGCTTTTCGTTATGTTTAAACAAAAGTAAGTTAGGACTTCAGTAGTATTACGGGTGTATTTATTATCTTTGCAATAAAAAAATATATCCTTCAAGCAAGACAAAGGAGTTTATGGATACTGTAGAGAGTGTAGTATATAGATCGAAACGACGATATATGTGCAGCATTAGCACTTGTCACTGTAGACAGAAGAATCATATAATGCTATACCTTCTGAGAGAATTAAATTAGAATTAAAAATCAGTCCATCGTTTTCTGGGCCTCCGTACATTACTACTGCGCTGTGGAGCATAAACGTACAAACATTCTCATTTAACTTTATCCCTTCATGAACACCAAAATAAATGGAGACCTATCTCCTGAAAGGAAGAACAAATTTGGAAAGGCAAGTGTGTGACGTGGTGCGTAAATTTTGCAACACACAATAAGTCCTGAAAAGAAAGTCTACAACATATATACCCCATCGTGTGTAACATTACGTGTTTTACCCCACTCAAGGCGCTCGTACTTCTATTAACTGAAGCTAGAAAGAAAGTGAATAGAACTTTTCTCCTTAAACCTGTAACCTGAGTTAATTAATATGAAGTTATGTGTTATTGTACGAACTGAAATGTAAAATTTGTGTCGTTCAGTTCGTATCCGGTATATTTTTAAAGGAAGCAGATACACATAATATGATTATACATCTCAAATTTTTTCTGTTTTAAACTATACAATATTTAATATACGGATGAAAGAAAATACGCATTGCATCACAACATGAAAGTAAATAATAAATATGGAGGGAAATAGAAAGAGTATTCGAAGCGATGAATTATTAAGTGTACACTCGCTGATGTAATGGACCGTATAGGAACTGATGACGTTTTCTTTGTGATACAAAAACATTTGAAACGATGAATTTTTAATACAAGAAAAAGTATTTCCGTATCCAGTATAAACATTAAACCTGAGTGACTCATGACGTAAAGAGTAATATAAGTGTTTGCAGAAATTTATAGACTGTTACGATCGTAAATATTTTTCTTTGAAGAATTTTCATTAACTGTCTGTACTGCATTTCTTTATTTCGCTCAGTTTTAAACGTATTTCAAATATACTGTTGTTTATATTATTATATTTTTGTATCACTACGCGCAAGCAACTATTAAACATCGGAAAATGTTTATTTAAATAAGTAAATAAAGACCGCAGTTTGTTGTATATAAGGAACTTAATACTAAAACAAAACAAAAGGAGAAGAATGCCAATTAAAATTGTTTACAGAAAA
This sequence comes from Magicicada septendecula, assembly GCA_034769895.1. Taxonomy (NCBI): domain Eukaryota; kingdom Metazoa; phylum Arthropoda; class Insecta; order Hemiptera; family Cicadidae; genus Magicicada; species Magicicada septendecula. The sequence goes on along the minus strand of CM068368.1, from coordinate 389,299,630 downwards.
TGTAGCTATTCAAATTAATATGCATATACTGGTATTATAAATAATAAAGTTTAATAATCTTCAACACTTTAAAACCAAATGATTTTCAGTACAATAATAAACTATACCACCCCAATCTGCGCTATTATATAGGAAATGTTTCTATAAAACTGGGATAAAGAGACAATAAATATAATAAAATTGAACGCCCCCTTAGGAAGTTACTTCCGGTAAGATGATGACACTCTACATGTATCCCAAAGCAAAAGCATACAAATTTCTAATATATTAAATTCTATAAACAACTTACATTAAAAAAAGTATCTAATAATAAATTATGTTACTTAGACCTAACCATAATCAGAAATGAAACAAGTTATGAATATTCAACATATAGAAAACTTCTCTAACTGACTTAATAATTCCAAATAATTCTAACCATCCACCTTAACATAAAATGGCAGAGTTTAAATCTTTAATATAAAGAATGCTGAAAATCCCAATAAGACTAAGGAAAAATAGGAAAAAGCACAATGAAACAAATAGCAAAAGATAACAGATAAAAAAATCCTTTAATAAATAGGGAAATAAGTAAAACGTTTGTTTATCAGTAAACAAATACCTGATAAAAAAATCTAATAACCTACCTTTTAATCATAATATAAAAGATACGACCTTTACTTATTACGGAAATATAAATCAAAAACTAAATAAACCGTTTAAAGATAAAATTGTTTAAATATTTTATAACACAGACAATAGAGTTTTTAATAAAATAAAAGCTAAAATTAAGTCCAAGATTTACAGTAAAAATGGAATATACAAAACAGGATTCCCCGATTGCAATAAAATTTATGTAGAGCAGGCAAAGAAAGAACTACTCGATAGATTCGTTCAACACGGCAATGCATTTTTCAATCCGAGTATTTACAACTTTAATATAGTCACACACTGTCTAAATAATAAACTTAAAATTACAGACATTCAGAATGTTAAAGTAATTAAATACATACAAAAATTGACAAAATGAATTTGGGAAATGCTCAGTATTTCTAAACACAATAATAGTGATTTGGTAATTAAAGAAAAACTTCAAATAAAAAAAAGATACTTAAAATTGTAAATTTATCAAAAATAAATAAAATGTACGCATTAAATATTGTTACGACGGTCTCACTGATCGTAGTACGGTACAGTGAAAAAAAAACAAAATACAGACACAAATGAAGTCACTAATCACAAGCTTTAATTAATGACAAATAACAGTTTGTAATCAACTTGTACAATAATCCAAGTTAAATTTGTCCACACGCAAAAGTAATGTCAAATAATAGATTTCCATACTAATTATAACATAATAAAACTTCACTTAAACCGCCACTCGATCCGCACTAAGTAAATTTCTGAACACAACTGATCTGACAAAGTCAGCCTAGTCACATGTTGTAGAATGAACTTTCCATCCTCAATTCAGTGTGCCAGCTAATGCATATTCCAAGTGTTCTTCAGAGTACTCTGGAACGTACATGTGTGTGGCCTTGACTGACGCTACCCCTACTTGACTAGCGAAGGGATGGATGCAGGAGGCTCTCGGCTGTTCAAGGCGGTTCCATTCGTTTCACTGCCCCCTCCTTAAGCCTGTCTGTCTCTGAAGTAATACTTGGCCAGGCGATCTAGAACTTTCGCTGTCCTTCCTGTTGAATCCGATAGACAACATCGTTGAGTCTCTTTTTCATAGTGTAAGGTACTTCTCAGTTAGTCTGAAGTTTAGGTAAGCGACCATGACGGCGCTCTGGGTTGGACAACCAAACCTGATCTCCTTCTTGGAAGCCCACACTATTGCTGCGAATGCCATACCGAGTTTTCATTTTATCAATTGCTATTTTCAGCCGTCCTCTTATCAAGAGTTTCATTTCTGGCAGTGGGTTTTCTAATTGCGAGGAATAGTTCTATGGACCTTTGGACTCAGTTTCAGTTGATCCGAACATCGAGTCCCCAAGAAGACGAATCTCCCTCCCAAAAAACAATTTTGCTGGAGTCATGCCGGTTGTGTCGTATAGTGACGACCTATATGCCGTAAGGAATAGTGGTGTACGTTGGTCCTAGTCTGTTTGGTTCTCGTCAACATCTTTCGAAAGACGCTGCTCAAGTGGCCTATTGAACGTCTCAACCATTCCGTCCGACTGAGGATAGAGAGGCGTTGTCCTGGGCTTTCGAATTCCGAGTAGACGGCATAATTCTTTAAACATTCCTGACTCGAAATTCCTCCCTAGATCCGTATGGATTTCCATAGGGACTCTATAACGGCAACAGAAGTTTTGGAATACGCCTTGGTCACAGTGGTAACCTCCAGATTTTGAATTACGTAAGCTTCCACCCACGTAGTAAAGTAGTCACCTGTAACCATGGTGTACCGGTTTCCATCGTCAGTAACTGGGAAATGTCCAGCAATGTCTATGTCAATTCTCTCAAAAGTCAGTCCAATGTTATACTGTCTCATTCCCCCCCCCCCGTTTTTGGTTTGTAGGCCCTTGCTTGCAGCACATATTTCACGTGTCCGACACCATTCCTCTATGTAGTTGCGAAGATCAAGCCAATAAAATCGGTTCCGTATTTTGTCAAGGGTTTTCTTTACGCCACGGTGACTTCCAGACGTTCCATAATACATCTCCTTCAAAACAGAGTGAACTTTACTTCGGGTAACTATCAGCTGCATGACCACGTCTCGTCCATCTACACTTTCCCAAGAACGTTTCACCAATCCGATCTCCAAGGTGATTCTCATTGTTTCCAGTAGCCCTTCAGAACTTCAGAACCATGGGAGGTATCTTGGCAATTCGGGGGGCGACCTTTCTCTTTTATTGTCAAGATTGGTCCAATGACTTCATCTGTCATCTGTTCTTGTCGAAAATGTTGTGTCGTCCAGCCGTATGCCAGAAAATCTACAGTGATGCTTAAACATGTTTACTTGCGTTCTCTTCTTCCTTCCTGTGGCAATGTCGGCAGTCTTTCGGGCACGGTCTTCGATATAAGTCATCTGCATTACTATGCAGGCGCCCTCGTCTATCTTGTACCTTGAAGCTGTACTGCTGAAGACGTTCGAGGCACCTTGCCAACTGCCCTTCCGGATTTTTAAACCTCAAGAGCCATGCAAGCGCGGCATGGTCGTTGCGTAGGAAAATCTGTCTCTCATAGATGCATTTATGGAAGTGCTCCAAAACTTGGACAATTGACAGCAACTCTCTCCTTGTAAAGCAATAATTTCTTTCTAGTTTAGAAAGCGTTTTGCTGTAATACGCTATTACTCGTTCTTCACCGTTTCCCACTTGAGACAAAACTGTTCCTTGACCAGTTCTGCTTGCATCTGTGTCTACGATGTACTTCCCTATTAGCTTAATGCTTGGTTGCAAGAAGAAGAAAATACAAATCATATATAAATCCTGCACGAAACAATCAAGAGTTACCTACAAAAAAATTGTGTGTGTTTATGTGTGTGTGTGTGTGTGTCTGAATACGGACCGCTGCAACAACAGTGTTTGAGATGGGTGCGGAGTAGGCATGAAAAACTCCCTAAGAATCAGCATATTGTCATGTGGCACAAGGTATACTATAACAGACCTATGTAAATTGTATAGTACACCGAAAGAGACCTGAAAGAAAAGAGTGTGAAAGAAAAAAGCCAGGTACACGTTATGTAAATAAGAAATTTTAGCACAGAAGGAGATTTTAAAGCAATAAAAATAAAGTTAATAATATAAGAACATATATATTCAAGAATGAACGCTGTTATAAATACACAATCCGATATCAAACATCTAATTTTACGTTGACAGTGGGATACAAAACGTACACAATGTGTCTCATAATATGTTACAAATGCTAAACCAAGCGTAAATCGTAATAACGTTCCAAAACAAAGTAAATAAGCCGTTTCCAAAGTAGATGTCTTCCGTCCATATTTCGCAACCGTAGATTGACAGCAATGAATTCGAATACCTACAAGTTATCTACAGGCCATATTTTAAACTGAAAAAGGAGACTCAATAAACAAAGGCTCCAACAAATTATTCGACCCCAAGTCAGTCATTATACTATTAAAAATTAAAATCTCTTACAATAATATAGGTATGTGTGTTTGTATGTGTGTTTGTGTGTGTGTGTGTGTGTGTGTGTGTGTGTGTGTGTGTGTGTGTGTGTGTGTGTGTGTGTGTGTGTGACTTACATGATTTAATTTAAACAAATAGAGAAGTACAGAGCATTCTGTACAGACAAAGGTGTTGTCTATGCTATATCGCTACGAACAGAATTGTGAACAGGACCGTGCAATCAGAAAACAACGATGACACAGAAAACAACAGTGTCAAAAAGATAAACGTGAAACGTGATATTCATTACGTAATGGAATTGATGGTGTATCAACCAATAATGTTTTTATGCCTAATGAGCTATAAATACCATTCTAGAACACTGTAGGCGATAGTAGGATAACGGAGGACTCTACTTAACCGCTTCTTTCGTTCCGTAAAGCTTATATTTATTCGTCGTAGGTGTTTTAAGTATCGCAAGATATTTTCTGTAATAGCCTGTAGCAAATGCTTTAAGAGAAGCAATGATGGAAAGGGTTTTTTCCTTATTAACGGTTGCTCTCGTACAAGCCTCTGAGTACTTCTACCGAATGTTGGAATCCTATCGTAAACGGAAAGTGTCGGATTACTTTGTATTTAATTATTCTCCTGTTAAAGTAATCTGAGTACTTATAATGATTTACAGAATACTTTTCCATTTACATAATTGTTACATACCTTTAACTATTTTTCGAAGTATATAGTTTGACTCCATTTTATAAAAATAATTTTCCAAGTTAAATTAGAATATTTTTCCATTCATTTGCGAATGATTATTTTTATTTTTAATACCGGTATTTCCACTTCAGATATTCTTGTAACTTATATTTCCTTAACTCACAGAATTTAAAGTCTCGCTTTATCTACAATTCCAACCTATTACTTTGGAGAACTTTTGTGTGTCATTACACAAATCATTATACAGTTCATCATTACACTCCTGAAACGAAAACACAAACACGGTCTGAAAAACCGCAAGTGGGAGCGCGCCGAAAAAATCAAAGCTGCACACTTCCCCGGGAAAGTGATAACTACGGTTCTTTGGGACGCTAAAGGTGTTTTGCTCTTTGATTATCTGCTAGCGGGGTCACAATAAATACAGAGAGTTTTTGCAAGACTCTGAAAAAACTGCGATCAGCGATAAAGCGGAAACGGCCCGATTTGTTGAGCAACAAAGTTCTTCTGCTGTACTACAACGCACATCTTCATTCCTCTGGAGTCACGCAAAATTTGGTGGAGTCTTTTCGATGGGAGATTTTCGATTTGGCTCCGAGCGACTTCCATCTGTTTCCCAATCTCAAAGAAGACTGGGAGGGAAATTTTTCGAAACTGATACGGAAGTGAAACAGGCAGTTACGCCTGGCTCCGAAATCTGTGCACGTAGTGGTTCAAAGAAGGAAGTGAAAAACTGTTTTTACACTACAGAATGTGTACTTAGAAGGCTGGAGATTACATTGAAAATAAATACATGTTTTTGAATAAAAGTATAGTTTATTATTAATTTTTATATGTGGTTTATGATTTTTTCTAAAAGAGGAAAGACTTTACAAAAGTCTACTGTAAAATTAAATATAACTGCTAAACTTAAGTCATCGAAGAAATCTTAGAACTGTCTAGGAAATATCCCAGTTGTGAACATAGTTGGGTCTTTTAGCATCTTACTAGACAGAGACTTTTTCACACATCTTAATAGACTGAGAGAATTTTTCACATATCACAATCTACGAATAACAAACACGTTTTCTGGAAATTAAACCATCCATAAATCCACATCACCTGATAGACCACATAAAAAGCTTACAATAATAGTAAAGAGACTAAAGTTTAGCAGAGATTAAAAAAAGAAGACTGAACCGAAAGCAGATCAGAAAGCCATAAGACGCAATTTGTACAGTCCAGTGTGTGTTATGCAACGTCCAACCTTAAAAAAGTAGAGGAAGAAGCAGGAAGTGAACCAATTAATGATTAAATATTTAAGACGTTATATGACATAAAACAGTAATATGGAAAGCCTAACAAAAGGAAAAGTCAATGGTACTGAATAAGTTACAGCAAACTATACGCTTCCTGTATTGAGAATTCATGTTTGTGGCAGGAATACTAAAAAACACCAAAAAACAGGTCTTATGTCAAGTGGCTGTAAAAATTAATTTATAAGTATACAGGTATTTTAAGTAGAGACGAAAGAAAGGACAATCAATTAAAATTAAACTGGTGTTTTAAAAGATTATTATAAATGCAAACGACAGCACTTAACTTGTCTTAAGAGTTAAGTTTTTTGACCTTACGTTATAAACCTCTCTTGCGGAACTTTTTCCACACGGGAAGTGACATATCACAGATTCGACTGTACAGACTGGGTCTTATGACTTTCCGATGTGCATTCAGTTTATGTAACTACAGACTGTCTGAAACCTATTTATTTATTTATACTAAAATACAGATGATTACAATAAAACGTTATTATAAATGATAGCGATCCATAGTTTTTCACTACATACTTAATATGGATAAAATTATGAGCATTTCAGATTCTAAATTAAGAAACTATTTTTCACTATTTTGTTAACAACTACAAAAAATATTAGAGAATACATTCTATTTTTTCGATATTTATAAAACAATGTTTTGAGAATAACGTTACCTACAAATTTGATCCGTATACAACTTTCTCACGTAATTTGCGAAAGAAAACAATGTAATATGGTAGAACATAGAAGTATTTAAAAACCAAAGAAATTGTCTAATCTCACATAACTTCAAACTGAAGATGCAGTCACTGATGGTGTTTGTACGTTTATAATTTAAATGAAAAATACGTTAATTTGCAATTATGTAATGACAAAATTTTATGAGTGATTACTTGTTTATCATGTGTTCAATAGCGTGACATATATCCTCTATTACTAGATGTTCATTTCAGATTAACTTGCTTTTGTGTATGAATATACGCTTTAAAGTGAAAGTAATAATGTGAAAGATCGGATGTTATATACAGAACTGTCACCTTCTTGTATGAGCTTGAGGTGTAAGAAAAGTGACGACTGTTAACGAATGCAATACCTCCTAGTGTTCAGGGACTGTGCAAATGTGTGACAGAGACTGACGAATGTGTGACAGCAATCACCGTCACACACTTCTTCTTTACCGTTAATCCCCTGTTACACCAAAGAATAATTCGATATTCAGATAGCAAAGTAAAGTAATCTTTGTTCTTATTAAGGTACGTTAAGAAGTAAGACACTCGGGGCGTCCTGATTACTCTGATTTAATTAACAGTTAATTAATATGCAAACAAAACCTTCAAATAAAACTTGAATAGTATTTCTTAAGTTAGTACTGTCTGAATTATTTATAAAGCTTAAAAAAAGCTTAATTCATTAAGCAGGTAGTATACGCTATAGGTACGCTAGAAAAAATGTTTGACTCTTTTCTTCTGCCTCTATGTACTGTGTTTGTTTATTTGTTTACTACCAAATAATGTTAGAAAATATTCTTTAAGCAGTGGTTATTTTTTTACTAAGTCTACTTGTGTTACAAATAGACACAGCAGGAACAAGTGTATGAATAAATTAAGCTTTGTAATGTTTATAAACAAATCTTTTACTTATAAATTCACTTATTTACCTAAAAGGTATATCTGATTTAGCATCCTTTATATAATTCCATATGTAGAAGGAACTAATAATAATTGTTTCTCAAAAATACTTTCGTCACAAGTATTGCATACAAATAAATAATTCAGACGATACTGAATGTGAAAGAGTGAAGGCATCTGAAGTATTTCATTAATAACTGTTTACCTCATAGCGTAAAGGAGCGTATATTATCTAGCGATTACTTTGTTTTTCAAATACAATCGACGTCTCAAGTTTACTTGTTGTAGAAATATGATTAGAGTGTTATAGTAGAGAAAACTAGGTGTAAAATGATGTGATACATTCAAGGCGTGCTTACAAGTGTTTCAATTTAATGTTATTAAATATTTACTTAGATAAAATTTTATTTTATCTAAATTGATTTTATTTGATTTTATTTTGCGCAGAGTTATTGAAAAATGGTAAAAATAAATTATATGAATTATTAAGAAACCTTTTCGAAAAATGTCTGAATGGAGAAGAGGTGCCATCAGACTGGAAGATGGGATACATTTCTACAGTACACAAGAAGGAAAGCAATGATGATTGCAAACATTATAGAGGCACAACAGTTACTAGCATACTAAGTAGGCTTATGAAAGAGTACTTAAACATTTTTTATAAGCTGAATACAAGGAAATGGAGGCTGAAGAACAAGCAGGTTTCAGAGTTGGTAGATCAACTATAGATCACATTTTCTCCTTACAGCAAATAATTGAAAAGAAAAAATTTCGATCACAACCTCTTCATTTAGTTTTTATTGATATCGAAAAACCCTGTGACAGTGTACCGTTAGCTAATCTTTGGACAGCTTTAAGATCAACTAGTATCAACCCCATTATCATAAAAGCTACACAAATTTTCTATAACGATTCAATATCGAGAATAAAAATAGGAAAGAATTTGTCACTAGGGTTTCAAATGACCAAAGGTTTATGCTAGGGATGTTGTCTATCACCCACGCTTTTCAAAATTTATACGAAGAAACCAATAGAGACTTGGAATAAATGTGCAGGAACATGGAAATTCCACTTGATGGTGATACAAAATGACCAAATACTTTTACAATTACATAGACTCAAGATTTTGAAAACATAGAGTACATGACTAGAAAATTGACAGGAATATCAGAAATGGGGACTAAAGGTAAATATGAATAAAACAAAATACATGGCAATAGGTGATCTTCATCAATACTTGATATTGGAGAAAGGCATGGGGAAGATTTCATATACAGAGGAATACAGGTATTTAGAAGCAAATATTACTGCCAGTGGGAAGCAAGACAAAGAAATACAATACAGAATTAATTTGGGAAGGGTGGGTATATATACATTAAAGGAATCCTTTGGGATAAGCAAATTACACCAGAAACTGAAACCAAAATATTTAAAAGCATTGATGGAAGTATCATGACTTACGGCTCAGAAGTTTAGACTACTAATAAACAGACAAGAACAAAATTAATGACAGCAGAGATAGACTTATGCAGACGTTCGGCAAGAGTATCCAGAGGTGAGAAAATGAGAAAATTAGAAATGAAATCATTAAGGACAGAATTAGTGTGAAAACTCAATTGTTGATTCTATCCAAACAAAAAATTACAATGGTATGGACACACGAAAAGAATGGCTCAGGAAAAATTAATTGTCAAGGACAATTACGGAATGGACCTCACCAGGAAGAAGGGAAACAGGAAGACCACCTATCACCTGGATAGAAAAAATTCAGACTATATTGAGGGAACGAGAAATTGGAGATCTTTGGATAGACAAGCAGGAGTGGAAGATGAGAATTCAATCACATTGGTTCCGGAAAATGTGTAAACATTGTACTACCGGAATAATAATGATAATAAAATTTTATTTGATTATAAGGAAAATGGGTATTTACGAAGTACTTATATAAAAGCCTAGTAATCAAATTTAACTAATAATATTATTTACAAATATAAAGTAATATTTCCATCAATATTAAAGCTTATAACAAATTCATACAGGCGCTGTAATGGCTGATGCACTTTAGACATAGGCCTCACGGCAGAATGAAGGTACGTCATGAGGTTCTTTCCGGAAATACCTTAACAACCGGCACAGCAGCATTCAGTTTACAGCGGCGACAGATGATTACGGGCAGCTACTTTTCGTCGTAAAACTAGTAATGAAAAGGAATTACAGTTTAACCGAAGGAGATAACATAAACAGGCGTACTCACCCGCGCGCACAAATAAAACCACGATAGCTACTTGAACTCCAACTCACACCGTCAACTAATCTCCGTCACTAACACTATGTCTGGTTCACCTCATCGGTTGTTACAGTTAACAGACTCTCAATACAGAACTAAGTAGCTGTCAACATTACACTCTGAGATAAAATCAACACTCTGAGAAATATTAACAGTATGTTATAAAAAAGTAAGGAAGTAGGCCTACACAACATTAGTAGCTTTATATAGCTCGGAGGATGGTCACGAAGAAGACTCAGAAGAATTTTATGAGTTCCTACAGAAAGTTGTCAGAAACGTAAACAGAAACAACTAGGCCTATATAAAATTACATTAGAATTACAATGCACGTTTTGATAGAAATGGACGACGGATTGTTGATTTCACCGCATTCAACAATTTGAGATAACCCCACACGTTCTTTCCGCATAAAGAGATACAGAAATACACTTGGTGTGGAACACTAGAGGATCTCAATTACTAACCGAACGTGCATTAAAGTGACCAGGTCTAATCTGACTGCTTGGAACCGGAACAAACGAAATTTGGTTTAATCCTTGTTGCAGATAACTACGATGATTATGACAATCTACACACCAGTGGTTACAAAAACAAGGAGACCAACAGGACCGCTATACAACAATACATCAATGGAGACAACAACTCCAAAGGCAGGACAGACAACGTACTATTACACTATCCTACATCCGAAGTATTCCTGGTATTACGAATAGGATTAGGTGAATACTACAGGAATAAATAAGGACAGTATTCAGACCATAACAGACTGACGGATCATTATGGGTAACTCAGGAGATAGAATTCCCTTAAAGTGACAATGTAGAATAAACCTAGAATACACTAAATGCCTTGTAATGACTTCAACCGTTAGTAGAACACCTAGTTTCAGCCTCCCAAAAGTCAGAGGGCTATAGAACAAAGATCTGTACATACTGGCGTTAGGTGACCACACGGCTGAGCCTGGACACAACATCAACTTGGTCGCTATCAATCTACAGGCCTCCATGGGGCTGTTGCAGAAACGTATTACAAAACGTTTACTGAGATTGATAACAGACAACAAACAAAACGACAGACTACGCTTCCTCCTGCTGGTTCTTCATTGTAGAACACCATCGCTAATTGGAGACAATCAGCAGAGCAAGTCGATTAGCAAAGACAAGGGCGACTCAAACTAATACGAACACGCCAGTCAATCACTACCTTACAGCAGTATAAATGTAGAACGGTTCCAACCAAAATGCATTTTACCCTTAGACACCGAGGAGGAATCAGCCTAAAACAGCAGTATAAATGCAGAACGGTTCCAACCAAAATGCATTTTACCCTTAGACACCGAGGAGGAATCAGCCTAAAGGTGCCGAGATGGATCTGCCAAAACGTTGTGGTAAACTCTTCACAGAAAACGGCAAATTTAATGCAGGACGCAAAAAGAAAACACCCAGGAATAATTGATTCTACGTTTGATAAATATTTTGATTTTAATGGTTGCATGTCTAGGCCTATATAAATATTTCGTGTATTTTTATATTAAAATCAAGTATTTATATGTTTATGTTTCTGTTTGAAATTTTAATGTTTACTATTTTTTCGATGTATTTTTTCAATTTACTATTTTAATCTAATGTTTTCAAATGTTCATTATAATATCACTTCATTTTGTAGTTGTTTGTTAAGTCTCATGAATGCAACTGCATATTGAGTATTTCCTTGGAGGGACAAATTATTGCCGATATACAGTTCTTAGGAAAGTAAGGGTTCATTGGAGAACAATGTCCAGTAAAATATTGAGATTACTTTAAGCAGCTACAAAGGAAATACTGAGACAGTAGGAAGCAGCTACAAAGAGTCGGTTAGAGAAATAAGTTCCACTAATGACTATAAACGCAAACGGAGGAAATCCAGTAACAAAGAAAATAGTAGTATACAAGAAGCAGTCGTGTATCTAATATAATGTTTACTTCATGAGTTACACTATTTTTCAGTTACCTGCTTGCCATTGTGCTGCAAAATTTACAGGAAAAACTAACGTACTCCAGTCAGTCAGTAATAAATATTTAAAGCTTAATAAGGCGTTGTAATCTCTTCTAGATTAAAAGGTATTATTCTCAATTCTCATGTAATCTAGATGGATGATGCTTTCCTTAAGATTGTTGCGAATGAGAGCGCCAATGACACAAGAGAATTCCTCCTCCCCTAACTAAGGAATATTCACTTAATTAAGTTGAAAGCAGTAAGAATACAAAGGTGACGATTCTTGTTTATAAACTTAAAACTTTGTTATAATAATAACATCTATTTTACATATTTTTGGCATATTTTTTACACATCTCTGGATAAGACGAATGAAAATTGTAGGTAATTTGTCTCTAAAGAATTCTTAATTACTGTAGCAATTGGCTACAGAGGGAAAATGAACGTCAAGTGACTTTTGACTTTTACAGGTCAGAGTCAGAAGTAAATTATAACAATACATTGCCAAGTTATTTATTTTTATATTTAAGATTGAAATGACACGGATCATAATATGTGAGGAGAAAGATTAAGGTTATACATTTGTTAAACATTTTTCTACTATTCTTTGAATAGATTTTATAGAATATAAGTTTACTGCTGCTTATTCTGTGTCTACGTGGTAGCGCACAATGAGTTTTATTATATTATATTATAATTATTTATATTAAAACACGTAGATATAACTACACATATTATCAAAATAATCAACGCCAACATTTTTTAATTACTCAGTTTTTGTATGGTGTAATGCAATTTTAGTATTTGACCATGTAGATAAAAACAATTAGCTGTTTGAAACATAGATATTTAAGTAAATTTAATGAGGGAATTTTGTAGAATAGTTACTGGAAAATTGTTTAACTTTACTTTTTAGATTAGCAAACACTTGGTATTCTAGTGCGATTAAATAAATTCAGAAATATCAAAATTTTTGTTAATATCTATGAGTATAAATATACGTAAGTGCATGTAAATCAATACTCATGTTTATATTCGATATATTTTTGTTTTGATATAGTCGTCTCATTTGTTGATAATTAAATTTCTCCTTCCACAACTATTGGCGTACATGCATAGTTGTGCCCTAAAAGAAAGCTGAAGGCTTTTTATCTTTGCAACCGCAAAAATAAACCCCTGACTTTACTGTGGCCGTTTACAGTCGACTTTAAAAGATATGTAAACTGTTCTGCCTAAAGAAGCCAGACAACGTGACTTTGCGTCAACATTTATTTTACACTTGCTGACCAACAGTATTGAATGGCATTCCCTTGACGGCCTGTTTGAGTACTGCAACAGAAGGAGACAAATGTATACATATGCAATGAGACAAACATCCCCACAATATTTAAATGTTGACACCAAGCCTTAGTTGGTGTCCTGTAGAATAGAGGTTCGAAAGCATGAAACCGTAGAACATGTAAACCGCGTATCCAGTAAAATCTTCCGAGCCATCGAAGAGAAATATTGCTCGGCCCTCGGACGTTGGACAGCAGTTTGAAACATTGGACTGTTATTCAAGCTTATTACTTCCAATGATCTACTATACTGTCCTCAGATCTTATCATAAAGACAGATGCTTCTACGTTAACTACCATGATGCGAACTCAGATCTACAGCTCGTACAAGCCGGAGTGCTTGTACGAATTGGAGACTCACAGAATTGGGTCTCCTACGAGGTGAGCTGAATAAACAAGTTAATAAAATATCAGAGGTATAAGAATCAATGACATTAAAAAATAGCTGAAGTAGAGAAACCTGTGTCGAGTGTTGAAGAATCGATGTCTAATAAAATAGCTGAAGAAGAAAAATCAGTCACGAGTGTGGAAAAAGCTATGTCAACAAAAATAGAAGACTCGATTATTAGACAATATTGTTATTAGGATAAGTATTGCATGTTAACAGTAGTTAACAGCAGTGTAGACTGTGCACAGCGTCAGTCTCCGAAATGATGTGAAGGTTTGTGTGTTTGTGAAGGTGGTAACTCTGTAACAATTTTGTCTTCAATGCATTCGGGTAAGTCACAACACACTACCGTTCCGATTGTGATGCTTAGAGTGATGTGGGGACTCACCTCAACGTCATTATTACTGACCTTCATCAGAGGCAATCTCGCCCGTTGCTCGTCGTTGTGGATTTCGTTCAACAGACAACTAGATTTTTCTTTATGTCCACGACCTACGATCCGGCACAAACGGTTATTGATAAATACAAGCTTACATTCCCGTATTCATGTATTTATTTAAATGTTTTATCTCGAGTAACTGTTGTAATTGGATGTAGAATTTTATGTGGCAGTACACTTACCAGTTAATAAAATAAAACGGTTTCCTTTTATGTCGTATAATAACTGTTTATGGGGTAGAAAATAGTTTGTAAATTGTTGGTTTTTGCTAGAATTTTTATACTATTAGTGGTTCTAAAGTGTTTACAAATTATCATTTGAACAGATTGTTAGAATATCTATTATTAAACTTTATTCACTGATATTTTCAACATTAAGTTTCTTACATTATTCAAGATTGATACTCATCATGATACTCAGTCGGTGATTCCAAAACGTTCATCAGAGGAGAATCATATTTTTGCCACTGTAAATTTATTTACTGTTGATTTATACATTTTAAAACTAACCTAGTTAAAATTTCATAGTTTTTCATTTGAATTTAAAAGAAATATGGTCTTCAGTTACGTGAAAATAGCATAACTGAAAGTCCTACAACATAATCCTACATTAAAACTAGCTGAAAGCCTATTCGTATATTTCAAACTTGTTTTTACTAAACTCACATGGACAATATGAATTTTATACATTTTATAGTCTTTACAATTATATAAAAACACCTTTGAAACATCTTTAAAATGTTTTTTTTTGTGCAATTCTAAAAGACGTAATAGTTTACAGAATTGATCAGTCGGTTTTTGCTAAATTATGTAGTTTGAAAATCAAAATACGCTCTCCAACAGTTACCGTCGTACACCAGGGGTGTTTTTGGAATATCTTCCATAAGTCCCACGTCTACCCTCGGTCCATTAGGACAGAAACGTTTGCAGAACATCCCGTGCAATAGTGTACGTATAGGACCTACGTATTTTGTATAATGGCTCAACAAGTTAACGACGTTCAGCAGGTCACAAATGAAACCAGCTAAATGCTTTTACTATCTTAAATCTGTAGTCCCGATCACTGATGTACTGGCCAATGGCTAGTGCCCATACCTAATCCTTCGAGCTTGTGTTCCCGATACAGTCACATAGTTTGTCTTGTCTTCGTTTATTATTAGGCCTACGGATTTTGCTATTTCTTCCAAATTAAGGAATACCTCATGTACTCCAACATATGACTGCCCCAAATAGCAATATCATCTGCACGCGCTTGTTCTTGGCTTATATATGAGTGTTCCATTTACGTCAATATCTTGTCTTCTAACTACCATTTCCAGGGATGCATTAAATAATAATCAGTATAGCAAGATTCCCTGCTTAAGATGGTTTTTCGATGAGAAGCTTTTAAACATATCACCGTGGATGTTTACTGTACATTTGGTAACATTAATGGTTATTACTGTGAGTCTAACTAGCTTCTCAGATATTTGAAAGTTCCGTAAAACTCTATATAGTTAATTCCTGTTAATGCTAGCATATGCTCCTCGAAATAAGATTCCAAATTAAATAATTAAAAAAATATTTTTATAAACATTAAGCTAAATACTTGGTCAACAGCACCTCTACTTTATCGGAAGCCGCATCTATAATTACTAATTTTCTTGTTTATGTGAGGTTCTAACCATGATTAAAGAATGTTTGAGAACATAACATTAAAATTCCTCGATAGTTGCTACATTCTAATTGTGAGGTTTTTCTATGCAATGGGCAAATGATACTTCTATTGCAATCTTGTAGCATCTCCTCACTTCTCCAAACTTTAAAATAATTTTGTAATGTTCACAGATTATTTTTTCCAACACTAAGAGTTCTGTAGATACATCATCTGCATTTATAGTTCTTTAATCTTTTTATGGTTTCTTTAACCTCTATTAATGACGGTTCTTCTATATCCCCGTCTACAGTTCCAGATACCTCTTCCACACCCTAGATCTGTGTGTTCCATGTGTTCTCCTTCTCCATTGAGAACATGATCAAAATGTTCATCCATCTGTTTAACATGCTTTCTTTCTCATTAGGCAACCTTCCAACTTTGCTGTACACATTGCAAATTGGGGTTTGAAGATTATCTACAGTCACTTATTTTACTGTAATACATTCTTATTTCATGTTGATTTTTAAGGGTTTCTAGTTCTCTGATTTCTCCTTCTTCTTCATATATTTTTTCTTTCTTCTTTGTACTTTTGTCGTCTGTTCTTTCCTTCTGAAATTTAATATTAAATTTCTGTTGCCTCTTTTCTGTATTATTTATTTGTAAGCGTTATTCTTTTATTCAGTTACTTGTTTACAGGTTTCATCGAACCACGCGAGGGGGTCTTCCCTGGCAGTAGTGTCTCCCAATAAATTTCAAGCCGCTTTTGTATGACATCCTTATACACCTTCCATCCTTCCTTCAGCTCGGTCTCCTCATGCTCCTAATCATCAGGATCGATGTTGGCTTCTCTTAATGTCCGCACATTGGTTACGTCCGACAGATGTAGTCTCTTAATTAAAGGTGGTCAGTTTGGTACAAGTCAGTCCACTTGGCGATATCCAAGTATGTTTTTTTAGATGGCTTTCCTTGGATATTTAGTACTGGCTGCTACCATGTTACTTTGAGATCCAAAACCAATCAACCTAATCCCATTGGCATTGGAGGTATCGTGAAATCTATGTTCACCAACGTATTCCCGACACTGAATTTCCGTGTTAATTTTAGCATTCAGATTGATCAGAATAACTTGTATGTCGTGGATCTGACACCTTAAACTATAGATTAAAAACTTTTCTTTTGATGCGTGTTAAGCATAGTCGATGGCTGATCGTATCAAACCCGATGACCAATGGTTTTATCTTTTTTAACACCAGGAAACCAGTTCCAAATACATGATTACCTGGATGGCACCAATATAATGTAGATGGGAATACTTTTCTACAAGAGTTGCCTGTTTTGGAGAAATTATCAATACCTCGTCATATAGGTGTCTCTGAGGCAACATACATACAACTACATGGTTTTTGTGATGCTTCTGAGCACAGTTATTCAGGTTGTGTGTATTTACGTACGTGTGACAGTTTAAATAACATCAAAATCACTCTCATTTTAGCAAAATCCAAGGTAGCAACCCTAAAGAACATTTCATTACCCAGTTTGGAGTTATGTGGCGCATACCTGCTAGCACAATTTATGAAATATTCTATAAGCATTCTTTCCAAAACAACTTCTATCAATTCTGTCCATGCATGGACTGATTCTAAAATAGTACTGTGTTGGATATCAACACCACCATACAAGCTAAAAACATTTAATAGATAAAATCATTAAGCATCTTTTGCGTCAATAGGATACAAAAAATAAATTTAATGAATTTTCAATTCACAACGCAATTAAGTTTCATTTCATCCCACCCGCAGCACCTCATATAGGTGGTTTGTGGGAAAGTGCTGTCAAAAGTGCTAAAACACATTTAAAAAGAGTAATTGGGAATCAAATATTAACACTAGAGGAGCTTCAATCTCTCACTTGTCGAATATTAGCATTTTATAGTCTTTACAATTCTATAAAACACATTTGAAAGAATTAAATATCTTTAAAATGTTTTTTCGTGCAATACTAAAAGAAGTAATTGTTTACAGTATTGATCAGTCGGTTCTTGCTATACCGTATTATGTAGTTTGAAAATCTCAATACACTCTCCAACAGTTACTGTCGTTCACCAGGGGTGTTTTTGGAATGTCTTCCGCAAGTCCCACTCTGCCCTCGGTCGATTAGGACAGAAACGTTTGCAGAACATCTCGTACAATAGTGCTGGACCTACGTATTTTGTATAATGGCTTAACAAGTTAACGATGTTCAGCTGCGACTGACTTAAGGTCTGAAACGGAACTGATCATACAGACCATATTGTACAAGACCAGTGATGTCATTCTCCAGTACATCACAATGCCATTCTGTATATGACTGGCCGAACATCCGCATCATTAATCTTAAACCAACATTTTTTCAAACGTTTCTAACACATAGACCACTTTCCAAAAGCGTCCAGTTTCCGGATTTGAGTACATTCAAAAGACGTCGCTTGAAATATGACAAATTTACATACATTTCAATCTACGTTAGAATTATTATTATTTTCTTTCATTCAAGTAAAGATTACTTACGAAAACGTTTGTTTACCATTCGTTGCGCTAATCTAACCGTACTGCGGACTGTGGATCCAAGAATGGTTGAAACATTAGACGTGTTTTTACGGTACGTGCACACATGCATTTTCACACATTTTTACTAACACTATTGTTTAATTCACTTTTTTAAACGTGTTAATACTATCTTAAACTTAAGTTCTTAAACCCAATCAAGGCCATAATATATAAGGCTATGTGTGTATTTTATTATACACATTTAGTGGCATGCTCGTTATATTGCTACACAAACGCACACACACACACACACACACACACACAAGCGAGCGCGAGAGAAAAAGAAATTTTTGAGTGACATTGCATATAACGAGTTAGAAATTTAATTTCCAATCGGGTAAAAATATTGTTAAATTGAATACTTTCTTGTAGGTGACGAAAGTTGCGAGCGGCTCATCACGTCTTCTCGCTTCTAACTTGCTATAGTTTGTGCCAATTCATACGAAGTCGTCTGTAACTAAATGAACGTCACATGTGGCTAGCAGCTACTATATCTCCTGAGGATACGAGACGAAATTGCGTGGTACAGTATTTCTATTTGCTTTATTCCTTGGAATTTTGTAAACTTAGAAAATAGATTTTTCAGATTTTACTACAAATTTAATATACACTCTACAGTGTTCGTTTTATAATTAGGAGAAATTTTCTTAAAATACAGTTTTACTCTTAACTTTTCAAGCAAAGCGTGGGTTAGCGAAAACATGATCACACGTAAGACATAAATAATGTCTGCTCCTCCTTGGGTTAATGTTATCTAGAAATCAGAAATCACTTTCATGGCACTGCCTGAAAACTGTTTACATTACTTGATTCTTTCATTACATAACTCATTAGACACAAAAGTGCATACGAAGATTTCTAAGACTTGTTAGAGCCAGAAATATTGTGTGTGAAATTATAATTCTACGTACTGCTAACATAATATGAACAAACCTATTTAGTAATGAAAATTGAAAAGAACTGATTAGAAGTCTGTAGAATTATAATGGACGTGTTGTTTAATATACTGGAAAGACAGCAGGATTAGAGATAAACAATGGAAGATACAAAATGATTATTTACAAATAAAATATTAAACCATGCAAATTAGGATTTCTTAATGGTAGGTATTATGGCTTTGTGTGTGTATGTGTGTGCGTGCGTGCGCGCGTGCGTGTGTGTGTGTGTGTGTGTGTGTGTGTGTGTGTGTGTGTAATTGTTATTGATTTATTTTATTGAGCATTTGTTGTGCTAGTTGGCAAGCCGTTCTTCCTTTTTTTATCACATTCTACATACATTGGTGAAACTAACATCATCATCAGGGGCGCTACAACCCTGGGCAACCCTGATCTGCCAACGGTTTCTGTCCGTTGTAACAATCCTGGGCGCTTTACAGGGTGCTGAGGGCCATCCTGACAACATGAACTGCCATCTAATCTTTATCCTTTTGATTATGGTCATGCCATGTAGCAGGTTACATAATTTTTCATTAATTCTTTTCCGCAGACACCTCCCTCCTTCACTGGGCTATGAACCTATTCGTCTCACTATTTTTCCTTCAAATGTTCCCAGCGCATTTCAATGCTTCTGCTCAGAACCCATGTATCCGATGCAAACAATACCACAGGGACAATCAGTCTCTTTTATAAGAGGCTCTTTGTTGTACTTGACAGCGATTTGAACTACAATTTCCTTTTTGAAGCCTTTTTGAAGCCTTTTTGAAGTAAGCGATCTTAGCAAAAACAATTTTTCTTTGCATTTCCTCCTCATAACATTTCCAATGGTCACAAATGAAACCAGCTACATGCTTTTACTATCTTAAATCTGTAGTCCCCATCACTGATGTACTGGCCAATGGCTAGTGCCCATACCTAATCCTTCGAGCTTGTGTTCCCGATACAGTCACATAGTTTGTCTTGTCTTCGTTTATTATTAGGCCTACGGATTTTGCTATTGCTTCCAAATTAAGGAATACCTTATGTACTCCAACATATGACTGCCCCAAATAGCAATATCATTTGCACGCGCTTGTTCTTGGCTTATATATGAGTGTTCCATTTACGTCAATATCTTGTCTTCTAACTACCATTTCCAGGGATGCATTAAATAATAATCAGTATAGCAAGATTCCCTGCTTAAGATGGTTTTTCGATGAGAAGCTTTTAAACATATCACCGTGGATGTTTACTGTACATTTGGTAACCTTAATGGTTATTACTGTGAGTCTAACTAGCTTCTCAGAAATTTCAAAGTTCCGTAAAACTCTATATAGTTGATTCCTGTTAACGCTAGCATATGCTGCTCTAAATAAGATTCTAAATTAAATAATTAAAAAAAATATTTTTATAAACATTAAGTTAAATACTTGTCAACAGCACCTCTACTTTATCGGAAACCGCATCTATAATTACTAATTTTCTTGTTTGTGTGAGGTTCTAACCATGATTACGGAATGTTTGGGAACATAACATATAACATTAAAATTCCTCCATAATTGCTACATTCTAATTGTGAGGTTTTTCTATGTAATGGGAAAATGATACTTCTATTGCAATCTTGTAGCATCTCCTCACTTCTCCAAACTTTAAAATAATTTTGTAATGTTCACAGATTATGTTTCCCCACACCTTAAGAGTTCTGCAGATGCATCACCTGCATATTGTTTTTTAATCTTTTTATGGTTTCTTTAACGTCTATTAATGACGGTTCTTCTATATCACCCTCTACAGTTCTAGATACCTCTTTCAAACTCTAGATCTGTGTTTTCCATGTGTTCTCCTTCTCCATTGAGAACATGATCAAAATGTTCACCCATCTGTTTAACATGCTTTCTTTCTCATTAGACAACCTTCCAAATTTGCTGTACACATTGCAATTTGGGGTTTGAAGATTTTCTACAGTCACTTATTTTACTGTAAAACATTCTTATTTCATGTTGATTTTTAAGGGTTTCTAGTTCTCTAATTTTTTCTTCTTAATATTTTCTTTTCCTTCTTGTTTGTACTTTTTCTCGTATGTTCTTTCCGTCTGTACTCCTATATTAAATTGCTGGTGTCTCTTTTCTGAATCATTTATTTGTAGGCGTTATTCTTTTAATCAGTTAGTTGTTTACAGGTTTCATCGAACCACGCGAGCGGGTCTTCCCTGGCAGTAGTGTCTCCCAATATATTTCTAGCTTTTGTATGACATCCTTATACTCCTTATTCCTTCCTTCAGCTCGGTGTCTTCATGCTCCAATACATAACCCAGAATATTAGTGTATGCTGTTAATGTGCTCCTGTTTTTCAGTGCAGTAATATTTTACACTCTCCACACCATTTTATATTTTATATTAGATAAATTGGCTTTAATCTAGTATCTACAAGATAATGATCAGGATCGATGCTGGATTCTCTTAATGTCCGCACATTGGTTACGTCCGACAGATGTAGTCTCTTAATTAAAGGTGGTCAGTTTGGTTAAAAGTCAGTCCACTTGGCGATATCCAAGTATGTTTTTTAGATGGCTTCCCTTGGATATTAATACTGGCTACTACCATGTTCCTTTGAGATCCAAAACCAATCAACCTAATCCCATTGGCATTGGATGTATCGTGAAACCTATGTTCACCAACGTATTCCCGACATTGAATTTCCGTGCCAATTTTAGCATTCAGATTGCTCGGAATAACTTGTATGTCGTGAATATGACACCTTAAACTATAGATTAAAAACTTTTCTCTTGGTGCGTGTTAAGCACAGTCGATGGCTGATCGTATCAAACCCGATGACTAATGGTTTTACTTTTTTAACACCAGGAAGCCAGTTCCAAATACATGATTACCTGGATGGCACCAATATAACATCACAGTCTGTTTTCTGTATAGTTAAATGGCACGGCCTCTGATTTCCTGTAATGCCACCATGACTGCTTTATATTTTCTTAATTCATCTATTAGCTTCTTTAGTTTTTCTGCAGTATACAGCGAGAGCGTGTTCCAAAATCATAGTCCTTTGTGGGTTAGTTTCATTTAATTGCGTCCGGCTATTTCCTCTTCAGCAGTATCAACACTGAATTGTTTTATGGCGAAGTATCGTTAGCCCCACGTCCAACTCCCAAAATGGAACTTTTATTTAGGGTTGATGTTCCCGTAGGATGCACCTTCGCCTCCCTGCTCGGTCACATTAGGCTATTTAACTTAATCCACGAGTGCAGCCCGTGACATACTAGCCCGTTCCTCAGCCTCCACATTAGGTGTACATCTTGCTACCGATGTACACCATCCTGCCGGATCAGGACCTAAGCTATCCCCAGGCTATCCTAGCAGGACGCCAGCCCCGTCTCTAGTCTGCTCACCAACCTTCCGTGTCAGGGACTGGTTATCACCGACTTGGAGAAGGTTGCTCGGCTTAACAGGGACTGCCTCTTCTAGGTGAGAGTGGAGTTGGGTGGAGAGGCTAGCACACTCTCTTCATGACAGTGTGAGGTAGGCTTCACATCCCTTGGCGATGAAACTATGTATTGTAGATTTGAATTAATATAAATATATAAAAATATTCCTGTAAGTGACCAGTCGTCTTACACACAGACACTATAAGTGCGTCTATGAACTTACTAAAATAATGTGTTTTATAAAATAGGCCTAATTATGTTGCTGCAAGATTTGCCACAAGATATTACTGGCGTGCTTTTTCCTTTTAAGATATATTTGTTGCCGTCTAATTGGTGTCAGGCATTCTTCATATACTTTGCCTTCCTTTTCTAACAATTTTGGTAGTGGCGTATCTCCGATACAGAATCAGCCTATTGGAATATGATAAATTGCACTATCACTTTTGTTCCAATTAAATTGCTATGTTTAATTTTATAGGTGTATTGAACTGGTTCACATTATAAACATAAACTAGAGCTACTGACTATTGTTTTAAATAAATACATCAAATACAGATAACTTTATTGGCTTAAAAATTAAAATTAAAGCCTATGTATCCTTTAAATTAACAGCAAATTAATAATTATGCCTCTTCATCATAATTTAAAGGACGAATTTTTACGGTTTCACCGCTTTCTAAATGGTATGTAATGGAACATTCGCTTGACAAGCTTCTAAACGTGTAAATTTGTTTGTCAACGTATTCACTGCAGACGGATAAGTCTAGAACAAAAAGAAAATAACTTTAAAGTTAAAGCTATAGTGCGGTATACTTGTAATTTCAAGAAGAAGGAAACAAGAATAAAATAATAAGATAGATGTATCTAATATTGTACAATGTTAAGCTGACAAATAATTAAATCAAAACATTGTAAAGACCATTGCGAAAGCAAACCGGTAGGTAGTGGAAGGTGAGTTCGCCCCACGTGGTCAGTCTGTAGAATAACACGTCTAAGAAGAAAGTAAATCACCTGTAGGGCACAGGTTTCTTATGTCGAGATGAGACGTCAGACAAGGTCGTATATTTTGGTTTTTCTACTCGCTGTGTAGTTTGAAATTCTGCAAAATTAGAAAAAAAACTTTTCGCTAAAATATAGTGAACGACGTACAGAGTTACTTTCATACAGAGGAAAACTTATTAATTTATAGTTCCCTACACACTTGTCAAGCGAAGAAGCCTACGTGGGTTAGTGGAAATATGAGCCAACGTAATACATAAATAATACGCTGATGCTCTCCTGTGGGATGAAGTTTCGTAGGTACTGTACCTCAGTTTCTCAGCACTGCCTTTAAACTTTGTTGTTCACTCTTACCTTACTTCATCCTGTTTGTCTAGCAATTTCCATTTTTTCCACTTTTTCTTACACGGTTTTCTTCTAAGCTAAATGAACAGCGTTCCAAATTATCTGATATGATTTAAGTTTATTGACATGTCCTATTCAATGAGATTGCAAAAGTAAATTGTTAGAGACTATTGCTTTCAAAATGGTGTGTAATGGAACCTCCGCTTGCAAAGGTTCTAAACGTGTAAATTTGTTTGATAACGTATTCGCTGCAGACGAATAAGTCTAGAACAAAAAGAAAATTACTTTAACATTAAAGCAAAGTAGAAGCCATAGTGCAATATCATTTAATTATTTTCACTTGTTATGCATTGCAAATGAATAAAAGAATGCTTGACTAAATAAGAAATAGAATCGATTGAAGCCCTGAAAATATTGCTTTAGAATTTTTTGAAAATCCATTTTTACAATAATAAAAACAATAGCTCTATCTTGAATAGCAATATTCAAGATAGAGTTGAACACTATCATGAATGTGAGAAAGGACAGAATAGCGAGAAAAGAGGATAAATATTAAAGAGATTATTTCACGTGGTCCACATTCGGCTACAATCGAATAACAACAACAATATCAGCAATAGTAACAATGACTTCTTTTTGTACCACCGAAAAAAGTAAGTCACCTGTAAGGCACAGGTTTCTTATGTCTAGAGGATATGTGAGAAAAAGTGGTATAATATGATATTCTTCTCTCTGTGTAGTTTTAAAATCTGCAAAATTAAAAAAAAACCTTTACACTTTTCGCTAAAATATAGTGAATGACGTACATCGTTACTTTCATAGAGAGGAAAACTTATTAATATATAGTTCAGTAATGATAGGCTGCCCTATGTGAGCCTTCTGTATACCCGGAATGTATCACCAAATGTTATGTGGCCAGCACTACGCTTCAACCACCCGTTGTTATTACCCCAGGTATTCATTCCCATAGGCAAACTCCTCGGGATTAGTAACCAGCCGTAACAAGTAACAAGTGAGAGGAACTAAGCTCAGTCAGTTATCATTCTGTAAATAACTGGTCTACTAAAAAGAAAAGCATAAAGTTTTCGTCACAGTTATGACGAACATAGTTAGTGTCACCTCAGGCCTAGTCTTTTTCCTTAAGACAAAGATAGATTTAAAAACAGATGTTAATCAAATATAACATTTTATGGCTTGGTTGATATGGTTTGATATGGCTTTCTAGATTACAGTAGGTCATAAATTATTAGTATGAAGTTAGAAAATATCATCTGGAGTTTCTAATTATTTACAAACGGAAATTACTACAAATTTTGTTGTCATCGTTGTTTGTACCTAATCATAATAAAACCTTATTACTGTAAAATTCCTGCAGGTATTGAAGGAAAGAAAACAAAGAGAATGAAATAAATTGCTTCTTTTCTGGGCGGAAATATCAGGATACTAATTCCTTTTGGTAGTTAGCCTTCTCATATGTCGACAAGTTAATTATGTACAAAACACATCGGAAACAACTTGTTACTAACTTCCTTCCTGTAACAATAAATATCGAAAGTAAATGACATTCAGTGGCGGCGGGCAAACGGTTCGAACAGTGTCCTGCGGTTTCCGACAATGGCTAATTTAAAAGTAAATTGAATATTTCACAGAGGATCGACGACCTGACCTTTGTAAGGTCAGCCAGCCGTGGAAAGACACGCCAGATGCTACGCACGCACACACAATCACTAAACTGTTCATAAAAAGGTCGGTTATGTTACGTCGACCGCGGCGTAATGGAAGAGGGTAAAGCAGAGGGTTAATATCAGAAAACACAAACCCTCCCAAAGTAAGGGGCTGCGTTGTCGTCCCCTGCTACTCCACCCCACGCGACGGACGAAACAAAACAAAAAACGCAAACGCAAACACACACATACATACACTACAGTTAGAGAGTCAATAGCACAGAAGATCGTGACAGAAGATCATTTATTATGTTTTTCCGAAACGATAGTTATTGTGTGTGCGGTCGTCTCAACTTTACCACCCTCACCCTAGGTCCACGCCACCCCCAACCCTTCATACGTTTATTGCACGTTCCAGTGCGTTTTGAGTGCACTTGATACAGGGATGCACCCGGAATTGAGATTTATGTGTACCGTATATGGAAACCCCACATGCTGCCAGTGGACGGTGTTACAGGATATAGCGCCATCTGTTCTACCCCACACATCATTTGTATACATATACGTACTGCTTATGTGCTTACAAAAACAGAAGCCTATTATACTCTTCATAATAATAACAGCGTAACGAGATTATTTACTGCTGAACAACTGCCATACTTTATGTGTTTTAGTTGGACTACATCTCCCGTAGCCTGCATAATAAAGTAAGCAAAGTATTACGAACGAAACTTGGGATTTAAGGTGTAGATCAGATTTAATTTTGGATCCTTATTCATATTGGCTCTTATAATATTGTGTTAACATAAATTAGAAGGTGTGTGAACCGTAAAAATTAACAATACGGTTTGAAACTCGGACAAATTCACTTGGTCTTCACACCATCGTCCGAATACCTACCGACTCAAAATTGTGTGTATATAAACGGTGATGCACGGTTCGTTATACTGTTCTGAATTTGTTACTTGCAATCATAAATTTTATAACTGACCTTCACCTGAGGGGGCCAGTCTCAGTGTTATGTGATATCTTCTGCCTGTATCCTGGTTGGGAGTCTTCAGTGGTCTCATACATGATCTAATCGATCATCTGAAACAAAGTAACTTTGTGTTTTTAGTAAACATATGCAATGCAACCACACAAACTATTCATTCGCGAAACGCACAATTTACAAACACTGATCGTACTAAGACATATATAGATACACTACACGATATGAAGAAAAAGTGCTACGTCTTGACTACTACACCATACGGACGAACGGAATTTGTTCATGGTAAGAAACTCGTGCATTGTGCAAAGCAGATAACAGTGTTATCAAAAAAGCGTTTTCACTACATAGTGGTTTTTCTCACCTTCAAAGTATATGAGTGTTTCTGTTTTGACTTATCACATTAAATGCTATCATCGTTAGATAGGATAGGTCAGTCCTTTCCGTGTCTGTTTTCTAATTGTTGCAATCGGCAGTATACCGGAGTTAATACTAAAACTATCAATTTTCTGTAATACAATCAAGTCTTAAAAGTTTACCTACATCTTTCAATACATGCCGACCAAATTGAAATCGCCTTCTTTACGTGTGTATTTCCTTCTTGACTAGTAGGCCAATATGAGCATCTGTTGTCAATATCGCCTTTCTCTTGCAAGAGATACACATGGTTAACAAACATGATTTTGTTAGTCATAAAATTGAATTTTGCTACTGATATTACAGTTGATGTAGGCCTACACGCAACAACCAATATTAGAAAAGCTAAAAAGTTAAAGAGGAAGGAACTTAAAAAAAGTTGTAACCATTTAAAATTAGCAATTCGCTTGCTATCGATCATTACGTTTCTTCCGTTTCCTTTTTATTCTTCCTGAGTGAGCATGGGGCCCTATGAAACGACATCTTCGCATACCCTTCAGGACCATTCGATTACACAGTACGGAATAAACGTTACACCATGATCCCTGTATTCCAGATATATATAGGCATATTTGTCCTTTTATTTTTCAGATACGAATCTGAATCTTGTCGTCTCTCAAATTTAATCTTCCAGCACTCATTATTTGATAATTTTTGATAAATCCATTTTAGTCGTTTCAAATTGTGTTGCTTTCCTCTTTCAGAACGATGCATTATATCTTTTCTAGGTATTAAAAAATGTTCACCTGACCTGTGAAGTACGCGTAATATCCAGGAAGATGATAGAAACCAAGAGGTTACCTGGCAGTTCAAATCTCTGTTTTTGTGCACTTGACACTACTTTGAGTTTCTTTCATCAACGATAAAATATTTTATTCTGTGTTCATTTACACTTAGAAGGAACAACCCCGAGACTCTAATATTATTTTTTTAATACTAACGTCTAGCATTTACAAGACATGTAATTTTAATTTTTAATTTTATTTTCTTTATTGAGCTTCTCTTGTAAGTCGTTCACTGTTGCTAACCTAGAACATAGTTGTCACTTCGAAGTAAAGTTTCCCGTCAAATATATTTCAATAATTAAATATTTAACAATAATCTGAGAGAACTACTTGTCTGATTTATTGAGATATATCCAAAGTTTAAACGCAATTTCCTACAAGTTCTTAGACTCTTACTGTTTAATTAAGATAACGCAACAAAAACTTGTAATAAACACAAACAGAAAGATTAAATTCACTTATTTGTAAAATATCTGTGTTGGGAATTGAAATTCTGGGTGGCCGTTTTGTTACTAAAAGTGTTAAAACGGTTTTATTTTATGCAGGCTATAGTAAGTCTTAGACAGAGAGCGGACGAGCAATGTATCAGATAAAAAACAGTTTTGGCTTTGCGCTTACTGTGTGTAATGTTCGCTAGCATTTTTACTGTAGTGTAGCAAGCTTGGCTGTGTCAAAGAATAATTTGCATTTTGCGTTTTTGGCGTGAAACCAACCCAGTCAGTGTATGTTGGCGCCGTAAATCTTGTGTCACTTCTGCTGCTGCGACCGGTTCCGCTTCCGATCCAGCAAAGGGCGGTACTGAATTGGTGCCGCGATCGCTGACGCAGAATTAAAAGCGATTCCACCGTATAACAATGTCGCGTTTTGTTCTAATACATTGTTTCCATTCTACAGAATTAAATGCTTTCTATTATATTCAATACATTTGTTTGTCTTATTGTAAAAACAGATTACTTATTTACTATACTGTTAAAAATAGTTAAAGTCCTGTATGAAACACTGACGCTAACACTGAAACATTAATTCGCAGAAGACACTGGTGGAAATATTGTAAGTACCGGTACATTAATAATAATTTACCCCTCTTTGCACCACCAAAGTGTTTTAGTAGAGTCAGGTTAGGCTGCTAGCAAGGAAACAAGGAAAGTTCAAGGAACGTTCTGCATAGTTATTCTACTTCAGTCCGTTTGAATAAGATAAATTATTTTAATTTCTCTTCGGATTGAAAAAGATGTTTTTTTTAACTTTATACGATTTGTAAAGGTACCATACCATGTAACATGATACCATGGAACTCATGTAACATACCAGACAACTAACTATTTTACAGTTTTGAGTAATACCCCTAAACAAACATGAAACAAGCAAAGAAAGAAGTATAATTTACCAAATAGTTGATGAAAATGGATAGAATAAAACACTATACACAAACCAGAAAATAAAATAAAAATATAAAATAAAAACTAAACATTTAACAAATGATCGAAATGAATAACACATAATTAATGACAACAATAAAAAATGGGCCACATTCACATACATTAATGATAAGATGACTAATACCGACTTAGAATTAACTATCTATCAGCGCTACTTTTTTTCCAAATTTTTATTATTAATTTAGTACGTTGTTTGCCGTAAACAGTAGGAGAAGATACATTTCATTAATTTGTTCATGACTAACATTTCATTATAATATTTCCTTAGGATGCTGTGAACTTTTAATTTTTCAGAATCAAGAAATCAAGCCTTCGATTGCCCGTCAGCGAGGATTACGAAAAATTACTACGTATATATTTCGTGTACCGTTACATCACTCCCTAACCGTATACTTTTTTTAATCAAATTTAATTAAATCCCCTACTTGACGAATTACTGCTGGCACGGAGAAACGCCCCAGGCTCCACCCGTCCTCATAGTCTCCCGTTTTATTAAACGGGACGAGGATCCGAAGAAAAACACTCGTAGGCATACTAAATTGAATAAAACACGAGAAGAGCAGAACAAATATTTTAATTAAAGATAGAGGAAATTGAAATCTCATTTATTTGTACAGACAATACTTTTCGCAATATTTAGGAATGTTAATAAAAGATTAAATAAAAGTAACGCATATTCTGCAATTTGCTTAGTAAAATTTATACCGATGTAGTAGACAGGGTTGGTAACATGCAATCAGTATGTGAATTGAGTTATACATGGATTTTTTCAGTGTGCTATTGAACGTGTTGAATTTAACTCAAACAATTGTTGGGTTTTGCATTGCCGTGTTTTGCTGGGTGTTACTTAAACTCTTGTTTAACTTAAAGGTAATGTCTACGACTGAGATTGTTCATCGTAAAGTGCAACTGCCGGGTCACTAAAGGACACAGTCCTGACTTACAGGAGGACACCTACTTTCCATCATATTTTTGTTGTAATCCAGGACTCAATGGGGGGAAACGATTAGATTTGCCTTTACGTGACGTGTCCTGGGCAGCATTCTCTGAACGGTAAAGTAGTCTACCAACAGCCGCAACTAAGATAACAATGAAAACAATGGGAAGGAAGATCTAATGTTCTTCCCAGGACTAATCACAACACAGGCTCCAGTAGGTGTTTACCAAATAATTTCGCTTTTGTTCTAGTTATTAAATTACTATCGTATACGTATTATATTTAATTTTATGTACTGAAGTAGGAGAGAAAAATAAGTAAATTCAAACGTTCATTTTTCTACAGTCCATACCATTTAGCAATATAGTACTAACTCGTGGAGTCAGGAAAAGTGTGCGATTCATGACTGTACTGACGTTAGCCGCCAGACTGTTTCAGTTGGTTTTTAGTGTCGCGTTTGTACCAGCGGTACAAAATAAAACAATAAACGTAACAATAAATTTTTACGCTAATTTCTATAGAAAGTGAAAATATCTAAAGTGGAAATGAAAACAAATGTTCCACCCTACAAAAACTAATCACAGAACGAAAACGGCTGCCATCGACCTGACTCCCGCCAACCATTGGCGTGGATATTGCTGACATTATTCGCATCCCTCGGTAAACAAATACTAACTACTATCTCAGATATTGTGTTCCCGTCGTGCTACTGAACAGAGTGTTTTCGCACTTTTATAGCAAGCACCAGCATTGTGTGTTTATATGCTCGCGCGGGTGTGCATGCGTGCGTGAGCGCGGCGCCAGCATTTGTGTGAAACGGCAACCAACAAAAACCAATATACTGAAAAACGAAAATGTGCGTGTGGGGAATGTGTTTTAATATCTGCCAGCTTCTCTGTTTCTGATGTAATATTAAACGACTCGCGCATGCGTAGCTCTAGCTTATCGAGGCAACAAACATTATTTCGTTATTTTGACTGGTATAAGCTTCGTATTCGTGGTAAAGTTCTTCTAACGCTATTAAAAATGTCTCCTTGTTCATAACGAGAGCAGCTAACGGTTGTTATGAGACAGTTAAAAGATACAGGACACGAGCTTATCAAGTTTCGAATTACCTACTTCAAAGTTCATAAATCTAAGAAATTTTAGCAACAATAAAATTGGACAAGTATTTAAATTGAATTTAAAAAATTCTCTTTATCTTTTTCATGAAATGGTTTGATGTTGTATCTTAATTTTTGTGTGAATTTGAGTATAAAGGATATATAATGGTATACAATTATCGTAAGTACCTATATTTAAAGTGAACTGAAAAAATAACAAAATGCTAATTGTATTGCATAGAAAGTATATGAAAATAACTCTCTATGTCCATGAATAGAATTTTTTCTAAAACAAGAAACATTTATATCATTTAAAACAATGTTTGAAATAGATGGAATAAATACGAGGGTAAGTCAAAAAGTAAAGGCAAATTTTTAAAAAGGAACTTTTTATTGTGAAAACAAGATGACAAGTAACATCATTTCTCTACATAATCTCCCTCAACTTCTATGCACTTGGTCCATCTCTTGACAAGCTTCGTAATTCCGTCCTGGAAGAAGATCTGTGGCATCGTGTACAGCCACTCGCGCACCGCCTCCACAACCTCGTAATCCGACGAAAACTTGGATTCACGCAGGTGCTCCTTCATCGGACCAAAAAGGTGAAAATCACTTGGAGCTAGGTCAGGACTGTACGGCGGATGCTCCAGCAGCTCAAAACCAAGATCTTGAATGCACTGGATCGTTTTCCCTGCAGTATGAGGACGGGCATTGTCCTGAAGCAAAAGCACACCTTTTGAAAGTTTTCCTCGCCTCTTTGTTTTGATTTTGGGATTCAGATCTCGCAGTAGCTCACAGTAGCTGTCACTATTCACTGTTTGACCTTTAGGAGTGTAATGAATTAGAAGTGGACCTTTCATATCCCAAAACACTGTCATCATCAACTTTCCTGCAGAAACTTGTCTTTTGAACTTTTTTGCTGTAGGCGAGGATGGATGTTTCCACACCATACTCTGCCGCTTACTCTGTGGTTCGAAGTGATGGACCCACGTCTCATCAACGGTTACTACGCGACTGAGAAACTCCTCTCCTTCCTCTTCTAAACGCCTTAAATGTGATTTCGAAATTTCTAAACTTTTCTCTATGTGCTGGTCTGTCAGTCGATGTGGTACCCAACAAGCACACACTTTGCGATAATTTAGTGATTCCTGGATGATTGCAACTGCTGAACCGTGGCTAATGTTCAACGCATGCGCAATATCATCAATTTTGACACGACGATCATCATGAATCATTCGCTCAACTGTCTCGATGTTCTTGTCCGTCTTCGAAGTGGATGGCCTACCTGAACGCTCTTCATCGCAGATAGATACACGACCATTTTTAAACCGATTTATCCACTCATAAATTTTGCGTTCCTAAGACAGCTCTCACCGTACTGCTGCTGCATTCTGCGAATAATCTCCGCAGGTTTAGTCCCTTCAGAGTGCAGAAAACGTACCACTCCCCTCATTTCTTCCTTGGTGCACACGGACAACGGGGCACTCATAATAAAATCCCCTGAAATCACTACGAATGGAGCTGAGCACTGAAACAACACAGCTAAAGAACAAAAAACTTTGAGGTTATGATATGTCATTGTTCAGTCAGTGCTGCCATCCATTGCAGCAGGGAAAATAAAATTTGCCTTTACTTTTTGACTTACCCTGTAATAATTTAATTCTTCACTTCACTGTTTTCTTCAAGCCGAAAAGCTAAAAAAGCTTTGCAGGCAAGGAAATGCAAGAAAAGCCTTTTTAACTTAATCCAAAATGATTATAAGAAAAACGTGAAAGTGCAATGACCTTTTAATAATCGTACATTGTCTGGATCTTCTACATAACTTGAAGCCCGGAGTTTCCTGAAATAGTTAAATTATTTGATTAAAATGTCTTTTTTCCTTTCACTGTCACTGGAAAGGATTTGTCATAACGTTTGTCCTATTTGCATTATTAACTACGGCCACATACCTGACGAGCCTCAGTATTTGATACGAATCACGAAGAAAGTCGTTGTAATCGTAAAAAATTTGCTGTTAAAGAATAATAATTAGGCCTAATTATCTTTCTCTTCATCGTATTCTTCTTCTTCTTCACGTCAGGTATTAGGCAATTTGCCATTTTAGGAACGTCCTCTTTAATGCCACTGTTTTTTTCATCACCTACGGCTCTTTTCCCTCGGTTAGTAATTTGCAAAACTTTAGTTAGTCTTGTTTCCTCAACCGCCTGTGAATAACAATTTGTGTATGAGTAGACATTTCTGAATTTAATAACACAGAGTCCTGTAATTTGCTGTGTGTATAATCCTTAAAAGTTGCTGTATTTCCAATAGAAGTAATAGTTTATTTAATAAAAAAGGCCTTTTAAATGACAATAAAAAGTCTACGAAAGGGAAATATTGAAAGTAGGTGAGAACTGGTGATCTATTGGTTAAATACCAAATATTGCTGGCCAGTGTATTGTTACAAAAACTTTTACATTTTTTAAAATTGTATATTCCACTTTACTGTAAGCTGGAAAATTCCAAATGCTTTCCACAAAGAACACTATTAAAGTTTTTAAAGATATAAAAAAATCATTTATATTGCAGCCACGCAACTTTGCCTGATTAAACAATGCTGGCTGCTACTATTGTGATTAAGTTGTTGAACACACTGACTTTAGTGGGACCCAGTGGGACACAGTGTGGGTGCTAGACGTGTTTAAATAAATGCTGTAATTATAACGGTAGAAGTACCGGGTGTAGCTATGGTTACCGGCGGAGTCCTATCCCTAGGGACTGCAGTGAGTTAGGCCGGCCCTAGACGGTTTTGCGCCAAATTCTCTGCAGTGTTTGATAGTTTCGTATGTAGTTCACGTATTAAGAATTACAGGAATTAAATCAGTTAAATTTTGCTTATTTTATTCACATTTTGACAATATGTTATAAATACTAATGTAAATAACAATAATTATAATACTAATAATGTCTATTATTATTACCCGATTATTTTTAATTTATAAATAACATGAATGACGTGTGACTCGCAACTTCGGTCCGTAGTTGTATATTTTTTGGTGTATCCCCCTAAGAATTTTGTCAGTTGTACAAATTGGGCACTTAACAATCATAAGTAAATATTTCTTGTTTACTTGAATAGAATATTTATTGTTTACGACACAGAACCAACGTCTAGGGAAAAGCGTATTTTGAGTACAGAAATTATACCGGAAATGATTGGCCAAAGGATCATGATATGATGGAGAAAGAACCATGCGTTAATATACAGACTGCTGGAAACTCAGTAAACTATAAAATAAAATGAAATGTTTCAGAAGAATAGTGTAACCAAATGTTTAATCATCAACGCGTAGCAAATGTATTGTCAAGTTATTTGATGACAATTGAGAGAGGAGAGAGGGAGAGAGAGAGGACGAATAATACAGAGGTTGGTACATCTGATCATATAGATTTAATATACATTATAACACACGACAAATTTGAACTCATGTAAAGGTTGGTACACCTAATCATATATTTTAATATACATTATAATGCCGGTGAGTATAACGTTTGACAACGAGAGAGAGAGAGAGAGACATACACACCGTGTGAGAGAGAGAGAGAGAGAGAGAGAGTAACAATTATGATCATATATAGTTTGAATTTCCCACCACAGAAGAGAAAGAAATGTTGGCAGATCTGCTCTATACACGCACACAATAATTTAAGATTGGTAACCCTGATCATATATTTTAATATATACACTATATAACACATATTTGAATTTCCCTCCCCCCCCCGCCACAGAAAATGTTGACAACCCTGCTCATATAAAATATCTATTCACTATAATAATACTACAGAGGTTGGTACACCTGATCATATAGATTTAATATACATTATAACACACAACAAATTTGAACTCATGCAAAGGTTGGTACACCTGATCATATATTTTAGTATACACTATAATGCTTCGAGTTGGAACCACCCCCCCACCCACTGATATGAAATAAAAAAACCTCCCACCCAACACCACCCACTGATATGCAAATCAGCTTTCTTAAAAAAATAAAAAATTATATTCACGGATGCTGGTGGTCCATTGAACCTCATCCCACCCACTGATATGCAAATCAGCTTTCTTAAAAAAATAAAAAATTATATTCACGGATGCTGGTGGTCCATTGAACCTCATCCCACCCCCTTGATATGCAAATCAATTTAATTAAAAAAATAAAAAAACCAAATTAAAAAATAAAAAAATTTATTCGCGGAAATTCGCGGATGCTGTGGTCCATCGGGATGCTGCGGTCCAGCGGTGGTGGGGAGAGCGTGGGAAAAAATCTCTGGCCGTGGGAAAGGCGGCATTCCTTTGTGGGTTTGAACTGTCAGTTTCCCTCTACTTAACAATATTTACTCAAAATATCCCTAGTAAAATAGCAGCTTCTTAATCATGCTTCATCCTCTAATAAACATACACGACAAAGCTACACATTCAGCTGGAGTAACTAGGTTCTATTTATGCTAAGGCACAGCTTTAGGTAAGATTAAGTCTATTCAGCAGTAATCTAGTATCATCATAAAATAAATTATGATGCAATTTTTTAAACACGCATGTAGATTTGTACAATAAACTTATCATTTCACCTAGGAATTTAAAATGGAAAATAAGTGATAGAAAAATCGACATTAAAGGAATGTAACAAGAAAAAATGTCAACGCATTTAAATCGGATCGGTTATATTTTCTACTTACGCTTCTTAAGACCACTACCGGAAAAGGACGAGAACTGATGACGAAACCAACTAACAAATACGTTAGTTGGACGTTCTTATGAAATGGGTGAAATTGAAATGATTGAAGAGATACTCATAAAATAGTAAGATAACAAACTGTTGTGTGTAAAAAGCAGTTGATATAAAAAGTAGAGTGACTGACAAAGGTCACACTCACAAGGCTTAGCCTTTTAAGGTGTACAGGCTTAGTAAATAATATGGACTGTAAATTATTACCAAAGCATTGAACTCTTATTTTATAAATTATGGGCCGTTTGCAGGAAAGTTTTAAGTGTTGTTACTTTATCACCATTTGTGACCTGATTTAAGAAGTTATTTCATGAAATTAGAATATCGATTCAGATGATAACATGAATTAAACGAGGTAAGGATTTATGGTAATTGGTTGCCTTATCGAAGTAAGAGGCGGAGACGACTTATGCTAAAGTTTTGTTACAAGACTGCACTTGCACGCAAACATGCATGCCGTGCACGTCTAAAACACACAAAAAACGTGCGCGCGCTCACACACACGCTCACACAAACACAATACTCTTTATCATACAAATTGTAGCATGTAGTTGAAACAAGTTTTGTGTTTTTTCCATTATGCATCGTGCTGTCTGCAAAAACAGGCCTCCTGATTTACAAATGGATAACGCAAATATACCGTCAATTATTTGATAGGAGTTATTCAGAATATTTGAACTATTATTTAGTCAGCATAACATGTTTCAACGTGAGGGGTATTATAAATTTCTCTTGATCTCCATAGCTACGGTTTGAAAGTATAATTGAAACATATTATAATGGGACTTTGAATGTATGCAGACTTTCATTTTAGAGGGCTCAACAGAAACTAGATGTTACCAATCCGTCTTGTGGTTACCCATCTCCTAAACACATGTCTGGAGATACATACAATTAATAATTATTCCTTATTATAAATAATATTTAGACCGCTTCTAAAGAATAATCTTCTTCTTCTTCTTCTACACTTCATGGTATAGGCAGAAATGCCTGTTCCGTCTCCACAATGTCATAGTTGGTCCCATCTTGAAAAAGGTCTTCCAACGTTACGCTTGCCCGTTGGTTTATAAGATCTTATTTGTTGTGGTAGTCTACATTTGTCCATGCGGTCAATGTGTTCCCGCCATTTCCGTTTGTAATCATCTATTCGATGATTCAAATTGTAGATGTTTAGCGCATTCCGGACGTCGTCATTACGTATTCTATCTAATTGTGTACAGCCCTTGACTCTTCTCAGAAAGCGCATTTCAGCTGCCTGAATCTTTGATCTATCTAGCTTTGAAGGAACCCAGGTGTCACTGCCGTACGTCAGAATTGGGACAACCATGGTTTTATATAACTTTAATCTTGTGTCCTTACGCGTTTTATTTCCCAACGTTTTATTTATCGTGCCCCCTATGTATTCAAATCTCTGAAGTTTTCTTTCTATATCATGTTCTTTTAGATAGCTGACATCCGATCCTAAATAGCAAAAATATGATACTTGTTCTACAGGATGTCCATAGACCATTATTTTTTAGCGTACTGGAGTCTTCCCTTTAAATGCCATAATTTTAGTTTTCTGTGCCGATATTTCTAGGGATAATTCGTTAGCTATGGTTTCTAATGTGTACACCGATCTTTGCAGGCCATCTTCAGTCGTTTGAATTATTGCTAAATCATCTGCAAAAGTAACGAATTTAAAGTGGTGTTGCTGTTTATTTTAATACCTCCACGGACTTCTTCCTTCCATATCCTTATTATGTGATCCATGTACATATTAAACAAAGTTGGAGATATGCAACAACCCTGTCGCACAGCCTGTGTTGTTACTAGCTCTGTGCTTATACTTCGTCCCGTATTTATCACTATTTCTGCTTGTTTATATAGTCCTTTCAATGCCTGGATCAAGTGTAGAGGGTACCCTCTTATATTCATAATTTCCCACAGCTTTTGTCTATTTACTTTGTCAAACGCCTTCTTAAAATCTATAAATGCTATGTGCGTTTCAAGATTGAACTCTCTTCTTTTTTCAATCAGTTGTTGTATTATAAAAACATTGTCAATGCAAGAGCGTCCCTTTCTAAAACCTGACTGTGCTTCACATAGCAATGCGTCAGTAATAATTTTCAATCTATTGTTGATTATCCGTGAATAGACCTTATAAGCTGAGTTAAGTATAATAAATGACATAATTGGTTTACATTTATTTTTAGGGGAGGGGTAAGTGAGAATCGTTCTAACATGATCCTAAACGTAATAGTTTCAAGAAAACGTTAGTCAAGATGCAATATATTTATATCACTCGAAAAAGGAAATTAAGTCTACCTACCGAGCTACCAAACAAATTTTCTGTATTAGAATGGTAGCACACTGCAGCCGGAATAAGACAAGTCAAGAGGCTAAAGAAACAATTCAAAACAATATTATGGACATTATAACATTAAAGCTTTCATAGCCGCAGTCATTATGGACATTATAACATTAAAGCTTTCATAGCCGCAGTCGTTATGGACATTATAACATTAAAGCTTTCATAGCCGCAGTCGTTATGGACATTATAACACTAAAGCTTTCATAGCCGCAGTCGTTGTGGACATTATAACATTAAAGCTTTCATAGCCGCAGTCTTTATGGACATTATAACATTAAATCTTTCATAGCAGCAGTCTTTATGGACATTATAACATTACATCATTCATAGCCGCAGTCGTTATGGACATTATAACACTAAAGCTTTCATAGCCGCAGTCGTTATGGACATTATAACATTAAAGCTTTCATAGCCGCAGTCGTTATGGACATTATAACACTAAAGCTTTCATAGCCGCAGTCGTTGTGGACATTATAACATTAAAGCTTTCATAGCCGCAGTCTTTATGGACATTATAACATTAAAGCTTTCATAGCAGCAGTCGTTATGGACATTATAACATTAAAGCTTTCATAGCCGCAGTCTTTATGGACATTGTAACATTAAAGCTTTCATAGCCGCAGTCGTTATGGACATTATAACATTAAAGCTTTCATAGCCGCAGTCGTTATGGACATTATAACATTAAAGCTTTCATAGCCGCAGTCGCTATGGACATTATAACATTAAAGCTTTCATAGCCGCAGTCGTTATGGACATTATAACATTAAAGCTTTCATAGCCGCAGTCTTTATGGACATTATAACATTAAAGCTTTCATAGCCGCAGTCGCTATGGACATTATAACTTTAAAGCTTTCATAGCCGCAGTCATTATGGACATTATAACATTAAAGCTTTCATAGCCGCAGTCGTTATGGACATTATAACACTAAAGCTTTCATAGCCGCAGTCGTTATGGACATTATAACATTAAAGCTTTCATAGCCGCAGTCGTTAAGGACATTATAACACTAAAGCTTTCATAGCCGCAGTCGTTATGGACATTATAACACTAAAGCTTTCATAGCCGCAGTCGTTATGGACATTATAACATTAAAGCTTTCATAGCCGCAGTCGTTATGGACATTATAACATTAAAGCTTTCATAGCCGCAGTCGTTATGGACATTATAACACTACAGCTTTCATAGCCGCAGTCGTTATGGACATTATAACATTAAAGCTTTCATAGCCGCAGTCGTTATGGACATTATAACATTAAAGCTTTCATAGCCGCAGTCGTTATGGACATTATAACATTAAAGCTTTCATAGCCGCAGTCGTTATGGACATTATAACATTAAAGCTTTCATAGCCGCAGTCGTTATGGACATTATAACATTAAAGCTTTCATAGCCTCATTCGTTATGGACATTATGACATTAAAGCTTTCATAGCCGCAGTCGTTATGGACATTATAACATTAAAGCTTTCATAGCCGCAGTCCTTATGGACATTATAACATTAAAGCTTTCATACCCGCAGTCGTTATGGACATTATAACATTAAAGCTTTCATAGCCGCAGTCATTATGGACATTATAACATTAAAGCTTTCATAGCCGCAGTCTTTATGGACATTATAACATTAAAGCTTTCATAGCCGCAGTCGTTATGGACATTATAACATTAAAGCTTTCATAGCCGCAGTCGTTATGGACATTATAACACTAAAGCTTTCATAGCCGCAGTCGTTGTGGACATTATAACATTAAAGCTTTCATAGCCGCAGTCTTTATGGACATTATAACATTAAAGCTTTCATAGCAGCAGTCGTTATGGACATTATAACATTAAAGCTTTCATAGCCGCAGTCGTTATGGACATTATAACATTAAAGCTTTCATAGCCGCAGTCGTTATGGACATTATGACATTAAAGCTTTCATAGCCGCAGTCTTTATGGACATTATAACACTAAAGCTTTCATAGCCGCAGTCGCTATGGACATTATAACTTTAAAGCTTTCATAGCCGCAGTCATTATGGACATTATAACATTAAAGCTTTCATAGCCGCAGTCGTTATGGACATTATAACACTAAAGCTTTCATAGCCGCAGTCGTTATGGACATTATAACATTAAAGCTTTCATAGCCGCAGTCGTTATGGACATTATAACACTAAAGCTTTCATAGCCGCAGTCGTTATGGACATTATAACATTAAAGCTTTCATAGCCGCAGTCGTTATGGACATTATAACATTAAAGCTTTCATAGCCGCAGTCGTTATGGACATTATAACATTAAAGCTTTCATAGCCGCAGTCGTTATGGACATTATAACATTAAAGCTTTCATAGCCGCAGTCGTTATGGACATTATAACATTAAAGCTTTCATAGCCGCAGTCTTTATGGACATTATAACATTAAAGCTTTCATAGCAGCAGTCGTTATGGACATTATAACATTAAAGCTTTCATAGCCGCAGTCTTTATGGACATTGTAACATTAAAGCTTTCATAGCCGCAGTCGTTATGGACATTATAACATTAAAGCTTTCATAGCCGCAGTCGTTATGGACATTATAACATTAAAGCTTTCATAGCCGCAGTCTTTATGGACATTATAACATTAAAGCTTTCATAGCCGCAGTCGTTATGGACATTATAACATTAAAGCTTTCATAGCCGCAGTCGTTATGGACATTATAACATTAAAGCTTTCATAGCCGCAGTCGTTATGGACATTATAACATTAAAGCTTTCATAGCCGCAGTCATTATGGACATTATAACATTAAAGCTTTCATAGCCGCAGTCGTTATGGACATTATAACACTAAAGCTTTCATAGCCGCAGCCATTTTCAGTAAAATTATTTTCCGGGCTTTTGGACCGTGGTCCTCTTTATGTAAATCCAAACGTTTCGACTGTAACTGTGGTAGTCATCTTCAGTGTGTCTTCTGTTCTGCTCCTCTGGTGACTGAAAACCTGTCTAATCTAATCCTAGGGGCAGCTAAGCTGGACTTAAACCAGTGGTTGCAGTGTCCGGGCAAACCGATGACTGTCTGACGCTACAGTGAACCTGAGTAGCCATGAGTTGGTTAAGGAATCAGTCTTCATAGCTTGGAGGGATGGAGGTTGTTGAGGTTCTGGGCCGCAGAGCAATCCGCAACAGCTTACTTTTTTTCTGGATTGAAACGGACGAAGGGGGAAGGGAACGATGGCGGAATATATATCACAGTTATTTTCTTATTTCTTGAAAGGAAAGAGATGATTTGAACACTTTGAGTGATCGTCAAAAGAAAGGAGATGGGTCTTTGAGCGTA
Source organism: Magicicada septendecula (assembly GCA_034769895.1). NCBI lineage: Eukaryota > Metazoa > Arthropoda > Insecta > Hemiptera > Cicadidae > Magicicada > Magicicada septendecula. The sequence goes on along the minus strand of CM068368.1, from coordinate 389,257,826 downwards.
GCAAGGGCGACGACGGTGTGGGGACAGAAGAGTGCTTATGCGGGGTTATCGAGCATTTGTAAATCAGACTTCAGATGTTGCTAAATGCTCAGTGTTGGCTTAAAGACGGTCTTCACACCATTTCTTCTCAGTACCCTCCCTATCAGGTTCGTCACTCTGTTTGTATGTGGGAGACAAGCCTTCGCTGCTTATGTTTGTTCTTCAGCACTAATAGACCGGTGAGGCGTCATAGGTCGCATAACTCTTCGCATTTTGGTGACCGAGTGTCCATTCCCTTGCAAGGAAGAATCCATGTGCTTCAGTTCATCCCCAAGTAAGAGCGGTTTGCATATCTGTAAGGGTCAAGTGTCGATCAATAAGTTTCTTCATAACCTCCCGTTTTTGCTTCGGATGACTATTGAAATCCCGGTGCAGATACAGGGTCTGTGTGAGTCGGTTTCCGAAACACGGGTTACCCAGTCTCCCATCACTCTTCTTCATCATCAGCACATCAAGGAAGGGTATTTGTCCGCCTTCTTCTCTCTCCATGGTGAACTGAATCCAGGGGTAGATACCGGTCAAGTGTGCTAGAAATTTTCAGGCTTTTCCTCCTCATAACACCAAACCACAAAAGTGTCGTCGACGTAACGGAATCAATACCGCGCCTAACATGGAGCGGATTGAAGTGACGTCTGTTCAAATATTTCTGCTTAGAAATCCTCAATTACCTGACTATGGAATTCCCATGCCGACTCCGTCAATCTGTTCGTAAACCGATGATCCCACTGGAAATAGGTCGTGGCCAGCACGTGGTGGAACAGCGCTGTCATATCAGTCGGAACCAACTCCTGTATATGTTCCATCGTCTCTCGTACCGGCACCATCGTGAACAGCGACACAAAATAGAGGCTGACCAAGATGTCATGCCGTCCCAAGGTGATACTTCTGATCTCAATGAAGTGTCTCGCGTCCCGAACATGTAAATCCATTCCCCGAATGAAAGGTCTTAACCGACTGGCTAGATATCAAGTCAGTACATACGTGGGGGAACAAATGGCGCTAAATATCGGACGGAGCGGTGCATTCGCCTTATGGATCTTTGGCAGCCCACAGAGTCTCGGCGGCAAAGATTCACTCTCTTGGATAGACTTCTTGACCTCTGTTGATAGCGACGTCTGCTTATGACGTACTGGTTCTTTTCATCACGGCTCCCGTTGGGTCTCCTGGCACTCACCTGTAGGTCTCAGGATCGAGCACGTCTTGACTCTTACTCCGGTAGTCGTTTACAATTAAAATAACTGTTCCCTTATAGGCCGGTAAAATGATGATATCGTCAGCCCTGTTACGGGCCTTCAGGACAGCGGTCTCTCGTCGTCCGTTATTATGGACACATGAAGTAGGTGGATAGAGAGATAATCTTACTTCAACGTATATTTTCATGGTTTGCATTGTTCGGAAGTCTTCTTTTGTAAATTATTTATTTTATTTTATTTTCGTTAAAAATTATGTAAAGTGTAACATTGGCGACCTTTGATATTCTGTAATGTCGGTTCTTTTTTTCTTTATGACAATCGTTTTGCCCATATAATGCATCCTAAATGACTCGATTGAGAATTGAGGATGCCCCAAGCAAGCCACTGATGATACCTCGTCGTAGTAAGAGCGAAATGTTTAGTTTAACTAAATATCACTATAGTATTGACGACTCGGAACACTAAGTTTTGTATAAGTAAAAACGTAAAGTTTTACCTTACAGCCTAAACCGGCTTTCACCTTTAGAAGGCTTCATCAGAGGCTGCCATAGGTAGCGTTGTCCGTCTTGTTGTTGGCGACGGGATAGTTTTTCGAAAGATCGAAGCTGTGTGTGTGTGGTGAGATGTGTTCGAATAATGCGTGCGATTTGAATTGTGTCTGTTCGTTTAGGATGTCGTTTTTATTTGTTTTTGTGTGTTTGTATATTTCTAATTGTTCTAGAGTGTCTAGTTTTCGGCCTTTTGTGTGTACGTGTAGAATGTTCATGTTATTGTCGATGTTTTTATATGTGTGGTTTGCTTCAATGAGGTGGTTTGCAAAGGTAGATTCTGTAGTGGTGTGGAGTGCTTTTGTGTGTTCAATGTATCTCTGTTTGAAGCTACGTCCTGTCTGGCCAATGTAGAATTTATTGCAATTTGAGCAATTTAGCTTGTATACACCGGGTAGATCGAATTTGTTTTGTGCTTTGGGCATGCGTTTTGATAGTGTGTATTCTGTTTTGTTAGTAGTTTTGTAAGCGATTCTGTATCCTGCTTTTTTGAATTTGTGGGCAATTTTTTCAGTTATTTGCCCACAACTGAAAAAATTGCCCACAAATTCTAAAAAGCAGGATACAGAATCGCTTACAAAACTACTAACAAAACAGAACACACACTATCAAAACGCATGCCCAAAGCACAAAACAAATTCGATCTACCCGGTGTATACAAGCTAAATTGCTCAAATTGGAATAAATTCTACATAGGCCAGACATGACGTAGCTTCAAACAGAGATACATTGAACACACAAAAGCACTCCACACCACTACAGAATCTACCTTTGCAAACCACCTCATTGAAGCAAACCACACATATAAAAACATCGATAATAACATGAACATTCTACACGTACACACAAGACCGAAAACTAGACACTCTAGAACAATTAGAAATATACAAACACACAAAAACAAATAAAAACGACATCCTAAACGAACAGACACAATTCAAATCGCACGCATTATTCGAACACATCTCACCACACACACACAGCTTCGATCTTTCGAAAAACCATCCCGTCGCCAACAACAAGACGGACAACGCTACCTATGGCAGCCTCTGATGAAGCCTTCTAATGGTGAAAGCCGGTTTAGGCTGTAAGGTAAAACTTTACGTTTTACTTATAAAAAACTTAGTGTTCCGAGTCGTCAATACTATAGTGATATTTAGTTAAGTAACGGACACGTCATGGATAACGAAATCCAAGAGTTTAGTATAAATAAATAAAACAACGTAGGCCTATATTAAACGGATAAATTGTTCGTTCTTTAGTGATTATCCAATAAAATTTAGCCAGTTGTGCACAGTATAAAACACTAAATGGACCAACAAAAAGCGTGTCTTAATCCTATTAGACAACTGTCATGACATATCATAAACGAAGGTAGTACGATATCGAGAAGATAATAAGGAGAAATTTCCTTAAGCTTCATGAAATCTCCGTTCATCTTAATAAATATGAAAACACGCTAATTGTTTGCAATTCCAAAGTACATTTCTTCTGATTATATTTTTCTTTTAGAACTCAGAAAAATCCATATGAAGAAAGATTATATTGAAATCTCACTGATTATTCAGCTCCATACGCAGGACGGCGTGGATTGGTAAAGACCATTATACAGGAAACATTTGACTAATGTTATTCTTAAATATCATTGTTGTCACTGTGTTAAAAAAACATTGACATTACATAACATTTATAATTTATCTGACTTTTATCCTCCAAGCTCTTTTCAATTACAAAATAATCACTGTAGTTCTTAAGACTAAAGCGAATCATAATATGTAACTACTCAATATTATCAGTTAAAACGATATTACAAATCAAAGAAATTAGGATTAAGTCTAAAAATCCTAACCTCATATTTTATATGTGTGTGTGTGTCTATCCATGCTACTTTCCATCTCTTTATACGTACATATCACATATTAAAATTTGATCTCTCAATTGTAAGTGAATATTCAAATATTAAGAACATTTGAATAAAAATTAATTTATTAATTATTATCTGCCTTGAAAAATTTACAAATGAGATGTCCATGTGTCATAAATAAGAAACAATTCGCCCGAGACGCAATTTACTTTACGGGACTATCTTTTTACTGTATTACAGTTCAGTCTTATGTATTCATAATACACTGATAACCTGTAATAATATATTTAATACCAAATGATTTAAGCAGAAACTGAACACTATTTGGGAAGATTCCATTAATTATTGGAAGACATGAACCTCCTAAGATCTTCACAGAATATTTGCGAAGAAGTGAGCTTGCAAGGATATTTAGTTCTGTATTCTTAATCAAGGTTTTAAGGCTTAATTATTGACAATAAAACATCAGATACGTAAACTTATGTACCTTACGGCATGTAATAAAAAGAATAAACCCAACTGTGAAAGACAAAGATACAGCACACCCAGGAAATAATGTCCTGTTTGTTTAATGGGATTTAAGTATACAGAACATGAATGAAACGATTATAGGCCAAGCGATAGTAAAACACTAATGTGTTAGACTACTGTAATGAACTATGAAATAAAGAAAAGATGAGCTAGAAATTATGGTTTAAAAATGGGCGAGATATCCAGATTAGAGGAGAAACACATAAAGAATTTAGAATTCAAATGAATGTTAGGTAGACAGTTAGCGGCAGAATCGAGGGAACAAGTTTTACTGTAGTTTAAACACATCTTTGGATTTTAATGAATTCCAAGGGAGATTACGATGGAGCTTAATGGGATCTACTAACAGAAATTCCGGGAAAATGGAAAAGAAGCAGCATTTTGTTACGTGTTTTACTTTGTTACACAATAACAAATTCACATTCAATTTGTAGGACAGTATTACGTCAGTTACAAATACAAAATCTGGGAGATTTCTGGAACTTATTGTATGAACCCTCATGCATTTTAGCAAATATATTTAAAATATGAAACATTCTTAAAAATAACTTTCAGTGGCTTGTTACCCATTTGTTTGAGATTATCTGCTTTTAAAACCAGATTAGTTTACCTATAATTCGAGTCGAACGTAAGTTTTATCTGTTAGCTACACAAATCACAGATAATTACACCTAGCTCATTCCTTAAAAGTAAATAGTAGGGCTAAAGTTCTTGTCCCATATCATAAGAATCACATTCAGTTATACAAAATAACTGTGTGGCACTTATCCCTTCTTTTTCTACATTCGAGTATTCTCGGAGTACCTGTTTAATAATGCATATGAAAACCATTTATCTCTCCAATACATTAACAGTATACCGGACGCGGACGTTGGCTCGGATTTAGCTAATCCATTAGACAGTTCCCGAGGGTACCGCGCTTTAATTGGCGAAAACCTCTATCATGTTTTATCAACGCTACTTAAGAATAGGATTACAGAGCAGCTGTTGAATAATACTCGTTTTGAACAAGCCAAATAACCCACATTATAAACAATTTAATTTTTTACATTGTGCATAAACAAAAAAAAGAAACACATTATCGTGTCATATTTCGTACTATGTCTTGCTCTTTCAATTGTATTTTCATTTCGTAATGATGGAAAGTGGTTGGATCGGTCTTTCGACTGTCCCGTCAATGAATGGCTGTTTTATGCCATAAAAATAATCGTAAAACTCACTTGAGATTAGTAACGTACTGCAGTATAGAAAACCATGATGTAGCAATCAAAATCAATGTTACATTGACGTAGACTACCGTGATTGATTTTCGTTACACGAAGCAAGTACGATATAATGGAAATTAATTAACGTCAGCTCCCCCCAAGGAATATTGTGCTGGCACAAGTATCGTTTGGCTTGATAAATAATTTAGTCACTAGAGCAACAAAATTATACAGTGTTGGGAAATTAACTTTTGTTCACCCTACCAATTTGTGTGCACCAGCATGCATTATAAATTCCTCTTGTGCAGCGTTTACAATACGTCATAAAATAGTTGAAAAAAATTGGCGTATCGTTTACCAACAAACGTTTTTTAAAATAAAACTACGCTTTATAAGTTACTAATTAAATATAATTAATTAAAACTTAAAATAACTTGGCAGCTGGATGACGTCACTACGCAGATGGCAGTGAATGCAGTCGTTACATTAGAAACATTACCATACATTAGAAGGCAATAAAAACTCATTACAGTTTATATATAAAGTTATTATATAATTAAATTCATTATATTCATATTATAAATTATTATGTTTGTATTTGTAATATAAATATACATAAATATATACGATATAATTATATAAATAAATTATGAGTTTTAATTGAACAAAATAAACCTTTAGCGCCGACAGCCCACTCTGAGTCTTGGTTTGTCAGCTAACGTATCTGAGAAACGGAGGCAAGTCCACTGCTTAGTCATCAGCCAGGATGTTCTGCATATCATGGCTGCCCAGATCTGAGTGGACACAGTTTGGACCTCCTGTGCAACTCGTTCCGCGACCAGCTGTCCACGAGGAGGAATCATTAGCCATTAAACCACAGATGTTATACTTACACAGTAACAGTAATTAGCAACTGCAACCGTTAATCTGTGTAAAAACGTTAACATAAATCTACATGTTCTTTTTCGTAAGGATAATTTTCGAAACTCTTACGTAATTATAGGTACTGACAGTGAAATCATTAACCATACCGTGATTATAGTGAAAAAACAAAAAAAATAGATACTCATAACAATCATACACAATTAAATATGATTCTCCTATGTTAAACAGGCACTAGAAATCAAGATACATGTTACAGTAAATAATGGTATCACGAATTTAATAAATCAATTGTGCAATTATACCTATTCAGACTCTCATAGCATTTGCTAAATTCTACGTTCACAAGTCACTATAAAAGTACCAGTTAATAGGAGGAACCAGACTTGTTTCCCTCGTAACATTTGCACGACGTATTTGCACTTCGTTCCACAACTTCATTGTCACATTTCTCATGTGCTACTCTGGCTCCTTCTGATCCCACAAACATTCTCTTTCATAAACTAAATCCATATGTTTCTCACTGTCATTTTCTTACATCCGTCGAGCCTCAAAGTCGAAAAATTGATTTGAGTCTTTTGCGTAGAAGCACAACTAGTTACAACGCGCGACAGATCCCCTTCCATTGTACGAACTCCCGTGCTGCTCCACGTATTTGAATCATGCCTCGCGTTGTAGCTAGTTGTCGCTAGCAGTCGCTACATCTTCTTAGAACTTTGTCGCTTCCAGTGGACGAGAGCTCTTACACTTTAGCATTCCCAAACATTATCCCAGTATCTCCTCCTCGCGCTAAAATGCTTTCTCACACATTCGGTCATAGTACACACACTCTGTCTTTATAACATGCGTATCGCTGTCAAGGATGGGGTATGTGGCTTCTTTAAAAATGTTAATTAAACCGACTTATTTATATATCATTTCCTGTTACTATACCATGACTTTATCAATACGGTACTGTATATTGCACATAACTCGGTACACCTACAGATTATTAAAGCCTAATGTCTTTTAACAGTCTTACTTAAAGCTTACTTAAAGTTGTCTTATCGTAAAGCTGATGTCAGTTCTGCGTTGAAATTTGAACTAGAGACCTGTTTAATACCGCGTTTTTTGTGATCGTTATTTAGCGGGCATTGTGTGTCAAATTTTACTTTTTAATGTGCACACTTGCTTTTTTAATTCGGTAGCGTTTTCATACGGAACAATGGCGGAATCTAACAGGAATTGGCATGAATTAAACAAGAATGAAAAATTGGACGTTTTACAATTTGCTAAGTTACCAAATAGGAGCCAAATAAATGCAGCAGCTCAGTTAAAAATTTCCTAGTATTTATTGTGTAAAATTAGAAAAGAACGAAGATGTTATTTTGATAGCTGTAGAAAAAAACTGGTGCCGAGAACTGGATGAAAAACGAATAGCCTAAAGATTTATTCTGAGTATCCCATTTGAAATGTACACAACGCGTATGAAAATGGAATTTACTATCTTTCCTTGCTCACCATATTTAATTAATCAAGAACAATGATGCGAAAGGTTTACAGTGTAAATATTTATGCTATTTTATTATTTGCATAAATTATTTACTTCTGATTATAATTTTAGTTAATGTTAATGAAGGTGATGTCTGTACGAACTTTATCGTATCTCACTGTTTCATATAGCCCCGCAGTTGGACGCCATATACAGTGTAAATATTTATGCTAATCTTGTTGCATAAATTAATTACTCATCAATTATTAATCTTGGAGACAATGATTGATTAATTTTATTACTTTTATCTACTAGGATTGATTTTCCACTGCCCTTCGTTGGGAAGCCATATACGATGTTAATATTTATGCCTCTTTAATTAATTGCATAAATTGACATACCTTTTTAATGATAGTGAATTTTCTCGTTATTACAATAGTCTAGTAAAACAAGTTTTCTTGTGCCACGCGTTGAGCTGTCATATACAACGTAAATAATTATGCTAGTCTCATTTGTATAATTTATCTTTTAATTAACTGTTGTCTAATTATAATTATATTAATGTTGGTGTATATTTAGTTAACTGCATAAATTAATTGTTGTTTAATTTATGAATCACAATCAAATTTATTAAATATGTAATTAGTAATGTTATCACCCAAAAGTAATTAATTCTGGCTTTTACTACCAAATGGAACTTCAAGACTTAGAATATTTATGAACATGGTACTTGTTAAATCATATTAAATCAAAATCGTAAATTGTGGATCCTATCATTTAAGAAGTTATCTTGTGAGTCAGGTCTTAAATAAATTAATCCAACACTACCGAATCCATTCTAAAGTACATTTATTATAATATAGCATTTTATATGTATTCATATCATAAAAGAGATCATATAATAAGAGTATTTACACATATTTCCAATAGACAATTAAATTCTACGACACATTTCTAGTAATTGAAAGTAACAATCAAATGTATGCACTTATTCGTGCGTAGTGACGTTAATAACTATCAATATAGTGTGTTTGCGATTGGCACTAAGTGATTTTACTTCAAAGAACATCTAAATATTTACACACATGAAATACTCATATACTCGCAATAAAACATATTAGCCATATACATATTTGAATAATCATATACCTGCAACAGACATATTAAAACACAAACATAATTGAAATAATCATATGCTTATACACTAATAAAATAATACATGTGTAATATCCTATGACATTATTTATTCCTAACTATGGATTCGTATTTTATTGACTCTTTATATAATATATCATTTATTGACTCTTTATATTATATATCTCAGGCAGTTGGTTCTAAGTGACAGGTCAGTGGTATTACGGTAAACTAGTAATTATAAGAAGTGATTAATTTTGTACGTTACTCATGGCGTAGTAGTATCTCGCTCCCATTGCATGTCCATCAGGGTCCATATGCTGACGGTTGATGTTAATCCATGAAACACTCGTAACTCGCACTTTTAATATTATGCGTACATCGTTCCGGAACACTAGTCCGCACTTCGCGACATCCGTTATGAGTTTTATGAAATCGTCACAGTTCAAGTCGCGGTACTTGTACTAAGGATTCATCGACTATTCGTATCGCGTCAGTCTATTTATGCGATTGTTAGTTCCATATGGTCAGGCACTTAGTTGTCTTTCAACTACGTGTTCGATTCTTCCGCAACGTCTAGATTGCTTTCAAGTTCATTAGACGTATATAAACATTTAGCACTTGACTTCATCTTACGAAATAACGTAGTCTCACTAATTTAGTATGTGATAAACCGATTAATTTCGTTGGTGAAAAAGTCCAAGTGTGTTACCACTATATATTGTCACTTCTTACAGCATTAATCGTATGAGCGTAATGCCTAGAGTTATATAAAGTTCGTTATTCGCACATCGTCGCGAACACTACCGTTTCGGCTTGACGGTTTAAGTCTTATTCCCGAACTTCCATTAAGTCAGAACACCGCTTCTAATATTTCTCCGAACAAAGTCTTTATAATACTGAGATAATGAGACTAAGCCAAGATTTTAATAATACTGAGAGAAAAATTAAAATGTAACTGAGAGAAAGAGATACTGAGCGAAAAATTTAATAAGACTGAGATACTGAGATACTGAGAGCGCGTCTCCTCGTGCATTCAGTTTTTATTTCCTTCGTCTTTCCCACTCTTGTTACTCCTACGATCGCTTCATTTTCCCACCAAAATATCTCTGATAGGACGGTTATTACGACCTCCCTATGTCCTCTTGTCTAAAGTCAGTGATTCTGGTGAATTCTCCACCCAGCGCCGTTTGGAGAGGGATGTTCTTCCTCGGGATTTGTTCTCTGGTAGTCGGCTTCTGTCAACACCATCACTTTCAGTTACTTCCTTCTGAATTCTCTCTTCTAATTGGCTGGTTGGCTTCTCTACTTGAGTCTTACGTAGTCCACGTGGACACGACGAGTTGCTGTCATCAGGGCGTTGCCACTTTCTTGGAATCTGCACCAAGGCCTAGCTTCTGAAGTCACATCTGCCCCTTTTGGTGTAGCGTGTCGAATTATCGTATTGTTCAGACACTATCGACTTCCTCTAACGAACGTAAGGTTGTGGCAAACATATGTGTTCATTGCAGGGCGCCTCTTCGTCCCATGCTGCATTGTCTGTACTCCAGCTATTGTTTTTCTGTAAGTCGCACACATGCTTGGAACAATGCTCTTAGCGATGGCTATCTATTTTTCTCGCTACTGGACGGATGCAAGGGTAACGTTCCTTTGTTATAATTGTAGAGTCAAGCGCTCCCACGCATGGTCCAGTTCGTCGCAACATGTGTCGTAGCGCGTATTGTCCCTTAACGGCTTTCATGTCGTTTAAGTGGAAAGTAAAGGTTTGTTCCTTTCGTCGCACACCCTTGAACAAAGCTAACACGTGTCACTCTTGACGGGCTCTAATTGCTGGTGTAACTCCCTCGGAATATCCAAAATTCAAAAAAAAATCTCGAAATAATAAGTACGTTATAGAGTCCCCAATCTGGTTATGTCGTGCAGTTGTGCGAATTGACAGAGCCAGATTAATGCCGTTGCTTGTGTACTATCACCAAGTGTGTTGGTCATCTCCCATTGGAACGAGTGTATTGACCTATATATTCCTTCCGTCTGACCTACTGTCCTAACCAACTGTTTTCTTGGTTTACCCTGAGTATTGAATTATTGCTTATTAAATTTAAATACAAATCCATTTACAACGATATATCTATAGTTATCTAATTAGCTTATGCTTTGGTGTGTTCATAGACTAACCTATATATACATCAAAGAAATAAATAGCGATTAACTTGCCTACAGGCTATTCTTTATGTGTATCCAATCATTACTAGTATACAATGTGAATACTTATTGTTATCAGCTACTTTCAAAATAACTCATTATTAATTCTAAGACATGATATACTTAGATTACAAATATTGTTATTCTTATCATTTGTTGATTAAAAACTTAATTTTGCTGGACACATGTATAAAATATTTACAGTAAATTGAATTATATGTATACAATTGTTGTTTACGCCTGTTGTTAAAAAACTGTAAAGTGGTGTATCTTAGCCTAGATTACGTACACGAAATATTGTACACCTAACACTGCTGTGTCTGTACTACTGCCATCGCCTTCGGCTACTGTTATCATTCGGTTATTGTTACCAAAAAGGTACAGTCCCATTATGATTATAATAAACGGCGACAACTATATTAAGAGATAGAGAAAAACGAAGTTTTCAGCTACGTAATACATTTAAAAAGCACACAAGGATAGATAACGTCATATTTAAAATTAAATGTTATAAATACAGAGTAGGTCATTAGTCGTTTGACAAAAAGTGTATTTGTTAAGGCTAACTATATATTGAGAAGACAGAACGGCTTTAAAACTTTTGACTAAATGAAATTATATTAAATTTATATTTTTGGGAATAAAAAACTTAACAGAAAATATACAGAATGGAAAGAAATAAGTAATTCTTGTCTAAATCGCAACCATATCTACGATATAATCTAATAATATAAATTAAAGAAAGTTGTGCCATCAATCTCAGCATATTTGTCTTCATGTAGGCCTACACTGATATTACAAAACTAAGCTCACCCTCTTGACCGCAATTAATTACACGCAATTTATGTGGTAGTAGATTAGTTACTTCTGATATCAAATTCCTGAGTACAGAAACCGTTTAAAACGACCGTTGAAAATCGTAAATTATTGGCATAGTAATGCTCTCAGTGTGTTACAAATTTGTTTTATATAAAGCACTGAAGGATATGCGTGTACTTCATTACTTGTTTTTGTTTGTCCAGGTTTCAAGTAAACACCCGTTAATTAACTCTGTTGTTTTTCTAAAGCAAAACTTTTTTTTCGTAAAATATGCTAGATTATATTGCTTAAAGTCAACACGGTGTACAAGGTGGTTAACGATCCACTTAGCGTTTAAATGCCACTTTGTGGGTGGAGTCCAATAATCTAACAGCATTGAGGTTTCCTCAAATACTACTAAAAGTAACTTTGATGATTACTGTATTCCGAATCACAAATTTTAAATTTCGTTGTTTCTGTTACCTATACTTTATGTAAGTTACTTTATAGGCACATAGAATGTAGAAGAATAGACCTAGTTATTTGTACGTTATAAATCCAAACTGATCATATGCATGTCTTATGTAGCTATTTCAATGTAATTGAACGTAATTGTATTTGTGGGTTCAAATGAATGAACACACACCCAATACTCAATGCAGATTATACAACAGCTAATAAAAGACAATATTAAAATAAAAGAGTAGATTTATGATTACAAATAATGTTACAGAACTATACAATTTTCACACTTACCAAATTATCTAATTCGGCACTCAACCAATGTAAACAATTCGTAGAACTCACTGAATCATATTGTTGATATTCAAGTGTATATAATACCACTGTGAGTACCTGTAATGTAATAGAGACTAGAATTTGGAGGAGGTTCAAGTTGGAGGAATTCGCGAGCGCTTGCTCTTTTTGTTAGTAATGGAATAAATGTTAGATGGTAATAGTAACTACTTCTTTGCACGCCTCTTACTCGTGTCTCAGTTTTACTTTACAAATATTTATAATTACTTACCGTAACAGTAATTATAATGAAAACAAAATAGAAAAAAATAGTTATAATTACGAGTATAATAATAATTATAACAATAACAGTAATATTAATTATTGCTATTTTACAATAACAGTAAATTAAGTGATTGCAATAAGGATACGATAAACAAGTAGATAAACAAGTCTGCTCTTATCTTTAGGCTGTCATTTGATCAGGGAAAACAACGGATTGCTTAGGTGTGCTGTGTTACATCATAGTACACTAATCTCAGCAGATAACATTAAAGAAAAACGCCATTCTCGTCCACGTCATTTTCAGTCTCTATTGTATGGCGTAAACGTACTTATTACCATCGATGTATATTATATGGATCGCGTGCTGCATTCACTGAATTCGGTCCGACCGCTGCACCAGTGGGGGCAAGAATATAGCAGTCGTATGCTATATACTTTACCTGTACAAACTCTGATATTTCTGCTTTGTTATAGCTTTTGTTGCTTTCGCGGAGAATAATTTGCGTTAAATGATATACCTATACCATTTTAACAATTAATGACTCCAAATTGGGAGGTGTTTAATAAGTTCTTTTCCAAAATAAACACATTTGTTTCACTGTAAGATTTCAGCATTCTGACACGTTATTTCAGTTCATCGCTAAGTTCTGTTGCGTTCATAAACTGTTCTGTTGCGTTCTTATTTATGAACACTTAATGTTGAAGCCAGACGAATAAAGATAAGAATAAGGGAAACAAAGAATTAAAGACGTGAGCCGTAAACTTTAAAATGTATATTGCATAAAAGAAGCTGGCGTATACGCTCGCCATGGTCGTTAACGTGTTCAATAAGGAATGCTAATTTACATTAAATTTTCTTTATTTTATTTAATTAGTTACGTATTAACTGTATAAAAATTGTGTACAGTAAGCATTATTAAATAATACAAATTTATTTAACTTTTGGCGGGCACCAAACTTAGAGAAGGTAGCTGCAGCGGTTCTTTCCTTAGCAATACCATACCAGAAGATTTTATAAAATTATGTCCCTATTAATTTGATAAGTTTCACTTCAAATGAAACTTCAATATTCTGGCTGTCTTCACAAAAATCATTGTTTGAAATATGTTTTCTAAACACTGTGCCACCAAAGTTTTTGCAAGCAGATATAATGATTTTTGTATTAAGTTTACTGTCAGATATAATCAATAAATTATACATAGTGCAACGATACAGATTATATTTTCGCATAGAATAATATGTGTGTGTGAAGAAATTACAAACAAGTCTATAATGGAGGTAATGAAGAATTATTTATAACACACAAGAAATAATAGTTTATATGAGATATTTTAAATTAAATAATTGTCATGCATTTATATATGTTGAATAAAGTTTATATTGTTTGATTAGCTCGATTTTACTTGATGTATGATATCCGTAAGACTTGATGAGGCGTCCACCTGGTGTGCATACTTTCCTCCTGGTGTCCTCGTCGTTGGCGGGTTGCTCCAGCGGCGATTCATCCGCACGTCTCGCTGACGTTTCCGTCCAACTGCTAACACCAAATATATTTCACACACCAATTGTCACTCTCACAATAATTAGCGTTCTCGCTCGCAACAGGTTATTATTAATTTAGAATGTTATTTATTATTCGATCTCAGGGTGATATGGGTAATTATTAAAAAGCGGTGTATTGAGTTAACACCTTCCGTGTAAGCTTGAAGTGTTCAGTAATTCCCTATGCGGATATCTTGACTACCGCGAAAAGCACTTTAAAATAATAATAATTATTTAGTGGTTGTTAACCAGCTTGGATCTTTCCGAAAAGCTCGCAGAAGAGTTCCAGATTTATGGTAATTTTAGATTTCTATAAGTCCTTACGAGGAAAACTCTCGTGGACGGAGCACACGTTCACACGGCAAATGCTATCGACGAACTGTGGCGATGCGTGGCCCACAGAGTACTAATATTAATGAAATTAGTGGTTTCTGATTGGTCAATCAGCAGTCACATGGTTGATGGAAACAAAAGATAGTTGAGTTACATGTAATAGTTTGTATAAATTAGCAAGAGCTTGCATTGATTTTATCTATAAATTTTATTACTCAACCATTGATAAGGGTTAAAAGTTGAATTTTTCCCTATAAAAAAACCATGTTTATAAAATAGTTGGAAACCTCGGAGTATATAAAAACTGTAGCTATTTAGATAAACAATCCACTGTAAAAGTTTCAAGCTGATGGGTTTATTAACGCGGAAGATATAGCGAATAAGGTTTGTCACACGCGCACACGCGCACACGCGCACAATTTCACACAAAAAGTACATGACAATAAAGAACAAAATTTTATAAAGAATTTGATATAACCAACGTTCTCATCCATCGCTAAATACAACAAAATTTACAGCTAATAGACAAAAATTTGAATAAATCCATTTTAAACATGTAAGTGTTCATCACCCATGCTTAGTTACGATTAATACAGCTTGTCATCCTGTGTTTTGTTGCAATATATTTTACAATTTATAAAACGTCTGATGACGCTCTAATTAACTTTCCGCTTGACACAGTCAGGAAAATGACTGTAAACGCTCAAGTTATTGTCATCTGTTATCAGTAAATGAATGAACTCTTCACATCTTAACTTCGAAATAATTTTTTTTACAGTAAAGCCACACAGATAATACAGAATGTTATCCTTACAGTATGACCTAACGCCTTTAACCATATTCATAATTCCTTTAAAATTTTTAATTTCTTCAATATTCGTTTCATTGAAATCTTTCTCTACTTCTGATAAACTCATTATTGAAGTTTGGTTAATGAAATAAAAATCTAAACAATCACTTTTGTTAGCTACCTGGACACTGTTCCTGAACATAAGTTTTCTCAAGGCCCTCTAAAACTGTTTAACATTAGGATTGTTATTATGTCCTCCACTGGATCTAATACAAGAAAACAAGAGTTCCAAGTGGTCTTAAGAAAACTTGTAAGTCAAAATATATTTATAGTGTAACTTATCCAATAAAATATGTGTATTCATAAGCACAAATTTTCAGTAGAACTGTCCCAAATGTAATAATTGTAAGGTGTCAAAACAAATGCATTACTGACTGAATGACTCATTTAGTACACGTGTTAACTTGGCGCCAAACGCTTTATTCCATCGGTGGTGGGGGAAGCTGTACGTACTTCGGAACGTTTTTCTGCCGTTCACTTTGCCTGTCAGCACGCGATACATATAGTATACATCGATGCTTATTACTAATTACTTTGGCCCTTTTAATATTTTTTAATAAAATTTGAGGCTTTTCAAAACACAAAAAAGTAATATTAAATGCTTCTTGCATATAAGCCAGGTTCTTCATAGAATAGGTTTTCTCATACTTACGGATCCAGACAAAATATAGATTCATTTTCAAAGAGAGACAATCTTTCGCATACAACAATTCAAACTTTATTAGACCCTATGTACAGGGACAATTTAAGTAAATCTCACATAACAGAGCAAACAAAACTAAACGAACTTGTACTGGACATAGGAGTATCAAAGTAACAGGTTAGCAATTTCAAGACTTCAAGAAGAATCTTTATCCTGACGTAAACAAGTTACAGTGTTTATAAAGAGATCTGATTTTGTTTTTTTATTTTGCAATACCCAGGACTGTGCGTGGTTCTAAACAAACTTATCTAGGCTAATAAAATAAATTGGAGAAAGAATTTCAATATCTAGATTAGCATGCGTTCATCATTCATAGATTTTCCAAAATTCAGCTTAAAACTGCTTTTATCAAATGAAAATCAGAAACCTTTAATCCAGCAAAACATACCGTGATAGCATGTGAATCATTTAAAAGTACAGAAAAATATAAGTAGTACTTATTCCTGGTAAAAGCGCAAATATTTTATGCTTGAGTTTCAAGGCTGTCCTACAAAGTCTTGATACCTCTATGTACAGGACAGAAGAGCGTAAAATAAAATCATAACACTAATGGTCTTAGAAAATTACCGAGAAAACTATATATCTGAAGCATAATAGTAAGTACAGTCTATTAGCTAACGCTTCCAATGTTCTGCTTCTGTATTACATATAAAACATTGTTCAAGCAGAAAAATGTATAGGTTACTCTAAAACCCTTTTTTGTCTAAAAATAATTCACAGATTGAGTCTTTAACTTAAAAGAAGTTATTCTCTATTAATGGATTATAGTGCTTCTGGTCAATGGTAGTTTAAAGACCATTATTCAGAATAGAATCTGAATAATACAGTTCTTAAAGATTCACTCTGAAACACAGATGGGTAGAACTTAGGCATACGTATTTAATCTAGAGGTCAAGACCTATCTGGGGTACAGTAAGGATAGAGCAGCAAAATTACAGTTGACCAAAATACAAAACATGTCTACAATTGATAACGTCTACTAAATATAAAATTATGTAGCTGAAATTAAAAATTCCGTAGCTCAAATCCAGGTTAAATTGTTAGGTTAAATATCAACATAATAAAAAGTCATATAATTTTTTAATAGAAATGAATACAGTACAAGTAAGATAATATGGACACGTAAAAGAATGTATAAAATTGATTTAGTTTTACAAGTACTAAATAAATTTTAAAATACTTGTGTAATAAGCCTTTCGTTTTTGTTTAAAGTTTTTAATACTCCAAGTCTTTCTTCAACATTGTTCAGAGACACTTTATTCAGTATAAGGAAGATGCATACAGTTTGTAGCTAACTATGAATGCGCTTAAATAGAGTCGTGTCAAAGGATTTTCCGTTACCCTACAAGTGGGAACTCAGGAAGTCTAACAGTTTTTAAGTATTTTACACACCTCTCTGTCTGAATTTTATGAATTATCCAGCAGGGTGTCTGAAATATTATTAAGAGAACAGTTCATGTCAAGGATAGAGAATGGTACAAGTCGTTTTCCGTTTATCCAACAAGATATCGATTGCCAGTTCTGATAACAGAAGAAATTAACGTAGTATTTGAAATTATAATTGAAGTAAACCATCTCTTGAGAAGAGCACGGACAACCAATTTAATGAGAATTATCAATAAGTGTTATAAGCATGACATTATCGTTTGAAGATAAATTTTATAATGTTGTTGTGTTTTATTTAGGCAAAGCCGTTATAAACGAGCTGAAAACATAATACGCTTTATTACTACATTTATAGTTAACGATTGATATGAATTAATATATCTGTGAGTTGTATCCACCATATTTTGACTATGACAACTGTGGGATTTCCAAGGTCAAATTTTAAGTCTGCACTCCAAATTATTAAAACTTAGCTTATTTCATGGGAGTATTGTAAAACGAACAATTAAGTTGCATAGGTCCAAGGGACATTACATTTCTAAAAAATACAATATCAAATGTTACAGCTTTCACAGCCGGCAGTTTAAACTTCATTAAAACTTTCTAAGCTATGCAGAAGCTACAGTTCATTTAATGTGTATGTAAATTGTTGGAAGCCAAGATGTCGGATCACTGAAGATAACAACTGTAGCTGAGATCAAAATGTATGTTGACCAGTAACTTGCACGTTTTCTCGGCGAGCTTCACGTCTAAGCCTTTTAAAGGAACTCATTTCAAATCGTTATATTAATTGTGGATCGCCAGGTGTGAAGTGTCCTCAGACGTTCTATAAGTAAAAAATATATAATTAATTTTCTCGTTACTTACTCCAAAATTTGATTTTTGAAAATAATAACAATTTTTCTACAGTGAATATATTCTGCGAATAAATGCTGAGTTTATATTCAAATGTAGTATTTCAGAAGAAACATTTACGTCAGAGCAACTCAATGGGATCTGGGTTAATGGAACTCTTACTTTCTAGGTAACATTCCGATTACTTTACTGCCAAGAAATATCTCGGATGTTTGAGTAGATAATGGATTCTGAAGCAAAATGTTAACATGCCTTCAACAAAGCTGACAGCAGATAAAAAATAATCCGAGAGTGCTATTTTCGTTTTAAATTCTGTACTAAATCATCATGAAAATTCATAAACATGGGATAAATGTTAAATTAGTTAGGCGTGTTACCGAGTGTGATTCTGAGTGGAGCAACACAATATTCGGTTAGACGTTCTTTCAGATATAATGAATATAACACCATATTCGGAAGTCTGCGTAGAGAACTGTTAGTAAGTGTGACACTCTTTGTTCTGCCATTGAGTACAAAGAGTAGAAGCAAAAAGTATATTTCTACGACGTGGAAATCGAACCCCCGTAGCCATCCTATACAACAAATATTATAGTACGTTAAGTCATCGCTAATTTGAAAATCCCTAATTTGATGCCAGCAGTTCAGACATTACGACAAAAAATTCATTAATTTTTTGATTAGCTTCAAGTTCGAGTATTTTCAAAATCAAAAATTAAAAACCTTTTATATCATTCAAAAACATTATATAGAAATTCATGTATAGACAAATGTATACTTAATGAGTAAATATTCATATAATTTTTTGTGTATAAAGGATTTTACACACACACACACACACACACACACACACACACACACACACACACACACACACACACACAACAAACAAAATAACGCTCCCTGATTTCGTTATCGCAGTTTCCCACCTCCCGCTCGTTTCACACTCATTCTCAGTCTATTCATAGCTTTGTTTCATAACATCGTCAAGCGTAACATTTGTATAAAGTAAGAATTGTAATTTGCATCACTATTTTCAAATTCTCATTATTTTAGTTGTTTATTGAGAAAGTTATCAGATAAGTTAGTTATTAATTACATTAATTACTCACTTCTATTTTCAATATACATTAAATATAATTTAGCCACACATGCAATAAACACTGGACATGAATTTCCAGACATAACCAACATGACACTAATAAAACACATACCACACAAAGGCACCATAATGAACATTTGGGAAAATTTACAAATATACAAACATAAAACACAAAACAAACTAATACCTGAACAAATACAAATCAATACAAGACATGACACAATTTTCAAAGCACTCAACATCGAAAATACACAAAATACTAATACATACACCACAATCACACACAATAATACCACTTTAAAATACCGGAGACCAACAAGAAACCACAATAACGTCCAACCAACACACAAATACTTCACCAGACGCAAAATCACGAAGGCTGAGGATGAGAACACAATGGTTCTCGAAACATGTTCCTAATAAGGAAAGAAATATCTTGAGGTAAATTCATTATAAAAATGAAATATAATTAAATATAATATAATATACTATAATACAGTTTAAATTTATTTTAGAGTTTGTGTTAGCTTACTTCAGAGAAATCGGTTTTAATAAATATGTTTTTTATCTAGGAGTGTGCTACTCGAGACGGCTGGAGAATAAGTTCCATCATCACTTCACAGGACGCCAAGAGATATGCAGACACACGGTGCCTACAGGCTTGTTTCAAGAGCAGGTTTTTTTAACGTTATTTCCTTGTTCTAGAATTACACTAAGTCTATTACGAGGGTCATTCGAAAAGTTCGCGGCCTAGCATAGAAACAAATGTGTGGCGTTTCTGTTTTTTACCGCATCCTGGCGCCACGTTCGCCCCACGAACAGCAGTGAAGTGTCAAGTCATTACCCCGTCACTTACCCCGTTGAGGAAGTCCGATTCTTCTTTGCCCTCACAATAACTGTTTACTGCCGCTTTCGGCTCGTCATCTGAGGAAAATCGCTTCCCCCCGAAACTTTTTTTGAGGTTTCGGAATAGATGAAAGTCAGATGGCTCTAAATCAGGCAAATAAGGCGGATGATGCAACAGATCTTACTTCAACTCGGCGATTTTTGCCATAGACACAATGCATATGTGAGTGCGTGCATTATCCTGATGGAAAATGATCTTCTTCTTTGCTAAACCTGGTCTTTTTTCTCGAATTTTTACATTTAGTTGGCCCAAAATGGTAGTGTAATACTCTCCATTTATCGTTTGACTCTTTTCAAGGCAATCTAGTAATAATATGCCCTTAGCATCTTAGAAAAGTGGATCTATACACTTTCCAGCCAACAAAATTGATTTTATCGATTTAGGAGGCGGCGAATCACTATGCATCCATTGTTTCGACTGTTGTTTTGTTTCTAGAGTAAACTAATAGACCAAAGTTTCATCAGTTGTTACAAATCTACGAATAAAATCTTTCGGATTTTTCTTACAACGTCCCAAACATTCCTGAGAAGCTTGCATTCGCATGCGTTTTTGGTCACTTGTCAACAAACGCGGCACCCATCTTGCAGACAGCTTTTCCATACCTAATTCCTCAGTAAGAATGTGATGTACCCTTTCATCTGAGATGCCCACAGGCTTAACTGTTTCAGACACTTTCCAACGGCAATCTTCCAAAACAACATCGTGCACTTTATTGATGATTTATGGTGTAGTGACACTTTTCGGACACCCAGTACGCGTGTCACCTTCCCAACTTGCACGACCACGTTTAAATTCAGTAGCCCATTTTTTCACTGTAGTAGTAGAAGGTCCAGCATCACTCAACACATTCTTCATCTCAGTAAAAGCTTCTGTTGGCGTTAAACCTTTCTTAGCAAAAAATTTTATCACTGGACGATGTTCAGTTTTCTCCATTATCAGCGTTGCTGTGAGATAACCTTATTTATACAGCTTCTCCGCAACAATGACTTGACCCGACTTGACAATTCACAGCTGTTCGTGGGACGAACGTGGAGCCACGATGCGGTAAAAAACAGAAACGCCACACATTCGTTATATGGTAGGCCGCGAACTTTTCAAATCGCCCTCGTATTACACAGTTTATTAATAACTCGAGTCATAAATTTCTTCTACATTATTTTGTTATGATAAAATTCTAACGACTTTTTGTCATTAATGTGAAGTAGTCT
The DNA here is from genome assembly GCA_034769895.1 of Magicicada septendecula. Classification (NCBI taxonomy): domain Eukaryota; kingdom Metazoa; phylum Arthropoda; class Insecta; order Hemiptera; family Cicadidae; genus Magicicada; species Magicicada septendecula. The sequence continues at coordinate 389,236,056 of CM068368.1, read as the reverse complement.
ACTTAGTCCCAATTTACATATCTTACAGTCCATTATTTTCTATCCCTTCTTTCAAATTTGTCCTTAACATGTTCTTGTTTATGTATCAACTCCCGCATACCATACCCTGATCCTACGTATTGGAAAAACATTATATATATCTCAGCTTCTATTACAATCCGTATTCAGACATGTACTGATACATGCAAACGTCATCCCTCTTGCGCAACACATCCAGCATTAAGTCCAGCACCACACTTCATCACCTAAGCTGTTTGAATTTACTGATATCTCCCTGGTAGAAATTTCTTTCTTTAATATAGGCCTGTATATTTTATACGAATCGAATTTTTTCGTAAATCAATTATATTACAGACTTATTGTAGATCATGAAATGTTTCTCCTATCATGTAGGAAGTAAATGTACATATATAATAAACTATAAAATAATTTGCTAAAATGCGTAGAGGCAACTAAAGGAAAGCAACGGGATAGCCACAAAGAGTTTAGAGGAAAATCTTAGCTGCTACATAAAGCAAAACAACAAACAAAAATAACGTAGACTAAATATGAGTGCTCCATAAAACAAAAATAACGTAGACTAACTATGAGTGCTCCATAAAACAAAAATAACGTAGACTAACTATGAGTGCTCCATATAACAAAAATAACAAAAACCACTGCAACTTTCTGCAGTTTAGAGAGAGGTACATGTCTAAATTACATTCCAATGTATGGTGATAGAGTAAGAGAATCGTTTGTTAGTTGCCACTCACTGGCTGACAGGATAATACAGTCAGTAACCTCAACACTTTACCCGTACATCATTACAATAATTGTAATCTTTTGACAACTCGAAGATTTAAAAACGTAAACATTAGGAAAATAGCGAGAACTTTATATCAGTTAACTCGAGAAAAGCAAAACTACGCGTATGTCTCCTTATTTGTGTTTTGTTTGGTGACAAACGTCTCATCGATAATAACGCAAGCCGGTAAAGTTAAATTGATTAATTTCGAATTATAAACTCGTAGTTCGTGGAAGTATGCACACAACTATCAACAAAATAAATACCTGTTTGCACAGAGTTTGGCTCAAAGCCGTTTAGGGCTCCGCGTAACTTCACGTATTCCCTGGGGAATGTACTTCATACTGTATCTACTCCTCTTACTATTAATACTACTATAATTACTTATTTACACACACCCAGTACCCACTCAGTATCTGCATTCAATATATTAGAAACATGAGCAGCGATGTTTAATTTAGGAAATGTGCTTTAAAATAAATTGCGTTTACTAAAACTGTTAACTACCATTTCAAATTTGGTATATGGTACTATAGAATCTACGATTCTTCATGGTGCATTTAGGGTTCGTAATACTGTTACCAAATGACTAACAGTTAAAAACGTTTGTTTAAAAAAGTCTCTTCTTCTATCATGTATTAGGCGAATCGCCGGTTCCGGTCTGAAAGGAAATACATCCACTTCATCAACGCTACCTTAGTCTTACTATACATTAACCAAGTCTTAATGAATAATTGAAGTGAATGGCAAAATTTCAATTAATGTAATTTATTATTTGTCATTTACGGACGCTCTGCTTTAAGTAAGGAAATTTAGTCTGCCGTCCATTCCATATCTGTTGTTGTACAGTAATAGTGGTGGTTATGGCAGCTACTTTTGCATCGTCATAACGTGTGACAATTGCATCGATTTGCGGGCTGTCTGCAGCGTGTCTTGCTGCAGCGTCAGCTTCTTCATTACTTGTAATACCTACATGACCCGAACGCTATACAAAAATAAATAATAAACAAATGCCATCTAACGCATGGAATACTGCCATTGTCAGTTACATTAACGGATCCGCTGTACTCGGTTTGTCCGCTGTACGATTTCATACCTGTGAATCCGTACAGAAAAGAAATTTTCTTTCACCTCGATGTCCACATTTCAGTCGATCGAAGAGCTCCTGCCACACCGCATACAGTCCTGGAGTGTACACACTCGCCGATTTCGGAAGTGTCCAGGAGTGTGCGGGTCCTGTTGACAAAAGCACAACGCGTTCAGTTCTCCTTCTTCAATCCATCAATGTATACAACGGTATTGTCTTCGACACATTCCTCCGGGACTGGCCTAAAATGAGTTTCAATTCAGTTGGTTGGCACGATTTCCTGTTTCTACTTCCGACATCCAACCGCCAATTTGCTTCGCGAAGCAGTCAGGGAGGCACATCGCATGGAACATCGCTTACACCATGCTCCTGGATGGCTCCTGGATGTTGTAGCTCAGAGATATTTCGAGTGGACGGACGCCGGCTGGTCGAGTAAAGACCAAAGGCAGTTGTATATTTTTGAGATCAATACGTGGTTTAAGTGGCTCGGTAGTGCTAACATTTTTGGAACAAATATCAACAACAGTAATTGATTCTGGAAATGTAAGTTGCTTTCGGCATATTGTTGATTCACAATATAAGTTCCGTACTAGACTTGTGAAAACCAGCGTTTTGTCCAGGATCTAACTTTTTCAAACGTCACCTCCTGTCAAAAGGGTACGCCGCGCATTCTAATCCACTTTCGATATCGCTAGTTCGGTGTCAGTAGCGCCTCCCCTGAATATATGGAAGATGCTTTTAATGGGATTTAGCAAGGATTTGTACCTCGACGCTACTTCAGTCACATATTCGTTAAGTTTCTGTCAAAAGTTGAGTCTGAAAAAACGTCGAGGGCTGTGTCGGAGCGACGGTCACAAGTCTTTTGAGCGTAGAATACGTAGTGAAAGTGTGGTGTGGAAATGAGCGAAGACATTTTTAGTCACTAAGAGTATATTCATCTTTCTCTACTTTCTGCGTGTGTTTTGTGTTTTCCACTTCCATGCAGACATCTGCAGCGGCAAATGTACTCAGTTGCGGGTCGGCCGTACTTGCTAGCGGCGCACGGCGCTTGGCCTCCACGTCATTGAGGCGCTGTCGGTAAGCTCTCTGATGCTCGGCACTAATCATTATAGATTTTTCGGATTTGCTGAAAGCTGCTCTGCTCTCCCGTATGCGTTCACGATACTTTTGAGCACGTCTACAGTTTTTATATATTCACAATATTTTCCCAAATACACAATGTTTATGACTTCAAACCCAATTATTCGTTACTCGCGTTGCAGTCAACGCTGTTACTGTTCAATGACACCTTGCTCAATGCTATATCACTTCTGAGTTCCGAGCTACACTAATTTTACTGTGCCCCGAAAGGAGTAAAACGTTACTCACCCACATCCCACAACTGATACAATAGCCTACTCGCTAAGTCAGTGCTATTTATAACCTGTGTTTCCCGCCTTTCGAATGGAATATTCTAAAATCGTACATGATTTGTCGCATAGAAAATATTGCAATTTCTTTCGTAAAGGTGTTTTTTCACATTCTAAATGCTGCCGGGAGGGTGCTGCTGGCCGGAAAGATAAGACGTATTCTACGTCAAAATTGTTTTTCAAGCTAATAGTGCAGCCGTATTCCGTTTATGGATATAATAGGGTGCGGGTGCGCCCGTCGCATTCGACAGAAGTGATCACAGGTCGTCTTTGTTGCCGACAAAAGCCTACGCTGGCATTTTTAAACAATGTGTCCATCGCGCCTCACATTTTACGTTTGATAATTGCTGTTGCTTTAGCCAAGTAGATGTGCGCAGCATCGTTAGCGTACAAGCACTTTCCGATTAACTATACCCTAAAAAATCTAGTTGGTGGTTATATTGAAAAGTGTAACCCTCATCGGAAATCTTAGCGGTACTCCATTTTTTAGCTCGTGTAGGGCTGACTTCGATTGAGCGACCAGAACATCGAAAGTCCTGTCTCTGAGAAAACTGGAGAAAATTGGCCAGGTTACCTCTGAACCGCCAATCGTGTAACTGTTTCATTGTGTTCTATCCAAATGTCATAGAAGGCATTCTATAAATAAACCGAAAATTACAGCAATCGCGTGTTTTCCTTCGATGAAACAGTTTTGAACTGGAACTGTGTTTTGAACTCCAGATATACGAGTTGATTAGTAGTAGAATGTTGCTTCCGGTACCCACACTGGTGTGTTTTTCAAGACACCAGTTGAGCTAGTTCCTAACCATCTTCTCTAATAATTTTCCTAAATAGGAGGTTAATAATACTAAACAATTGTTCTCTGCTTTAAGGGGATCCTTGCAGCCTTCAGCTCCGGAATGACTATCTTTTTTCCATCGTTTGGGATAGTCCCCTTGGGTCCATATGACGTTATAACCTGCCATCATAGTGGTGTAGCAGTAACTACATTTAGCAGTTAACGTATAATGCTGTAAGGAATAACGTGCGCTACAATGCCGCCGGCAGCGCGGATAGCGTACTTTAAGTCCCTCATCGTTCTGAGTTCTATGCCTTTTAGTTTTGAAGTCAAGTGTTTGTTCGACTTCTGCTTTTCTTGCGAGTATGATGAGAGCGTTCTTCTACGACCTCAAAGTCGCTTAAAAGCGATGCGATTGTCTTCAGTCGGCGCTCGTCTGTACCTGTTTAAGGCTTGCCGCTTCTCTCTTATTGCGTCTCTCGCAATGGTGTTCCGCCACGGTACCGGAATTCTGGACGAATGACCTCCAGTCCGTGGAGTATGATCCATAGTTGCTGAAGTTAGAGCAGCAAGACTGTGTACATATTTTTCTTTTGTAGGTGTGAACTGTCATTTGTAGGTATGAAAGCAGCCGTGAAGCCGGGTCAATTAGCATCTTCTGTCCACGCGCCATCCTCTGGGTATGCGTCTAACGTTCTTTGGCTGTGAGTGCTGGGAAGTGATTGGTGCCGTCTGGGCACCACGTGTCTCACGACGTGGGACAAGATTCGGGCTGCAGATCGAATGATCGATAGTCAAGAGAGTGCCACAGCCAACATTAAAATGTATGCTCGCTCTGGTGGTTAAAAAGACAAGATCCTTATTTAGCAACAAATTTCAGGATTTCTTTTATTAGTCCAGCGTTGCTTGTCCTATGACAACTCCAAATCTTACTATAGGTGTTGAGGTTCCCAACCAGGAGTAATAGAGATGGTAGTGCTCAAATAGATTCTGTAGATCTTCTGCTCACCGTAGAATCTGGTAAATGTACCCAGCAGATCATCGTCTTCGTGGCTGTGGTAAACTCATAACTACTGCTTAGGGAGACGCACGGCAAGAAGGTCTGGCGGCATATGTGTTGCTGACAATTATATGTTGCTAAAAATTATCAGAGGTTTGGTGTAACAACACAGTGGAAGGACTAATATCCCTCACATTAAAACTTCTTGTAGTCTCAAATGTATTTCCTGCAGGCACACACACACACACACATCGGTGTATGCCTGGCCAGTTACACTTTAATGCGGAGCACAACCGGACATTAATATTCCACTGAAGAATCATCTTCATGCTGAATGTCAAAGACTCAGTGGCTTTCGTTATGCCAGCATTTCTTCTTATCTTTTTGCAGATTGTTGAGCTCTCCTATGTTACCGAGGGCAGAGATATCGCTGGCACCAGCGATGTACCTGAACCAATGTACCAATGTACCCGGAGCTCATCTCTTAATATTCGGGGTCATTTCTTGCCTTTGCTTTCATTTTTACAAAGTCCTTCTTAGTTTTGGGGAGGACGGAGCGATGGACAGCAATATATTTCGCCGTTCGTCCCCGTTGGAGGTGGCTGTAGTTGCAGCCACAATGTTGTGCCCGCCCTTCTTGGTGAACGGTGAGTGGGTCTTCCAGTAGATCCGTCGTAAATATCACCACGGTGCAATGATTCACCAAGGTGAATGTCTGCATGAGTGTTTCAGCCGCACTGTCTGTTTGAACTTGTGATTTTTTGTAAAGTTTAGAAAAGTGTCGCTTAATAAACTGCAGGTAATACTTCCTTTACGAAAATGCATGTTGATGCTCTTGATGTTACAACTTAAGCGTTACTTATTTTGCCCTGGTTGAGATGTGGAACACATTTCTTTGGATCGAAGTAGCTTACTTCATTTACCAGTTTTTGCTTACAACCGGGTGACTTACGTGATCTACGTAAATGTTGACAAACACAACTGACATACTTTAGCACAGGGATCATCACGAAGAGCCGATTTCCCACAGAAGTGTTCTGATCCGAGCACATCTTTATGTACTGCTTTAGACTGAACTCTATGTCCCTCAGAGGAATGTGCCGTAGACGGAGAGCGTAGACACGCGCACATGTAGTAGTTATAAACAAACGACTATTACTGAGAAATACCGATTCACATTACATTATCGAAACTCACTCAACGCTCACTTTACGCTCCTCTAAAAGAATTCGTTACTTCCAGATTCCCGAAAAATTTAATTTTCACAAGGTAATTGTAACGCATCATTACGATTTGTGGTTTTTCAATTAACAGTTTTTTTTAACTTCCACATTTCTTCCAATAGAATCTCACACTTTTAAACACTTGCGTTAATGTTTTAGCGCCCCATGGGAAATGAATCCTTTCTTTCGCAATAGGTAGGAGTTTTTTAACAGTGGGCACAACGTTTTCATTTTTATGAAACTCCTGAACAACATTTCTTAAGTACTTATCGAAATCATCAAGAAAAACTTTTCTTTTCTCACATGTGTTAGTTTTTTCGTTGCGGAGAGTTTTCCTTCTGGACTGCATTTACTTTGCTTTCTTAACCATTTAACAAAGCCTTCAGATTTATTACAGTAAAACGCAGCTCGTTGCTTGCTTGATTCAATGGGTATGACAGTGAGTTTCGTTGGTTTTCTTCATCACATTTTTCACTTATATACTAATAATTTTGAGACCTTCACTGTGAACAACGAAACTTCTGTTTTTCCTTTCGACGCATTGTGAATAGATAGCTACAAATAAACAAATAACAGGATAATTAAGTTACTAACTGAAAGTAACTAAAAGTACACTAATCCTAAACATAGTTCAAACATTTTTAATGTTACTATAACACGACTACTTGAAAAGTATTAAGTTTTAAACACAAAATCAATATTACGTCTTTGAATGTACTTTATTGCACATAGGTGAAAACCAGACTGCAATAAAATTACAAAGTCTGTAATTTCTGATCGCCTTTGTGAGCCAGAAACCAGACTTACTGTGAACATGGTCATGAATCGTTGGCCTTGTCAAACTAACGACACTAATACAAACACAGTCACTCATACTTCATCTGTTACATCAGAGACACAGAGTTCATTCTCATGCAGTAATGTGCCCAAAACGGAAGCACTGAAAACACTGGATCGGCAGAGAGATGAAAGCTCTCACACTATCCTATGCCTGCCTTGATCTTTTTCTGCAGGGTCGTTCTGTTTAGTGTTGGGAAGTGGGATGCAGATGGGAGCGTCTGTCCACCCGTTCGCACCGTGAGATTCCGACACGCAATAACGCCTCTTAGGGCAACCTCGGTCATATTTTCACCTCTTCCATGGTGAGAATTCCGGTAAGCACAGACTAACTGTGTGTTCAGTTAAGTACCACCATTTTTGTGGCGTTCGGTGAGGTATAAGGTACGATTTCTACATCTATGTTCCCTAATTTCTGCAACTTTAGCAGCTTAGAACCCTGTTGATTTTTCAGTGTCTTCATGAGTAATCTACCTGTAACTTTTCTTATGTCCTGCACAACTGATCTAGCGCAACCAGAGTCTTTTTAATTAAGAAGGGACTCACTTTAGCAAAGCCACCTTCTTCCCAGTTAGTAACAAGAGTCTTCGGCATCGCTGCTACACCAGCGATGCCAGAAACCTTTCAACATTGACCAAGACGTAATGCCTCATTTTCTTCACCCCACGAGGAGGGCTTTTCTCTGGTCCAGGGTTTTTAATGGAACCCTCAACCACAGGATTCTTTTGGGATCCAAAATAGCATACGAGTCCCACGATTACCGAGGAAATAAAAAGTCCACCGCGAGAGAGTCTTCGAGTACTGTAGATAGAACTAACAACAACAGGGTGGAGCCTCCTGATGTCCTAAGGCCATCACTCGCAAATCACTATCGTAGAGGACCTACTGGCACGATCACTCCCAACATAGATTACAGTGTGCTTTCAAACGTACACACATCCTTGTCGAAACTCTCTTACCAGTGCCCTGTTGACCTAGCTAAAGAGTAACATCTGTTGTCCGCCCAAGGTATACGCTCGGACGTAGTGTTAAATTTCTGAGGGGACATTATTATTACGTATTATTATTATTATTATTTTGTTGTTATTCTTACTGTTATTAGAGGAGAAGGTGGTAATGTGGGAAGTGATTGTAATATGGGAATTGTTATAACTTTTGACATACAAGTGCTATCTAGTAGCGAATCTACCAAACAGCGTGTAAAGGTACACTTGTACAATCGTCCTGAGGCCAGCACTGCAGTTTAGTGAATTACGCTTTGGCATCTGAAACGAGTCTGTTTTTGTAGCTCTAAAAGTTTTTGTAACTTTGTAATTAAGTCATGCTAATTTAGCTTATGTTTCAAATACCGCTTAAGTAGTTATTTAAATCAAAGCATTTAAGTTCCCTAAAATCGTATTCGAAGTCAAAATATTTTACGTTAACTACAATCATGGCCACTGGTGGTAATATGGAAATCACGATGTTTAATTTCCCATATTAAAACCTAATTTTTTTAAACAGGTGTACGGTGTGTGCGAGACGTTTTGAGATGCCTAGAGTAAAGTTAGGACCGGTTCCTCAGGGGAAAAGAAAGGGATGGAATGAGGAAAATATGGCTAAAGCTATCGCTGCAATCAGAGAGAAAAAATGAAATTTATCGAGGCAGCAAGGCATTTTGAAGTCCCGAAATCTACTCTTTTCAGACTCAGTTTACAAACTCACGTCACGGCGAAAGAGGCTGCGTCAAAAAAATTTGGAAGAAAGCCAATCTTACTTTCAGATCTAGAAAAAGAACTGGTTAGGTTCATGTTGTTAATGAAGAAGACGTTTTATGGTTTAACGAGGAATGACATCTGTCGAATGCCATTCCAATTAGCAGAAAGAAATAAAATACCGCACCCATTCTCAAATGCCATGGCGGGTCGAGCGTGGTTTGATCATTTTATGAACAGATTTAAGAGTTAATTATCAGTTAGGAAACCTTCTGCGGCCTCTATTGCCCATGCTAATGGCTTTAACAAAGAAAATGTGATAGTACTTTTAGAAGCTGAAATGGACATTTCTCGACATTTTAGAAGCTGAAATGGACGCACATCAATACAGTTTTAACGTAGATGAGATTGGCCGGTCAGTAAGGTTCTCTATGTCATTGGTCATAAAGGAAAGCGTCAAATCTCAGCTACATCTGCCGCCGAAAGAGGCCCTCTTGTGACAGTCATTGTTTGAATGAATGCAGCAGGCAATTTTGTGCTACCTATGATGATCCAACCGAGGACAAATTGGAGTGACCGGCTCATGAAAGGAGCTCCACCAGGGAGCACAGGCGTTTGTCACCCGTCAGGTTGGGTTCAAAGCTACCTATTCACCCAGTTGTTTGAAAACTTTGTTAATAAAACAAAACCGTCTGCTGATTCTCCTGTGTTGCTGATTTTTTATGGTCACTTACACAGGCGTATTGACTTTGTACGTACACAGGCGTAATTTGGAAGTCATTCTCATGGCAAGAGAAAATCCTGTGTCTATCCTGTGCATTCCTCCGCATACATCGCATAAATATTAACCACTCCACAAATCGTTCATGGGAGCGATCAAAACCCACTACAGTGAGGAAATTCGTATTTGGCTTCGGCAATCACACACTGTACTCTCACAATACGAAATTGCTGAATTATTTGGATGAGCCTATTTGAAGGTGATGACTGGTGAAATTGCTGTAAATGGTTTCCGAGCCACAGGCTTCTTTCCAGTAAACAGAAGAAACTGATTTCATAGCAGCAGATATTGCAGCTAATGAGCAATATGTGGACAGTAGTTCCAATGATGAACTGGTCCGACCAATAGAAGAAGTAAGACAACACGGGTTTGTGGGACCTCAAGACATCACTCCAGTACCAGGACCAAAACCGAAAAAGACCATTCTAGGTCACAAAGTTACAACGTCTAATCTGTTGACTAGCTCGCCCTATAGCACGTCTTTGGCGTTATCCCTTCAAAATGATAAAGAAAAGGCTAGTAAACAAAAAAATGAACAGATAAAGAACTTCAGGGCTTAGAAAAGAACCAGTTGCAGGACCTAGCAAGGGAAAGTGCACGTTTAACACAGAACAAACTTCATTAACAAAGGAAAAACAGTAGGGAAAGAAGAAACTCCACGGGAAAAGGAAGTTACATTTCAGTGTCGGTAATAAATGTGACAGAGATGAAGCTATGTAATTTTCTTCTGGTGAATCTAACATTTCAGTGCCGATTGGAGAAACAGCTCCCGCTTCTGATGATGCTGAATGTATGTTCTGCTCTGAATAGTTCACATATTCCAAGTCTGGAGAACTTTGGGTTGAATGTGTTTCATGTACGGATTGGGCACATGTAGCCTGTTCTGGATGAGATAGAGATTGTTTTGTGTACGACTTCTGTTCTTGAAATCTGGACTTCAAGCTTTGATTTTGTTGGACTAAAGCAAACTAAATTATAAAGTAAAATTCATTTCAAATTTTGTTGTGAAATTAGTCTAGAGCCTTTGAAATACTTAAATTTGTCTTTTTTCTTAACATTTTTATACTTTTTTAAGTTATATTATAGGCCTACTTCAAATAAGGAGAGAATTTAGGCATGTAAAATAAGTTAACGCAAAGTTAGATTTTCACCATTTTTTACGTTTGTTTATTTATTTATGTGTTTCGTCTATTCTGATAAGTAGTTAGTGACTGTTTTAATATTTTTAGTATTTATATGGTTCTTGTACAGGTAGTCTGAAAGGTAGTTAAGTTGATGTTATCAATATTTGATTATGTATGCAAGCCTAAAACATAGTTGAGTTGTCACTTTAATCATTTTCTGTTTATTTATGTACTTTGTATAATATATAACTAATAAATTAAAAGGCTTACGTGTTTTTAATACGTTTATGTGTTTTTAGATTTTTATGTGTTTTGTTTATGAATTATAAAAATTAATGTTTTGCTCAGACTTTCAGCTTTTCCTATATTACCACCCAAATTTCCCAGACTAAAATTATGCAGACTTTTATTTTTCTTGTTATATGTATTATATTCATTTTTTTTACTTTGATACTTTGCATACATACAGTCAAATATTTATGTGATTGATTAATGCTATTCAATAAGCTCTTGGCAGTTACATTAGATTTACAGACTTTAAAAAGACCTACCCATATTATTATTAGACCTTCTCCTCTATTATTATTAGAAGTAGTAGTATTATTTCCAGCAGCAGTAACAGAAACAGCAGCAGCAGCAGCAGTAGTAGTAGTAGTAGTAGTAGTAGCAGTAGTAGTGCCGCCAAAGCGAGTGGCGACAGCTTACATGATTATTAAGGCCGTGTCTGTTGCACGGCGACGCGATCCAGTAAGCAAGCCAACCGTAATAGCTGATGCGTTCCTAGCCGGAGGTTATCTTCGACAATTCGAAACAAGTTGAATTTCTGTACCATGTGGGAACGCAGAATGCGTAGTCCTTTCTCATTTCGTCGCCAACCTTCTGACAGAGTGCTTGTGGTCTGACGGCAGGGCGAAGTACGTGTTCAGCTTTCACCATGACTTCGTAAAATTCTAAAGCGACTCAGGTGAGGATTAATTGTTTTATTCGAGGTTAAGCTCGATGTTAAATTAATAATGGGTTATGTGTATTGTGTCTGTGTATGTGTGTGATCCACACATGTGTGTGTGATCGTTTTAAAGTTTACTGTAACAGGGAATCACATGTTACTTCCGGTCGGGGAACACGTGGCTACTTTGCATTTAACTGTAAATGAATTTAAAAGTAAATGTTACCATTATACCAGTAACGGTTCATTATCTTATTACTTATTATCAAAAAATTAATAAGAGCAACTAGAGTGTAAAAAAGAATAATTGTGACAGTGCGAGTAGTGTATGTGTTCCGAGGCGAGAAAGCGAAGGGGTTAGCTGTATTTTCTGACTGCCAACTACAAATAAAAATGTTACAGGATCCCCGTACAGCCGGGAGAGAGGGAACTGCGGAGATGGTGACATCTACAACAGTCACCATCTGCAGAGCAATGCACCCGGATGCTCCCCATCGCCGTCAGGTCCCGAACCACTTCTCCTGCAACACACCAAGGCTTAGCCTTCATGGTGTCTCTCGGACTCGAGCTCCTGTTACCAAATAATCGACAGTTTAAAAGTATTACATTGGTTTCATTTATAGCTGTCACGCTTTAACGTTGAAAACTAGTTGTCACATATACACCAAAGAAGAACTCGCTCATTGCCTGTTAAATTTTTATGACAGGTAGTTTGTTGCTCAAGTTTGTAATGCATTAAATTTATTTTGTATTCATATTTTATACTTGCTTTATTGATTGTCAGTAATCTGATTTTGAAAGTTTTAAGGACAATAATGCCAAAATTGTTAGTGATGTGTGCAAAATGTAGGAATTTTTAATTTCTTAAATTTTATTGTAGGCTGATATAATACTTTCTGATTTGTACCAATGCTTATAGTCAAGTAGATAATATTTTATTAAACGATATAATATTCTAGTTTTGTGAAACAATTTTTTTTTTTAAATTCTAGTGTATGGTATATGGTCTCAACATTACCTAACATAGCCGGATATAGTGTGTGTGTGTGTGTCTTTCTAAAGATAATATATAGTGTCAGAGAATACACTATTTACTGACTCTACTGGATATCTGCGTCAATATATAGTAACTCTTTACTGTGAGTTGTGACTAACGTCAGCAAATCTAGTAATATATCCGTGCAAGATATATTATGTAGCATCAAGGTTGTTTTGAGAATCTGATTAATTCGATATTTTGTTTGGATAATTTTATTTATTTTTTCACTGTGCTTCTTTTCACTTTTGATAATGATTAGGTAAATCGTTATTACATGAGTTGTTGTCTATTTTTGACACTATCGACTTGCCTGATAACATGAGGCATTTTTATTTTTTACAATCAATGATTCTTCCTTTCTTTAAAATGATGTTTCTTTGCAAGTGACAAGTGTAGATGCCAATGATGTGTAGATGACAAGTGTACAATTTTTTATCTAATATCTGTTTTATTTGTTGTAGTGATCATAGAAGGACACAGTTTATCTTCAAAATCCTCGTTATAATTGCCTACCATTATAGACAACCTTAAACAATCTTTATTGAGTAGTTGTATGTCTTGAAGGTAGTACTATTCTTGTGTGGTACTATATTCTTGTATACGATTTTACAAGTTTAATTAGAAGCAATAAATGCGTCTTAAAACCTATGTTTTAAGAGCTTTATTTACCAAAAGAAGAATTTATTTTGCTCTCTTGCGGCAGTTTACAATTAATGACATCCTGCCCATAATAATAACAATAGTATATTTAAAGTTTTAACAATTATAGTGGCACTTCGGTTACTACGATCAGCGCGTACAGGCACAAGCGCATACAAACACAGTATAGAAGCGCAGACAGGTGGAATAGTAACTACGTATGTAACTTTGAGGAATTCTGTGTATACGATAGCTTTAATACAATAATTACAAATGCATTACATTATAATAATTAAGCAGCAGCAAGACCAACGAGTCCTACTCAACATAGTTATCACAGAGAATATGGGAAATACATACAGTAATAGTCGCACTCTGATTTACTTTGGTCCTGATAAGTAGAAAAATTTGTATATTCTGAATATAACTAAGAATATAACTTATGTACTTTGGATGTCTCTGATCCAAAACCTCTTGACTTTTTCTATAACTGTAAACGTCTTATAATGCCAGTGTGGATGTATGTGTAACAGAGAGGTTATTTCAGTAATACAACGAAGTTTGTATAATAGCACTCTGTCATTGTGTAGGTATGACTGTTTTTCGTTTTGCATAGAGCTTAGGAATCGGAATCATTTGCAATAAATGAAGGCTCTCGAGTTCTGTGGTGGTCAAATTTAAAACAACGCTACATCCTTTACTACCTTTTTCAGATTCATATTAACGGAAATATATTGACTTGCAACCAGGAATTAATCGCAAGTGTAACAACGAACGAGCGTACACACACACACACACACACACACACACACACACACACACACACACACACACACACACACACACGCAGCACAACTCCTACATAAGTCCGCAGATATTATGTGCAAATCTTAAGGAATTATATCACTTTGAATTTATTGATTGAAAGCAATATTAGTTAAAATAGTAATTTACTATATATATCATTAATTACTTTATATGTGTGTACGGGCAGTGTTACCTCTGTATTCACTAATACTCTATCACCACCAATGAAACCTAGTTTCTCTCCAAACAGATCTGTAATTCGCTAGTGCTGTCAAATTTTTCTACTTATCAGGACCAAAGTAAATCAGAGTGCGACTATTACTGTATGTATTTCCCATATTCTCTGTGATAACTATGTTGAGTAGGACTCGTTGGTCTTGCTGCTGCTTAATTATTATAATGTAATGCATTTGTAATTATTGTATTAAAGCTATCGTATACACAGAATTCCTCAAAGTTACATACGTAGTTACTATTCCACCTGTCTGCGCTTCTATACTGTGTTTGTATGCGCTTGTGCCTGTACGCGCTGATCGTAGTAACCGAAGTGCCACTATAATTGTTAAAACTTTAAATATACTATTGTTATTATTATGGGCAGGATGTCATTAATTGTAAACTGCCGCAAGAGAGCAAAAGAAATTCTTCTTTTGGTAAATAAAGCTCTTAAGACATAGGTTTTAAGACGCATTTATTGCTTCTAATTAAACTTGTAAAATCGTATACAAGAATATAGTACCACACAAGAATCAACTACCTTCAAGACATACAACTACTCAATAAAGATTGTTTAAGGTTGTCTATAATGGTAGGCAATTATAACGAGGATTTTGAAGATAAACTGTGTCCTTCTATGATCACTACAACAAATAAAACAGATATTAGATAAAAAATTGTACACTTGTCATCTACACATCATTGGCATCTACACTTGTCACTTGCAAAGAAACATCATTTTAAAGAAAGGAAGACTCATTGATTGTAAAAAATAAAAATGCCTCATGTTATCAGGCAAGTCGATAGTGTCAAAAATAGACAACAACTCATGTAATAACGATTTACCTAATCATTATCAAAAGTGAAAAGAAGCACAGTGAAAAAATAAATAAAATTATCCAAACAAAATATCGAATTAATCAGATTCTCAAAACAACCTTGATGCTACATAATATATCTTGCACGGATATATTACTAGATTTGCTGACGTTAGTCACAACTCACAGTAAAGAGCTACTATATATTGACGCAGATATCCAGTAGAGTCAGTAAATAGTGTATTCTCTGACACTATATATTATCTTTAGAAAGACACACACACACACACTATATCCGGCTATGTTAGGGAATGTTGAGACCATATACCATACACTAGAATTTAAAAAAAAAATTGTTTCACAAAACTAGAATATTATATCGTTTAATAAAATATTATCTACTTGACTATAAGCATTGGTACAAATCAGAAAGTATTATTTCAGCCTACAATAAAATTTAAGAAATTAAAAATTTCTACATTTTGCACACATCACTAACAATTTTGGCATTATTGTCCTTAAAACTTTCAAAATCAGATTACTGACAATCAATAAAGCAAGTATAAAATATGAATACAAAATAAATTTAATGCATTACAAACTTGAGCAACAAACTACCTGTCATAAAAATTTAACAGGCAATGAGCGAGTTCTTCTTTGGTGTATATGTGACAACTAGTTTTCAACGTTAAACGTGTGACAGTTATAAATGAAACCAATGTAATACTTTTAAACTGTCGATTATTTGGTAACAGGAGCTCGAGTCCGAGAGACACCATGAAGGCTAAGCCTTGGTGTGTTGCAGGAGAAGTGGTTCGGGACCTGACGGCGATGGGGAGCATCCGGGTGCATTGCTCTGCAGATGGTGACTGTTGTAGATGTCACCATCTCCGCATTTCCCTCTCTCCCGGCTGTACGGGGATCCTGTAATATTTTCATTTGTAGTTGGCAGTCAGAAAATACAGCTAACCCCTTCGCTTTCTCGCCTCGGAACACATACACTACTCGCACTGTCACAATTATTCTTTTTTACACTCTAGTTGCTCTTATTAATTTTTTGATAATAAGTAATAAGATAATGAACCGTTACTGGTATAATGGTAACATTTACTTTTAAATTCATTTACAGTTAAATGCAAAGTAGCCACGTGTTCCCCGACCGGAAGTAACATGTGATTCCCTGTTACAGTAAACTTTACAACGATCACACACACATGTGTGGATCACACACATACACAGACACAATACACATAACCCATTATTAATTTAACATCGAGCTTAACCTCGAATAAAACAATTAATCCTCACCTGAGTCGCTTTAGAATTTTACGAAGTCATGGTGAAAGCTGAACACGTACTTCGCCCTGCCGTCAGACCACAAGCACCCTGTCAGAATGTTGGCGACGAAATGAGAAAGGACTACGCATTCTGCGTTCCCACATGGTACAGAAATTCAACTTGTTTCGAATTGTCGAAGATAACCTCCGGCTAGGAACGCATCAGCTATTACGGTTGGCTTGCTTACTGGATCGCGTCGCCGTGCAACAGACACGGCCTTAATAATCATGTAAGCTGTCGCCACTCGCTTTGGCGGCACTACTACTGCTACTACTCCTACTACTACTACTACTACTGCTGCTGCTGCTGCTGTTTCTGTTACTGCTGCTGGAAATAATACTACTACTTCTAATAATAATAGAGGAGAAGGTCTAATAATAATATGGGTAGGACTTTTTAAAGTCTGTAAATCTAATGTAACTGCCAAGAGCTTATTGAATAGCATTAATCAATCACATAAATATTTGACTGTATGTATGCAAAGTATCAAAGTAAAAAAAACATCTGTGGGGGAAGAAGTTAACATCAAGTTGGATTAATAAAGTCCAAAAGGATTAAAAAAAAAATAATATAAACGCAAAAGAAGCATTTGAAAGAAACGTTTTTACGGCAAATGTATTAAAAAAGGAAAGAGACCAGGGTAGGAGAGAGAGAAACGCAAGTTCAAAGTTCACTGAAGACAGGAAGAAGAGACACAGTGAAAAAATGAAAGAATATTGGAGAAAAAGAAAAGAATAAAGGATTGAAATTGGCATGTGGTCCTTAGACGGCCGGTACAAAAAAAAAGGAAACAGAAAGTAGAAGAAACAGAAAACGTTAGAATAACAGCAGCTTAATTTAAAGGGATAATAAAAAGGACGTGAAGGGAGGAAGTAGAGAACGGAAGAGTGGAACAGATATAAAACCATCGATACAGAAACAAAAGCAGATGCATGGCTTATCAATACGGTGCTGGATCTACACGATATCGTAAACGGGCTTATTAATAACAAAACTTTACAAAACATTGTTGTTTATAAAAACAATTCAAAACATAATATTGAGCATTACACTGTAACATAATATACTGCACCGTTGTCCGTTGTAATTTGTAAAATATAGGCCTACTTAGTCACGTTCAGGTTAAATATTGTGTCCTGGAGGTGATCACTATTACAGAGTTATTAAAGAGCTTACCAAATCTGTAAATATTTGTAACTTGTAACTTCTCTTGTCTTTTGCATTCCAGAATGATAAAAGATAGGGAATAAGGAGTTAACGTTTTTTAATACATAAAATACGTTGAAAAAGTAACTGTGTATCAGTTTGGAACCAATTCGTCACATATTTTCATTTTGCTGCTAACATATAACAGTTAAATGACATTCTTAGAAAAAAATGTTTTTTTTTTTAAATAAGACCTTAAAACATTTTTAAACATTTTAAACACTTCTTAAAACACTTAAAACTTCTTAAAATTGTTTACCGTATATTTTTGTTGTTTTATGCCCTGTTTAAAAAGGTGAGAACAATTATTTTTCATCACCTCTTATTTCAGTTGTAATATATATAACAGCATCTACATAAAAAAAACGATTTTGATGCATACAAATTACTCACTTTTTACGTCAATATCGTTTGTGGTATCTACTGTGTCTGGATGCTAGAAATGTTTTGTAAAAGATATATAGTAAAAGTTATCGTTATTGTAAATTATAGCTTTTGCAAAAATCAGTCTTTTTATGAATTTATAAACAATGTTTAGAGTAATACCTCAATTAAAAGGCACTCTCCCTACTGATTAATTTATAGTTTGTTCAGTATTTTTGTCAGAGGATTTATTGAAAACAAGTCATCTGTTTACATATAAGTCCAAAATCCTTCTTTCGTCAATATTTGCTATTCCTCTGGGACCATTTTTTTATAAATGCTTTCATATATTGCAAATAAATTTGTGCAGATTTGGTTATGCAAATGCCCAGGTGTACGAAACAACGGAATCATAGTATTGAGACTACTAATAAGGCACAGAAAGAAAGAGAAAGCGTCTTTAATTGAACCCTTATCATTTCTTGCAGTAATTCTTGTCCAATACGAAAAGAGGACTGCAGGGTATTCTGGAAGGAAACGAAAATTTCAGGAGGTGATTCTACACATAAAAAAGAAACACGTTTTTATATATGTGGAATATGTAAATATAGGACCGGGAATGATTGGATTAGAGTTATGGCTAGGTAAATATTTAATTTATATTTCTATTCTGAAGGAGTTATAATGAAATCAAATTATGGGAAAATATTAATGGCTGCGTATGTTGGTTGCTGTAAGACATTAAAAGAAAAAGATCCCATTACTCTATCTTCAGCATTTTGCAAGAAAATTGCTAACAAGTATAAATAATTTGAATTCAAAAACAAAATTTATTAGATTTAGCGTACAACCATTTTTTTAAGTTATTAATAAACAATAAATATTCTCTAATTATATTTGTGTAGAATTTTAATCAGAAAACGTTTATGGAAATAACGTCAATAAGAACAAACGAATTTTTGAGAAATTTAAATGTTTCATACTTCTCGAAGTATTTTCATATTACATTACTAACCCTTCAGAATATAATTATATATATAAATCAGTTCATAACGTTATTCTACGTCTTCCGATCCCTGGTCTCAGAATATAAATATGGATTGAATTTTTATCCGGCCTTAAATCGAAAAGAGAATTTCCTGACCAATGTTTGCATAACATTTTTTCTTATTCTTAGCTCTAAAATCTCCTGAAATATTTTCCTATCCTCCCGGAACACCGTGTATATGGATTTCTTCAATTGGGAGACGGTTTTAGACAAAGGAAATTGTTTCCCAGAAAATCGTATCAGATGAATTAAGATTAATATGAAGACAAAGATGCAATGGTTTACGGCGTGTGTAGATAAATAAGGGGAATATTAACACAAAACAAAAATTTCAATAACAAAGAACATTCAAAAATTACGCCAAGCGAAAAATAGCTACGCAGTACGAGACACGATATATAGTTCAAATGCTCGTATTGTTTAATATTACATTTGAAACTGAGAAACTGGCAGATATCAAAAGTCGTTTTATCCATCCACGCAATACATCGATATCTGCTGGCTGCTGTTTTGCTAGGCGTACACTTAAATACTTGTGTTTTTTCAACAGTGATATGATTGAAGTTCAGAGTTTTGTAATCTTGTAGGTGAGGACGGGTGAGACAAATTTTGTTTACAGGTGTTACTTAATCCCAAACCACCTAATAACAAAGTTGCAACAAATTGCAACAAATTTATTATAGTTTATTGTGATTTGACATATTACTTAATATTTATTGCTGTTACTCTTCCTCTTAAGTACAGTATATTATTTTTCTATGAGGACATCTGTTTTAATGGCATGAAGAAGGAAGAGTTTAAAGAACATCGGTATATAATATCAGACATAGGGCCTATACAGTTATCTAACAAGGATACAACGTAGGCGTTTAAAAGATTTTATGTATTCAATAATGCTCTATATTAACTAAAGCACTAACGGTGTTAGAAAATAAAAAACAATGCTTAAAACATAATAAATTAATTGATTTTCCGTAATCGTTTTCATCAATTCTTGTACTCTGTTGAGTAAGTTACCGTCCACCTCTCGAAACAGTAACAACAAAAAGTGAAGTGCGAAAACGTTACAATTTTTAAATTAGTGTTGTAAAAATCGTTACTCCCCATTGCTGAACAAATTTGTAAATTATTTGGACTGTAAATAAAGCTGTAAAAGATATAAATCAATAAATTGTAGATTTCAACAATTTGTTAAAATTTAAAGTAAATCGGCGAATCTCCGTTGTTAATTGACGTATGTAGATCCTTTTTACTATGTTTTTTAGCTTGATATATCTGTAAGGAGACAGAATATTTAAGATACATCGTGTTATGTGTGTGTCATTATTGTGATTTAGTAAGTATGTGCAAATGTGTTTTTATGTGTTTTATGTGAATTTTAACATTTGACGAGGATTACTGATGATGTGACACATGTCACGAAACGCGTCTATATAAAAAACGCTAGAACGAAGTCACTGACGGATACAAGGTAATTAAATTATTGTGGAAAAGTGACTTGGATACTATATAAAAACAAAATAGAATACTTAACTTTTTTGTAGTCTTTGGGAAGTGTCAGCGACAATTATGTTAGTTTAGCTATAATTATTTTCAATTACGACATGGAAAAGTTGGCCTGTGAGGAACTTGTAGATGTCTAGTGTAAATAAATGATTACACAAATCGATAGAGTTTAATTTTTATATAATTAGGAAATATTTAACTTGATAGGTCTTGAGACACCAGCTTTTGTGAGCATCAAGTATAACGCGCACCTCACTTGGCGCCTCAAGTACACAAACGCGACACAACAGATACATGATACATGATAAATAATACATGATACATGATACATGATACATGATACATAATACGTGATACATGATACAACTGTACAATCGTACAGTTCCCTTTTTTTATCTACTGTATTATTTGTTTATACAATTTATAAGAGTACATTATAATTTATAACTTATGCGTTATGTTCAATTATCTGTATATGTATGTAACAATTATTAAAGTCAATTATCGTTACAAATATTATATGTAACAATTATTCAAGCCAGTGACTTTTTGTTTCATTGCTTTTATTATGTTTCATCAAAAGATGATGTTAAACTTCTGAAAATAATTCTACTCAGTATACTTAAAAAGAATATCAAATAAATACGCGTATATGCCGAAAATTACTGTCAAATTTCCGCTCTACACCTCCTTGCGTTTAGTAGTAATTAATTTTTGTTAACAGACAGAGACGTACAGACAAGGGGAAGCATTTTCTCCATAGTTCAGCAGATATTTTTGGTTATATGATAGACATTTTAAATTTATACAATAAAAGAATATCGTATGATTCGAAAATCAGTAGACGTTTTAAAAAGTTAGTTTTTAGACCTGAAATGAAACTAAATCCAAGTTTTGGGTCACAGATTTTTAAGTTGTGCCAATACTTAATGTTATTATTGTTTCTAAACAACTGTGCAATTGTAATCTACATTAAATTCTGTTGAATTAATGATTCCGTTGTTTCGTACACCTGGGCATTTGCATAACCAAATCTGCACAAATTTATTTGCAATATATGAAAGCATTTTTAAAAAAATGGTCCCAGAGGAATAGCAAATATTGACGAAAGAAGGATTTTGGACTTATATGTAAACAGATGACTTGTTTTCAATAAATCCTCTGACAAAAATACTGAACAAACTATAAATTAATCAGTAGTGAGAGTGCCTTTTAATTGAGGTATTACTCTAAACATTGTTTATAAATTCATAAAAAGACTGATTTTTGCAAAAGCTATAATTTACAATAACGATAACTTTTACTATATATCTTTTACAAAACATTTCTAGCATCCAGACACAGTAGATACCACAAACGATATTGACGTAAAAAGTGAGTAATTTGTATGCATCAAAATCGTTTTTTTTATGTAGATGCTGTTGTATATATTACAACTGAAATAAGAGGTGATGAAAAATAATTGTTCTCACCTTTTTAAACAGGGCATAAAACAACAAAAATATACGGTAAACAATTTTAAGAAGTTTTAAGTGTTTTAAGAAGTGTTTTAAGAAGTGTTTAAAATGTTTAAAAATGTTTTAAGGTCTTATTTTAAAAAAAAACATTTTTTTCTAAGAATGTCATTTAACTGTTATATGTTAGCAGCAAAATGAAAATATGTGACGAATTGGTTCCAAACTGATACACAGTTACTTTTTCAACGTATTTTATGTATTAAAAAACGTTAACTCCTTATTCCCTATCTTTTATCATTCTGGAATGCAAAAGACAAGAGAAGTTACAAGTTACAAATATTTACAGATTTGGTAAGCTCTTTAATAACTCTGTAATAGTGATCACCTCCAGGACACAATATTTAACATGAACGTGACTAAGTAGGCCTATATTTTACAAATTACAATGTACAACGGTGCAGTATATTATGTTACAGTGTAATGCTCAATATTATGTTTTGAATTGTTTTTATAAACAACAATGTTTTGTAAAGTTTTGTTATTAATAAGCCCGTTTACGATATCGTGTAGATCCAGCACCGTATTGATAAGCCATGCATCTGCTTTTGTTTCTGTATCGATGGTTTTATATCTGTTCCACTCTTCCGTTCTCTACTTCCTCCCTTCACGTCCTTTTTATTATCCCTTTAAATTAAGCTGCTGTTATTCTAACGTTTTCTGTTTCTTCTACTTTCTGTTTCCTTTTTTTTTGTACCGGCCATCTAAGGACCACATGCCAATTTCAATCCTTTATTCTTTTCTTTTTCTCCAATATTCTTTCATTTTTTCACTGTGTCTCTTCTTCCTGTCTTCAGTGAACTTTGAACTTGCGTTTCTCTCTCTCCTACCCTGGTCTCTTTCCTTTTTTAATACATTTGCCGTAAAAACGTTTCTTTCAGATGCTTCTTTTGCGTTTATATTATTTTTTTTAAAATCCTTTTGGACTTTATTAATCCAACTTGATGTTAACTTCTTCCCCCACAGATGTTTTTCTGTTGTCTTTATTTTTGCCGTTTCTGAGTTTCAAGCAACAGGGCTTTTTGATGTTAGTCTGTTTCTTCTGTTTCACGTTGCCCTACTTCTTTTATGATAGCTCGTAAAGCTTCCAGCACAGACATTCTACTGTTATCCATTTTTTATTACTGATAACTACGAGGACAGTACCGATCCTGATCTTTAAACAGTAGAACAATTAGTTCAGCACAATAAAAAATAAAAAATAAAGATATGTCGTGTGGAAAATAAAGAATATTGATTCCAACCGTTGAGTCTTATTATAGTTATTAACAGTGTGCCGATCTTGCTCGGGATTTTCGTATAGTCGCGCCATGGTCACGGCCTTTGGTCCCGCTCAGTCGACCTGAGCGATAGCGCACTGCGGTCATAGATATATACTACTGGATTGCTAACGCTGTGCTATGAATTCGGTCCGCGGCTGTTCAGCCCTCCCCACCACTCTGTAGTGGTTCCACCAGCTGCGCTGCATTGAAACTCGATAACGAAACATCGAGTTTATTCGCTTATTCGCTTCAAAACCGACACAACTGAAGTAATTTTTAGTAAACAAAGACAGTAGGTAATCTATAAACAGAGGATAAATGTACACATTGTTTTAAAATGGCACGTAATTTATTATTGCAATTTTACAAATGTTTAAACTTAGATATCTTTTAAAACATTATATATTCTATTATTTTAAATCATTTACTTTACAATTTTAATGTAAGTATTAAGTTTGGATTTCTTAGGTATAAGAGTACATTTTTTATGCATATTTTTATGTATATTAAATATTATTAAACAAAACAATTTTGTTTAATTTCTGACGTACCCCTAACTTTGATTTATTTAACAGTGCAGTTTTTTCTGTTGTAAATGCATTGCAAACTATTTTAAAAAACACACTACCTTTTAATTTTATCAATTTGAGCTCATGGCTGTCATCTGTAAAATCAAAATTAGAAATATGCCCCTTAAACAAACTCCTATTAAAATATCTACAAGCTAATGAAATGCAGTGATTAGTATTAAAATTTTTTTATCCCTTAATGCAATAAATAAATTATATAAAAATTTTACTAGTTTAAATACTTCATAAGATGCTCTTATCAATTTTCCCTTTGATAAAGACAAACTGAATTGACTACAAGAAAGTTCAATTTCATCTTGTAACAAATCACTATACTCTGTACATTTCATGATTTTATCTACTTGTTTAACAATAAAACCACTTATGTAATAAAGTATATTTTCTTTGTAATAAGACAGCTCACACTGTTTTACAATATCATATTCTATATGATCTAATAATTCTTCCTCTTATTCATTATTATCAACCGTCGCGTTACCTGGTCCGTAAAAACTAAGAATACAATTTTGATGATTTATATCAAACTCTAAACTATTACTTGTCTTTGACGCCTGAACACTATTCCTAAACATTAATTTCCTTAATGCATGACGAAACTGATTAACATTAGGGTTATTATTATGACCGCCCCTTGATTGAATGCACGAGAAAAGCAATTCAAGGTGGTCTTGAGAAAATTTGTAACTTAAAATGTATTTGAACCCTAGCTCATTTAGTAATTTTGTACTCAAAATGCCAATTGAGTTAATGTTAGTACGAAATCCTAACACAAAAGTCTTTCTGGGATGTTTTAAAATATCTACACCCTCAATTTTTAATTTACTTAAATAATCATAGCTGGTTGATAGCACCATTTTACTGTAACCAGCATTACTTTTTTTTATAGGTTCTTTAAAGTCTTTACCAAAGGGATCCCTTGTATTAAAATAGTCAAACAGTCTATTCATTATCCGAATGAAGTTAATTGTCTCCTCACAGCCCTCGAAATTGGGATGTTTGCTATCAAGTAAAAATTGTAAAGCGTCAGCAACACTACTACTTAATGCTTGTGCAGCTATCTTCACATTCATTATTTTATTTTTGTAGAAAACATGTGTGTGTCAAAGTTTATTTGCAAACTTTAAACCCTCTTTAGTTTGTACATATAACAGATTTTCTATGTATTTAAACTGTATTCTTTCCCATTACCCGATTCAATTATTTTTTTATCAGCAAGTGTGTTTTTACATAATTTCAACATATGGCAAGCGTCTAACATGGCACAAACGATATGATCAATATCTTTAATACTAAAAAAAGGTTTTTCAGGAAATTTACAGCCAAGTTTTTCCATTGCAGCAATATTTGTGGTCGTGCCATCAAATATTACATTTTGTACACTGACGCCAACTTGTTTTAACTTTATAACCGCCATTTTAATTAGCTGCGAGAGTACATTAGAACTTATTGAATTAATAAGGAAATATCCCACTGCACACTTAAAATTGCCTTTCAAAGAAACGACTTGAAAAACTAAAGCCTCGGTTGCAAGTGCCTCATGGTCATCTATTTTTATACCACATCCTACATCTATATATCCTATATGCTTTTTTAAATAAGAAAACACTTCTTCTATAAAGCCAGGTGAACAGTTGAAATTGCCAACCCATTTTCTTAATGTGGATGGGTTTGGCAAAGACAGCTGATTATTCCTCGAAAAATTATAAGCTTTAGGTGAATAAAAGTATAACGTAAGGGCAAAATCTTTCATTTGGTCCATATATACCTGGTTGAATTTATTCTTAAACTTATTTTTTAGATTGCTTAATATTAAATATAAAGGAAAACCTGAAAAATTATTCTCTAAGAGTTCCAACAGTCTATCAGGTGCATTCATCTTTTTCTTTAGGATCGATATTATGTCACTCATATTCTTGATTTTCTTGTCTCTTCTTCTTATACGTTGTTGCAAAATTTTAACTTTTCTACGTAGGATGTTTTTAGTTGGTGATTGTGGTGCCTGTAACCAATATATGTTACGTTACATACTAATTAAATAGTACATTAATAGACTAGATAATAATATATTGCTTAGATGTAGAAATTTAATAAATTGTCTTACAATTCTTTCTTGCTGTTGAATATGAGGGACTGTAGGTATATTCGAAGTTGATGATGATGCCTCAAGATTGCCATCAGCTTCGACAGATGGGGTTGATTCCTGTTGAACTTCATTTTTTCCAGTATTCTAAAACAGAATGTACACTTTTAAATTACTTCAGTATTTGGGTTGAAATTGAGTACCCTTAAATTTTTAAAGAAATTTTTATTTAAAAAAATGTTTAGAATTCAATTTTTATTTTTTTCAATTTTTATATTTATTAAGATTGATAAAACAGTTAAAAAACTCAAACGCTCACAAAACAAGATACTTTATCACTACTCTCTTTTTCTATTAACTTTGGCCGTTTCCAAATAAGTAACCAAAACGGACTGGAAAGATTAAAAATTTTCTGTATGAGCCCTTTTTAAAAAGGTGAAAAGTTTAGTTATGAACTTAATTGGCTTACATATTTTCATATAAGCAGAAAGATTTACCTCAAATTTCTTAATAAGCCTTCTACGTTTAGGTTGCTTTGTGTGCAAATGAGGTGGGAAGTCAAATAAATTAGGGACTGCATCCTTTTTTCCGACTTCAAACGCACTGTCTTCGAAAAGCTTACTACAAAGTCTGGACTGTGTCGACGGTGTAAAATCCTTTTCTCTTCGTTGCATTTATCCACCTGCTTCGAAGTTCTGGACTTTTTCGAAACCTGCATTAAATTAAAAAAAATGAATTTTTATTTATTAAAGTTTAACTTTCAAAAATATCCTTTTTTGCTTTTAAAATTGAAAAATAACTCAACAATATTACGCATACGCTAATTTTCTTTCCAATTTTCAACACAAAAAAGAGCCTCAATGTGAAAAGTACTTGAAAAAAAAAACAAATCACTATTTTAATTTTAATAATTTCAGAAAAAAAACATTAATTTAATCAGAGCAGGCTACTAGTATGAGATCGATAAATAAATCAATACTATTTAAAGTACAATGATTAAAATACCTATGTTATGTAAGTCATAATGTTGTCGATAAAATTTTACTTACGTGTGAAATGACAGGCCGCAGTTTTTAACAGCATAGTTCTTACAGTTGTACGCTACACAATACGTTGGTATCTTGTTAACTTCAAATAATAAAGTGTACTTTATAGACATCCACAACCTTCCAACAATCACGCGTCAAGGAAAACACGGAATGCAAACAGCATGTAAGTAGACGTGACTACACTGGAAGTACACTACAGACTGGTGGGGGGAACGTGTCACAGCCGGACTGAGTTTCGCTCCTTGCCTGCATTAGAGCGCGCAATACAGTAGTATATATCGATGACTGCGGTGTGCGTCGTCGAAATTCAGATAGCAGCCTCGTAACAGCTGTTTTGTTCCTACTACAAGTTTCCGTTACTGTTCTGCTTGGGTAAAACGCGTGTTCATTCCCATTTTTTCTTCAACCACCGAAGTGCTCGCTCGTGGTCTGGCGACTGGAATTGTTACGTATTCTCTCCGACTCTACATGAAAACTGAAACCTTTAAAAGCTCTCAGGTAAGCATGGTTGCAATTGTTCGTATAGGTCAATGGGCATAGATGTTTTATATTTGTGTGTCTGTGTGATCCGTATATGTAAAATTTTTTTATTTTGTAATCTATCTGTTTTATTGTAAATTGTACTTGCTTCTGGCACGTGGCGATCTGGTTTCGGCATGTTTGAAAATTTAATTTAGAGTTACTGTGCACCCACAAATAAAAGAGATTTAAATAAATTGAGCTGAAAGAGTCCTAAACATTTATGAATGAAATTTTAAAAAACTGAATTTATAAAATTTATGTACACATATTAAGAAAATGTAAAGATGAATTAACGTATTTGTGTTACATCCTGCACCATTAATGAAAATGCAGTGATCAATTTTCGAATGTCTTTAAGTAACCAGAGAATAATAATTTCCAAGATATTAGACAGTATGTGTGTGGCGTTGCTATTTTGTGGCGAGAAAGAGTCATAGGTGGATTTAAGTGGTGATATATTGCGACAAATACAAGCATAGGCTGTAATGCGCATATATGAAATACAATAAATAATTAATTTAATTTTAATAATATATAATAGACGAGCAGGTGTGAAATTGGAAGCTGGCTTGCAAACAGGAATCAACACGCAGGATCACGCGTTTACCGTTGCATGCGTGTACACAAGTAAATAGTGTGTGTGCGTGAAGCCAGTTTGAGCCTGAAAGTTTGCAACCTCACCCCAAGTCAATCCTAAATTAAGAATATATTTACTATTAAGCAAACCATAAATGTTAGAAAGAATGTAAAACTTCTAAAAATGTGCAAAAATCAGACACAAATGCAGTGCGAATTTTAAGTAATTCGGACAATCAGTGCGAATTTTGTGCGATTTTTAAAGCATTCTAATTACCCTAATGGTGTGATCATCATGAGAATTACATATCGTATGTATAATTAAATTAGACAATATTATATCACCTCGAAATCCGCATTAAACAGTGTGATTGGCGAATAAGTGCAAAAATGTGAAATGAGACGAGAGAGGGGCCACTCACGCCACGGTTCAGTTTTCGACAGGCTGGTTCCTGAGCCGACAGGTGCAGTTTTCCTGGTGGATATAAATATGAGCCCAGGAGAGACGAACTCTCTCTTCTAACAGTCATCAGTCGTGGCGGTACGCTATGTCCGTCAGCGACGAGAATTTTTAATTATTCTTCTAACATTCCTCAGTCGCGGCGGTACGCTATGTCCGTCCGAGACGCGAATTTTTTAACTACTTTGGACAGAGTTAGACGCCAGGTCTAACAACAGTATGATTTTTTGTAAGCGTAACTTATAAAGTATTACGGCAAATGTTTGATTTAAAGTATAAATGAAAACAATAATTAAAAAGTACCGTAACAAAGAAATCGTCGGACGTCTACAAACAGTCGACAACTAAGAACATTAACTCCTGACAGAGGACGAGACAACGACTAGCAGAGGAACGAGACGCAGAGGACTAGAGACGGTTCTATCATAACAGCTACAGATCCAGAGCAACACGTCATCATAATCTACAGCAGCCAATGTACCATGAAGGACGAGAGACGAGAGGACGAGCAGTGAGGACAGGAGGACATCCAGGAGGAGCGAACCGACGGAATCACTGGAGGACATGGGACAACTCTGCAGAATTTAAGGTAACGAAAAACCAATATCTAATTATCAAAGAGAAAGGCATTTAAATACTTTAATAAAAAGAAAAACAAAAACAAAACATTTTTGTAAGATTAAATAATAAGTATGTAGATAGAGATAAAACCAATGTAATTTATGTGTAATCGGAATATTCTTTAATTATTTTTCTTTAATGAATGAACAGTCAATGTAACAATAATTTAAATCCTTGCTTGGAAAAAGAACAAGTAATTAATTTATTTAACTTTTTCTTAGTAAAAACACATAAAGTAGAGTCATTGAAAATAATTAATCAATTAATTGTGTTAAAATGATTATAAAGCCGTAAAAAGGTATAAAGAAAATATAGAATAAGGATGTATTAACAATTTAAAAAAAAGCACACATTCAGACTGCGTAGTCAAGAAATCATAGTATAATGAAGAAAAGTTTTTAATTAAAATTTATAATATAATACCTAGAATATAAGATATATGTTTGTGATGATAACACGGCAAGTAAAGAAACTTTGAAACCATAGATAATGGATATCGTATGGCGAATTAATCATTATTTTATGCTATTATATTTTTTTATGTTTGTTTAAATTAATAAATGGAAACATATACGATTCCTAAAAAGATTTACTCTTATTATAATTACACCTGAACCCCAATTATACATAGACGTTGTTAGTAATGTTACATATAAATATTATATGAGTATAAACACAGCCCTAATTCAAAATACATTAAATAAAGCAACGTGTACCGTTGTATAATATTGGCGCCCAACGTGGGGCACGACACGCCTATATTTAAATAAATAAATGTATGCTTGATTGTTAAATGTGTGCATTGGATTTTTGTATAATAATTGATATGTATTAATGAATATTTTATGTGTTCAATTTTGTTGTGTGCATTGTATTGTAGTAACGCAACTGGCGCCAACCCCAACAAACAGGTGTAATTGTAATATAAGTAGATAAGAATAAATAAATAATAATAACTAAACAATAAATAAATTAATGTAATAAGTCGGTTCAATAAGAATAATATTCTAAAACATTATAAATAAATATTTTAATAATAATTTACCATGGCAGCGCCAGAGAGTTTAAATATGGAAGCATTGCAAACTATGATGCGCCCCTGGGTAGATGAAATAAGCACGAAACAAACAGAGAATATAAACGCTAAACTTAAAGAACAAACAGGAAGTTTAGAAAATAAATTAGAACAACAGTCTGAAAAGTTTAATATTACACTAGAACAGCAGACTGAAAATTTTAAACAGGACACTATAAAAATGACAGAAAGCTAGAAGAGTTAACAGAAAAAATTGTTGACACCAACATACGTATTGATACTTTAGAGAATAATTTTAAACAAACCTTACATGAGCAAGACGTAAGAATTGAGAATAAGCAAAAAGAATTACGTCTCGAGTGGAGAAAAGATATAAAAGAAGCGCATAAACAAATAAATGATAATTTAAATGATACTTTAACTACTATAACGCGAGAGCAGGATGATAAAATTCAAACTATTAATAATATGTAGCAAGCAAATACCAGTAAACTTAGAGAAATAGAAACACGTACAATAGTCATTGAAAATACAATTGAAGAAACTATGAAGGACCGTTTGGGAGACGTATCACGTATGAAAGAGGAAATCCAAGAGGAAATGAATCAGCTACGAGGTGAGTTGAGAAGACGACAGAACCAGATGACAATGTTTCCTACACCGATGGACGAAAGGAGCAGGATTAGGTTCTCAGGTGGTAAATGGGAGAACAGTATGGAATTCTTAGCTAGAGTGGAGAAGGAAATAGAGAAGATTGGCAGTCCAATAAATGACGACGAGAAGATAGGCTTCGTCACGCGATAGGTTAAAGATTCAGCCAGTCAATTGTACTCTATTATTAGAGATAACGTCAGTATATATCAGCAGTTTCGTGAGGCATTCGAGAACCGATACTGAAATACACATTCCCAACGACAGGTACAGGATCAACTAGAGTATGGAAAATTCAACGCCCAAGGATAACAGAGTATCGAACAATACACAATTGCGCAAATAGAACGCTTAAAGCATCTTAAACCTAAATTCTCAGAGTACGAAATCGTTTCAAATTTATCTTACAATTTCCAGAGAGATATTCAGTTAGCAGTTTATACGCAGGGAATTAAAACCATAGAAGAATTTTTAATCCCTGTGACACAGTCGGAGAATATCAATAAAGGTAAGAACACACAACACTGGGAACCAAAACACTATAATCACCACTATAATTATCACCGTGACGACAAGAAATCAATACAAGACACTACACCGCACCGTGATAATTACAAAATAATCTATATGCCACCAATACACAACACTACGACGCGCACATCGGCTGAGTCTGAACGAATAAATACGGCTAAACAACAAGGAGATGTTGTGTGGTCGTCTAATCGTAAACGTTTTTCAAAACCATATAACAAAAGCGTTGCCTCAGTACGGAAAACGACGAGGGGACAATAAAGAGATATAGTGAGAAAATGAATGAGAGGGAAAAAGCGACATTCCACAGTCTGCCTTCTAAGTCAAAAGCGTCACAATGACTGAATAAACGGAAACTAACTGATACGATAAATAAAATATACCCATACGATATTAGAGAGGACTTATTAAGCACCGAACAGGATATAAAGCGAGACGAACAACAAACACAATGCCCTATTGTGACCGTGGGAATTAACAGGTGTAAAATGCGAATGTTAGTTGACACCAGCAGCCAGATGTCAGTTCTTAACGCTGCATGGGTTCAACGCAATAAGAAATATTTTAAAAATACTGCAATTTTTCCCGTAAATAATCTAAATATCACAACAGCTACCAATAAAAAAGAAAGAGTTAAGCAAAAAGCATATGTAACTCTAACATATAAAAATCTAGAATTAGGACATCCCATGATAATTATGCATAAATAATTGATCTATGATGGAATTTTAGGTATTGATATACTAAATGCAATAAATGCTAAGATTAATGTTAATGATAATACAATTGTGTGTAATTATAAAAATGTTCAATATGAATTTAATATGAATAGCGAGGAAGAAGATTGCAAGGTAAGTAAAATACCTATTACTTTGTACAAGACACAAATACAGTATGGTCCAACTCGACATGTGAATGCAGCAGATGAAGGAATGACAACACAGGAAGGAGAGAAACTGCACGAATTGATAGAAGAATACAGTGAAGTATTTAGTGAAGTACCGACGCAGACAACAGTATACGAGCACTCTATAGTTGTGTCAGACCCTACGAAAGTCATTAGCAGGACGTACCCTATCCCAATGCGATATGAGGAAGAGGTTGAACTGGAAATTCGGCGCATGATTGAAAATGGAGTCATATAGCGATCGAACAGCAACTTCCTGAATCCTCTAGTGGTGGTGAAGAAGAAAAGTGGTGAGATACGTCTGTGCCTTGACATGAGGGAGCTGAACAGCATTGTGTTAAAGGAGTATGACTGCGCCTACGGCGGACGAATTATTTACCAAGTGTGAAGGAGCGAGGTATCTGACGAAGCTGGCTTTACGCTCAAGTTTCTGGCAGATTCCAATTCGTGAAGAGAATAGAAAGTACACAGCTTTCCTGTATAAAAGTAAATGGTATCAACACAGGGTAGTATCCTTCGGACTAAGCACGAGTTTAGCAGCCATCGTAAAGTGTCTAGAAAGAGCCCTAGGACCTGAGGTGGAACCATACACCATAGTATTTGTGGATGACATCTTAGTTGTATCTAAAATACTAGACGAACATATAAAACATCTGAGTACGATATTCCACAAGTTTAGGCAAGCGAACATATCCCTTAACCTAGACAAATGTGAATTTATCAAATCCTCTATCCAGTTCCTAGGCCACATTATTTCCTCCTCTGGTATTCAACCCGATCCCATCAAGATATCCAGCATAACTAATTTTCCTATACCCGGAAATCTCAAAGTTAAAAGCATTCTTAGGACTAACGGGATACTACAGAAGATTCTCACCATTATATGCAGAGTATACGCAACTGCTACTGGAGCCGACGAAGAAAGGACAGAAGTGGAAATGGGAGAAGAAACACCAAGATGCCTTCAACCAAGTGAATACGTTATTGATTAAAAATATTTTGTTACATCATCCTCAACGTGAAGGAAAATTCGTAATCTACTCTGATGCCAGTGACTACGCAGTAGGGAGTGTACTATATCAACAAGATACTACGGGAGAACACCGAGTCATCACCTACGCCAGTAGAGTCTTCAAAGGAGCTGAAAGACACTACTCCACATCAGAAAAAGAAATACTCGCTATAGTATATGCTCTTAAGCAATTCAGATATTATGTTTATGGTACTCAATTTGAAATACATACTGATCATCAAGCATTATCCTTTCTATTGAAATGTAAAGTAACCAATGCTCGATTATTAAGATGGATTTTAGCCATTGGCGAATACTCGTTCACCATTAAATACTGTAAAGGTAAAGACAATATTATAGCTGATACACTAAGCCGATACATCACAGAAGAATGTGAAGAAGTCTATGAGAGGAAAAAAAGAAGTACAATTGCTATCAATTAAATATAAAGCGAATGATGACGTAAAACAAATGCTAAAAAATGTAGCACAACAACAAAGCTTGGACGTTACAATAAGAGAGATGAAAGACCGAGATCAGCTACCAAATCACTATAAGGTACTTAATGGAATTCTTTTCAGGTTAGTAAGACAAGACTGGAAGATAGTACTAACTAACGAAATGTTACAAAAATTAATACAACCAGCACACGAGAGCTTAGCACATGCTGCTGCTCTGAAATGTTACCTGAGTCTGTGAGAAGATTTTACTATTAATAATATGTTTCGAAAAATCAAGAAGGAGGTGAAGAAGTGCTATGAGTGTCAAACGGCGAAAGGACCGAATTTACACACGTACGAAGGAATGCAGAGCATCCAAAAAGAAAATAAGGGAGAGCTAATTACAGTGGATTTTCCGGAACCACTACCACGATCACGTCGAGGTGGAAACACATATTGGTATGTATCGATGTGTTTTCCAAGGCAGTCCGACTGTACCCAATTATGCGACCTACAACAAAGGTTATTCTAAAGTTACTACTGCAGAAATATATTCCAACATATGGAAAAATGAAGAAAGTACTCAGTGACCAAGGTGTACAATTCCAGAGTGAAAAATGGGAAAGGACGTTAAGAGAAAATGGAATACAACCTGTACTCACATCCATAAGACATCCTCAAGGAAACCTTGCCGAGAGAGTTAACAAAGAATTAGGTAAATATTTACGAATATACTGCCATGATCAGCACAATAAATGGGCAGAATATCTACCATTTCTTGAGAAAGCCATAAACGAAAATTACAATGAAGCAACTGGGTATACTCCAATAGAATTAGAAGAAGATAAAAAGCCGAACAGATTTTGGACCAAGTACGTAAGCAAACCAAACAACCAGAATGTACCTGTACCAGTAAGTGTGAAAATTGAATACGCAAAGCAACGGATAATAGAAAAAGGTAACAAGAGAGTGGAAAGATTTAACAGGACACACAAACTACAACAATTCGAGGTGGGAGAAAAAGTATTAGTAAAAGCTAATCCAGTGGGAAAACGAAGCGATAATACAGCGAAAAAATTCTTTAGACTGTATAATGGACCATATACACTAAAACAACGTATCGCGAGACATACATTTATAGTATATGACGATGTGAAGAAAAAAAGAAATTGGCAAATACCATGCTAGTTACTTAGAAAGTTTTATACATAAAAAGAAACTAATAATAAATAGGTAGGTTAATGGGACCAAATTAAAGGAGAACAATGGAAAGAACAGCTACGCTTACGCATTGTTAGCAACCCGTAGGGGGGGGGAGATAGGAACTAGACTTGTGTTACCCTCCAACTAAGGGAATTTGAACAATTAATATTCATTATCATGGATAGTAGTGTATAAATACAAATAAAACAATATAAGTAATATGAAATACAAAAATAGAATATGTCTAATGATAAAAAAAAGTATTTTAATAAATAAATTTATTAAAACTTTTTTTACCAATAAGAGGAATAATGCGACAATACAAGCAAAGGCTGTAATGCGCATATATGAAATAAAATAAATATTTAATTTAATTTTAATAATATATAATAGACGAGCAGTTGTGAATTTGGAAGCTGGCTTGCAAACAGGAATCAACACGCAGGATCACGCGTTTACCGTTGCATGCGTGTACACAAGTAAATAGTGTGTGTGCGTGAAGCCTGTTTGAGCCTGAAAGTTTGCAACCTCACCCCAAGTCAATGCTAAGTTAAGAATATATTTAATATTAAGCAAACCATAAATGTTAGAAAGAATGTAAAAACTTCTAAAAATGTGCAAAAATCAGACACAAGTGCAGTGCGAATTTTAAGTAATTCGGACAATCAGTGCGAATTCTGTGCGATTTGTAAAGCATTCTAATTACCCTAATGGTGTGATCATCATGAGAATTACATATCGTATGTATAATTAAATTAGACAATATTATATCACCTTGAAATCCGCATTAAACAGTGTGATTGACGAATAAGTGCAAAAATGTGAAATGAGTCGAGAGTGGGGCCACTCACGCCATGGTTCAGTTTTCGACAGGCTGGTTCCTGAGCCGACAGGTGCAGTTTTCTTGGTGGATATAAATATGAGCCCAGGAGAGACGAACTCTCTCTTCTAACAGTCATCAGTCGTGGCGGTACGCTATGTCCGTCAGCGACGAGAATTTTTAATTACTCTTCTAACATTCCTCGGTCGCGGCGGTACGCTATGTCCGTCCGAGACGCGAATTTTTTAACTACTTTGGACAGAGTTAGACGCTAGGTAGACGCTAGGTCTAACAGCAGTATGATTTTTTTGTAAGCGTAACTTATAAAGTATTACGGTAAATGTTTTGATTTAAAGTATAAATGAAAACAATAATTAAAACGTACCGTAACAAAGAAGTCGTCGAACGTCTACAAGCAGTCGGCAACTAAGAACATCAACTCCTGACAGAGGACGAGACAACGACTAGCAGAGGAACGAGACGCAGAGGACTAGAGACGGTTCTATCATAACAGCTACAGATCCAGAGCAACACGTCATCATAATCTACAGCAGCCAATGTACCATGAAGGACGAGAGACGAGAGGACGAGCAGTGAGGACAGGAGGACATCCAGGAGGAGCGAACCGACGGAATCACTGGAGGACATGGGACAACTCTGCAGAATTTAAGGTGACGAAAAACCAATATCTAATTATCAAAGAGAAAGACATTGAAATACTTTAATAAAAAGAAAAACAAAAACAAAACATTTTTGTAAGATTAAATAAGTATGTAGATAGAGATAAAACCAATGTAATTTATGTGTAATCAGAATATTCTTTAATTATTTTTCTTTAATGAATGAACAGTCAATGTAACAATAAGCTATCAGCACCATCATCATAAACCACCACGACCGTAGTGATAGCCGCTATCCGTTCTCCAAATCCAGGTGGGAAATTTCCAATGTAAATTTAGCTACACCACACAGCATCATTTGATGGAACATTGGACATGTATATGTAATATTCACAAGGGTTAAAATTATAATGATAAATGATACATTAGAACTTTCATGGACACATGTTTGTAATTTCAGTGATTAATTTCATTTGTAATACTTTGTACAAGAGCAAGGCTGCATTTATGTATGCATGTGTGTCTGTAATATCTGATATAGCTAAGAACTTGTGCTGATAAGGGGGAATAAAGTCGTTCATGTCTAAACAGTTTAAAGAAGGTGTACAGTTAACTGATTTTTTTTATAATCCGTATTTATTGAATAATTTAATAGACCAACTAAATGTATTTAACTAAATTGCTTAAATTTTAATTAAATTAAATTAAATTAAATTGAAATTTTGAATAATTAAGAGTGTTTGCTGTCAGTATCAATTTATAATGATAAAGACAAATTATTGTAAAAGGGGGCGGAATATATATATATATGTATATATTTGTAAATTAATTTCAATCGTAATTAGGGTGTTTTATTGTTATGGGGTAGCTCCATTCTCATTATTGGAATACTAGATATATATATATATATATATATATATATATATATATATGTGAGTTGTGCGAGTTGCCTCTTAGATGAAATGACATGTATTATAATGTTATAAAAGGAAAGCACAATAAAAGGTAGTTACTGTTACTGTTTTATGATTGTTTTATTGCAAGTCCTGTCACGCTGGGCTCAGTACATTTTCTTCCGTCCAGGACAAGTGCCTAGTTTTAACCATTAAGTAAGGACCCCTGATAAAAAAAAAAAAAAATTATGCCGTGGTTTCAACAGCCGTTAATAATAATCGGCAGAATATCTTTTTGCTAAGGTTATACACTTTAATGTAGAGTAAAACTATTTGTTATTTCCAACAAATAAACAACAACGGTTGTAAGTAGAATCATTATATGGATATTGACAACAATTAGTTGCAATGGAATTTTTGTGTTTATGTGATTTCGTTAAAAAAATTAAGTATTTAATGTTATGTAGCTACAAGGGCCTGACAAACACCACTTAGTAATATGTAATTCTACAACTACTACGTGTGTATCAAGTGTGTATTTCACTACTATGAGTGTACATGGTATCGAGGAGCACTTCCGAAGCACACACGCCTGGAGTGTTTGTGTCACACAGCAGAGTACTATTAAGTAAACTTAACCTCGCTACAACTAGATAAGGCAACTTCAAGTACTAACCACACAACCCTCGAGAGAATTTGTTAATGGATTTAGTAATTTCGAGGTAGAGACTGCGATGGCCACAGGGTTAGTATAAATCACAATATTGATAGTCACACGTTGATTTTAGATATATACAGTATATTATGCGGCTAGCATCAAATAGCAAACCGTTCAAGAGACACGAGCTGTTGTGTCTGCATTTTGATTAATGTTAATATTCTGAGCGTGTTCAAATGCCTCAAATTGTTTTTGCGATGATACCTTGGCCATAGAATCCTCACAAACACAATAAAGGACCGCCCAAAGAAGTATAAGATTTTTGAGGCATTTCATAGGGTTCCGTAAATTGTTGTAGAACGTGATCATACATGTTTTTGAGTTTAGCGCAGAGATCGCGTTAGTAACATTCACGGGTTATCTACCGTATTAATTGTCGTCATATATTTCGAAGGAATTTACAATTTTCTTCACTAATAGA
This sequence comes from Magicicada septendecula, assembly GCA_034769895.1. Classification (NCBI taxonomy): domain Eukaryota; kingdom Metazoa; phylum Arthropoda; class Insecta; order Hemiptera; family Cicadidae; genus Magicicada; species Magicicada septendecula. Next base: position 389,197,484 of record CM068368.1, on the reverse strand, counting down.
CGACATACACGAGTAGCACCGACTAACACAAAAACAGAGGCAACTGGCAGGAAGATGGGGGAAACATTAATACTGTTCCCACGTATATTGTTACATCCTCGCATTTTACAGTTGTTATCCAACTTCTATTCTCGGAGTGATGAATAGACAGAAGACAGTAGACATAGAAACGCTAGAATGACTTTTAAGGATTACCGTTGAACACGTTAATTTTAAGGCTTTACTTGCCACTATAGAAGTATAGTTTGATGAATGTCCGAAGTACGAGGACAAAGTCAAAGCAACAGATTACTAATTATTGATTACTCTATCGTGTGACGTTCTTATCTGACACTCAATGTTCGGTCACACAAAAGAAATATATTACTTAATTTACTGTGTATTAACTTAACGTTAATTAGACTAACTTACCAGAGTAACTGTCACGTTAAGCATTGTGTTAAAAACTATTAATATTGTCTATTAGTATCTTGCCGACAGATCGAAAAGTATGTACAAGCAGTACTCGCCGATACATATCCTTAGGAGGTAGAGGAATCCAAGCCTTAAGCAATTAAAAACGAATAGAATAACATAACATCCAGAGCAACCTGTAAAATAATGTTACTTTTCACAGAGTACTTCGTTTTATTTCACTCTTGTGAAGAAGCATTGTGAACTCTCAAGTTTCTCCAATATATGAGGTTAACTGCGTTTCCCTAAATTATGACATTGCAGCGTTGTCTAGTAGCAAATGTTCTCCACTGAACATGGTTAATTACTACGGTGCCCCGAAACTAGACAAACTATGCTTTATAGGTAAACTACTTGAGAATAACTGGGGTGACGTCCACTAAACATGGACAGACAAGACATTTGGTAATTTGAAAATTCAAAAGAGCATAATAAAGATTTAAGATGTTTTTCACGATTCTTGTAAGTTAGATGACTTCTAACTGTGAAAATATACATTTTTTATAATTTATAAATCATTTTTATAATTTACGAATTAATACTTACAAACTAAATAATTACTTAAAATTTGTGATTTACTTACACCAATAAAATTACTAAACCGTCAATCCGAATTTCAGCCGTCAATTGCAGTATTCTACTTTCCCCGTTAATTTGTGGGGTTTAGGTTCGATCATTCCCGTGTATTTCACTTCTTGAAACTTAGGATTTCGTATTGGCTCATAAGGACAGTCAAAATATGAAATTACTATTCTCTTTTAGTATTAAAAACGTAGTAAAAACTTAATACAATCCCTTATCACGCGAACATAACCTTTCTGTCTATATCCGTGGTTTTACAGTTATAAATACGCGTACAATATATATGTGCTCTACATAGGGTTTATAGTTTTTACATAAATCTTAAATTTTTAAACAATAATTTCACTCAACATCAATTTTTTGTTTATTAATGCTCTGTGCTATTTAAATTTCTGATAAATTACGATCGTAAACTTTACCGACTTTCCCTAATACAGAAATATAGCGTATTACTTCAGCAGTACTCGTACTATTGAAATTGCTTTCTTATACTCAGTTTTCTACACTAACATTTATTACTTAAATTAATGGAAGGCTTTAGTAAATCAGTTGTTTATAATCCAGTGCCTACTATTGTGTAATGTGTGTAGTACTAAAATGTAAACTCGTTGCGTAGGTCTGTTAACATTTGTCGAGAATTTTGTTTTACGTTTGCATAAGCAAGTGTCGGATTAGCCTTTTCTGACAATTATTTTAGAAGTATGTATTTATAGTAAATAATTTAATGCGGAAGAATCAATTACTGCAGACGAAACTGGCAAACTACAAATGATACTACACTACCAGATAAATTGTGGAATTTGTCCCAGATACTTGTATGACTAAAATAAAAGACGAATTTATTTGTGTAACAGTAACGAGTGTTAGCGTCTAATCCTCGCACGATGCATAGTACAAAGACGACGATAGAATTAGTGACGTCACTGAAGATCAAATCCGTTCATATATAATTATTTTTCAGAGCTCGTTGTTTATGGTTAACATGAGTGGACATAGAATGAGAATTGTCGACTATCGTAATACACAGCGCATACTATGGTACAAAGAAGACAAAAGTGGTTCAAAATAATGTCATCCTGTCACAAACGTGCAAAACACTTCTGGAAAACAATTTACTAAAATTTTTCTCCATAGTAAACACAAACCAAACGACCCACTAACAAAGTTTTGTATCTTACATTATAACTAAACTGAATCAAAATTTCAATATCAAATATCAGACAATTAACACATCTTTCAGACTTCTAAAATGGCTACCACGAGAGAAATATCTGTCTTGTTTTACTGTCCATTTAGATGTAATATTGCTGCCTACAGTGTCGAAATTATTACCCCTGAATTGGATTTACGTAAAGTACTCTGTGTCTTTTCTATGAAAACTGTCATGACACCTCATAAGTTCAATTAAATATTATCGTAAGTCTTCTTACATAATTTTTTTGTATTTTTAAGGGAAATACAGATCTAATATATTGAAGTAATTATGTACCTGTTCTAACAATATTTCCTGTGGGATTGTGACGAAATGCAAAGACATGAATTTGTTGCATTTCCAATTAATTTTGTCTAAGATGTCTTACAACCACATATTATTCTTAAGTTGTGTTCGTGAAGACTCTAGACTGAGAGTTAGAATTGGTTTCTTAAACGTTTTACTACAAATTTTCCCACCAGATCTCTTCAGTACTTGACTACCGTCTTCCCCAAATCCGTCTCATTTCTCTGCATTTTTTCCATTAGTTTGATCTTATTTACCTCTTTGATTATCAACACACTTATCTCACCATACCCATTTATTTTTGAGCCTGTTTACTTCTCTACCATTCCTTACTCTACATTTTTATATGCCTATTTAATGAACTTAATGTCGGTATCTTTCTACAATGTCATTACCTCTTGCTAAAATATTACTTCCTGACGACACTTTATTTTCTGTACAATTGCTTGTAATGAATGGTAATAAATGTTAATTACAACTCCTAAGGCTGTATGTCATTTCAGTCATCAGCACATCTTGGCATTTAACCAAGTTATTCGTGTAATAACTACAGATGTATCTCACTTTTGCCAGTTACCTATAAAACCTAATCCAAAACATTATTGTTCAGAGCAGAGAAACAACTTGACTCACAAATAGGTGAATACCAATGTGGCTTCCGAAAAAGTAGGTCATGCACAGAGCAGATTCTTAATATAAAATCAATAATAATATATCTGAAAAGAAGATCTAATTACTTTTACTGACCTTTAAAAATGCATATGACTTAAATGATAGAGAGTCGTTATTCGAAATGCTTAATAAATTTGGATCGGATAATAAAACAACAAAATTAATCAAACAAACGCTGACAAAGTGAAATTTAGAGATGAAATTTTTAAACAGTTTGAAACTGAGACAGGGTCAGACAATGAGATAGACTATCATCGTTGCTTTTTAACTGCGTTCTGGAAAACGTAATAAGAGAATGAAGAAAATTATTGGTAGAAAATAACATCAGCCAGGGAATTAGACTAGGCTATAGCAGAGATAACCTGTCAATAGCGTTTGCAGATGATCTAGCAATCCTGTCATTTTCAGTAGAAACAGCATTAGACATTGGGGAATTGCTGATAGAACAAGCCGTAAGAGCGGGTTTACAAATTTCTTTTGAAAGAACCAAGTTCATAACAAACATCAAGACAATATCCATATTGCCAAATCTATGCAGCTGAGAAATTCAAGTACCTCAAGGGTAGTTACTGAACAAAATGTCTCAGAGAAAGAATCCATTACATCACGCGTTAATACGACGAAAGTTGTTTATCATTTTACCAAGGATACATATAACAAGAAATCAATATCCATTAATGTCAAACTTAGGCATTATTGAAAAGTAATTCGCCCGGAAGCACTTTATTCAGCTGATTGTCTGACTTTGAACAAGAAAATGGTGATCCAACAACTGGAAGTCACGAAAAGGAGATTAATAAGAAAAATCTTGGGACCAATAAAAAATGGAGAACAGTACAGACGACGCTACAATAATGAGTTCTACACACAGGTTGAGGAAATCACAGACGTAATTAGAAAAATAAGAGTTACCTTCTACGGACATATTCAAAGAATAAATCTTGACAGACTAACAGGGAAACGTTTTAACTATTTCAGAAAGCTCTAAATGCCCAATACGTGGTTCAAAGAAAGAAAAAAAGACATAGACGAACATCAGATTACTCAAGAAAACACTGAAGAACTCTTATCACTCAAAAAAATAAATTTAAAATGCCCAAGGTTTTTCATAAAAACCGAAGAAGAGTACACCTGCTACCTGGACTGACGAAAGGAGGGAGAGACCGATCAAGAATGAAGGAGATATGGGAGAGAAGAAAAGGGCGGAACCAGTGGAATCAAACGAAGTCTACAGTGGTTCATACGAAAAGAAAAACTGGAAGATAGAAGAAACAAAAATTTACAAAAATTTAATAGGCTAATAATGTTGAACTAGGAAATTTTAAATCTAACATAATTCTAAACGTACATTTTTTTCATTTCTGTTTAATCTGTGTTACTAAAACTGTGTTACTGTTGATGTTAGGTAACTTTAGATAATGGTATCCTACACCCTTTAAATATGATTCTTGTATTAGATATTTCATCTCTTACGTTCTTTGTTAGTGACCATTTTTCGGCTCCATAAAGAAAACGCTGGTGTTTAAATTAATGTTAATTGAACGGCTTCAACGAGCTCGTTGTTTATAAGCAGAATTGTGACACGTTGAGTAGGAGAGGAGTGCTAGCTTGCGATAGAACCATGTACTGTGCATTAGTACTCAATTTGAAATCATAATTCATAAATAACATAAAATAATGGTGTAACTTGCAAACAACTGTCAAATGGGCGACCATAATATTTTAACAATACGCACACAATGATTTGTTACCTGTGTTGAGCAATGATTTTGAAAACACAACGTAAAGAAAATTCAATGATTTGTTTTAATAATATTGACAATATTGTATACCGAGCTATGGTATAGGTATGGATGAAATATTATATACTTCCTCTGTGATTACCTTATTTTCATTATATTTATACTTTCATTTAAAAACCTATCCGATTTTATACGTGGTTCAAAATACACTGTACAAACAGCAATGACCTTTTCAAATATTTCGAAGTTTAAATTGAAAATTGGTGAGGCTTTTTGGGCTGAATTCAATGGCAGCGTCAGATTTTCATGCTTGTTTTGGGAAAACATATTATATACCAGGCTGTTGGGCGTATATGAATACGTTTCGGTCACATCTCCGGCCATCTAGAAACAAACGACTAGAGTCAGAAACTTGAACACTCGACCACGACCCAACAGCTCTGTATTAATATATAATTATTTTCAATAATGTTAAGTCCGGTCGTGATGGCCTTCGTATAGTATCGTTTTACGCACAGAGTCAACAGAACATTTCATATTCTGAAGGCTTTGCGCTCAATATGAAGTCGTATACACATTTTGCTCTAATTCTAAAAACAGTATATGCACGTGAGAGGTATACTAAGCATCCAATTCTGTACTTCATGAGAGTTCGTATTACTGAATTTGTTCAAGTCACGTGAGCGCTGTTAAGTATGATAAACGCCAATTCAACTGGGATCCTACAATAGCTCTTAATTTGAATAAAAGTTTTTAAAAAAAATGTTATTTTAGGTTTATTAGCTTTTACTCTAAATACTTAGCACTCTTTTGCTCTTGTACACAAACAAAAATTTTAAATAATGTCTTGATAAAACGTTTCGTTATTTTCTCATACTTCCTCCCTTGTGTGCTGTTTACTTGATATTATGCAATTGTCACAATAATTGAAAGTAGCTACTGGCTACTCAGTTCAAGACTACCTACCCTGCTGGAACTTAAATTTTTATTAAAGCTGTAAAATAAAATAAAGTGTTGTAGTAGATTTATGACGTATTGAATGAGTATAGCTACAGAAGGTTTAGTTCTATACAACAGGTATAGCTACTACAACAACTTTTAGTTTACTAGTATGTATCTTTTTTTAGCTGAAAAGTAAAAAATCATGCTGCAATTATTAACTACTAGGAAAGTAGACCAACTTCGGACACGCCCACTGTTTTATGTTATACTGGTTAAAGACAAAATGAATTAAGAATCATACAGATATTATAACGTTGCAGAACTCAGACCCTATAGGGGATCCACAAATATTATATAGCTGCAGAAATGTAAACTAATTTAAAGAATAATGATCAAAAATATAAAATGGTATTGAGAGAATAAAAAGAAAACTAGTAGACAAGAATAATAACTGAGTGAATAGACTAGACTGACAGACAAATGACTATGACCCAACCCCAGTGATTGGCCAGATAAAGTCTATAAAATAAACAAATAGTATATCAAATTTAGTAACGAGTATTATATAAGTTATGTAAAAGGAAGTACACTACCAATAATAAACAAGTAAACCAATTGTTAGTATATTATGTGTGTTTTTTTATTAACCTTACTGAGATATAAAAATTAAACATAAAATGTTAAAAAAAAACTGACTTTAAAAATACGTTTAAAAAAAAAATATAAACAAAGAGTGAGAGGTAGGTAGGAAGTGTTAATGATAAGCAGTGAAAGTGATAGAGAGGATAGGAAGGAATTAAGATAAACAAATAATAATCTTAATAAAAGAAATGAACAATGGTAATAAATGAGAAACAATAATCAAAATGTTGATAGACAACCAATTTCATTGTGTTAGCAATTAAGAAACAAAGTAGTTATGAGTGCAATAAGAAGAAAACATCCTATATTACCAAAATAGTCACAAGGATGATAATCACAATATAATAAATGGTGTCAAGACACCATGCACCAAAGTTGTTATTAGTTTATTTAAAAGAGTTGTGTTTTATAAAAAGGAATATGGCTGGATCATGAACAGACCATAAACCAATTTTAATGCTATATGTTATCATGGTAGGATTAAGTGATAAAAAGTGTGTAAGATATAGTAGAAGGTATAAGCAAGCAATTGTATAAGTTTAACAATCCCAATATTACTCATCATTGTAAAGATAGAAACAAGAATATTAGACAAGGAATGGTTTTGTAAAATTATAATAACATTCATTTATTGTAAAACAGCCCAAAGTAATCCAAAAGTAAACAAGGACTAAGTGACAGTAAGCAGCACATACGAAAGTAATAAATAATGTTTAAATTGTGTAAAATAAGAAATTCTAGACAGTTACAGCTTAGGCCTATATAATGCCTAACTGTCAAAATTCAGGAAAAACAATTTGTAAGCAATTAACCATTGTATTTGAAAATTAAGACCAAGTAACTTATTAATTTCAATTAGCTAACCATAATAGTATGTCAGAAATAGAATAAACAAAAACAATAAGTGAAATATGTAATAACATAACATTAGCAAAGTTGTCAAAACATTAATATATGACCAAGCCCAGATTTATGGGATATCAAATTAATCTTTGCAAGAAAATAGAGACATTTATGTTAATATCTCACACTTTGGTAATAACACCAAGGAATAATAGCAATTATGAAATATTTATTCATTTTGAGCAAACACCCAAGATTTATAACAATGAGTACAAATGTTTACAACCAATAAGGTAGGAGCTGGTAACCATAACAACAAATTTTTGTTACAAGAAAACCGTTATAAAACGTGAGAGTCCATTATTAACGATGAAGAGAGACGGATGGTAAACTGAATTCGACTCAATTAAAAGTTAAAAAAGAGGGAAATGCAATCAAAATTAAATCAATACGAATACTAGAAGTTGAGCCTAGATACATTAAACCCAGGATAAAACTATAAAACAAATTTCTATTAATCAAATATTAAAAAAAAACTTTGAATAAATAAATTAGAAACCAGAAAAACGAGGAAACCAAAATGATGAAGAATTAATTAATATATCAACACAATCTGGAAGAAATATCTGTGACTCATCACAAGAAACGACAAGGTTTTGTTAAGTATAAATGAATTATCAGTAATTGCGGACTAAACTAGTTACCTTTTTCACAACACAATAACTCTCACTCCGAACTTGGTATACTAAATTCTTTCAAGGATAAATCGAAAATATTTATTAAAACTGTATGTAAACTATAGCTTAACCTATGTGCGAGGCCTAAAAGGTTGACACACTTTCTAAACACTAAGAACCGAATTGTATGTAACCCTGCATATTATTTAAGTAACATTGATGTAAGATTGGGTAATTTAATAACATCTTGTTTTATTTTTTCGTAATCAAAAGAACTCTTAGCTGAATGAATTGTGTAAAAAATTAATATCAGCGTCCATGCTGTTTTCGTCAAACTGCCCATAGCCAACCGCTGAGTTATAATTTATTTATAGCCGGAGCAAACTTTTTTATAATAACATCTTTTGTATTCAAATGATAAATGATTAGCGAATCTGGAAACTAATAAACTAGTACTGAACATTAATAACCGTCCTTTGTTTTATTTCATATATATTGTAATATTTGTGTACTTTAGCAGTGAAAAAAATTTCTTACCAGAATTATAGGTTGGTAACACGTCGGACGACAGGCGGGATTTGAATTCAAGCCAGTCCGTGTGAGTAAGTTCAAATTATTATCATCGAAAGAAGACGACGCAATTAGGACTTTTTAATTGTTTTTTTTTGTGAAACAATTTGGCGCCTATTGGGAAGTAAGTATATCAATTAAGGACAGGTAAAGAGAAGAACGAGAAAGATTCGGTACTGGTTATTAGCGCGTTCGCGATCTTCATCGTCAGCGAGAGAAGTAAGAAAACGTACGATTTCGTTCCTTTGCAAATTGACGCCAACAACTTGGGGCTTTTGAAAGAGTTACAGATAGTTTCGTTACAATATGAATTTATTTTGGACATTAACAGTACAATTTGACAAAACAGGAAATACAGTGTAGATTTAGGACTGTAAGTGATTTGTCACACCGTTTTAAGTATCTAGAAAACTTGGGGATTGCCACACCAGTAAGCAAGTAGGAAAAGAGTTACTTTGCAGCGGAGTAACCTGACTTGAGTAACCTGTCACACCACGACCGATAGTGGAGGATGGAACAATAATTGAAAAACACTAAAATAATGTTTGTTGCTGGTTCCGTGTCAAGAAAGGACTAGGCTACATTATGGATGTGAGTAAAACATACAGAAAGTAATGTGTGACAACCTTTGAAGACAGTCGTATATCTACTGTTTATTGCTTTTTATTTACTGTAATCTTTTGGTTGTTATTGACATCATGTTGTCTTCATCACATATAGCTTCATGCCATATTTTATAATTTTGTTATGACCTGTATTTTGTCTCACTAAGTTAATGTAATTTACTGTGATCATATATTTCATTAGTTGTTTTAACTTGGCAGATGCTCTATCTTTGTTACTTTGTCAGATTTTTACGGCAGTAAGCGGATATTTATTACTACTGTAACACTCGTTTTGTTTTATAAGATTTTTATTAATTTTATATTTTGTATACTGCTCCGTGATGTATAATAGGCCTACCTTTTTCCCTTTTGATAAACTTCATTTATATTAATAGATCTTCGTACTATAGTTCACGTAATGTGTCTTCATATACTTTAACAGATAATAAAAAATAAGTAGAAGGAAGGTAAAAAAAAGGTTAAACAAAATATAGATAAACAGAAGAAATTCCAACGTGCTGTTTTAATTACAAATTAAAAAAGGATTTTGTAATTGATACTATAGTGTGGAAATTTGAACTATTTATATTTCCAGTTAAATTTTGATTTTGTGTTTATATATTTTTTGTTAACTAATAGTTATTGTTTTTTGTAAGTACCTGAAGAAAAAACAAATTAGGCTATTCGTTACAGTACAAAAATATATTGAAAATATTATCGCTTTCAAAGTGACTTGTACGTAAACAATACCCAGAGTTATCTAGTAAAAGATTAAAGTTATTTAATACTGTATAATTTTGTTTTTATGAAATTTAAAATTAAGTAAATGTTTGTTTTTTTAGTTAAAATATTTTTTTTTTAAATTTAATTCATAAAGTGTGTACTAGGTGTCGCCTCAATTATCTTCAAAAGGTCAGGTTTCACGTGTTTATGTACGTAATTCGTTGACAGTCGAAATAAATACACAGTTCCCTTTCAAAGTTAAATAATAAATCTTATTTACTTATTAATTTCTGTATTATATTACCATAAAATAATTTAATAAAAATAATTAATAAATACCTCGGCTACTTACAAATTTACTCAGTCGGAATGTTGGTAACCTGATGTCTATCTCAGGGTTCTAGGCTTTTAATAACAAGTTTAGAATTAATTAAAAGTTCAATAAATTACATGAGTCGTTTTGACTACAATTAAATCTACGATAATGCTTTCGGAAGAACACAATAATTAAAAATATTTTAGTACATTAATTTACAACGCCAAACTATTTTCGTCTCCATGATTTAAGGAAATTTAATGCGCATGTGCAATCTGTAGGCACGCTCTGCACGAAACGAAATGGTTATGTTAGACAAAATGACTGACTCTTTGATACTCAGTTTTTGACAAATTACAATAAATTTCTTACCTACTACACACAACAAATAAATTATAATACAAACAACTAATAACAGTTATTGGTTATATAAGTTTATAATGTGCAATGGGCTGTAATGTTTAACTAAATAATTAGTGAGTTGAATTTCGGTTTGGTGTGAGTGAAGTGAATTAGTGAGTGAATGTATCACGGTTTGGTATTACATTCAAGCAATAATAATTTTTTTTAATCGCACCCACTTGAAATGATCTTCGGGTTTGTGTTATAATATTTTCACTTTAGGAACAAATTAGTTCTTCTTGGTTCACTAGCATTGGTTTAATACATAATTATTTCTCATTTATTTATATTCGTTGAACATAACCTGTCAGGGATCTGATTTTAGTCTTAATTTTTTAATCCAAACTGTTACAGGGAGGGCTTTTTTTACACCTCGAATTCCAACAACAGACTGTGTGGATTTGGTGAATTTTGCTATCTTATCGTCATAAAAGTTACTAAATTCTGATTGGTTCAAATAGAATTACATTGTTTGCCGACATTTTTGCTTTTTGGCCAGAATATATACTAGATTCCTAGTTAAAAACTCTTATCTTACACTAAATACAATCTCAATTACATGGCTATATATATAATCCTTGTTTGATGCTGACAAACTAGGTTCTTATTAAGTATTTAATTACGTTTTGTTTATGATTTTTACCCAAATTCTGTATTAATCCATAAAGAATCTTTACCAATATACCTGACATTACAAAACATTTGCTATAACTATCTTAAATATAACATGGGTAGTTAAACAAGTTTAAATACTAATATTTTTTATGAGATATGTTAAAATCCTTTTTCTTAAATTTCTCCTTAATTTAGCGTAATCACAATAAGTTTCTTTATGTAAAATTTAACACTGTTGGTTTTTGAGACACATTGCTATTTTTCATTATACAATAATTATAAGTTAATACAGATATAACGTTTGTCACATTAATAAGGTTAGTTAAGATTTACAACAGTAAATTAATATTAGTTTTACACAAAAAAAATCAAACATTCCAAATAAACATGTCAACAGTAATCTTCAATTACATTGAACTAAATACTAGAATACATAGTGTATCACTTTCATTTTTATAACAGTTATATTTTTTAAGATACATAAAAATACAAAACATAAGAATAACATAATGTCAGTTACCAATTTCTGTTTACTGTTCTACAAATTCTTCTAAACAGTATTTCATTTCTTTCTAACTTATTAGTTGACATAGCCATTATTATTAAACAAACCTCATTCATTAACTGAAACAAATATAACAAATGATATCTAACTTGACCTATAAACATATAGTTTTTTAAACGTAATTATGAATAGTTTTTCATTTTCAATATTACACATTGCATTAACTATTTATGTTTATTTTGTACTTCTGTTGGATTAGATTCCTAAGTAGTTAGGTTATTAGTTTTTATTTACAAATCCAAACTCTTAAACTAGTAGATTATTAGGTTTTATGTAAGGGAAACCATCACGTTACAATATGTATATAATTGTAACGTCTATGATGTCCATATGTATTATTTTCATGACGATTATTTTGCCATATAACTATTTTTTATATACTTTTTAAATGTAACGTTTTAATGTACTACTGTCATATGTACCATGTCTTACACATTTGATATAGTACCCTTTCAAAAAATTAATTTTTTCACAAATATTACTTAATATAGTTTTGTTTATGATTAGCCTAGGTTATTAAAACTTTTTATTAACTTTTACACTTTCATTTAAAACACTATCCGATTTTACACGTAGTTCAAAATACACTATACAAACAGCAGTGATGTTTTCAAATACTTCGCAGTTTAAAATGCAAATTTTTAAAGCTTTTTGGGTTGATTTCAATGTCGCTGTTTTTATATTTCTTTTCTGAAAAAATATGTGGAATATTTAAGCAGAATGTTTTATGTTTCTTTATATTTTATGTTTCTTTTGTGAAAAAATATGTGGAATATTTTAGCAGAATATTTTAATAGAATATTTTCTTTTTAATACGAGGCTGGTCTCATAAATACTACAAAGTTGAATCTTGCCTTGACTTGTCCTCTGATCACACTCCAATTATTGCCACTATTAGCAATACTATAATTGAGTCTGAAAGACTACCAACACTCACAAATCGTAATACTAACTGGGACTACTTTAGAGAGCTTATAAATGATAATATCTCGCTAGAACTTCCACTCCACACGCCTGCTGAACTGGATGCGGCTGTAAATTATCTCACCAGTACTTTTCAAAAATCAGCCTGGGAAGCTACACTTTGCAATACAGCGAAGACTAAGCACTTAACCCTTCCTCTGGTTGTCCGAAAGAAATTTGCTGCGAAGCGTAGATTGCGACGAATTTGCCAGCATACTCATCATCCGGATGACAAAAGAAAGTGGAATTCCGCGGCCAGAAAACTAAAATGATTGTTAGAAAATTTAAAGAATGAAGGCATTTAGGATTACCTAGAAAATCTGTCACCTAACGAAAGTACTGATTATTCCTCGTGGAAGGCTACAAATCGATTAAAAAGGCTACTATTACAAATACCAGCAATACATAAACCAAATGGTAGCTGGGCGCGAAGCAATACAGAGAAATCCCAGACTTTTGCCGAACATTTGGTCAACTTAAACATTACCAACTTTCAATAAGGTAAATCATTTGATCAACGTTTTTCAACCTGAAGCCAGCAAGAACGTCTCTTTCGATGAAAAAGTAGAAAGATATTTACACTCCCCGCTCCAACTGACTCTACCTATTAATCCTTTTAAGGTTAACGAAATCAAGGAAATAATACTGTATAATTTGAAAAGTAAAAAGGCTCCCGGCACTGATTTGTTATCAGGGAAAATTCTAAAGGAGCTGCCTCATAAAGGCGTTGTACTAATAACATACATTTTCAACGCCATACTCAGACTTGAATACTTTCCTCTTCTCTGGAAATCGGCTCAAGTAATCATGGTCTTAAAACCTGGTAAAAACCCTTAAGAACTGAGAAGCTGTTTGTAAAACGACTTATGCCAACAATTGTAGAAAACAACCTAATTCCGGATCACCAATTTGGCTTTCGGGAAAAGCACTCTACGGTAGATCAAATACACAGACTAACAAATGTTATCAATAAATCGTTGGAATCGAAGATGTTCTGCTCAGGTGTGTTTCTCGACGTTTCCCAGGCTTTTGTCAAAGTCTTGCATCTTGGACTCTTATACAAAATAAAGAAAATTTGCCAGATAATTGTTATAGTATTCTACATTCCTACTTAGTGGGCAGAGTGTTTCAAGTCAAGTACTCGGATGCTACTTCTCCTCTATTACTTGTGGGGTCAGGTGTTCCGCAGGGTAGTGTCCTGGGTCCTCTGCTCTACCTCCTGTTCACCTCGGACTTACCGTCAGCAAGTGAAACCACTGTTGCTACATACGCCGATGACAGCAATCCTAGCGACACACTCCGACCCCTCAATAGCATTCCTTATACTACAAGAATCATTAAACAACGTTCAGTTATGGCTTGATAAATGGCGCATAAAAATAAATTCGTCCAAGTCAGTACACGTTACCTTCACCACACGTAAGGCAAACTGCCCTCCAGTAACAGTTAACGGTCAACTTATACCGCAAGCTGAAAGTGCTAAGTACCTTGGGATGCATATGGACAGGAGACTAACCTGGAAAAAAACATATAACATCTAAGAAGACTGAACTTAATCACAAAGTCAGAAATATCGACTGGCTGATAGGCAGAAAATCACGGTTAAGTGTCGTCAACAAACTGTTAATCTATAAAACAGTTCTTAAACCGGCATGGATTTATAGTATTCAACTTTGGGGTACCGCTAGTACGAGCAATATTGAGATTATCCAGCGCTTTCAGTCCAAAACTTTAAGATCTATAGTCGACGCTCCATGGTTTGTCTCCAACAACTCTATACACCGCGACCTCAAAGTTCCAACCGTGAGAGAAGAAATCATGCGCCTCTGCAGGACTCACATCTCCAAATTAGAAAATCATCCAAACCACCTGGCAATTAATTTGGTGGATAACAGTGAGGATATTTATAGACTAAAAAGGCACAAAATGTTAGACTTACCATTCAGATTTAATTAATAATGTATTCTCTGTATTATCTGTATTGTAATGTATGTGATAACTGTTCTGTTCTGTTCTGTGTTTTGTATTCGTGTCAACATTAAGTGTTAATGTCAACCTGTATGTGTGCCTTATGGGCCCAGTGTTTAACATTTGAACTTATTGTATCATGCCAGCAGCAAGTGGAAGTGATTTTTGTTCATTTGTTTATATGTTATTGTGATTTAGTTTTGTAATTTGTGTATCTTTTTAATCTACAAACAAAAACAAGAAGAGCTGTCAATGGTCAGCTCTTCATAATCCAGTATGTGTGTTATCAGGCAATTTGTTTAATGTTCGCTTAGTCGAACAGATTACAAATCTCCAATAAATTGAAAAAAAAATATATATATTTTAGCAGCGTTGATTTGTGTCATTGTAATATTATCTTGCGAGTGCAACGAGCAACCTAAATATTAATCAGATGACAAATTGTTTAAACGACAAGTTACGGTATTATAATGCAAAGGAGTGATCGACATTAACATAAACAACACATACCAGCAGTCCTTGGTCAGTTATCTTCCTGTGCGGTCGTGGTGTGTGAATTTACTTAAGTCCTTCCCTTGCGAGGGATTCTTGAAACGGCGTGTCAATTTATTCACATTCGTAGATTTGTAACAGATACAGAAGCTGGAGAGAGAGAGAGACAGACAGACAGACAGACAGACAGACAGAAGTTCAAAGGCGGAAGACTGCGTAATCATGTTACGTGGAAGTTATCAATGATGGTGTGTTCCCTATATAGAAATACCATTATAGGCCTTGGAAGGTAAACTATGAAGACAACGGCAAGATAGCAAACCAGTTAATTAACGTAACTAACCTTTGAATAAAAGTATTAATACTGCTACCTCTTTCTTATGAAGTTTGTAATGAACATAAACCAGTGTTGAGACATGGCGCTGGAGGAAAGTATAAACAATTTCCTGAAACAACAGGGAAAGTAATTTAAGCAGTGGAGGCGCGTATACACGGGAAAGAAAATTCTAGAAACGCCAGATTAGAAGAAAATACTAATAGTTGTGTTAATTAAACAGACGGAATAGGAACTACCGCATGTTATTAGACAAACTTTGTTAGTGTCCTCTCTTGTGTTGAGACTCCAGGTGGTCTAGTGGCTATCGCGGGCGCTTGATGCGGCTCGTGGTCCCGGGTTCAATTCCCGGCGGAGGCTCCGTACGGCGTGCACTTAGCGTCGTGAGGCCGAACTGAGTAGGCGCTGAGATACCAGCGCCGCCTCCTGGCTGTGAATACCGCAACTAGCGGCTGGTGGCGCGTTGTACTAAGCCATGCAACCGTCACATTGCACACAACAACCGCGAGGTACGCCTTGGTCCTTTCATGGACTTGTTGAGCGGAGGTTTGACTTTTGACTCTCTTGTGTTCCTTTTTGTATTCGTATGAAGTTTCCATTGCCTCCTATGATTATATCCTTCTACAGAAAATGTAGTATACATTTTGGTAGGCTCTTCTTCTTCTGATAGTTCCTAGCCGTTTCGGATGTTGGATATCATTCAGACTATTTTAACTTTCTGTACTGCTGCACGGAATAAGTCAGTTGTATTCATGCCAAACCAAGTCCTCAGGTTTCTCAGCCATGAGATTCTCGGTCGCCCAACTCCTCTCTTTCCAAGTACTTTTCCCTATAGTATGGACTGCAATAAATAAAATCTCTGTTCATTTCTCATGATATGTCCCAAATATTAAAACTTTCTTATCTTCACTGTGTTAATAACTTCTCTTTCTTTCTTTATCTTTCTAAGCACTTCAACATTAGTTATATGTGCTGTTCATGAAATGGTCAGTATTCTACGGTAAAGCCACTTTTCGAAAGATTCCAATTTTTGAGTTGTGGCTTTAGTCAAAGTCCAAGATTCTATACCGTAGAAGAGGACTGAGAATACGTATCAGCGTAAAAGTCTCATCTTTTTGTTTACTGTTAAATCGTGACTTTTGAATAAACTGCTCATTCTAGTGTACACTGCTCTTGCCTTGCCTTTTCAATTCTGCTCTTTGTTTCTTGAGAGAGGTCCCATTGTTCATTGACTATAGTATCAAGGTATGTAAATTTGCTTACACGTTCAACTGGCCTTTGGTTTATATTAAGGGTGGAGTTTATGAACTTGTTCTTAGATACAATCATTAGCTCCGTTTTATTAACATTCATGTCTAGATCATATTTACGGCTGCATTCTGTCACTCTATTCATTACTTGTTGCAACCCCTCTACGCTATCTGCGAATATGACGGTATTATCCGCATAACATATGTTATTTATTCTTTCACCGTTCAGAGAGATTCCTACATCGCATTCATCTAAAGCTTCTCAAAAAATACCTTCCGAGTAGATGCTGAATAAAAGCGGAGATAGCATACATCTTTGTCTTACACCACGCAGAATCTGTATCTCTTCAGTTTTCTCTTTATCTTCTCTAACCACTGAAGATTGGTTCTAATAGAGTGTAGCTATTATCCTTATGTCTTTTCCATCTAATCCAATATTTTTCAGGATATCCATCATTTCTGATGTTGGGATGTTGGACTCGGTCAAAGACCTTCTGGTAATCCATCAAACATGCAAAATCATCGCAGTTTACATCTCTACATCGTTGGAATAACACCTAAATACTGAATAGAACTTCTCGTGCACCTACTGCATCTCTGAAACCAAACTGTGTGGCTGACACTTGTTCTTCACAGATTTTTTTTAAATTTATTTATAAGGTCGCTACACAGATTTTGTATATTCTCTTGTGGATGATCTTGAGGAATAGTTTGAGAAGGTAATTCATTAAGCTTATAGTTCTATATTCATCACATTGTTTTGCTCCTGGGTTTTTGTGTAACGTAATGAGTTCAGATATAAGCCAATCAAGTGGGATTCTTCGTGTGTCATATATATGCTTGAATACCGCAGTCAACCATTTGACTAGATCTACATATGCTAGATCTACATAATACGTGGTATATAAATAACCGTCCGTAAAAATAGTACGAACAGTATGAGAAGTATAAAATAAAAGTACAATAAAATAAAATGAGAGTAATATACAATAAAAATACTGGGAAAATATATTAATTACGTTAACTAACTTATCTAAAAGTATCACGTTCTTAAGTGACAACTGTTAGGCTGAAGGTACGCACGTAGGTAGGTAAGAGTACCAATTTGGCTTTGGTCAATAATAGACCACATAATATAATGTACGTAAGCTTGTGTGTGTGTGTGTTTTCACACGGAACATATGTCAGGACATAATGAAAGAATTGTGTTAAAGCGTTTAATGTTGTTAGCGTTTCTTTCTTCACATGACTGCAGAAGTCTACCTACCTAATCCCACAAAACCATAGAGTAGGGTAATATTAATTACATGCACAGAACGAGTAACTTCTGACAAGAGTGATATAAACTGCCAAATTGTTAAGAAAATTCCGTGTGCTCATTTATTTGTCAAGTAAATGACGTTTTGAAATGAAATTGATATTAGTACTAACAACTGAGTTAAAATAATAATAAAACTAAAACAAACCATTCAAGGCAAAGTTGAAAAATTTTTCAGTGTAAATTTTAAATTAATAACGTGTTGTTAGAGCGACGGAACAGTTTCCGTAACGGTACACACAGTGGGTGGGCGTTGGGCTTGCAATAATTAATTAACTGAAGCCCCGGGGATAGCGGCTGTAAATCGGCCGCAGGCTCAAGACAATTTTGCGCCAGAAACAAATTTTAATGTTTAATAAATGAATTGCTTATTTACTCAACGAATGTTACAAATTTAACGAAACTTTTAGAGAAAACATGGAAATTATGATGCTATAAATAAATGTAATATTATTAAATGTAAAGCGAACAAATTGATAGTTCCAGAGTTCCATCAAATTTTTTATGATAAGATACATACATTTTTATCTAACTGTTTTAATTATTCCTTGCTAAGAATTATTTCTAAAAGCATAGTTAATTTACTGTGTTAATCTTAATTACAATCTAACATTAACATTTCACATTTTTATAGCCAAAATTTCTTACACTTTAGAACGGATAAAGAATAAAATAATAAAATATTTACTTACTATACTACATATATTTAGATCACTTTAAATGTACACTTTATGTTGTACTGATATCAGACGCTTTTTTCAATATTGCTATTGCAATTTCGGACTCTACGAAGAAGGGTAATTTTAAAAATACCTTCCAGTACTTCATTTAGAAATCATATGACACAGTGGGGAATACAGGGAAAATAAAAATTGCATACATTGCATACGTTGTTTTTGCTCGTATGTTTTGAAGGACTTGAAAATTTGCTAATTGAAAAATTCAAATTAGACAATTTTAATTTTTAAACTTTTGTAACGTAACAATCATTATTCTCCATCATTCCACAATTACTTTGAAAACAAACAAAGCAGTAAAACCTCTAAAGCAGTAAATTTTACATCTTAACAATTTATTAAAGTTTAAAACATAGACAACCTATTTCCTTTGTTAGTTGACGTAAATGGATCATTTTTACTTTGATTAGGAAAACAAAATGAGGTACGCTACATCATATTGTATAAAATGTAGGAAAACCAGTCAAATTTATTATCATTTTAATTAATAAAGGGGGCATTAAAAGATGATTAAAACAAAAAAAAAAGTTAAATAATTGCTACTCTGCTACGAAAAAACTACACTATGTTAGGTCGCCATTTAGGTTAGGTAACAACAATGTTTCATTGGTACAGTTAACTACATAATCCGTTCTTATGATTACCATAGTATTACAATAATTGTTAAGACAGAAGTCTTTTTAATCTATTGCTTTGTTTACTGTCAAAATTTATATCTTTGTTGTCACTTCTAAAATCAAAACAAGTTATCTGATACTAGTAAAATTAGTCCAGGCGTTTAGAGCTACAAGGGTTCAAACAAACTAATGAACTTGCCACTTGTTTAATAATTACACACGATTTGCGTAGAAGAGTAAATAAGTATAAATGAGTATAAATGAGTTAAATGAGTATAAAATAAAAAATAGCTATTATAAATATGTTGGACAGTAATGTTGGTATTCAATGTGGGAATTGTATAATTGAAAGGTTGGCTAATCTGTTCATAGTCCAACTATGCTCGCTTCGGCGAACATGACGACACAGTGCTCCGAGCGTCCGAACGCAGCAGACGTGATTTACGCTTGTTGCTTCGGCTGTCAGTTCAATTATTTAATGTCGCGACTTATTATGTAGGCCTTAGGCCCTAAAACATTTCATTTATTTAGCTTTAAGTGTTGCGTAATTGCGCCTCACTTTTATAATGTAACATTTTTTAATCTAATGTGATTTTCCAGACTTCATGATGCGTACAAGGCTTAGATAACCTTTCAAATTCTAAATTAAATTGTAACATTTATGCATAATAAATGTATTAAATTACAGTCCGCTTACTCATCATTATTTTCTACATCCTGGCAAATTTAATTCCACTACAATATTAATTTTCAAACATTAATGCTTAACATTTTTTTGGTCCTCCGGGCCGGATTCATCATTTTAACTTTCTTTCACAACTTTATACCCTACCGAGCGGCTTCTCATAATTTTTTTACTTCAATTTCTGGCCATCACGGGCGATTCAGTATGTTCGCTGATCCAACCGTGTCGGGATTTATTCAACATTTCTTTCGTCGTCGTCATTGAGCTTCATAGACAACACCAGTACATAAAAATCCACGTGTTAACGCCTACACGCCAGGTTTTGAGCAGTTCCAAGTTGAGAGCAGTCATCCATCCAGTCCGTGCGTGTCTACCATCTGTTCCACGGCCTCAACGCTGCAAGACATCTCACCGAAAGTACGACATCAACGCCATCAGTAAAAGGTGCGTAAAATGACGGAAGAAGGTTTAAGAGTGTTGGATACAAAGAGAGGCGGCTTAAAGTCTGCCATACTTAGAATCAATTCCGCAGTACTTAATTTTGATAAAAATAGTAATACCAAACATTTTCTAACTGTGAGACTAGAAAGTTTAAAGAGTTTAGCAATAAAATATGATGAAATCCAGTCTGAGATCGAATTAATTTCTAAAGACATAAATGCTGCCCAAGAGGACAGAGTCGAGGTTGAAGAGCTTTTATATTCAACCGAGGCTAACATCTTACAACTAATTGACACTTTCAACATCCAGACTGAATCTCAAACATTAAGCAGTAACATTCAATTAAAACCTATAAATTTGCCCTGCTTCACAGGCAACATACTCGAATGGCAGCACTTTTACTCGATATTTCTAGACTTGGTACATGCTAGATCTGACTTAACTTCAGTGCAAAAATTACATTACTTATATTCATCGCTCAAAAATGAACCACTAGATTTAATCAAGGCTTTGCATATTTGTAATGAAAACTATTCAATAGCGTTAAGTTTGCTGTCCGCTAGATATGACAATAAATTCATATTAGCTAAATATTACATTCAAAATTTATTAGAAGTGAAGTCTACAACCAAGGACTCTGTACAGAGTTTAGCAGAATTTATAAATACAATAACGTCTTCTGTCAATTCCCTGACAGCCATGCAATTGTCAGTGGATTCATTTGAACTCATTACTATACAGCTATTGTCAACAAAACTTGATCACTCCACATTTAAATTATGGAAAGAATCTATAGATTCTGAAAATCTTCCTAATTTTCAGAGTTTTATACAGTTTCTAAATGCCCGTTGACAATTATTAGAAAACACGTTACCGATAGAAGCTGGACAGCAGCTTAACAAACCAATTTTAAAATTTAATAATAAGTCTGAAAAACCTAAGTTACGAAACTCTGCTGGCAGCACTGCATTTAAAAGTTATTATTCTATTTCAAATAATTATTCATGCCCATGCTGCAAGGCAAGTCACCCAATTTATATGTGTGACAAATTTCGCGATTTAAGCGTATCGGAACGAGGGAAATTTATATTAAAGCATAAATGCTGCACTAATTGTTTAAGACCAGATCATTTTTTACCTAATTGCAAGGTCAAACAATCATGTAAGATCTGTTCCAGACGACACCATACATTGCTTCATATAAATAATGGGTCGAAACAGGGTTCTGCCTGCAGTACTAATTATTGTTCATTTAAACTGCAATCAGCAAACAATGTTATCTTATCTACAGCCGTCGTGTTCGTCATCGACCGCGCTGGTAACAGGCAACTTGCACGAGTTTTATTAGATGCAGGATCTCAAGTTAATTTTGTACTGCATCATTTGCAAAAAAATTGCAACTTAACTTAACTAAATCTAATATACCAATCACAGGTATTAATAATGCAACATGTTGCGCTACTAATTTGGTATCAGTTCGTATTGTTTCTCGTTATCAAAGGTTTACTTTTAATGCTCCGTGTGCAACCTTATCTACGTTGCCCCACAAACTTCCAGCACAATCTTTTGACATAAAACATTTTAATATCCCAGATAATATTTTCCTTGCTGACCCACATTTTAATGTATCAGCTGACATAGACATACTGTTGGGAGCCCAGTTTTATTTAGACTTGATTCAAGCTAACAAATATGTTCGTAGTCCTAACTTTCCTGTTATACAAGAAACTAAGTTAGGCTATATTCTAGCAGGCAATTTGCCTAAGCATTGTCATTCAAAGGGTCCTGCTGTTTCGTTCTTGGCAAGAAACAACGATGATCAAATTCTAGCGTCTCTTGAGAAGTTTTGGGAGACTGAAACCGTCCTTGATAATGCACCCATTATTAACGATTAACGATTCAGTTTGCGAAGAACATTTTGTTAAGTTTACTCATCGTAATAATGAAGGTAGATTTGTCGTCTCACTGCCATTCGTGTCTGATAATGCCCAGCTGGGTGAGTCCTATGCTACCGCTGAAGCGAGATTTTTAAGTTTAGAACGCAGGTTCAAGCGTGATTCTGAGCTTGCGCGTGAATATGCAAATTTTATTCAGGAATATAGGGATCTTGGCCACATGGCGCTGGTTAACGATTGTTCTGTTAATTCCGAGGTTTTAAATACCTACTATTTGCCTCATCATGCCGTTTTCAAACATTCTAGTTCCACAACGAAGCTTCGCGTCGTTTTTGATGGTTCGGCTAAAACTACAATGGTCTATCTCTCAATGATATTTTGTTAGTGGGCCCAAATGTCCAAAAAGATCTTTCCTCCATTCTTTTGCGATTTCGTATACACAATTATGTTCTAATCGCTGACATCGAGAAGATGTATCGACAAATTCTAGTGTCTGATAACGATTGTCATTACCAACGTATTCTGTGGCGTAATTCTTCGCTTGAACAATTTAAACATTTCGTGCTGCGAACTGTAACATACGGTACTGCTAGCGCTTTATTCTTGGCAACTCGCTGCCTTATTCAGATTGGTAAGGATAATGAAGCTTCCTTTCCTGACGTTGCTTCAGCTATAATTAATGATTTTTATGTCGATGATTTGTTGACCGGTGCAGACACCATTTCTAATCTGATCAAGTTAAAATCTGACTTAAGTACGTTGTTGAGTCAATATGGCTTTACTCTACATAAATGGGCATCAAATGAACCAAATGTGGTCACTAAGCATAGCAATTTATCACTTCCATTAAACAAACAAGGCAATGTGCGTACGTTGGGCATTCTTTGGAACAACTCTGCAGATTCATTCTTGTTTGACATCAAGTCATTTCCAGTTGAGTCAAGTATTTCTAAGAGGAGAATCCTGTCAATTATAGCGGGTATCTACGACCCATTGGTACTCATTGGTCCAATTGTTTTCCTTTATAAACAGTTTATGCAGCAACTGTGGTTGTGCAATCTTGGTTGGGATGAGCCATTTTCTGAGCAATTATATTCGTATTGGCGTTCATTATGCGATAAGTTGTATTTAATTAGTGAAATTATTGTTCCACGCTCCATACGCAGCAAGTCTGAGACCAAGATAGTTGAATTACATCGTTTTGCGGATGCCTCTGAAAAGGTTTACGGATGTTCCATTTACATTAGAGTTATTTATCAAGATTTATTGTCCTCTTGTCACCTTTTGTGTTCTAAATCTCGCGTGGCTCCACTACGACAGGTGTCGTTACCCCGCAATGAGCTCTGTGCTTGTTTGTTGTTATCGCGACTTCTATTAAAGGTCACCCCTGCTCTCCATTCCTTTGTCAATAGCGTACACCTGTACTCCGACTCCATGGTATCTCTCTATTGGATTCATGCTCAGTCTTCTAGGTGGAAGACTTACGTCGCTAATCGTGTTGCTGAGATTCACACACATGACATCATATTGATTCGGAACATAATCCTGCTGACATTATTTCTAGAGGATGTCACCCTGACGTTTTGCGCGATTGTTCGCTTTGGTGGCATGGTCCCGCTTGTCTGTCTCAATCTTCTGAACCCAATCATTTTTCACCTTCTAATGTGCTGCTTCCTGAATGCTCCGTTGAGGAGAAACAAACACCCAAGCTTTCTCTAATTTCTACTTTACCTATTGATCTCTCTAAGGACTTTTCCTCGTTGCACCGACTGACCCGCGTGTACACTTATTGCTTTCGATTTATCAAAAATGCTAGACCCCCAAAGGCAGAGAAAATGTCGGGAGTTCTTACCGCTACAAAAATCCATTCTACTCTTAACTTTTTCATAAAGCAATCCCAGTCGATCCATTTCGCTACTCAGCTTAATTGCCTTCGAAATGGGGCTTCTGTCTCTATTAGGAATAAACTGTCTTCTCTGGACCCATTTCTTGATGAGTTTGGCATCATAAGTGTCGGCGGACGTCTACAGCAGTCGCAACTACCCTATGATAATAAGTATCCTACTGTCTTGCATCCATCGGCTCACATCACTCGCCTTATAATCGAGAGTGAGCATATTCGACTTCTCCACACTGGTGATCAACTTGTCCATCATTCACTTCGTCAACGCTGGTGGGTCATTAACGCCAAGATAGTGATTCGTTCCATCATTCGTAGATGCGTCAAATGTCTCAGATTTAATGCCAAATATCAAGATCAAAGGCTTGGTGTTTTGCCATCTCCCAGGGTTACTCCTTCCAGGCCGTTTTTATTCTGCGCATTGGATTATGGTGGTCTCTTCATGATCCGTCATGGCGGGCAGCGATCTAGGACTCTGTCCAAGTCATATGTGTCTTCATTCATTTGCTTAGCCACCAGGGCCATTCATTTGGAATTGGTTTCCGACCTCACGGCCAATGCGTTTATAGCTGCCTTACGTCGCTTCATGGCCCGTAGGGGCATACCTAGCCAGTTATATTCTGACAATGGCACAAACTTTAGGAAGGCCCGCAACGTTTTGCATGACCTTTACAACCTCTGACATAAAAGGATGCCACCTTAACAATCCAATTATTTGCAACTTCTCATGGTATTAAGTGGTCATTCATTCCTCCACCGTCACCTTATTTTGGTGGTCTATGGGAGAACGGTATAAAAAGTTTGAAGTATCATTTGCGCCGCGTTGTCGGCAAGTCCATACTCACATTCGAGGAGTTTACTACGGTTTTGTCACAGGTAGAGGCCTGTCTAAACTCACGTCCATTATTTGCCGTTTCATCGGATGTAAACGATTCATTGCCACTTACCCCTGGCCATTTTTTAATCTGTGCACCATTAACGGCAATACCTGATCCTGACTTGTCACACGTTCCCATCTCTCGTCTCGGCCGTTTGCAACTTCTCCAGAAGTTTGTCCAAGCTATTTGGAAATCATGGTCGCGCGACTACCTACACCAATTGCAACAGCGTCACAAATGGAAGTTCGCTAAAGAAAACGTTTCCATTGGTGACCTGGTCCTTCTAATCGAGGATAACTTGCCTCCATTAGCATGGAAATTTGGGGTAATCACAGCCACATTTCCCGGACCAGACAATTTAATCAGAGTAGTTGACGTTCGTACGCCTGTTGGCACCTTTCGCAGACCAATTCACAAGTTATGTTTGGTGCCAGCTAGGGACGAACAGTAAACACTACATCAGTGTAGCTACTTAACACAAGTATTAAGTGTTGTGTTAAGTCATTATATCAATACTATACATGTACAATATTATGTTCTTTCTTTATTGTATTACTATATTGAGTCAGTTTTAGAGGATATTTTCTTTATATAAATTACAAGGATATCGTTTATTTTCTTTTAAAATTAAATGTATGTATTTATCAAACACATGTTAATGTTTTAAGAAGATTATGTTAGTTATATAAGCACTTTTATTTTTACCATGAGCAAAGGTTTGTATCTTTTCAATTCAGAAATTGCTTTGTTTTACTTAAGCAAGAGTCAATTTATTTAATATGTAAAGCTTCAATTATTTTATGTATTTTCTTGTATACAACATTTGATTTATGTATTATGTCTATGGTGTTATTGGTTCTTATGTTATAGATTTGTTATATAATATTCACATGGATTTGAAGCTATACAAACCATGTATGTATATTTGTTGCACATTTTTTAGTGATATTTGTGCATCGCTATTTCACTATTCTATGAATTTTATGTGTTACTTGTAATTGCTCAACACATGCATTACATTTTTGTATGAACACATTTACTGTATTTGTCACTTATACTATTATATACTATTATGCCTTGTATTCACGTATTTTGTAATTATGCAACGCACATATTTCTATTGTATCGTATCATGTATTTTGTATCTATGTAAAACATATTATTATTACCCGCATCTATTGTCTATGATTATGCACCACGCATATATTTTTACACATATTTTGTATTTGTATTTTACGATCATGTATTGCACATATATTATTATTCATGTTTGTGATTATGACATACATGATATTACGTTTATATACTTGCAACTATTCAACAATGTATAATCTATTTTCGCATGTCAATTTATTTGTGCATTCTTGCAATTGTTTGGTACAGCATGCACTATTTAATTATTATATTATAGCGTTATGCTAAATCTATGTTTTTACATGCGATTACATACAACTTTTTGTAATAATCTTGTCTATTCATTTTATATTCAATACTATTATGTATAAATCAGCTGGCCTTGACTGGCTTGGACTGTCAATCATGACTTGCATAAAATATTTGCAATTTGTATCGGACCCATCAAGGGATGAGTCACCGATTTTTCATTATCAAGCATTATCAGATTATTCATTATTCATGTTTTGTATCGTATACATCTCTGCTAATTCATGCACATTTATACTCATGTATAAATCAGTTTGCAAGCCAACTGTGGCCTGTTTAACCTTATCATTATTATTAAGGTTTTATCTCTGAGCAGTTTAATGTTATAATATTGTTATCTAACATTTCAATGTCGATGATCAAAACCACCTACTGATGGTTGATATCTATTATTAAGAACGTACATGTTGTGTTTTCTTATAATATAAATTGTTAAAAATGTATTACAAAAAATCGTTCGATTTTTGCGGGCAGTTATGGACAGTAATGTTGGTATTTAATGTGGGAATTGTATAATTGAAAGGTTGGCTAATCTGTTCATAGTCCAACTATGCTCGCTTCGGCGAACATGACGACACAGTGCTCCGAGCGTCCGAACGCAGCAGACGTGATTTACGCGTGTTGCTTCGGCTGTCAGTTCAATTCTTTAATGTCGCGACTTATTATGTAGGCCTTAGGCCCAAAAACATTTCATTTATTTAGCTTTAAGTGTTGCGTAATTGCGCCTCCTTCTATAATGTAACATTTTTTAACCTAATGTGATTTTCCAGACTTCATGATGCGTACAAGGCTTAGCTAACCTTTCAAATTCTAAATTAAATTGTAACATTTATGCATAATAAATGTATTAAATTACAGTCCGCTTACTCATCATTATTTTCTCCATCCTGGCAAATTTAATTCCACTACAATACTAATTTTCAAACATTAATGCTTAACATATGTAGCAAGTAGTTAGTAACCTATTACGATGAAGCATAAGTAATATATACAAGTAACTGCTGCGCTTTCATTACTGCTCATTGATATATTAGCCTATATATAAAGCTCAATGCAAATGATTATAACTGATTATTGTTGGTTCACTTTTTTGTTAATAATCGTGACTAATAAAAACAACAACGACCCATCCTACTAATTATAATATCTTTATTTATTGTAATTATTCGATTATTCCCTTCGTATTTTCTTTACACACTCCTAGTGAATTACAGATCTGACACGAAAATTTTGGACATGTGTCGTATAGCCTGATATTTTTTTTGACAAATTTATCTGCCTACATTCTGTTTGAGCTTTTATTTAGTTACCTTTTACTCGTCGTTCGTGTGTAAAAATTTTTAAAACTATAAGAGCTCTCCTGGAGTTTGAGCATAACCTACCTGAGAAAATGACATACCGCTACTTTTCGTTCTGGAAATTTTTCTGTTTTTTATAAATTCGGTAAAATTTTTGTTCGCAAATCTGGAAAACGTACTTACGGAATGACTTGCAAATGGAAACATACCTGTATAAATCGTATGTAAATGAACAAGTCTGCGTAATGACTGATATATGATGAGGCTAATTTTATATTTAGCGGCACGTTAGATTTTAAAGAATTTAATAAAAAAAAGACCTGATTAAATTCACCTTAAAACAGAAAAGAATAAATAATATCTTTCTTTGGTATATTGATTAAACCTGAACGTACTGTTAACAGATCTGTTTAGAAAAATCACGCACGCGGAGGAATACTTCCACAAACTTTCTAGTCAGCAAGAACATATTATAACAATTGGATTTAGCCTACAGATTTTTGTTATATTCCGGGGCCATTAGGTTCTGTTTCGCTTTATACTATCCAATTAAGGTTGTATTTAATGATTTCCAAGCCAATGGGCTAATAAAAATGTTTATAAACAATTGATTGTCTACACTATCGAATCAGGCCCTAGCCTTGGCGTGGAGCAGGGGAGCAGGTGTACCATATTTTCGCGGTGTTTCGAAACGAAGTGAGGTAAAGAGCACTGCATTTGGTTTGAATGTATCATTCAAATGCAATGACTTGCCGTGTGCGTTTTGTACCAACCAAGCACTAGGGGAATACGTAACTAGTAGGAATCTTCCGGGACACGTGATTTATTCAAGAAATGCCAATAATAGTATCCCGTGCAAGTGTGATTTTTAAAGATTCGGGCGAAATAAGCACGTGTATGTCTGATGGATGAGTGCAGTGTCAATACAGAAAGAGGCTACACATTTCAGTTTATGTCTATAACTGATCATACTGAATAGTCAACATTGTAGAAAGAAAAGCAACAAATGATTATTGTGATAAAACAAGAGTAAAGATATCAATAAATGATACAATTGAAAATGATACAGCAAATTTAAACATCAATTCCGATCCGATCATTATTGTAAACCTCTCTTATCTAATGATAATGTGAACGCCAAGCATAGTACTGCAATATACAAACCAACAACTCTGTTCCCTACGTGGGAGACTTAATAACAATGGACGAGCTTGAAGAAGCCCTTGGAAGGACAAAAAATCGAAAAGTAATAGGACAGAATGGTTTGAACGCAGAATTGTTTAAGTATGGGGGTATCTTGCTTAAACTTAGGTTATTACGTTTCTATAATATGTGTTGGAAAAGACAACAGTTCCCACAAGATTGGTTAACTGCTCAGGTGGTATCTATTTTTAAGAAAGGAAAAGGGAATGAGTGTCATAACTATAGGGAAATATGTTTGGTTGATACTGGGTACAACATAGATTCAAAGATCATAAACCATCGTCTACAGACTGTTTTCCAGCATCTTATTTTGGAAGATCGGCTTCAGGAAGAGCAGATCTTGTACAGACAATGCTGTTTCTATTACACAAAGCATTGAGAAGCATCGCGAGTTCAATATAGAAACGCATATAGCCTTCGTTGATTGTAAGAAGGCCTGTGATAGAGTAGATAGAAATTTGTTGTGGCAATATTAGAAGAAGTGGGATAACCTCAACAGCTTATAAGAACTATACACGGCCTATATAGTGGAACAAGAATAGCTGTCAAAAAGATTTGTAGCACATCGTAACAAATATCTGTAAATGAAGGTGTTAGACAAGGGTGCAGTATATCAACTACTCTTTTAACATTTATGTTGACGATCTGGTAAGGAAATGGAAGCATCTAGTGAACCCTGGTTTTAAGTTGTCAGGAGACAGATATTTGAATTTTCTGTTATTTGATAACGACTTGCTTGTACTTCAAAAAAACAGAATATGATTTTCAATGTTTGCAATGATTTTCATCAGATTTATAAAAAATACAATATTAAAAACTCTACTATACAAACAATGGTTAAGGCATTTCGAGGTAAGGAGCCAATAAGATAAAAAATAATTATTAGTGATTAAATTCTAGAACAGATGAGCAACATTAATTATTTGAGAAATGATTTTGGCTATGATAGAAATTATGATACTGATGTTGTCAGGTATGTTTCAGGTGATCTGTGTAGCAATCACCCGTATTTTTAGGAACAAGGTACGTCGAGGTACAAAATTAAGTTTCACAGAGTTATGACAATCCCTGTACTATTTATAGGTGTGAATTATGAACAACAATCAAAAAACGAGAGAATAAAATATAAGCTTCACGAATGGTCTCCTTAAGAGGAGTTAAAAGGTGTTCTAAACTTGACCACATAAGAAATGAGGCCATAAGAGAGAAGTTACAAGTTTTAAACTTGAATGAACAATTAAAATAATACCAACAACGGAGGAAAGAATACTTAGAAAGAATGTCAGATTCCATACTGTCCAAATAAGTCTGGAAATACAAACCTGTAGGACACAGGTGTGTGTGTAGACCCAGGAAGAGATTACTGGAGGGTTTATAAAGGTGGAACAGGCAGCACCTTGCCTATGCAGTGTGGTGAAGATGATTATGATGATGATGATGATAACAAACAGGGAAAGTGAATAGTAAAAATTTTCTTAAACGTTGACAATAAACAAATAAATAATAATTAACAATAATAATCATAATAAACAATAGACAAGGACGAAATAATTTTGAAAATTAAAACCTACTTCTTTAATTTATCATATATACGAGCAGAAAAATCAATAATTAGAATACGCAGTATTATTGAGAAATACAATAAAAAACTAATAATATGACACCTAAAAGTTACTTTTAATATAAAAATCTATTCACCATAATGCCCAAATTGAACGGCTTCATCGTCATCGCTCCCTCACACAAATTGTCTGCCAAATTAACTCACTTAATACATATAATACGCCCTTCATTTGGCTCTGAATACAGGCAATACAGGCACTGTGCATCATAATTATTCTCACTGTAACAAGAGGGATAACACTGCTTAGAATTCACAATACTTACGAATTTTCTCTTTTTTGCTGGGTCTTTACCGCTAAAATTACATCGCTTCCTCACTCCTTTTTTTACTTTTTTTATTTCGTAATAAAGATTTTATGTTATCCTTGTAAGGACACGATGTTAAATTCGCTGTTTTCACTTGCCAACGAGATTTACTTTTATTAGTTCGGTCAATTTAGAGAATTGGTAAGATTTGTTCTGGGAAACGCGTCAAGAAGATAGTTTCCGTTAAAGTCCAGACTGTGGTGATGAAGGCACACTTTGTTCTTATGTTATGAGGTAGTTGATGCTGCCTCGACAGGCCTATTTTTTAAAGGCTTTTTTCCTTCCTGCAGTCCTGATCTGGTACAGGCAAAATATCTGTAGTGTCAGCTGGCACGAAGTAGTTTAATGTAAAAGTATTTCAGTTTATAGGCCAAGTACCAGTTTTCCTAAAACCATTGATGGCTGTAAGGATAGATACCGCTTTACTATAGGCTGCTTCAGAAAAATAAACGATCTGAAAAGGCGTCACTACCCGACTAGCATGACTCCGTACTCATTTTCTCACTTAGTCCTCTAATACTTACTGAGCTGCTCCATGAATGACTCATCTAGAGTCTGAAATTTGAGTAAACAATGAGGAGGAAAAAAAGAGAATTGCCTTATTGGTCCTAGTGCAATCAGTTAAATTTAGATTTTTGTACGCAACCGTTAAGGGGTAGATTCTTGCACGTGACCCTACACTGGTAGATGCCTGATCGCAGTTTGTCATATCTTCGCTAGCTTTCAGAAACAAACAGGCGAGATAATAATGCTGCCCTATTTTACCCCATATCCGCTAGTCCCGGCGTCCCAAACGGATAATTATTACTATAATAATTACTTACAAAATTCTATAATAATTGTAAAAATGAGAGATATCATATGTACACAAATGATGAAGACAATTAGAAATAAAAATGAAATATTACATTAGGCCAAAACGAAACAGTAATGTGTGCGAACAATTTTCGTAAACAGTTGTAACGAAACAGAAAACTGTATGACTATTTATAAATAATAAACTGTGAAAACTCATTCAGGAATAGAACCAAGCATTATGATCACCAGCTAATAAACCGAAAACCCCAAAATTGAAAATAATGAATGGACCAAAATTAACTCAACAACACCAACCATTGACCTGACTATGACTAACAAATAATAACCAGACATTACCCAGTTAGTTAGGGCAGTAAATCAGTAAAACGTAAAGCTGTAAACAAGCATCAAATACATAAACAATAATGAAAATAATAAAGAGAAAAAAATGTATATTTCTTTTTGTACGCAACCGTTAAGGGAAGATCCATGTAAATGGATCAAAGCTAACTTTGGGAAGATCCATGCTTGATTTTGAAAAAGTAAAATAATTTTGGAACATACTAAAAACTACTCCTTCGTAATCCACCCAGGTTGTTACACCTCTGCCTATGCTCTTGAAGGAAGTCTTGTTTCGCAATCCTTTTGTAACCGCGTCCATGTAAAACTGTGCATAAGCGGCACACAACTACCTGGCGCAGAAAAACATATCTGCTGTTACAGGTTCTCTTTGTTCACCAGATGTAAGAATTCCTACCTATTGTTTGTCTCTCAGAGACACACAAAAGGGAGTAGTTTTAAAAATTAACATTGAAGACAATTTTAAAAGTAACAATATGCACTGAAGACATAATACGACGACGATGCTGGAGAGAACACTTAACTGCAGAAAAGTAACTGACGGTGATTAGTTGGCAGAAGCTTTGAAGACAGATTGGGAAGCAATGGATTACAGTTTGGCTGACAGGCTATGTACAGTGGGAGGATTCGTTGGTATTTAGATACAAGTGATTTAGACTCTATTTATGAAGAAGCATCCAATCTATTACTGTATATTTAAACTTAACACTGTATGCTAAAATAGCTAGTAATAAAAGTAGAATCAGCACTCTAAAACGAAATAAAGTACTTGAGGAACATTTTTTAAAAATAATGATAATTAAAAAAAAATTATCATTATTTTTAATAAGTAAAAATTAAAAAGTTTGTAAGTGACCTCTAGCCTTTTTGAAACGATAGATACTTAATTCGCTGAGAAGAAGAACCATCTGATTAAGTTAATCTACAAAAAGTTTAAATTTAAATTTAATTTTAAGCTATGCGTTATTAAAATATTAGTAATATACACAGACTAAGTTCTAATCTAAAAAATGAAGTAATAGTTACTATACATTTTACATAGAATATAATGAATAATTTCCTTACTAATCAGTGTATATTCAAGTAATTACGATGTTCTTAATTAAATTTATTATTAGGGACTAATTTTACACGGAGGTGAATGTCGTCCTACGCTCTCCGTTTCGGAAACTGTTTCTTGTCTGTTTTTTAATGTTATTTGAAATAAAGCGGCTCATTGCTGATGCTTATTTAGATTTCTCCTTTCATCACTAAACGACATTCCTATACACAGTCAACTAAGCTCATACTGAGTTCAGCCTCATTCTTTTTCCTGCTTTCGGAAACCTAATAAGGCGGTGACTGTAGCAGGGAAGATTGGGATAATGGGGAGTAACTAACTAGAGTGTGTACTCCGAGGCGCTGAATTTTTCTGTGGTTAAATATGAGAACAATCAATCTCTTTGTCATCGTCAAAGCAACTGTGATTTTATGAGCCGTTTTACTGAGAGTTTAATCGTCGTCGTCGATTTTTGAAGGAGTTATCAAGGGAGATTTGCCCCTTGGCAAAGCAAAGCACTTGGTACAGCAGATGCAAACAGGTTAACTGGTTTTGGGAATACAACAGCCTAATAGCAGACCTTGTTGTGGCAAAACTGATGATATCGGTGACACCGAGATTCCTTAAACTCCAAAGCCAAGGTTCCAGTTTAATACATTGGTGATGGGGTGATATTAACTCGTGTCCCCAGTCTTACACGTTGCAAGAACGAGCTGCGATTCGATCTGCGTGTGGAGATGTCACAGAGAGGTGGCTATGAGTATTGTTCTTATGAATGTGTACACAACAATCGAAAATATTGGTTATGATGTGTATTGATTATATGCAAGTTTGTATGTGGTGAATGTGTTTGCGAATAAGAAACGTCACTAATAATATTTAAAATTAATAATGTGATACGAAGCTATGTTCATCTGAAATAAACGACCATATTTAACAAAATTCTTCACCAAAAACATATCAACATAGCATGCTCAGTTACAATAGGTCACATTGTAATTCCCTAAAAATGTAGAAAAATTGAAAAGCGTCGTGAACGGAAGCACATATTATAATCCGAAAAACGTCTTACAGAAGTAAGCTAAACTAATAATTATTGGTAGTAGTACACACAGACACAAGAATGTCAGCTTACGTACCCGTGCAAGCCAGCGCCAGAATTGGTACTCAACAACTACTTTAATATTATTATTATTATTTTAATACTATTTGAAAATTCAATACATTCAGAAAACTTGAATTCGACACAACAGTAGAACAATTTCCATAATCCCAACTAGAAAGTACTGTGAAGAATAATTTTTACAACTTCTTAGTCACAATGTTAACATACTGCAGAAGTTGCCTTTTTTTCCGTCATACTATTTATGACAGTAAATTGTATGTGACTTTTTGAATTACTTTCCTAAATTGCATTACTGTAAATTGCTGGTATTCTACGTGGGTAAATCACGGAGAAATATCATGTGTTTATGGCAGAAGCTGTTTCGGGCCTGCGACCGATATAGAGCCTCTGTCTCCAGGGCTTCAGTTAATTAATTATCCCAGGTCCAACACCCAACCACTGTGTGCACACAACTACGAGTAATTAATCACAGTAATGCGTGTCGGTGCGGAAAACCTGTATTGTCGCTATTATTCTAAATTTACTGCAAAATTGTTACAAAATTTTTATTTTCATCTGTGAATGTAGCGTTGACATAGTTATCACAAAATTTTTGTAACTTATTTGCATGTATAAATGACCACACGCATCAGCCCAAATATCCAAATATAACGCATCATGCTGAAATATTTAAAGTGATTGTTAACAGTTATTTTCACCACTAAAAAGCTATTTTTCTAACTCTATTACATGAAATTTACGTTGGATTCAAAAATGATATTCTTTCGATTACGGCTTTGTTACTTCGTATAACGTCGTTCGTCCTGTCGCCTAGTAACGATACGTCTAGTCATTTCTTATACTTTCTTCATGACTTATACTTTCTTCATGACACGGTGTTAAGATAATTTTTCTCATATTTTTTAGTTTTTACTATTTGCGTAACTAGTTTTCATGTATTAACATTTGAATAATTTGTGTACGAATTTGTAATTTAGTAGCCATAAATTGGCTCTAGCTTGGTAAGTCAACACAATTAGGTGGAATAAAATTTGTGAAATAAAAACATGAAAGAAGATAAAAGTATGATATACTACTTTAAAAAATTCGAGAATATTTATTTTATGCAAAAATAGATGTGTCAATTAATTTGATTAGTACCGTTTTCATGTTCTAGCTGTATGATGCTTTACAAGTACCTACCACAAAAGTAATTGAATTACTCTGCTATTAAACAATATATACGCTCGTACCATCAAACAATTATTTGTATCTGCGGAAATTGAAAATATTAACAGACTATCGATTTGCTACAAATCGATGTAATAAAATCACGAGCGCGCGCGCACACACACACACACACACACACACACACACACACACCGACATTCGGTATTAAGGACAACCAGAGGAACGTTGTACTTTTACGTGCGAGGGTGCACCAATCAGAATAAAATCTCGCCGGTAAAAAGAAAGATAAAGACCAACATAATAAAGACTTGAAAAACGCCATAATCCTGAAGAAGAATGTGTCAAAACAAGTGAAAACCCACGCAGGCCGGGCTGGGGAAGCCTAAATAAACGTTTCCACTTATACACATGCGCGCGCATTTGTGTGTCTGCGCGAGTACTAAACAGGCGTCGTGTCTGCAACATAATTCTGAAAAAGGGAAGAAAATATGGACTTAGCAAATTAAAGGACAAGGAAAAAATATTATTGCTTGCATAAAACAAAAATTATAAAATCAATATTTAGCAATGAAACGTTAAAAATCTTGCGAATAAGTTCTTTCGGATAAGCCTAATCGTTGCAATCCAGTCCACTGTAAATCTGTAATTGTGGAAATCGCGATGAAGAGGAATAAGAGGTGGAAAAACATGCAGAAGTTGTTAATTTACTTTATAACAGCTTTGTTATTTCGGAAATTAATGAAGGACTTCTCAGAAAAAATTTCAGCCTTCCAGTTGTAATTAACGTGATGGTACAAGTATCATATCGAGAACAAAAATCGATTCATTTAATTACTCCTGGGAACCTAATGTTTAAAATAATTTAGTGCTGCTAAAAAAAATTGGTTTAGAAAAGGCACAGGGATTTTAAAGAATGGAAATAAAAGTAACGTACAAGTTCTCGTAGTTGTATATGACTTTCCACATTGATAATCTTTTTATACGTAAATAACTCTTTAAGCCATGTTTGTTTTGTAACTCATATTTTTTCATCAAGTAAGGGCGTAGCGCACATCTGCAGATACAAATCTATTGCTCGAATCGTTTAGAAAGATTCCATCATACCGAAAACTTTTTAAATTTTTTTTTTTGAGAAACTGCTTTTATTCCTTTTCCTCACATTCATTATGCTTAGTCTTTGTCTTTTAAGTCCTCACTGATTAGGTTTTGTGAGTGGGTTTCAAGTAACCGATAAATAACTGTAACTTCTCTTTTTAAATTCATTTAGGTATCAACATTCAAATTATTATTCATTACTTCTTATTCACATAATTCAACAATAATATCAATTGTGGAAATTGTTTATTCCGGACTCCGATTATATTGAACGCTTAGCTACAAAACATGCAACACCTATGTTTTCTATGGCATCATATACGTCATAATATTCACCAAATTCTTCTGTAATTATGGGGTATGCGCC
Source organism: Magicicada septendecula (assembly GCA_034769895.1). Classification (NCBI taxonomy): domain Eukaryota; kingdom Metazoa; phylum Arthropoda; class Insecta; order Hemiptera; family Cicadidae; genus Magicicada; species Magicicada septendecula. Next base: position 389,160,331 of record CM068368.1, on the reverse strand, counting down.
TACTGTTGCCTTCGTTATTTGCTTGAAAATGTGTTGCAAAAGCTTACGTACCTTCGTGCCCACAACCATTGATTTGTTCGTATCCGGAGAACTTCTGATTTTTCTTTATAATTACGAGGCGTGCTTGATAGTTTCCATTTAGTTAGAGTGAAAGCACTCTGGATACTGCATAACCTAAAAAGTTTCATAAACTTTAATTGAAAGTGTGTAATAAAAGTGTGGTACCCTATTCATATCGACGAGATGATTACTCGTAAATTCCACGAGATGTTTGGAAATGAATTTGCTTTGAATAGACTTCCATATTTGCTTAGTACAAGTTAGTATTGTGACTAGTACTTAGTTCGCAATGCTATGTTTTTGGTATAAGTTGTAACGTGTCCTTGGGATAAGGTCGTTACTTAAAATTATAACTAGACCACCGGCCTAGAGGAAGCAAAAATTGGCTGGAGCCCATTGTGACAGGACATGCAATAAAACAATTCTATAACAGTAACAGTAACAGTATTTAATTGGTGCTTTCTTTTTATAAACATTATGTTATAGCATATCATTTCATCTGGGAGACAACTCGTATAGATGCATACATATATATTAATACTTGTATTCCAATAATGAGAATTGGTGCAACCCCATAACAATAGGATACCTTTACTACGAGTGAGATTAATTTACAAAAGATATATTCACACCCCTTTTACAATAATTTGTCTTAATCATTATAATTCAATTTTGATAGCATTTTCCCATCCCTCGACGGTCCGAGGACCCTCTAACGTTATTTATTTGTAGATATCTGTCACTACTTAAATTCGCCTACGACTCTTTCTCGCCACAAAATAGCAACACCACACACACACTGTCTAATACTTTGGAAATAATTATTATCTGATTACTTAAAAGACATTTGAAAATTGATCACTGAATTTTCATTAATGGTTACATGATGTAACACACATACGTTAATTCATCTTTACATTTTCTTAGTATATGTACATAAATTTAATAAATTCAGTTTTGTTAAAATTCCATTCATAATTGTTTAAAACTCTTTCAGCGCAATTTATTCTAGTCTCTTTCATTTGTGGGTGCACAGTCACTCTAAATTAAATTTTCAAACATGCCGATACCAGATCGCCACGTGCCAGAAGCAAGTACAATTTACATTACAACAGATACATTACAAATAAAAATTTTACATATTTGGATCACACTCACACAAATATAAAACATCTATGCCCATTAACCTAACACGAAAAAATTGCAACAATACTTACCTGAGACCTTTTAAAAGTTTAAGTACTCATGTAGTGTCGGAAAGAATAAGTTACAGTTCAAGTCGCCAGACCACAAGAGAGCATTTCGGAAGCTGAAGAGAAAATGGAGAATGAACACGCGTTTTACCAATGCACAACGGTAACGGAAAAAACATGTAGTAGCAAAGAAACAGCTGTTACGAGGCTGCTATCTGATTTTCGACGACACACATCGCTGTGCGCTATCGCGCTCAGGTCCACTGAGCGGGACCGAAGGCCGTGGCCTTGGCGAGACTATTCGAATATGCCGAACGCTTCGGCACAAAGTAGTGCTCTGACTTATATTATATTATTGTCATATTACTTAATTATTTTCTGAATATAGGCCTACTGTAAATTTACTATAAATTATTATGTGATAACAAATAACATTCTGTTATTAAGTAATGTACTTACTGTCTCGCTTCAAAAAAATACTTTTTTCTACTGTGAAAAGATATGCTATATACATAAGAATGAAAACAGCAATTCAACAAATACTTGGTCCACAGAGAAATCACACACAAGCAACATGACGGTATAAAAAATTGATGTATGAATATAACGTAAGAAATGTAACAGTTTATTTGTTTTATAATTTTCTGAATAGGAGGGTCCAAATAGCACTTCTCTCCTTGGAATAATAATTATTTTTCGAGCGTTACAGAATACCAAGTGTGAACTGTAGTGAATTTAAGAAAAATTCTTGTGAACTAAACATTTAGTTAAGAGAGAGAATGCTAAATATGAAATTTGTACGCTAAGTGCGCCAGAGAAAAGTGCTAACACTAACGTTACTGAACAAAGGGGAATACCGTAGCGCCAGTATAAATTTGTAAAAAGACATCAGAGACTTATCCTACTTTAACACATAGGCATAAATAAAACAAAGACAATTTTAACGCTTAATTTGCGTTGTGCGTTATTCAAAATGTTTTCTAAATATGTTAGAAAAGAATCAATATCAGTATTATTCTTTAGGTATTTAATATTTAGTATCAATTTACATTGTATTTTAATACATAAATTGGAGTTCCTTATGTTTTTGTGTAGATGCCTATGTATGAAGTGTAGTAAAATTAAGAAATAACGTAACTCCTGTGTGTGTGATGTTCCCGAGCCTAGAACATCTTCGATTGTTTTTTTTTTTGGGGGGGGAGACAGATACCACTCGTTAGCTGGTTAACAATGCAATGATAACTAAATATAACAAGGATGTGTGATCCGCTCAAACCCAGAGTAGAACGAATCGTGCCATTGGTGGGTGAATGGGTCTGTGTTAGTGGGTTGCCAGTGATGGTCTCAAAGCAAAATGAGGCATCCTGTTGAAATTAATTCTAGCTGCAGTACTGAAGGGCTCTACGCAGTGGCCTGTTTATTTTCCCGTTGTTACTCGTGGGTAAAAATATCAATCTCGTCTAATTATAATCCTGGGACTGAGGGTTCCTTAGTCATGAAAATTCTCCTTCTCGGAGGATGAAAAGCCGAAGAGATTTTTTTCTTATTGATAGTGAAATGCTTTCGGCACCTGATGAAACATTCAAAGTGCCTAAGTATCTAGTTGTGAAGAGGTAAAAAGGAGACTTCCCTAAAACAAGCAATATATTCAAAAGCAATAATGTCATGTGCTGGATCCAACGCAAGACACATTATGAAACCTACATAAGGCCTTATAATTGAAATGCAATCTCAGAAACAAGCAAAGCGGCTGTTAGCGTTGAAGCGGATTAGCAAATAGATTTTGAAGTGATTCCTCATGGACTTCAATTAGCATGAAATGTGTGGTAGTCGGCAAGGATCTGCTAATCTGCTCTGAGACGAAATAGTCACCGAACTGTCCTCTCTGGGAGTTAAAGCTTCTCGACGTTGACAATAAGAAAGGATAAACAGATGTTTGCATATGCTCCACACTATCTAACATTCAACCAAACATGTATTACCAGATAAGCTCAAACCTGGCATCCAAAATCTGAGCGAGAAGGCTTTTGTACCTCCCAATCTATGCAGTGCTAGCAGTGTTTTTGGTTTGGACACAGAGCATCTAGACCTGTGTGATCTAAGACCAGCATCTGTGGAAAACAACCCACAGCGATAGCCCTTGCTGTGAGGTAATGAAGTGTGTGAATGTAATGGACAGCATTCATCTAGTTTAAGAACTCTCCTAGGGGAAAAAGAAAAGTACGGATTCAAGCAGTGAAAACATTGCAAGGCAAAGAAACTTATCATCAAGACAGACAAAGAAAAGGCCTACCACAGAACTACGTGCATTCAACAAAAGCAGCATGTCCAACATTACAGATTACTAAAGACTTGATGCCATCTGTGATCTGTGATGACGTTGACGCCCCTACTGCTTCTGAGACGAGCTCTGCATCCGAGCTCGGCTCCCATCCTCACCAGCATCGCCAGTGACCTCACTGATCTTAGGCACCTGACCGTACTGCAGGAGACCCATAAAACGATAGCCGACGCCCGATGGCAGTTAGAAAGCCAGCAACACCTAATCAACCAGCTGCCAGTACTGGGAGATTTAAATGCTTACAGCCCCACTGGACTACTATTAATATTGGAACCATGGCCGGCTGTAGATTGGACAAATTGCTACTCAATAATCCATTGGTTATTTTGAACACCGATGTCGGCACATATTTACATCCACGGTAGGTTTCCCTCTTTTTCTCTCTCTCCGATCTTCGTGGAAGAAATCACTTCCCTTTGTTGATAACAACCAACACGTGAAATAGGAAACTCTATGTGCCGTGGAGGTGGTGTACGGACCTTACCTTACCAACAGGTTAGGCTTTGGCAACGATTTAACGTTTTTTGAAGGCCTTTTTCAATTCGTAGTGTTTAAATATACTGAATTCCACATTATTATTTGAAATTCTCCTGTGCAGCTTCTACTATACCTTAGTAAGTTGTTGCAGCACTTAAAAATGATCACCTATTTTAAACGCCTTTCCGAGAGATGATATTACTTGAGCGTCTTGTGAGGACATTGTCATTACATTTGATTTGTCGATGCTGACTGTTTATGCGTGGATACTGTTAGTCTACAATATTAACTTTATTCAATTTGGTCTACTCTTCCAGCAGCTAAAGCTGATGATTGCATATATAACTTGTCAGAAGAAGAAAAAAAAGCCCTTCACCCATTCTCGTTTCAAAAGGGCTTGTTGCAAAATTCTCACAGAAAGTACCAACAGATAGTATAAGTGTTCCATGATCAAACACAACTGGCGAATTAATACAACCCTTGAACTACGGAGTACAGGAACGGTATTTTTACCTCTTACTATAAATACAAAAACTGCGTACTGTACATTCAAGTAAATAAAAAAAACCTTCATCTAATGTAATGAACATAAAATTATCATGGTAATGATAGTAGCACAATATAGAATATGAAATTCATACTGTTACATCACAGAACAATCTACGTGTTTATCGAACGTTCCAGAGGGATCCGGAATGTAATGCGGTGGCCTACGTGACACTTGACATGTGAGGTAGTATTACGTAATGCGGCACGTCTCGTGCGTTCTGGAACCATCTCAATTAGCCCAGCGGTGCGTGTTTCTGCGAAGGTCGCGCTGAAGTGTCCTTTAGAATTTTCGATGGCTTGTTAAGACGCATGTTATGGAACACAGTAGACCACTTAGGGGGCGCCTGCATAGTAATGCAGATGGCTTATCACGAAGACCGTGTCCGGAAGACTGCCGACATTGCCACAAAAAGGAAGAACAAAACTCAAGCGAACATGTTCAAGCCATCACTGTAAATTTCCTGGCAGACGCCTGGATAACACAAGACTGTCGACAAGAACAGATGACTGATGAAGACATTGGACCAATCTTGACAGCAAAAGAGGAAGGTCGCCGCCCGTATTGGCAAGATATCTGCCATGGCTCCGAAGGTCTGAAGGGCTACTGGGCTACTGGGAATCTCTTACCTTAGAAAACGGATTGCTGAAAAGGGCTTGGGAAATTGCAGATGGACGATACGTGTTCATGCAGTTGATAGTTCCCCTAAGTAAAGTGCAGTCTGTTTTGAAGGAGATGCATGATGGAACATCTGGATGCCATCTTGGCGTTAACAAAACCCTTGACAAATTACGGAAGCGATTCTATTGGCTTCATCTTCGCCACGACGTAGAGGAATGGGTTCGGATGTGTGAAATATGTGCTGCAAGCAAGGGCCCACAAACCAGAAGCAGGGGATAATGAGACAGTATAACGTTGGACTGCCTTTCAAGATAATTGCCATAGACATTGCTGGACCATTCCCAGTTACTGACGATTAAAACCGGTACATCATGGTTGTAGGTGACTACTTTACTAAGTGGGTGGAAGCCTACGAAATTCCAAATCAGGAGGTTACCACTGTGGCAAAGGAGTTAGTTCACAACTTCTGATGCCGTTATGGAGCCCCTATGGATATCCATACGGATCAAGGGGAAATTTCGAATCAGGAGTGTTTCAAGAATTATGCCGTCTACTCGGAATTCGAAAGAACAGGACAACGCCTCTGCATCCTCAGTCGGACGGGATGGTTGAGAGATTCAATAGGACACTTGAGTAGCATCTTGCAAAGGTTTTTGACGAGAACCAAACAGACTGAGACCAACGTATACCACTATTCCTTATGGCGTATAGATCATCAGTACACGACACAACCGGCATGACTCCAGCAAAATTGGTGTTTGGGCGGGAGATTCGTCTTCCTGGGGACTTAATGTTCGGATCACCTGAGACTCAGTTCCAAGAGCCACAGAACTATTCCTCGCAATTGGAAAACCAACTGTGAGAAATGAATCGCTTGGTAAGAGGACGGCTGAAGTTGGCCAGTGATAAAATGAAAACTCGGTATGACATTCGCAGCAATAGTGTGGGTTTATAAGAAGGAGATCATGTCTGGTTGTTCAAACCAAAGCGCCGTCGTGGTCGCTCACCTAAGCTTCAGTCTAACTGGGAAGGACCCTACACTGTGAAAAAAAGAATCAACGATGTTGTTTATCGGATTTAACAGGAAGGACAGCAAAAGTTCAAGGTCGTCTACCTAGATCGCCTGGCTAAGTATTACTTCAGAGACGGGTTGCCAGTTCGGGACAAACAGGCTTAAGGAGGGGACAGTGTTACGACATCACAGAACAATCTACGTGTTTATCGAACATTCCAGAGGAATCTGGAATGTAATGCGGTGGCCTACGTGACACTTGACATGTGAGGCAGTATTACGTAATGCGGCACGGCTCGTGCGTTCTGGAACCATCTCAATTATCCCAGCGGTGCGTGTTTCTGCGAAGGTCGCGCTGAAGTGTCCTCTAGAATTTTCGATGGTTTGTTAAGGACGCATGTTATGGAACACATTAGACTATAAATAGCCCATACCTGCTGCTTAGTTTTTCAGTTATTGTCACGCGATTACTAGCGATATTACTGTGTGCGTTCAAGTGGTTATTAGTGAAGTGTTGTGTTTTATAATCAGGCGGTATATTGTAATAGAATTGTGTTTTAACACTAGATAACATTTATTTGTGTGTGAACAATTTTTATTTGATTCGTTGTAAGAGACAATGTTGTTAATTACGAACTGTTTAACTGTGAAAATATTTAAATGTTTAAAGCTGGTGATTAGTGACTTAACTGGTGTCTTGTGTTTTTATTTCCACTGTACCTACGATGATCAAGTAGACCGTCGTAACAATACTTTTATGGTATGGTATGGTTGTGTATACACGCATATGTGGAGATGAACATACTTATGTAATAATATATGGAGTGACGTAAATTATTAAATATAACATATAATTTTATTTACTTCTGTATACTAAACGTACTCTAATCATGGGAGATAATCTCTAGACGTCTCGGGAAAGGAAGACACAATTGCCTTCACTTCATAACAAAGGCTCAATGCAACTGAATTATCGTTCTGAGACGAGTGTATGTCAGCTACTACGCTCCTGGGATATAAATGTAGTAATTAATTTAAAGAAAAAAGACTCTCAAACCATTTAAGAAAAAGAAGCTGAAATATCACCGTCTATCTCCTTTCATATACTTTTCATTTTGCTCCAGAATTAGGCCCTCTGGGATAATGTAACGTTATGAAGGGAAAATAAATAGCTAATTAAAACATTTCTATCCTTATCAGTATTTTTTTTTAATTTCTCTTTACTGTATTTCTTTGACACTGTGCAATCGTCTAGAGAATAAATAGAAACAGAGCTGTCCTTCCTGACAACTTGTAATATTACTTAAAAAATGTTTTAACTTAAATTTGTCTGTTGTCAAGTCTGAAACTAGAATTTTGAATTATCAAGATAAGCTTAATATAAGTTTTTATTAATTTGTTAATGTTTCCATCATCATCATCATCATCATCATCATCATCATCATCATCATCATCATCATCATCATCATCATCATCATCTTAAGCAAGGATTAAACCAAAATTAGTTTGTTCCGGTCCCAAGCAGATAGACTAGGGCTGGTCACTCTAACGCTTCTTCGGACGTTCCATACTGTCTTATCGGCTTATAATTCAATAGTTGTTTGGGGATGCGACTGTCATCTATTCTGTTAAGATGTTCCAACCATTTTAACCGATACTGGTCAATCCTATCGAGTATACTTTAAATATTTAGATCTCGTAGTATATCTGAATTTCATCTACGGCCTTCAGAAGTAAACCTGACACATTCCTGAGAAGTGTCATTTCGGCCGTCTGAATACGATTACCTGGGTTTTCGTTAAAGTCTAATCCTCAGACGCATATAGAAATGAGGGGAGGACTATCGCCTTGCAGAACTTCAGGCGTGTTTCTTTTTTAGTCGTTGATTTTAGAGCTCTCCTGATGGTACCACACATGTGGTTGAACTTAGTTGAACTTATGTATCTTCTTCACCACGTAATTGTTTGTAATGTTAGACATATTATAACCCAGATATTCAAAAAACTGACCCTCTCCAAACAGGACTATCCACAATACTTATGGCTCGTATGGGATCAGCTCCATAAAGTTCCATCACCTTCGTATTCAATGTAAAGATCTGTAATCCGAAATCCTTGCAGATTCGACTCAATGAGCCTACTGCGATTTGCAAGCCGCTTTTCGATTTCGATAGGATAACGTTGTCATCAGCAAACAACAACGCGTCAACTGCAGATATGCCAATCATGAATGAAACATCATGGAAGGTTCCAATTGTGTTGACATCGTCTGCATATAAACGAGAAACGAGAAGATAATAATGGGAACCCTTGTCATACTCCACAATTGATTAAGCCCACACTAGGAGTTGTGCTCAGCCTTTCTGTCTCAATTAGGATTTTGTTTCTACATAAAGACTTTCTATGGGTCTAACAAGGTGTTGCGGGATCATTTTCATTGCAACTATTGCCCACAGTCTGTCCTATTCACTCTATCGAATTCGTTCCCAAAGCCGATAAAATCTGTGTATGTAAGCAACTGATAGTCTCTGTCCTTTTCGATGATCTGGCTATTGTGAAGATGCAATTTAAACATGATCTGCTTTTCCTGAAACTATGAGAGAGTAATCTTTTTTTTTCGTATTTCCCTGTCTCGAGCGAATAGTCTCTAATATCGCATTCGTAGTTTTGCAAGAATTGATACACACTATTTGTAAGTGGAAGATGTGAGGATACATAAACAAGTAATGCGATACAGGCTACAGGGAAGACGTGATATAGGTAGACCAAGGAAGAGATGGCTTTAGTGAAGTCGGAAAAGGCTGTAAGCCTATGCCTTCACGTGGAGAAGAAGAAGAAGAAGAAGAAGAAGAAGACTATTTGTAAGACGTGCTAAACGGGTTGATCCATCCACATTTATCTCAGTAATTATGATCCCCTTCTTTGAAGATGGAGTTACCTTCGCCACCTGTCAATCTTCAGGACTATGACCAGTGGTCCAACACAGATTATTAAAGTTAAATAAACTATCATGCAGCAAGGATGGTGCATACTTTATAAGCTGGAAATCCGGCCCATCAGTGCCCGGCTATTTCTAAATTTTACAGCCTTGTTGAGCAGCTAAGAATTCATCCATTGCTGTATTAGATCCACACATCTATTGATGTCTGCGTATTCTGTTTCCGCCATTTGCTTCTGGATCTACAGCCACTCATAATGTATGAACCATTCCTTCTCTGTGATATTGCTGATCTTCAGGTCTCTTTCTGTTTCATTTACATGCCGTAATATTGTGTAAGCCTTGTCCTGTCTACCCTGCACATCGTGCTCAATGTGATATACATTTATCCCAACTCTGTCGTTTAATTTTCCTTACTTCTCTTCTGACAATGGCACAGCGGAGTTTATATTCAGACCTTGTCTGATCAATCTTGAAAGCTATATGTTTCAAAACTATTATTTGAGCAATATCGTCTTCCTATATACTCAGGCCTCGGTTTCCGTATCTTTTGCATATAGTTCTCAGTGCTTTTACATCTAATGCTGCAAATGAAAGGATACCTCTGCTCTTATCCCATTCTTGGTTTACATTATTACTAACGGGTGTTGGTAATGACTGAGTCAGCCGAGTCTCGCACAGTGTTGTATACTATCACCTTTTAGTAGGTTACTTTAAAAGTTTGTTTGGGTATTGACGCTCTATGAGTCACACCTTTCCACCTGTTCTAGTACGGTTTGAGTAGTATATGGTCAGACTCAATGTTACATCCTCTAAAAACCCTTGTATCCTCTACTAAATTCCACAGTTGTTTATTTACTAAAACATATTATTATTGACTGAGATTCTGTAGCGCACGAAGTATACTTCTGTATCTTTTTATGCAAAACGAACGTGTTTGTTATCCAAAATTTATTGAATGCGGCAAAATATCAATAAGCCGTCGACCACTCCTATTTTCTGTTTTTCACATTGAGTTCCCATTATCGGTCTTGTTGGTGAATTTCCAACACGTGCATTGAAATCCTCTGCTATTATTATACAATAATTTCTCTTTATGTTGTTGGCAACTTTCTCTCGGATCTCATAAACTCCTTCAGAATCTTCTTTGCGACCATCATCCTGGGTGCAGAAAGCTACAAATGCTGTGTACACTACTTTCATTGCTTAAGTGCCAACCATTTCACAATAATGCTAATATTCTTTCATTTACAAACTGGTAGCTACGTATATTGTTTTTCAGTATCTTCTTTATCATTACTGCTACTACTGAAGCTGCGCGTCTTCAAGATTCCAGATTCCAGAACACTTCATATAAAATATAGTCCTCTACCTATGTCCAGCCTCTCAGTTTGTTTAAGCTTCCACGCTTAATTGGCAATATCCACGCTTCTCAGTTTAACTTTCTGCTGTAGTTCCACCGTTTCATGTTCAATATCTCTTACATTTTACATGCCAATTAAAATTTTTTGTTTAATTTTTATTTAAAATCCTTCCCATCGTTAATTACATAAAATCTTGCATGCGTTGCATTGTAGTTCTATAGTTTTATGGAATAGTTTAATAGTTTATAGTATATAAAATATTTCTATAGTTTTAGTAACTAAATAATTATGAATTAATAAGTGTAGAGCATTGTTTAACTAAATAAATAAAAACGTTACATCTGATAGATTATTATAGATGATTCAAGAATTTATTTATAAAATGAACTATAATAATTATAAAAAGTTAAAAAAGAACATGCTAAAAATTGTTTTTGGGCTTACAGTGTCTCTTCACGCTTTACGCTTTGAGAGTTCATGCCATTTATCATAAACAAATACAAGCACATTTACTCACACGCGAGTGAGTAGCCTCGCACATAGTTTATCGTGTTGTTATAATAAATAGTGGGCACATAATTCATCGCCTGTATTAAAATTTAATAAACCTTTTACCCGATATTTTCCCACAAGAACTACATGGAAAACTCTCTCCACCAATAGTTCGTTAAAAAGTTTCCAAAAAAAATCTGAAAAAATATTATAGTCATAACAGGGAAAAAGGGAGTTGGATAGTTAAAACAGAAGTACTGATAAATGATTTTTATGACTTAGTCGCCAGAGGGCATGATGTTCTCCGCCACAGAACGCGTTAGACAATGTTAATTTAGTGTTGTTATGACAATCGTATGCTACCAGTTTCCACTGCTTGATCGGTGGGGGATCGTGCAGCGGTCTATCCACCGGAAGCACTGATTTATTCCTTTATTGATTTAGAAAAATGAATCCACAACATTTGGAACAGCACACATCCCATCATGAGGACAGTAGGTTTTTCAACTCCATGCACTTCTGGTAACAACCAGAATCTTCTGTGTTTAGAATTTTTCAGGGTAATTGTTATTTGTTTGTGATTCTCTTCTCCTTCCATTTTACGTCAATAACTAAGGGAATGCGTTTAATGATGTTATGACGTAACCACGAAATCTTTTATTAATGTGATGATCAGCATGTCGCCGTTCTGATAGAATATTTTTCCATATTTAATAGTTGTCACTACCACTACGGTCAGTTTCATGTATCACATTTTATTATTGCACCCAGAAACACAACAAAACTCGTACTGTTGAATACAAAATCTTCCTGAAGTACATTAAAAATTTCAACAAAGGATATAATTAAGAATGTTATTAAAGATTGAAGATCGTCAATCTTGTGTATGAGACCTGCGATGTGTATATTATGCGATGAGAGATATGACTTTTGTTCAGAAAAATTGGATTTAACTCTACAAATAACAAATATCTACAAATATCTTTTGTATTTATGGTTTTTTTCCCAATGTAAAATATGGGTAATATGCCCATATGCAGGTAATATGGCCAATGGTGTTTTTTTGCATTTTTATTCATATTATTTGGCAAGAAACAGTTTATACATTTGAGTATTGGATACTGGGCTGAAAATAATTTAATAAAATATCATATTAAACAAAATTTATTATCATTAATGATTTTTGAATAAAAAGTCTTATTGAAAAATGTATCACCATTATAAAATAAAATGTCTATACAATTTTTTTAAAGAAAACCGTTTTTTAAAGTCAAAAATAAAGAAGTGGCTTAAAAACATCAAAGAAAAAACAACGTTAAGCTTTACAAAACTTAAGGAAAATTATAAAATCAAATTTTTAACAAATTAAGCTTCATTTTAAGAAAAAAAGTTCATTCAAGAAGTACACTGAGGGCAAATGAATATGTCTTTATCGGCTTTTGTTAGGCCGACACACTCCTCGTGTGCATACACACCACAAGTCGCGCATCTCCGCATGTCCTTGACTTCATCTACACCACATATGAAGCAAAACCAGCTTTCCTTTTCTGGACAAGTTGTTTTCTTCTTTCGAATATTTTTTTCGACAAGTTTCTTTTCACATGACTGTTCGACTTGTCTTAACTGTTTCTTACTTGGCACAATTTTAGAAGTGGCAGGAGTAGATGGATTCTGGTATGACCTAGTGGTATCTGTGAACAGTGACTTAGATAGAACCACAGCTCGAGAGTTCATCGATGGCTTTGTCACACGAGTAGTTTTACGCTGCTTGATTGGCGTTGGCATCACCTCATGAAATGCCGTCTGGTGTTCTTTTTCTTCTTCACTAGAGTAGTCACTCAGGTCACCTAAATGAATACTAGAATCTGATGAAGATGACGATGAAATTTATCGATATCGTTTCTGCTTCTTACTGTTTAAAGATGATTGACGAGGGAATGAGGACGGTGTACTTGTGACTAACGACGATGGACCCGCGACTGGAGATGGTCGTGCGACTGAAGACGATGAAACCGTGACAAGAGTACCATTTGTTTTGTTTTCTGTTACTAAACTTAATCTTAGGTCTGGTACATTGGTAACTTCACTTGGTAAAAACGCCTGCTCAAGTATTGCGTTTGGATTGAAAGGATACACACCAGTCGCTTTAAATCCTGCTTTGACATTTTCTGGTTTCATGGCTTTGTCCCAGACAGGCGAGAAAATTTTACCAAACCTAGCTTTTGTTACGTCATCATGGTTTGTCTGATCGAGGAAGAGAAGAACTTGTTGGTCCCAGAATGTCTCAAACTGTCCATAGCAAGATTTGTCAAAAGGTTACAACTCGTGTGTTGTGTTTGCCGGTAGGCAGAACAGAGTAATGTTGTGCTCTTCTGCTTTTTCTACAATAGTGTAGTCAAGGTGGCATTTTGCACCATCAAAAATTAAAGGGCATGAACCATTTAGTTTAAATCTTGCAAAGTGGTCCAACCAAACACAAAAGGCTTCGGTAGTCATGCTACTTTTGAAGTCATTTGACAGTCAGATCCTGCTGGCAAGTTGTTCTTCCATTCCGGCTTCATGCGTTTCCCTTTCAAAAGAATCATTGGAGGGATGACGGTACCAATTGCATTCCCGCAACCAACTATTGTGACGCTTTCCCCATGCTCTTTAGACACAAAATGTACTCTCCTAGATCCCTTTTTGGCGTAAACTGCAGGATCCTTGTGTAAATGGAGGCGACACCCTTTCTCGTCCATATTAAAAATTCGCTCAGGAAATGTCATCAAATTAATTTCAACGAGTACTTTACGTAGCTTGGTGAAATAATCGTTGACAATAAATTTGTTTAGTTTCATGGCTCTGGACGGATTCATTCTCTCGCTTTTTCTTTTAGCTACCTCTGTATTCCTACCCTAAAACCCTCGCAACCAGTACCTTCCAGCTATTTGTTTATTTACTGAAAAATTGTGGGATATTTTGTTTTCTTTACAAAATCTAAACACACAGAGTCTTATAATTTTTGAGGTAAGTGGATAGCCCACATCAGCAAGTCGAAATATTCTTTACACAGTTCCTTTTCTTGATCGCTATTAAGCACTGCCTTCCGTCCTAATTTTGATTTAATGTAATTTTTTTCTAAAATGTAACGACGAAGAGTTCGCCGAGGAACGCCATACCTTTGAGCTGCAGCATTTGGAGTGAGCTCACCTTCCCTTACTGCGTGCAAAGCCCTAGTCATGCTCTCCTGGCTCCAAGCACCTCTTTACTTTCCAGGAGTTAGTGGATTCATGTCTGGAACAAAAGAAAAAAAGAAAAAATAGTAAATTAGTAAATAAACTTAACTTACAATCAAAAAAGTAAATTTATTATAAAACAAGTTAATTTTTACGAATTTATAATAAAAATATTATTTTCTTTCAGGTCATAAGTTAATATAAAAAGTATTATGTAAGTTAGTAATGTAAGTTACTAATAAAAAAATAGTAGTAAATAAACTTAACTTATAATGAAAAAAGTAAATTTATTATCAAAACATAATTTTTACGAATTTATAATAAAAAAAATTATTTTTTTTCATGTGAAGTATAAGTTAATATAAAAAGTACTGTATTATGTAAGTTACTAAATAACAGTTTTTATATTTAAAATTTTTATATATTTTAACAGTTTAACATTTTTATATTACTAAACTTATGAATAAAATAACTTATAACTTACAATAAACGCATACATAAACTTATTTAGAAGTGTTTAATCATGAGTTACTGTGTGCAGGTAATATGGCCAACTGGCGGCCATATTATCTGCCTGACGCCACTTCTCAAAGAGTTACTTTTCATTTACTTAAACGGAATAGAAACTCCGTAACCATTATATGACTGGGAAGAGCATTAAATAAGCTTCCAGAATAGATACATAGAAATAGTCATTATCATTACAAACAAGAAAATAAAAGCACACTTACCTACAATAATTTTATAACAGCCTTCCGTTTCTTGTACAAATTACACTCTGAAGCTTCTCTTCCGCGCTAATTAGACTTGATATTGCTGGGAGCGCTCGTACCTCACAGAAGAGCATTGTAGCGCGATCTTTTGGATTAATTTTGAAGTACTTGCAGGACGACAATGTGGCCATATTAGCTGCATTGGCCATATTTGCATCACCTATCTTAGATAGAAAGATGTTATGAGGAGCCGATATTGCTCGCTGGTATACCATCGTTTTGCGACAAAAAAGTAATTGTCTGAAAGCTAAACAATGTTTCCCCGTAGTGGCAAAAGGACCCAATCCACATGATGGATGAATTCCGCACGCCAACCACCACGCCTAGGCAATTCTCATTTTAAAATTATATTTGTGCATGAAAGTAGAAGTAAAATTTACCTAATAAAAAAATTAATTGTTCGTTTGCAATATAGATTACACAGCAATTTTATCTATGATTGTTATTAGATACAATGAATAACAGTTTTATCCTTTTATCCTTTGTTTTCAGTACAAGAGAGTGGTTGGCGTGCGGAATTCATGGCATGTGTTTTATTGAAAACATGCACGTGTTTTATTTATTTCAATTGATAGCTAAAATACGTCTGAAAAAATGTCTACTGTGTTACTGTAAAAAACATTAAAACTTTTAAATCAAGTGGTAAAAAATGCCCTTTCATATCCTTAGTTAATTTTTAGTTTCCAAAGTTATATTGTGGTGTATGTTGTAGATAAAGGTGATTTAGAGGGTATTCTGCCGCACGTTGGATGCGTCAATTTGTAGATAAAGGAGATTCCTCTCCTTTAAACCCCACTGTTGGGTTTGTCGATTTGTACATACACCTATGCCAATGTGTTTGAATTATTTTAATTATGTAAATCTCGGAGATATTTGGAGTTGTGGGATATATTGATGTAATTAATTAATATTAACTTAGCTCTTTAAGAAATATCAGTGTTAGTGTGCCTAAAACTTAAACAACTTAAGCGTTATTCTACAATTTCATCCAACCCTATTATACCTTGAAGAGAGTTATGTCTAATTTTGTATTTTTACGCTCCCTCTTTGGTGTCAGATAATTCCGCTATAAGCGCTGTAGTATCGGCTCAACGAAACTTATAGGTTATTTCGATGTTTATATTAACCAATTATTCTATACTTATTCAGTTACTTTTTGTTCCCAGCTCATTAAACCATACTCCAAATAACAAGATTTTACAAATATATAAAGGTTCTTTATTTGTTTACTTAATTCACATTGAATAAGATATGTTCTAATTAACATATGCTTGGGCTATAGACTTCATGAATCGATTGTTGATTATTCTAATCCTTTATTTACATTTAGTTATATAGTGTGTTTTGATTTGTAATTAATTTAATTCAGGGTGTGAAGGTTCTTGTAACTGTGGGGAAGATTAAAAATATATAGATAAGAATGCAAGATTTACAAAATTGAAGTGTTGTGTAGTTAGTATGATTAATATAATAATAATTTACCAGACTAGAACGAAGCAAATAGTGTAGGCGGTTGATCGCTAAATTTACTGTTCTGGACGATTATGCAGTACGGTTTTCTTTCTTCGGTTTAATAAAAGTAATTCTTGTCCTGCCCACTTCGGAAATACAGCTCTCTAGATTGTTTTACAGCCCGATTGATGTTTCTTCTGCAACGCCAGGATCCAAATAAGTTCTTCTTTCGGTTGAAGCAATTAGTGTTTTTCCGTGTATTTGAAAGGTTATAATTTCTTGTGTAGTGAATATTATTAATTGTGATATTGTTAATTCCTTCTATTTGATTTAATATCTCATCAATTCCCTTCGGATATGGGACAGTTCGAGTTCTTTCTTGTAGACTTCAGTTATTTATTCTCTATTATGATTTCATATTGTAGTGTTATTTGGTTAAACTGTATTGGTGATAGACGTAAATATTGTCATTAGAATTTTTGTATTTTATAATCGTATCTGGTAATTTCGAATATTACGATTAAATAGATTATTCTTGGGTTTTTTAATCTCATCACATTCAGTTCATCAAAGCAATTCTTGTCAAATTCAACAACTTCTTCTCCTTTTTGTCGTCCCTAGCAACACATAATTTATTCCTTCCACATGTTTTGAATATATAGTGTTTATTTCATATATTTTTTGTCTATTCTTTATCAATTTGCTATCCTATCGGAATGTAATTTTACCGATAGTTGGTTTATTATTTTCTACACATATTCTGCTGGTTTTTTTATATAAGCCGGTATTTTTCCTTTTTTATATTTAATCCACTTTCGATATTACATGTTATTAATCGATATCATGGCATTTTGGTATTATTATAATTTGTATAAATTTTATTATATATCAATATTAATTTAATGTTTTTTCTAGCTCTTCAAATCGTATTTATTAATTATTATTAATTGATGTACCTAACCTTTATGTTATGAGTGTTTATATAGTAGTTTTGGCTGTTAGGCCTTTTATTGTAAACTGATCTACCTGTGTTTATAACTGTTAAACATCTATAGCCCCTTTTACATAAATTCATACATACAATCAAATCTTAACTATTAACAATTATATAAACAATTATTTTTCTATATCTAATAACAATTTTATCTTGACCTATTGATCACATATAACAAAATTCGAATCTATGAACATTGATTAGCTGCTTCACACTTCATTCTACAACAGTCATTGAATAATACAACTTGTTTCATTATCTTTCATTAACTCAACACATATTTGGTATAACATAACATACACTTTATCATAACATTTGTTGTCATAAAATAATACTTCTTAACTCAAAATTCTTATTTGTTATGACAATAAATTAAATCATTGTTTCATTTTTTTGTTTGCTTTTCATTAAACATATATCATCAGCTATTATTTAACTTACAGGTTCGTTTATTCTTGTTAACACTACCTTGCATCCTTATTTAAATTTATCTATGATTATAATTGTAATTATTGGATCTTTGTTCTATTATGGGGTTAAATATTGATTTGTTTATTATTCTGTGAACCTTATTTTTATGTAACATGAATGCTAGCATTTCTGTTGCGTTACATATGCTCCCCCTCCTAAAAAAGTTTAGTTTACCTGAATGAAGTTAGGTCAAATAAACTTGTCTTTTTCACATGCCTTTTCTTCATTTCATTGTTAATGGTTGACGTTGGGATTTTCAATGTAACTTCATTAGACTAGTATTAATTTTTTTTTTTTCTTTTTTTTTTTTTAATAACATTTCATCATTTTAATTAACATTCGTGATCATTTTTATTTCTGTAAACATTATTTGTTGGTAGTTGGCTACACTATTCAATGATACATTAGTTTTACATCTCTTCTACTTATAATTACTATAATCACTGTATTTCTCAATTATTCTTCTGTCAACTCATTTCTTTCTGTTTTCTTCGTCCTACTCCTTTGGAAACTGAATTTATTCTTGCAACTATTCTAATATTCCTTAAATATTTAATTTCCCTAACAATCCCTAACACATGCGTTGGTACAGTTCAGAGAGGCACTGTTTGGCTTCATACTCTGCTGCCCACACCACATTTTAATATAGTACTGCTGGAATTCATCTACAGTCAGCTATAAAATATAATAATAATCTCCTAATAATCTCTTTAATTATTTAATAATAAATATTTGGGAAAAGATTTTTTCTTTGTTGCATTTATATTTCTTCATTACTATTCTTCATATTTCGTAATTCCATTTTAATTACTTAAACATTCGTTGATATTGACTTTGACAGTTATCATTTGTAGTCATTTTTGTTTTCATTTTTGTTGAGATTGTAATGCTAAGTATCTTCTTCGTTCGTTTTTTCTCTGATCTCAATATTTTCTAAATAGTTGTTGTGTGATGATCATTATAATTGTATTTCTGACTAAATACATTCCTTAGCCCCAACTATTCTTCTTCTTATCGTATTTCACTATTTTGGCTGTTTATTTTTCAATGAATTATGTTCATAAATACTCTTTCTTTCTTGTCTTCTTTAACATTATATTGGTTACATTCAATCGTTTACTGAAATTGTTCCATCATGTGGCAATGTAGTATGTATTTTAGGTCATATGATTTTTTTTTCTTTCTTTATTTTGCATAGGTAGATTTGAGGTATAACTTTTATCTTGGGTTTTCATTCTTCATTATTCACACTATTTCTTTATAAACATTTAATAATAATTCTCGCTTTCTTCTGTAATCTTGGGGTTTGTTATTCATTATTCACACTATTTCTTTATAAACATTTAATAATAATTATCGCTTTCTTCTGTAATCGATAATAAGTTGTTCTTATTATTTTTAGAATTTAGTGGTAGTATTCAACTCAAATTCTTTTTAAATTCCAAGTATTTTTTTCTTCAAGACTGGTAATAAGTTGTTCTTATTATTTTTAGAATTTATTCATTATATAATATTTCCGTATCTTGTCAATTGGTTGCCTGGTCAGTTTCATAACATCAGTCCCATTTTTCTGGTTGACTGTTTCTTTTTCTAACCATGGTCCATTAATTCGACTGCACCCGTTGTCCGGATTACTGCAGTGTTCATACCAATTTTTATGCTTGATAAATATCTTTCGTGTATCTGGTACCGCAACTTGGCTGATGTAAAATCTTCATTTAAGTCAGGGTATTCAGTTATATTTAGCTCCTTTTGAATTATCAGGTATCGTATCTCCTCTATTCTAATATAATTACTTGTATATCCTATCTTTCCATTCCCTTGGATATCTGGACTATTTACCAAATGTTTTACGGGTATCTTCCGTATTAACGATATAATTGACTTGGTCAAATATTCTCTAACCGTTGATATTTTCGAATAATATTTAAATTTATTTAAAGTTTTTGTGATTGTCCTATGGTGGGTTATTTTGGTTATTTTCATAACGTTCCTTCTATAATTCATGCCTTTACGTAACTCCCTTCGCTCATTAATTGGGATGTTAACAGCACTAATTAATCCACCCTTCCTCATCTCCATTTCTTCCTTTGTACAAACTATTTTCTTTCTCCATATTTTCCTTATCTTCTGGATATTCTCTTCTATGGTCAGATTTATTATAATACCTTCGGAAGTGCTGTCTAGTGTTTTAGACATATTCTTTAAACACAGCTCCATTTCTTTATTTGTCTCCCCCTCGTATTTATCCACTTCTGGGCTAAGCGTGTCATCGTTTTCAAACTTCCCTTCGAAAGTTTCCATTATCTCATTATCGAACTGCTCCTTCTTATCCTCAATCTGCTTTAAACCTGCTTCGTTCATTTTTTCAATTCTTTCATCCATTCGCCTTAAGTTTTCTTTGTTCATTTGTAGGATTCCTTCCTTCATTTGTTTTAAACCCTCATTATTCCTATCTAACCTTTCGTAAATTTGGTTTAATCTTTCGTTCATTTGTTTTGAGGTTTCTTTAATTTCCTCATTTGTTTTATCGAAGTTTTCCTCCATTCTCTTGAAACCACTGTCCATTGTTTCTGCTACCCCTTTGAAACCTTCATCCATGGTTTTCCTGAATTCTTCCCGGTGTCTCTGGTTCTCTTCTTTCATCTGTCTCATTATTGATTCGTTACGTTTCCTAAAGAGTTCTGCTATAAAACCCATTACGTTCTGACTGGTCACTTTCTTTGGTTGTTCTGGCGTTTTCTTCTGTTGCTTCACTTTGACTATTTCTACTTCTTTTTGCACCTTTGATTGTTCTAGCTTTTTATTATTTGGCATTTTTATAAATTCATATATTTGATTGTATTCCTTCCTCCAGTGACACATATCTTCTCGGGATAGTTCAAACATCACCCTAATCCATTCCCTTAATTCTTTGTTTTCTGTTTGTATTGGGTTTTCCGGTGGTCTTATTTCTCTTTTCCATTGTTCATAATCTTCCTGAGTATATTGTTCTGTCACCTGGGCGTATACTCCTATTCTTTCGGTTTTCATTTTTTCTTCATTATCGTCCCATCTTTCCCAATCTTCTTCCGTCATTCTTTCCACCTTGTTCTCGTCTTTTTCGTTAGTCGTCCCAATAGTCTTTTCCTTATTACACCTGGCATCTAATTCACACAATTCATCATAAATCTCTCTCAATGTCATTTTGTCGTCTGGTGTTACCCTTGCATTCGCGCGACTCATTTGTGCTCTTTCGTGATCATTGGTATTCTTTTCTATGTATCCCATCTCTTTGCTGAATTTCTTAAATAGTACTGTCGTCCATTCTGCGTAACTTAATCGTCTCTCTTGTTCTTGCATTTTCGTTTCCTTTTGTATCATCTTTCTCTATTGCATTTCTAGCCTCCCACAGTTGCCTGCTCTGGTTAAGTAATATTATTATACTTATAATTACTTAACTTAAGCCCTACACAAGTTGAGCGCCAATTTGTAGATAAAGGTGATTTAGAGGGTATTCTGCCGCACGTTGGATGCGTCAATTTGTAGATAAAGGAGATTCCTCTCCTTTAAACCCCACTGTTGGGTTTGTCGATTTGTACATACACCTATGCCAATGTGTTTGAATTATTTTAATTATGTAAATCTCGGAGATATTTGGAGTTGTGGGATATATTGATGTAATTAATTAATATTAACTTAGCTCTTTAAGAAATATCAGTGTTAGTGTGCCTAAAACTTAAACAACTTAAGCGTTATTCTACAATTTCATCCAACCCTATTATACCTTGAAGAGAGTTATGTCTAATTTTGTATTTTTACGCTCCCTCTTTGGTGTCAGATAATTCCGCTATAAGCGCTGTAGTATCGGCTCAACGAAACTTATAGGTTATTTCGATGTTTATATTAACCAATTATTCTATACTTATTCAGTTACTTTTTGTTCCCAGCTCATTAAACCATACTCCAAATAACAAGATTTTACAAATATATAAAGGTTCTTTATTTGTTTACTTAATTCACATTGAATAAGATATGTTCTAATTAACATATGCTTGGGCTATAGACTTCATGAATCGATTGTTGATTATTCTAATCCTTTATTTACATTTAGTTATATAGTGTGTTTTGATTTGTAATTAATTTAATTCAGGGTGTGAAGGTTCTTGTAACTGTGGGGAAGATTAAAAATATATAGATAAGAATGCAAGATTTACAAAATTGAAGTGTTGTGTAGTTAGTATGATTAATATAATAATAATTTACCAGACTAGAACGAAGCAAATCGTGTAGGCGGTTGATCGCTAAATTTACTGTTCTGGACGATTATGCAGTACGGTTTTCTTTCTTCGGTTTAATAAAAGTAATTCTTGTCCTGCCCACTTCGGAAATACAGCTCTCTAGATTGTTTTACAGCCCGATTGATGTTTCTTCTGCAACGCCAGGATCCAAATAAGTTCTTCTTTCGGTTGAAGCAATTAGTGTTTTTCCGTGTATTTGAAAGGTTATAATTTCTTGTGTAGTGAATATTATTAATTGTGATATTGTTAATTCCTTCTATTTGATTTAATATCTCATCAATTCCCTTCGGATATGGGACAGTTCGAGTTCTTTCTTGTAGACTTCAGTTATTTATTCTCTATTATGATTTCATATTGTAGTGTTATTTGGTTAAACTGTATTGGTGATAGACGTAAATATTGTCATTAGAATTTTTGTATTTTATAATCGTATCTGGTAATTTCGAATATTACGATTAAATAGATTATTCTTGGGTTTTTTAATCTCATCACATTCAGTTCATCAAAGCAATTCTTGTCAAATTCAACAACTTCTTCTCCTTTTTGTCGTCCCTAGCAACACATAATTTATTCCTTCCACATGTTTTGAATATATAGTGTTTATTTCATATATTTTTTGTCTATTCTTTATCAATTTGCTATCCTATCGGAATGTAATTTTACCGATAGTTGGTTTATTATTTTCTACACATATTCTGCTGGTTTTTTTATATAAGCCGGTATTTTTCCTTTTTTATATTTAATCCACTTTCGATATTACATGTTATTAATCGATATCATGGCATTTTGGTATTATTATAATTTGTATAAATTTTATTATATATCAATATTAATTTAATGTTTTTTCTAGCTCTTCAAATCGTATTTATTAATTATTATTAATTGATGTACCTAACCTTTATGTTATGAGTGTTTATATAGTAGTTTTGGCTGTTAGGCCTTTTATTGTAAACTGATCTACCTGTGTTTATAACTGTTAAACATCTATAGCCCCTTTTACATAAATTCATACATACAATCAAATCTTAACTATTAACATTTATATAAACAATTATTTTTCTATATCTAATAACAATTTTATCTTGACCTATTGATCACATATAACAAAATTCGAATCTATGAACATTGATTAGCTGCTTCACACTTCATTCTACAACAGTCATTGAATAATACAACTTGTTTCATTATCTTTCATTAACTCAACACATATTTGGTATAACATAACATACACTTTATCATAACATTTGTTGTCATAAAATAATACTTCTTAACTCAAAATTCTTATTTTTTAGGACAATAAATTAAATCATTGTTTCATTTTTTTGTTTGCTTTTCATTAAACATATATCATCAGCTATTATTTAACTTACAGGTTCGTTTATTCTTGTTAACACTACCTTGCATCCTTATTTAATTTTATCTATGATTATAATTGTAATTATTGGATCTTTGTTCTATTATGGGGTTAAATATTGATTTGTTTATTATTCTGTGAACCTTATTTTTATGTAACATGAATGCTAGCATTTCTGCTGCGTTACATATGCTCCCCCTCCTAAAAAAGTTTAGTTTACCTGAATGAAGTTAGGTCAAATAAACTTGTCTTTTTCACATGCCTTTTCTTCATTTCATTGTTAATGGTTGACGTTGGGATTTTCAATGTAACTTCATTAGAATAGTATTAATTTTTTTTTTTTTTTCTTTTTTTTTTTTTAATAACATTTCATTATTTTAATTAACATTCGTGATCATTTTTATTTCTGTAAACATTATTTGTTGGTAGTTGGCTACACTATTCAATGATACATTAGTTTTACATCTCTTCTACTTATAATTACTATAATCACTGTATTTCTCAATTATTCTTCTGTCAACTCATTTCTTTCTGTTTTCTTCGTCCTACTCCTTTGGAAACTGAATTTATTCTTGCAACTATTCTAATATTCCTTAAATATTTAATTTCCCTAACAATCCCTAACACATGCGTTGGTACAGTTCAGAGAGGCACTGTTTGGCTTCATACTCTGCTGCCCACACCACATTTTAATATAGTACTGCTGGAATTCATCTACAGTCAGCTATAAAATATAATAATAATCTCCTAATAATCTCTTTAATTATTTAATAATAAATATTTGGGAAAAGATTTTTTCTTTGTTGCATTTATATTTCTTCATTACTATTCTTCATATTTCGTAATTCCATTTTAATTACTTAAACATTCGTTGATATTGACTTTGACAGTTATCATTTGTAGTCATTTTTGTTTTCATTTTTGTTGAGATTGTAATGCTAAGTATCTTCTTCGTTCGTTTTTTCTCTGATCTCAATATTTTCTAAATAGTTGTTGTGTGATGATCATTATAATTGTATTTCTGACTAAATACATTCCTTAGCCCCAACTATTCTTCTTCTTATCGTATTTCACTATTTTGGCTGTTTATTTTTCAATGAATTATGTTCATAAATACTCTTTCTTTCTTGTCTTCTTTAACATTATATTGGTTACATTCAATCGTTTACTGAAATTGTTCCATCATGTGGCAATGTAGTATGTATTTTAGGTCATATGATTTTTTTTTCTTTCTTTATTTTGCATAGGTAGATTTGATGTAATAACTTTTATCTTGGGGTTTCATTCTTCATTATTCACACTATTTCTTTATAAACATTTAATAATAATTCTCGCTTTCTTCTGTAATCTTGGGGTTTGTTATTCATTATTCACACTATTTCTTTATAAACATTTAATAATAATTATCGCTTTCTTCTGTAATCGATAATAAGTTGTTCTTATTATTTTTAGAATTTAGTGGTAGTATTCAACTCAAATTCTTTTTAAATTCCAAGTATTTTTTTCTTCAAGACTGGTAATAAGTTGTTCTTATTATTTTTAGAATTTATTCATTATATAATATTTCCGTATCTTGTCAATTGGTTGCCTGGTCAGTTTTCATAACATCAGTCCCATTTTTCTGGTTGACTGTTTCTTTTTCTAACCATGGTCCATTAATTCGACTGCACCCGTTGTCCGGATTACTGCAGTGTTCATACCAATTTTTATGCTTGATAAATATCTTTCGTGTATCTGGTACCGCAACTTGGCTGATGTAAAATCTTCATTTAAGTCAGGGTATTCAGTTATATTTAGCTCCTTTTGAATTATCAGGTATCGTATCTCCTCTATTCTAATATAATTACTTGTATATCCTATCTTTCCATTCCCTTGGATATCTGGACTATTTACCAAATGTTTTACGGGTATCTTCCGTATTAACGATATAATTGACTTGGTCAAATATTCTCTAACCGTTGATATTTTCGAATAATATTTAAATTTATTTAAAGTTTTTGTGATTGTCCTATGGTGGGTTATTTTGGTTATTTTCGTAACGTTCCTTCTATAATTCATGCCTTTACATAACTCCCTTCGCTCATTAATTGGGATGTTAACAGCACTAATTAATCCACCCTTCCTCATCTCCATTTCTTCCTTTGTACAAACTATTTTCTTTCTCCATATTTTCCTTATCTTCTGGATATTCTCTTCTATGGTCAGATTTATTATAATACCTTCGGAAGTGCTGTCTAGTGTTTTAGACATATTCTTTAAACACAGCTCCATTTCTTTATTTGTCTCCCCCTCGTATTTATCCACTTCTGGGCTAAGCGTGTCATCGTTTTCAAACTTCCCTTCGAAAGTTTCCATTATCTCATTATCGAACTGCTCCTTCTTATCCTCAATCTGCTTTAAACCTGCTTCGTTCATTTTTTCAATTCTTTCATCCATTCGCCTTAAGTTTTCTTTGTTCATTTGTAGGATTCCTTCCTTCATTTGTTTTAAACCCTCATTATTCCTATCTAACCTTTCGTAAATTTGGTTTAATCTTTCGTTCATTTGTTTTGAGGTTTCTTTAATTTCCTCATTTGTTTTATCGAAGTTTTCCTCCATTCTCTTGAAACCACTGTCCATTGTTTCTGCTACCCCTTTGAAACCTTCATCCATGGTTTTCCTGAATTCTTCCCGGTGTCTCTGGTTCTCTTCTTTCATCTGTCTCATTATTGATTCGTTACGTTTCCTAAAGAGTTCTGCTATAAAACCCATTACGTTCTGACTGGTCACTTTCTTTGGTTGTTCTGGCGTTTTCTTCTGTTGCTTCACTTTGACTATTTCTACTTCTTTTTGCACCTTTGATTGTTCTAGCTTTTTATTATTTGGCATTTTTATAAATTCATATATTTGATTGTATTCCTTCCTCCAGTGACACATATCTTCTCGGGATAGTTCAAACATCACCCTAATCCATTCCCTTAATTCTTTGTTTTCTGTTTGTATTGGATTTTCCGGTGGTCTTATTTCTCTTTTCCATTGTTCATAATCTTCCTGAGTATATTGTTCTGTCACCTGGGCGTATACTCCTATTCTTTCGGTTTTCATTTTTTCTTCATTATCGTCCCATCTTTCCCAATCTTCTTCCGTCATTCTTTCCACCTTGTTCTCGTCTTTTTCGTTAGTCGTCCCAATAGTCTTTTCCTTATTACACCTGGCATCTAATTCACACAATTCATCATAAATCTCTCTCAATGTCATTTTGTCGTCTGGTGTTACCCTTGCATTCGCGCGACTCATTTGTGCTCTTTCGTGATCATTGGTATTCTTTTCTATGTATCCCATCTCTTTGCTGAATTTCTTAAATAGTACTGTCGTCCATTCTGCGTAACTTAATCGTCTCTCTTGTTCTTGCATTTTCGTTTCCTTTTGTATCATCTTTCTCTATTGCATTTCTAGCCTCCCACAGTTGCCTGCTCTGGTTAAGTAATATTATTATACTTATAATTACTTAACTTAAGCCCTACACAAGTTGAGCGCCAATTTGTAGATAAAGGTGATTTAGAGGGTATTCTGCCGCACGTTGGATGCGTCAATTTGTAGATAAAGGAGATTCCTCTCCTTTAAACCCCACTGTTGGGTTTGTCGATTTGTACATACACCTATGCCAATGTGTTTGAATTATTTTAATTATGTAAATCTCGGAGATATTTGGAGTTGTGGGATATATTGATGTAATTAATTAATATTAACTTAGCTCTTTAAGAAATATCAGTGTTAGTGTGCCTAAAACTTAAACAACTTAAGCGTTATTCTACAATTTCATCCAACCCTATTATACCTTGAAGAGAGTTATGTCTAATTTTGTATTTTTACGCTCCCTCTTTGGTGTCAGATAATTCCGCTATAAGCGCTGTAGTATCGGCTCAACGAAACTTATAGGTTATTTCGATGTTTATATTAACCAATTATATAGAATAATTCAGGTTACTTTTTGTTCCCAGCTCATTAAACCATACTCCAAATAACAAGATTTTACAAATATATAAAGGTTCTTTATTTGTTTACTTAATTCACATTGAATAAGATATGTTCTAATTAACATATGCTTGGGCTATAGACTTCATGAATAGATTGTTGATTATTCTAATCCTTTATTTACATTTAGTTATATAGTGTGTTTTGATTTGTAATTAATTTAATTCAGGGTGTGAAGGTTCTTGTAACTGTGGGGAAGATTAAAAATATATAGATAAGAATGCAAGATTTACAAAATTGAAGTGTTGTGTAGTTAGTATGATTAATATAATAATAATTTACCAGACTAGAACGAAGCAAATCGTGTAGGCGGTTGATCGCTAAATTTACTGTTCTGGACGATTATGCAGTACGGTTTTCTTTCTTCGGTTTAATAAAAGTAATTCTTGTCCTGCCCACTTCGGAAATACAGCTCTCTAGATTGTTTTACAGCCCGATTGATGTTTCTTCTGCAACGCCAGGATCCAAATAAGTTCTTCTTTCGGTTGAAGCAATTAGTGTTGTTCCGTGTATTTGAAAGGTTATAATTTCTTTTGTAGTGAATATTATTAATTGTGATATTGTTAATTCCTTCTATTTGATTTAATATCTCATCAATTCCCTTCGGATATGGGACAGTTCGAGTTCTTTCTTGTAGACTTCAGTTATTTATTCTCTATTATGATTTCATATTGTAGTGTTATTTGGTTAAACTGTATTGGTGATAGACGTAAATATTGTCATTAGAATTTTTGTATTTTATAATCGTATCTGGTAATTTCGAATATTACGATTAAATAGATTATTCTTGGGTTTTTTAATCTCATCACATTCAGTTCATCAAAGCAATTCTTGTCAAATTCAACAACTTCTTCTCCTTTTTGTCGTCCCTAGCAACACATAATTTATTCCTTCCACATGTTTTGAATATATAGTGTTTATTTCATATATTTTTTGTCTATTCTTTATCAATTTGCTATCCTATCGGAATGTAATTTTACCGATAGTTGGTTTATTATTTTCTACACATATTCTGCTGGTTTTTTTATATAAGCCGGTATTTTTCCTTTTTTATATTTAATCCACTTTCGATATTACATGTTATTAATCGATATCATGGCATTTTGGTATTATTATAATTTGTATAAATTTTATTATATATCAATATTAATTTAATGTTTTTTCTAGCTCTTCAAATCGTATTTATTAATTATTATTAATTGATGTACCTAACCTTTATGTTATGAGTGTTTATATAGTAGTTTTGGCTGTTAGGCCTTTTATTGTAAACTGATCTACCTGTGTTTATAACTGTTAAACATCTATAGCCCCTTTTACATAAATTCATACATACAATCAAATCTTAACTATTAGCATTTATATAAACAATTATTTTTCTATATCTAATAACAATTTTATCTTGACCTATTGATCACATATAACAAAATTCGAATCTATGAACATTGATTAGCTGCTTCACACTTCATTCTACAACAGTCATTGAATAATACAACTTGTTTCATTATCTTTCATTAACTCAACACATATTTGGTATAACATAACATACACTTTATCATAACATTTGTTGTCATAAAATAATACTTCTTAACTCAAAATTCTTATTTTTTAGGACAATAAATTAAATCATTGTTTCATTTTTTTGTTTGCTTTTCATTAAACATATATCATCAGCTATTATTTAACTTACAGGTTCGTTTATTCTTGTTAACACTACCTTGCATCCTTATTTAATTTTATCTATGATTATAATTGTAATTATTGGATCTTTGTTCTATTATGGGGTTAAATATTGATTTGTTTATTATTCTGTGAACCTTATTTTTATGTAACATGAATGCTAGCATTTCTGTTGCGTTACATATGCTCCCCCTCCTAAAAAAGTTTAGTTTACCTGAATGAAGTTAGGTCAAATAAACTTGTCTTTTTCACATGCCTTTTCTTCATTTCATTGTTAATAGTTGACGTTGGGATTTTCAATGTAACTTCATTAGACTAGTATTAATTTTTTTTTTTTTTTCTTTTTTTTTTTTTAATAATATTTCATTATTTTAATTAACATTCGTGATCATTTTTATTTCTGTAAACATTATTTGTTGGTAGTTGGCTACACTATTCAATGATACATTAGTTTTACATCTCTTCTACTTATAATTACTATAATCACTGTATTTCTCAATTATTCTTCTGTCAACTCATTTCTTTCTGTTTTCTTCGTCCTACTCCTTTGGAAACTGAATTTATTCTTGCAACTATTCTAATATTCCTTAAATATTTAATTTCCCTAACAATCCCTAACACATGCGTTGGTACAGTTCAGAGAGGCACTGTTTGGCTTCATACTCTGCTGCCCACACCACATTTTAATATAGTACTGCTGGAATTCATCTAAAGTCAGCTATAAAATATAATAATAATCTCCTAATAATCTCTTTAATTATTTAATAATAAATATTTGGGAAAAGATTTTTTCTTTGTTGCATTTATATTTCTTCATTACTATTCTTCATATTTCGTAATTCCATTTTAATTACTTAAACATTCGTTGATATTGACTTTGACAGTTATCATTTGTAGTCATTTTTGTTTTCATTTTTGTTGAGATTGTAATGCTAAGTATCTTCTTCGTTCGTTTTTTCTCTGATCTCAATATTTTCTAAATAGTTGTTGTGTGATGATCATTATAATTGTATTTCTGACTAAATACATTCCTTAGCCCCAACTATTCTTCTTCTTATCGTATTTCACTATTTTGGCTGTTTATTTTTCAATGAATTATGTTCATAAATACTCTTTCTTTCTTGTCTTCTTTAACATTATATTGGTTACATTCAATCGTTTACTGAAATTGTTCCATCATGTGGCAATGTAGTATGTATTTTAGGTCATATGATTTTTTTTTCTTTCTTTATTTTGCATAGGTAGATTTGAGGTAATAACTTTTATCTTGGGGTTTCATTCTTCATTATTCACACTATTTCTTTATAATCATTTAATAATAATTCTCGCTTTCTTCTGTAATCTTGGGGTTTGTTATTCATTATTCACACTATTTCTTTATAAACATTTAATAATAATTATCGCTTTCTTCTGTAATCGATAATAAGTTGTTCTTATTATTTTTAGAATTTAGTGGTAGTATTCAACTCAAATTCTTTTTAAATTCCAAGTATTTTTTTCTTCAAGACTGGTAATAAGTTGTTCTTATTATTTTTAGAATTTATTCATTATATAATATTTCCGTATCTTGTCAATTGGTTGCCTGGTCAGTTTTCATAACATCAGTCCCATTTTTCTGGTTGACTGTTTCTTTTTCTAACCATGGTCCATTAATTCGACTGCACCCGTTGTCCGGATTACTGCAGTGTTCATACCAATTTTTATGCTTGATAAATATCTTTCGTGTATCTGGTACCGCAACTTGGCTGATGTAAAATCTTCATTTAAGTCAGGGTATTCAGTTATATTTAGCTCCTTTTGAATTATCAGGTATCGTATCTCCTCTATTCTAATATAATTACTTGTATATCCTATCTTTCCATTCCCTTGGATATCTGGACTATTTACCAAATGTTTTACGGGTATCTTCCGTATTAACGATATAATTGACTTGGTCAAATATTCTCTAACCGTTGATATTTTCGAATAATATTTAAATTTATTTAAATTTTTGTGATTGTCCTATGGTGGGTTATTTTGGTTATTTTCATAACGTTCCTTCTATAATTCATGCCTTTACATAACTCCCTTCGCTCATTAATTGGGATGTTAACAGCACTAATTAATCCACCCTTCCTCATCTCCATTTCTTCCTTTGTACAAACTATTTTCTTTCTCCATATTTTCCTTATCTTCTGGATATTCTCTTCTATGGTCAGATTTATTATAATACCTTCGGAAGTGCTGTCTAGTGTTTTAGACATATTCTTTAAACACAGCTCCATTTCTTTATTTGTCTCCCCCTCGTATTTATCCACTTCTGGGCTAAGCGTGTCATCGTTTTCAAACTTCCCTTCGAAAGTTTCCATTATCTCATTATCGAACTGCTCCTTCTTATCCTCAATCTGCTTTAAACCTGCTTCGTTCATTTTTTCAATTCTTTCATCCATTCGCCTTAAGTTTTCTTTGTTCATTTGTAGGATTCCTTCCTTCATTTGTTTTAAACCCTCATTATTCCTATCTAACCTTTCGTAAATTTGGTTTAATCTTTCGTTCATTTGTTTTGAGGTTTCTTTAATTTCCTCATTTGTTTTATCGAAGTTTTCCTCCATTCTCTTGAAACCACTGTCCATTGTTTCTGCTACCCCTTTGAAACCTTCATCCATGGTTTTCCTGAATTCTTCCCGGTGTCTCTGGTTCTCTTCTTTCATCTGTCTCATTATTGATTCGTTACGTTTCCTAAAGAGTTCTGCTATAAAACCCATTACGTTCTGACTGGTCACTTTCTTTGGTTGTTCTGGCGTTTTCTTCTGTTGCTTCACTTTGACTATTTCTACTTCTTTTTGCACCTTTGATTGTTCTAGCTTTTTATTATTTGGCATTTTTATAAATTCATATATTTGATTGTATTCCTTCCTCCAGTGACACATATCTTCTCGGGATAGTTCAAACATCACCCTAATCCATTCCCTTAATTCTTTGTTTTCTGTTTGTATTGGGTTTTCCGGTGGTCTTATTTCTCTTTTCCATTGTTCATAATCTTCCTGAGTATATTGTTCTGTCACCTGGGCGTATACTCCTATTCTTTCGGTTTTCATTTTTTCTTCATTATCGTCCCATCTTTCCCAATCTTCTTCCGTCATTCTTTCCACCTTGTTCTCGTCTTTTTCGTTAGTCGTCCCAATAGTCTTTTCCTTATTACACCTGGCATCTAATTCACACAATTCATCATAAATCTCTCTCAATGTCATTTTGTCGTCTGGTGTTACCCTTGCATTCGCGCGACTCATTTGTGCTCTTTCGTGATCATTGGTATTCTTTTCTATGTATCCCATCTCTTTGCTGAATTTCTTAAATAGTACTGTCGTCCATTCTGCGTAACTTAATCGTCTCTCTTGTTCTTGCATTTTCGTTTCCTTTTGTATCATCTTTCTCTATTGCATTTCTAGCCTCCCACAGTTGCCTGCTCTGGTTAAGTAATATTATTATACTTATAATTACTTAACTTAAGCCCTACACAAGTTGAGCGCCAATTTGTAGATAAAGGTGATTTAGAGGGTATTCTGCCGCACGTTGGATGCGTCAATTTGTAGATAAAGGAGATTCCTCTCCTTTAAACCCCACTGTTGGGTTTGTCGATTTGTACATACACCTATGCCAATGTGTTTGAATTATTTTAATTATGTAAATCTCGGAGATATTTGGAGTTGTGGGATATATTGATGTAATTAATTAATATTAACTTAGCTCTTTAAGAAATATCAGTGTTAGTGTGCCTAAAACTTAAACAACTTAAGCGTTATTCTACAATTTCATCCAACCCTATTATACCTTGAAGAGAGTTATGTCTAATTTTGTATTTTTACGCTCCCTCTTTGGTGTCAGATAATTCCGCTATAAGCGCTGTAGTATCGGCTCAACGAAACTTATAGGTTATTTCGATGTTTATATTAACCAATTATTCTATACTTATTCAGTTACTTTTTGTTCCCAGCTCATTAAACCATACTCCAAATAACAAGATTTTACAAATATATAAAGGTTCTTTATTTGTTTACTTAATTCACATTGAATAAGATATGTTCTAATTAACATATGCTTGGGCTATAGACTTCATGAATCGATTGTTGATTATTCTAATCCTTTATTTACATTTAGTTATATAGTGTGTTTTGATTTGTAATTAATTTAATTCAAGGTGTGAAGGTTCTTGTAACTGTGGGGAAGATTAAAAATATATAGATAAGAATGCAAGATTTACAAAATTGAAGTGTTGTGTAGTTAGTATGATTAATATAATAATAATTTACCAGACTAGAACGAAGCAAATCGTGTAGGCGGTTGATCGCTAAATTTACTGTTCTGGACGATTATGCAGTACGGTTTTCTTTCTTCGGTTTAATAAAAGTAATTCTTGTCCTGCCCACTTCGGAAATACAGCTCTCTAGATTGTTTTACAGCCCGATTGATGTTTCTTCTGCAACGCCAGGATCCAAATAAGTTCTTCTTTCGGTTGAAGCAATTAGTGTTGTTCCGTGTATTTGAAAGGTTATAATTTCTTTTGTAGTGAATATTATTAATTGTGATATTGTTAATTCCTTCTATTTGATTTAATATCTCATCAATTCCCTTCGGATATGGGACAGTTCGAGTTCTTTCTTGTAGACTTCAGTTATTTATTCTCTATTATGATTTCATATTGTAGTGTTATTTGGTTAAACTGTATTGGTGATAGACGTAAATATTGTCATTAGAATTTTTGTATTTTATAATCGTATCTGGTAATTTCGAATATTACGATTAAATAGATTATTCTTGGGTTTTTTAATCTCATCACATTCAGTTCATCAAAGCAATTCTTGTCAAATTCAACAACTTCTTCTCCTTTTTGTCGTCCCTAGCAACACATAATTTATTCCTTCCACATGTTTTGAATATATAGTGTTTATTTCATATATTTTTTGTCTATTCTTTATCAATTTGCTATCCTATCGGAATGTAATTTTACCGATAGTTGGTTTATTATTTTCTACACATATTCTGCTGGTTTTTTTATATAAGCCGGTATTTTTCCTTTTTTATATTTAATCCACTTTCGATATTACATGTTATTAATCGATATCATGGCATTTTGGTATTATTATAATTTGTATAAATTTTATTATATATCAATATTAATTTAATGTTTTTTCTAGCTCTTCAAATCGTATTTATTAATTATTATTAATTGATGTACCTAACCTTTATGTTATGAGTGTTTATATAGTAGTTTTGGCTGTTAGGCCTTTTATTGTAAACTGATCTACCTGTGTTTATAACTGTTAAACATCTATAGCCCCTTTTACATAAATTCATACATACAATCAAATCTTAACTATTAGCATTTATATAAACAATTATTTTTCTATATCTAATAACAATTTTATCTTGACCTATTGATCACATATAACAAAATTCGAATCTATGAACATTGATTAGCTGCTTCACACTTCATTCTACAACAGTCATTGAATAATACAACTTGTTTCATTATCTTTCATTAACTCAACACATATTTGGTATAACATAACATACACTTTATCATAACATTTGTTGTCATAAAATAATACTTCTTAACTCAAAATTCTTATTTTTTAGGACAATAAATTAAATCATTGTTTCATTTTTTTGTTTGCTTTTCATTAAACATATATCATCAGCTATTATTTAACTTACAGGTTCGTTTATTCTTGTTAACACTACCTTGCATCCTTATTTAATTTTATCTATGATTATAATTGTAATTATTGGATCTTTGTTCTATTATGGGGTTAAATATTGATTTGTTTATTATTCTGTGAACCTTATTTTTATGTAACATGAATGCTAGCATTTCTGTTGCGTTACATATGCTCCCCCTCCTAAAAAAGTTTAGTTTACCTGAATGAAGTTAGGTCAAATAAACTTGTCTTTTTCACATGCCTTTTCTTCATTTCATTGTTAATGGTTGACGTTGGGATTTTCAATGTAACTTCATTAGACTAGTATTAATTTTTTTTTTTTTCTTTTTTTTTTTTTAATAACATTTCATTATTTTAATTAACATTCGTGATCATTTTTATTTCTGTAAACATTATTTGTTGGTAGTTGGCTACACTATTCAATGATACATTAGTTTTACATCTCTTCTACTTATAATTACTATAATCACTGTATTTCTCAATTATTCTTCTGTCAACTCATTTCTTTCTGTTTTCTTCGTCCTACTCCTTTGGAAACTGAATTTATTCTTGCAACTATTCTAATATTCCTTAAATATTTAATTTCCCTAACAATCCCTAACACATGCGTTGGTACAGTTCAGAGAGGCACTGTTTGGCTTCATACTCTGCTGCCCACACCACATTTTAATATAGTACTGCTGGAATTCATCTACAGTCAGCTATAAAATATAATAATAATCTCCTAATAATCTCTTTAATTATTTAATAATAAATATTTGGGAAAAGATTTTTTCTTTGTTGCATTTATATTTCTTCATTACTATTCTTCATATTTCGTAATTCCATTTTAATTACTTAAACATTCGTTGATATTGACTTTGACAGTTATCATTTGTAGTCATTTTTGTTTTCATTTTTGTTGAGATTGTAATGCTAAGTATCTTCTTCGTTCGTTTTTTCTCTGATCTCAATATTTTCTAAATAGTTGTTGTGTGATGATCATTATAATTGTATTTCTGACTAAATACATTCCTTAGCCCCAACTATTCTTCTTCTTATCGTATTTCACTATTTTGGCTGTTTATTTTTCAATGAATTATGTTCATAAATACTCTTTCTTTCTTGTCTTCTTTAACATTATATTGGTTACATTCAATCGTTTACTGAAATTGTTCCATCATGTGGCAATGTAGTATGTATTTTAGGTCATATGATTTTTTTTTCTTTCTTTATTTTGCATAGGTAGATTTGAGGTATAACTTTTATCTTGGGTTTTCATTCTTCATTATTCACACTATTTCTTTATAAACATTTAATAATAATTCTCGCTTTCTTCTGTAATCTTGGGGTTTGTTATTCATTATTCACACTATTTCTTTATAAACATTTAATAATAATTATCGCTTTCTTCTGTAATCGATAATAAGTTGTTCTTATTATTTTTAGAATTTAGTGGTAGTATTCAACTCATATTCTTTTTAAATTCCAAGTATTTTTTTCTTCAAGACTGGTAATAAGTTGTTCTTATTATTTTTAGAATTTATTCATTATATAATATTTCCGTATCTTGTCAATTGGTTGCCTGGTCAGTTTTCATAACATCAGTCCCATTTTTCTGGTTGACTGTTTCTTTTTCTAACCATGGTCCATTAATTCGACTGCACCCGTTGTCCGGATTACTGCAGTGTTCATACCAATTTTTATGCTTGATAAATATCTTTCGTGTATCTGGTACCGCAACTTGGCTGATGTAAAATCTTCATTTAAGTCAGGGTATTCAGTTATATTTAGCTCCTTTTGAATTATCAGGTATCGTATCTCCTCTATTCTAATATAATTACTTGTATATCCTATCTTTCCATTCCCTTGGATATCTGGACTATTTACCAAATGTTTTACGGGTATCTTCCGTATTAACGATATAATTGACTTGGTCAAATATTCTCTAACCGTTGATATTTTCGAATAATATTTAAATTTATTTAAAGTTTTTGTGATTGTCCTATGGTGGGTTATTTTGGTTATTTTCGTAACGTTCCTTCTATAATTCATGCCTTTACATAACTCCCTTCGCTCATTAATTGGGATGTTAACAGCACTAATTAATCCACCCTTCCTCATCTCCATTTCTTCCTTTGTACAAACTATTTTCTTTCTCCATATTTTCCTTATCTTCTGGATATTCTCTTCTATGGTCAGATTTATTATAATACCTTCGGAAGTGCTGTCTAGTGTTTTAGACATATTCTTTAAACACAGCTCCATTTCTTTATTTGTCTCCCCCTCGTATTTATCCACTTCTGGGCTAAGCGTGTCATCGTTTTCAAACTTCCCTTCGAAAGTTTCCATTATCTCATTATCGAACTGCTCCTTCTTATCCTCAATCTGCTTTAAACCTGCTTCGTTCATTTTTTCAATTCTTTCATCCATTCGCCTTAAGTTTTCTTTGTTCATTTGTAGGATTCCTTCCTTCATTTGTTTTAAACCCTCATTATTCCTATCTAACCTTTCGTAAATTTGGTTTAATCTTTCGTTCATTTGTTTTGAGGTTTCTTTAATTTCCTCATTTGTTTTATCGAAGTTTTCCTCCATTCTCTTGAAACCACTGTCCATTGTTTCTGCTACCCCTTTGAAACCTTCATCCATGGTTTTCCTGAATTCTTCCCGGTGTCTCTGGTTCTCTTCTTTCATCTGTCTCATTATTGATTCGTTACGTTTCCTAAAGAGTTCTGCTATAAAACCCATTACGTTCTGACTGGTCACTTTCTTTGGTTGTTCTGGCGTTTTCTTCTGTTGCTTCACTTTGACTATTTCTACTTCTTTTTGCACCTTTGATTGTTCTAGCTTTTTATTATTTGGCATTTTTATAAATTCATATATTTGATTGTATTCCTTCCTCCAGTGACACATATCTTCTCGGGATAGTTCAAACATCACCCTAATCCATTCCCTTAATTCTTTGTTTTCTGTTTGTATTGGGTTTTCCGGTGGTCTTATTTCTCTTTTCCATTGTTCATAATCTTCCTGAGTATATTGTTCTGTCACCTGGGCGTATACTCCTATTCTTTCGGTTTTCATTTTTTCTTCATTATCGTCCCATCTTTCCCAATCTTCTTCCGTCATTCTTTCCACCTTGTTCTCGTCTTTTTCGTTAGTCGTCCCAATAGTCTTTTCCTTATTACACCTGGCATCTAATTCACACAATTCATCATAAATCTCTCTCAATGTCATTTTGTCGTCTGGTGTTACCCTTGCATTCGCGCGACTCATTTGTGCTCTTTCGTGATCATTGGTATTCTTTTCTATGTATCCCATCTCTTTGCTGAATTTCTTAAATAGTACTGTCGTCCATTCTGCGTAACTTAATCGTCTCTCTTGTTCTTGCATTTTCGTTTCCTTTTGTATCATCTTTCTCTATTGCATTTCTAGCCTCCCACAGTTGCCTGCTCTGGTTAAGTAATATTATTATACTTATAATTACTTAACTTAAGCCCTACACAAGTTGAGCGCCAATTTGTAGATAAAGGTGATTTAGAGGGTATTCTGCCGCACGTTGGATGCGTCAATTTGTAGATAAAGGAGATTCCTCTCCTTTAAACCCCACTGTTGGGTTTGTCGATTTGTACATACACCTATGCCAATGTGTTTGAATTATTTTAATTATGTAAATCTCGGAGATATTTGGAGTTGTGGGATATATTGATGTAATTAATTAATATTAACTTAGCTCTTTAAGAAATATCAGTGTTAGTGTGCCTAAAACTTAAACAACTTAAGCGTTATTCTACAATTTCATCCAACCCTATTATACCTTGAAGAGAGTTATGTCTAATTTTGTATTTTTACGCTCCCTCTTTGGTGTCAGATAATTCCGCTATAAGCGCTGTAGTATCGGCTCAACGAAACTTATAGGTTATTTCGATGTTTATATTAACCAATTATTCTATACTTATTCAGTTACTTTTTGTTCCCAGCTCATTAAACCATACTCCAAATAACAAGATTTTACAAATATATAAAGGTTCTTTATTTGTTTACTTAATTCACATTGAATAAGATATGTTCTAATTAACATATGCTTGGGCTATAGACTTCATGAATCGATTGTTGATTATTCTAATCCTTTATTTACATTTAGTTATATAGTGTGTTTTGATTTGTAATTAATTTAATTCAAGGTGTGAAGGTTCTTGTAACTGTGGGGAAGATTAAAAATATATAGATAAGAATGCAAGATTTACAAAATTGAAGTGTTGTGTAGTTAGTATGATTAATATAATAATAATTTACCAGACTAGAACGAAGCAAATCGTGTAGGCGGTTGATCGCTAAATTTACTGTTCTGGACGATTATGCAGTACGGTTTTCTTTCTTCGGTTTAATAAAAGTAATTCTTGTCCTGCCCACTTCGGAAATACAGCTCTCTAGATTGTTTTACAGCCCGATTGATGTTTCTTCTGCAACGCCAGGATCCAAATAAGTTCTTCTTTCGGTTGAAGCAATTAGTGTTGTTCCGTGTATTTGAAAGGTTATAATTTCTTTTGTAGTGAATATTATTAATTGTGATATTGTTAATTCCTTCTATTTGATTTAATATCTCATCAATTCCCTTCGGATATGGGACAGTTCGAGTTCTTTCTTGTAGACTTCAGTTATTTATTCTCTATTATGATTTCATATTGTAGTGTTATTTGGTTAAACTGTATTGGTGATAGACGTAAATATTGTCATTAGAATTTTTGTATTTTATAATCGTATCTGGTAATTTCGAATATTACGATTAAATAGATTATTCTTGGGTTTTTTAATCTCATCACATTCAGTTCATCAAAGCAATTCTTGTCAAATTCAACAACTTCTTCTCCTTTTTGTCGTCCCTAGCAACACATAATTTATTCCTTCCACATGTTTTGAATATATAGTGTTTATTTCATATATTTTTTGTCTATTCTTTATCAATTTGCTATCCTATCGGAATGTAATTTTACCGATAGTTGGTTTATTATTTTCTACACATATTCTGCTGGTTTTTTTATATAAGCCGGTATTTTTCCTTTTTTATATTTAATCCACTTTCGATATTACATGTTATTAATCGATATCATGGCATTTTGGTATTATTATAATTTGTATAAATTTTATTATATATCAATATTAATTTAATGTTTTTTCTAGCTCTTCAAATCGTATTTATTAATTATTATTAATTGATGTACCTAACCTTTATGTTATGAGTGTTTATATAGTAGTTTTGGCTGTTAGGCCTTTTATTGTAAACTGATCTACCTGTGTTTATAACTGTTAAACATCTATAGCCCCTTTTACATAAATTCATACATACAATCAAATCTTAACTATTAGCATTTATATAAACAATTATTTTTCTATATCTAATAACAATTTTATCTTGACCTATTGATCACATATAACAAAATTCGAATCTATGAACATTGATTAGCTGCTTCACACTTCATTCTACAACAGTCATTGAATAATACAACTTGTTTCATTATCTTTCATTAACTCAACACATATTTGGTATAACATAACATACACTTTATCATAACATTTTTTGTCATAAAATAATACTTCTTAACTCAAAATTCTTATTTTTTAGGACAATAAATTAAATCATTGTTTCATTTTTTTGTTTGCTTTTCATTAAACATATATCATCAGCTATTATTTAACTTACAGGTTCGTTTATTCTTGTTAACACTACCTTGCATCCTTATTTAATTTTATCTATGATTATAATTGTAATTATTGGATCTTTGTTCTATTATGGGGTTAAATATTGATTTGTTTATTATTCTGTGAACCTTATTTTTATGTAACATGAATGCTAGCATTTCTGTTGCGTTACATATGCTCCCCCTCCTAAAAAAGTTTAGTTTACCTGAATGAAGTTAGGTCAAATAAACTTGTCTTTTTCACATGCCTTTTCTTCATTTCATTGTTAATGGTTGACGTTGGGATTTTCAATGTAACTTCATTAGACTAGTATTAATTTTTTTTTTTTTTTCTTTTTTTTTTTTTAATAACATTTCATTATTTTAATTAACATTCGTGATCATTTTTATTTCTGTAAACATTATTTGTTGGTAGTTGGCTACACTATTCAATGATACATTAGTTTTACATCTCTTCTACTTATAATTACTATAATCACTGTATTTCTCAATTATTCTTCTGTCAACTCATTTCTTTCTGTTTTCTTCGTCCTACTCCTTTGGAAACTGAATTTATTCTTGCAACTATTCTAATATTCCTTAAATATTTAATTTCCCTAACAATCCCTAACACATGCGTTGGTACAGTTCAGAGAGGCACTGTTTGGCTTCATACTCTGCTGCCCACACCACATTTTAATATAGTACTGCTGGAATTCATCTACAGTCAGCTATAAAATATAATAATAATCTCCTAATAATCTCTTTAATTATTTAATAATAAATATTTGGGAAAAGATTTTTTCTTTGTTGCATTTATATTTCTTCATTACTATTCTTCATATTTCGTAATTCCATTTTAATTACTTAAACATTCGTTGATATTGACTTTGACAGTTATCATTTGTAGTCATTTTTGTTTTCATTTTTGTTGAGATTGTAATGCTAAGTATCTTCTTCGTTCGTTTTTTCTCTGATCTCAATATTTTCTAAATAGTTGTTGTGTGATGATCATTATAATTGTATTTCTGACTAAATACATTCCTTAGCCCCAACTATTCTTCTTCTTATCGTATTTCACTATTTTGGCTGTTTATTTTTCAATGAATTATGTTCATAAATACTCTTTCTTTCTTGTCTTCTTTAACATTATATTGGTTACATTCAATCGTTTACTGAAATTGTTCCATCATGTGGCAATGTAGTATGTATTTTAGGTCATATGATTTTTTTTTCTTTCTTTATTTTGCATAGGTAGATTTGAGGTATAACTTTTATCTTGGGTTTTCATTCTTCATTATTCACACTATTTCTTTATAAACATTTAATAATAATTCTCGCTTTCTTCTGTAATCTTGGGGTTTGTTATTCATTATTCACACTATTTCTTTATAAACATTTAATAATAATTATCGCTTTCTTCTGTAATCGATAATAAGTTGTTCTTATTATTTTTAGAATTTAGTGGTAGTATTCAACTCATATTCTTTTTAAATTCCAAGTATTTTTTTCTTCAAGACTGGTAATAAGTTGTTCTTATTATTTTTAGAATTTATTCATTATATAATATTTCCGTATCTTGTCAATTGGTTGCCTGGTCAGTTTTCATAACATCAGTCCCATTTTTCTGGTTGACTGTTTCTTTTTCTAACCATGGTCCATTAATTCGACTGCACCCGTTGTCCGGATTACTGCAGTGTTCATACCAATTTTTATGCTTGATAAATATCTTTCGTGTATCTGGTACCGCAACTTGGCTGATGTAAAATCTTCATTTAAGTCAGGGTATTCAGTTATATTTAGCTCCTTTTGAATTATCAGGTATCGTATCTCCTCTATTCTAATATAATTACTTGTATATCCTATCTTTCCATTCCCTTGGATATCTGGACTATTTACCAAATGTTTTACGGGTATCTTCCGTATTAACGATATAATTGACTTGGTCAAATATTCTCTAACCGTTGATATTTTCGAATAATATTTAAATTTATTTAAAGTTTTTGTGATTGTCCTATGGTGGGTTATTTTGGTTATTTTCATAACGTTCCTTCTATAATTCATGCCTTTACATAACTCCCTTCGCTCATTAATTGGGATGTTAACAGCACTAATTAATCCACCCTTCCTCATCTCCATTTCTTCCTTTGTACAAACTATTTTCTTTCTCCATATTTTCCTTATCTTCTGGATATTCTCTTCTATGGTCAGATTTATTATAATACCTTCGGAAGTGCTGTCTAGTGTTTTAGACATATTCTTTAAACACAGCTCCATTTCTTTATTTGTCTCCCCCTCGTATTTATCCACTTCTGGGCTAAGCGTGTCATCGTTTTCAAACTTCCCTTC
The DNA here is from genome assembly GCA_034769895.1 of Magicicada septendecula. Classification (NCBI taxonomy): domain Eukaryota; kingdom Metazoa; phylum Arthropoda; class Insecta; order Hemiptera; family Cicadidae; genus Magicicada; species Magicicada septendecula. The sequence continues at coordinate 389,117,355 of CM068368.1, read as the reverse complement.
GAAAGTTTCCATTATCTCATTATCGAACTGCTCCTTCTTATCCTCAATCTGCTTTAAACCTGCTTCGTTCATTTTTTCAATTCTTTCATCCATTCGCCTTAAGTTTTCTTTGTTCATTTGTAGGATTCATTCCTTCATTTGTTTTAAACCCTCATTATTCCTATCTAACCTTTCGTAAATTTGGTTTAATCTTTCGTTCATTTGTTTTGAGGTCTCTTTAATTTCCTCATTTGTTTTATCGAAGTTTTCCTCCATTCTCTTGAAACCACTGTCCATTGTTTCTGCTACCCCTTTGAAACCTTCATCCATGGTTTTCCTGAATTCTTCCCGGTGTCTCTGGTTCTCTTCTTTCATCTGTCTCATTATTGATTCGTTACGTTTCCTAAAGAGTTCTGCTATAAAACCCATTACGTTCTGACTGGTCACTTTCTTTGGTTGTTCTGGCGTTTTCTTCTGTTGCTTCACTTTGACTATTTCTACTTCTTTTTGCACCTTTGATTGTTCTAGCTTTTTATTATTTGGCATTTTTATAAATTCATATATTTGATTGTATTCCTTCCTCCAGTGACACATATCTTCTCGGGATAGTTCAAACATCACCCTAATCCATTCCCTTAATTCTTTGTTTTCTGTTTGTATTGGATTTTCCGGTGGTCTTATTTCTCTTTTCCATTGTTCATAATCTTCCTGAGTATATTGTTCTGTCACCTGGGCGTATACTCCTATTCTTTCGGTTTTCATTTTTTCTTCATTATCGTCCCATCTTTCCCAATCTTCTTCCGTCATTCTTTCCACCTTGTTCTCGTCTTTTTCGTTAGTCGTCCCAATAGTCTTTTCCTTATTACACCTGGCATCTAATTCACACAATTCATCATAAATCTCTCTCAATGTCATTTTGTCGTCTGGTGTTACCCTTGCATTCGCGCGACTCATTTGTGCTCTTTCGTGATCATTGGTATTCTTTTCTATGTATCCCATGTCTTTGCTGAATTTCTTAAATAGTACTGTCGTCCATTCTGCGTAACTTAATCGTCTCTCTTGTTCTTGCATTTTCGTTTCCTTTTGTATCATCTTTCTCTATTGCATTTCTAGCCTCCCACAGTTGCCTGCTCTGGTTAAGTAATATTATTATACTTATAATTACTTAACTTAAGCCCTACACAAGTTGAGCGCCAATTTGTAGATAAAGGTGATTTAGAGGGTATTCTGCCGCACGTTGGATGCGTCAATTTGTAGATAAAGGAGATTCCTCTCCTTTAAACCCCACTGTTGGGTTTGTCGATTTGTACATACACCTATGCCAATGTGTTTGAATTATTTTAATTATGTAAATCTCGGAGATATTTGGAGTTGTGGGATATATTGATGTAATTAATTAATATTAACTTAGCTCTTTAAGAAATATCAGTGTTAGTGTGCCTAAAACTTAAACAACTTAAGCGTTATTCTACAATTTCATCCAACCCTATTATACCTTGAAGAGAGTTATGTCTAATTTTGTATTTTTACGCTCCCTCTTTGGTGTCAGATAATTCCGCTATAAGCGCTGTAGTATCGGCTCAACGAAACTTATAGGTTATTTCGATGTTTATATTAACCAATTATTCTATACTTATTCAGTTACTTTTTGTTCCCAGCTCATTAAACCATACTCCAAATAACAAGATTTTACAAATATATAAAGGTTCTTTATTTGTTTACTTAATTCACATTGAATAAGATATGTTCTAATTAACATATGCTTGGGCTATAGACTTCATGAATCGATTGTTGATTATTCTAATCCTTTATTTACATTTAGTTATATAGTGTGTTTTGATTTGTAATTAATTTAATTCAGGGTGTGAAGGTTCTTGTAACTGTGGGGAAGATTAAAAATATATAGATAAGAATGCAAGATTTACAAAATTGAAGTGTTGTGTAGTTAGTATGATTAATATAATAATAATTTACCAGACTAGAACGAAGCAAATCGTGTAGGCGGTTGATCGCTAAATTTACTGTTCTGGACGATTATGCAGTACGGTTTTCTTTCTTCGGTTTAATAAAAGTAATTCTTGTCCTGCCCACTTCGGAAATACAGCTCTCTAGATTGTTTTACAGCCCGATTGATGTTTCTTCTGCAACGCCAGGATCCAAATAAGTTCTTCTTTCGGTTGAAGCAATTAGTGTTGTTCCGTGTATTTGAAAGGTTATAATTTCTTTTGTAGTGAATATTATTAATTGTGATATTGTTAATTCCTTCTATTTGATTTAATATCTCATCAATTCCCTTCGGATATGGGACAGTTCAAGTTCTTTCTTGTAGACTTCAGTTATTTATTCTCTATTATGATTTCATATTGTAGTGTTATTTGGTTAAACTGTATTGGTGATAGACGTAAATATTGTCATTAGAATTTTTGTATTTTATAATCGTATCTGGTAATTTCGAATATTACGATTAAATAGATTATTCTTGGGTTTTTTAATCTCATCACATTCAGTTCATCAAAGCAATTCTTGTCAAATTCAACAACTTCTTCTCCTTTTTGTCGTCCCTAGCAACACATAATTTATTCCTTCCACATGTTTTGAATATATAGTGTTTATTTCATATATTTTTTGTCTATTCTTTATCAATTTGCTATCCTATCGGAATGTAATTTTACCGATAGTTGGTTTATTATTTTCTACACATATTCTGCTGGTTTTTTTATATAAGCCGGTATTTTTCCTTTTTTATATTTAATCCACTTTCGATATTACATGTTATTAATCGATATCATGGCATTTTGGTATTATTATAATTTGTATAAATTTTATTATATATCATTATTAATTTAATGTTTTTTCTAGCTCTTCAAATCGTATTTATTAATTATTATTAATTGATGTACCTAACCTTTATGTTATGAGTGTTTATATAGTAGTTTTGGCTGTTAGGCCTTTTATTGTAAACTGATCTACCTGTGTTTATAACTGTTAAACATCTATAGCCCCTTTTACATAAATTCATACATACAATCAAATCTTAACTATTAACATTTATATAAACAATTATTTTTCTATATCTAATAACAATTTTATCTTGACCTATTGATCACATATAACAAAATTCGAATCTATGAACATTGATTAGCTGCTTCACACTTCATTCTACAACAGTCATTGAATAATACAACTTGTTTCATTATCTTTCATTAACTCAACACATATTTGGTATAACATAACATACACTTTATCATAACATTTGTTGTCATAAAATAATACTTCTTAACTCAAAATTCTTATTTTTTAGGACAATAAATTAAATCATTGTTTCATTTTTTTGTTTGCTTTTCATTAAACATATATCATCAGCTATTATTTAACTTACAGGTTCGTTTATTCTTGTTAACACTACCTTGCATCCTTATTTAATTTTATCTATGATTATAATTGTAATTATTGGATCTTTGTTCTATTATGGGGTTAAATATTGATTTGTTTATTATTCTGTGAACCTTATTTTTATGTAACATGAATGCTAGCATTTCTGTTGCGTTACAATGTATTATATACATCAACCAAAACATATACGCCTAAATGAAATCTCAGTTTTTTGATAATACATTTACGTTCTTCTCTGCTGATCTCTCAGAACTTATTAGGCTTGTGTAACTATTACTTTCTACTTGTCCAAGGTCTCTTACAGTTCCCGTTTGCAAATTTTATGACTTTGGTGCCAAGTCGTTTTATAAAATTATAATGTATATTCTAAACTTCACTTTTATTTATTTCATTATTTGCTTTCCCACTCTAGACGTTGTCGACTTCTTCCTTTATTAAGTTTCTATTTAACATTTTTGTAGACGTCTTTCTTCTTTTATTCAACTCGTACGTATGCCTCTAACCTAATACATGGTTATTTATGTTCCTTTCACGTTTAACAGTTTATACATTTAGACTTTTCCGATGTATTCCATATAATAAAATTTTTTTTTTAAATGGCTACCTAATCAAATCATGTAGTAATTAAAGTTTCTTCTAGATATCCTTGGTTTACAGCATTCTCGTCAATACAGCTTGTAATGAATTGAATTTATTCTAAATTTGTTTCTAATCATCACTTCTCAACATCTGTTTTCCGTTTTAAGTATGTATCACATGTAATTGAATAAAGTCACTTGTAGGTCAATAATTTGCCTTTCTTTTTAGCCAGTTTTTTGTAAACCAACATTCGACGTGGTTTAAAGTTAAAGAAGTGTGCTGTGCGTGATTTAATGAAACACTGTCAATACGGGAGGCAAAACGAGTTCAATTATTGTAACCGCAGCTGACATCTGTGACAGAGAAACGCAACGAACCACATAATGTTACTCTGCCTACCACAAAGTCGGTTTCATTTATTCTTGTCACATTGGTCGGCTGTTTTATTGAAATACTTAAAAGTTAAAAGAACACCGTAGACTACAGAAAATGAGGCATAATGTTTGGTTTACTCCTTTCCAGTAATAGTTACTAATATTTTCTTAATCCTGTAAACATTATTTAATGTCGTTTGATCCCTGCCCACTCATGCAGGGACTCTTTGTCTACAGAGTATTACGGACATCTGCGTGATTGACTACAACTGTAGACTTCGTAGTTTTGTCATGCCTTGAATGTTTTAAGAGTGAAAGCTGGCCCTTCCTTTGGCACAGAATGCATAATTTAGCGACTTGAATCTTATAGTACAAGAACGGTATTTTATTTTAGTCGGTGGATTAGGCAGCAAAAGCTTTCTGTAGGTTATAAAGGAATTAAAACTGAATAAATACTTAATACTTGAGGAATACTTAACTGAATAAACAAACACTTGGTATAGTTCTACTGATAGTTTTTATTTTCCTGAAAATTGTTTCACCAGTCACGGCAGCTTTACAGGTTGGATTTCAACTGATAGATTTGAAATGTATGTTAGGCCGTGGAGGGTTGAAGGTAGTGTATGACCAAGGGTGCACTGAAAAGTCGCATGTCAGAGGTGGAGAAGGGTGCGTGTTCTACTGTTGTTAACAAAAAGTACCGTTACTGGCTTATTATGAATCCGTATACAAGAGCTTTTGTATAATACTGGGTATTTATAAGAGCTTTATTGTTATTTAAGCATTGTAGGTCTTCGGTCTTCACCTAATGAAGTGCTCATATTTGAGGGAATAATTGGAGAGGTGAAATGAGGTTGTATTATTCGTCATCGACGTCATTGGGGGGTTTAAAGTGTTACTTAAATGCTCGCCAAATAGCTGTTGTTTTTTTTTTTTTTTTTGTAGACTGGCCTGGCCAGAAACATATGGGTGGATTCTGGACGCGTGGTTTCTTGAACCCCTTCGTCTGTTCTGATAGTGTAACCATTTTTCAAAAAGTCTCTAACGTGTGTTTGAACGATTCATTGAGTCCTCCTCTTAGCTTTCTTCATACAGTAATTGTTGTGAGGTAGTTGGATTTTGTCTTGTTTTCTGCGCCTTTCCAGATTATTCTGTCTTTTCTATTCTCTTAAACCAGTTCGCCTAAAGTAGTTGAAAAGTAGTTGACAGCTTAATTAAGTTCTCTAGATATTTTAAATTTTGAGTGGATAATAAGATGCTAAACATGGCGTCCAAAAATGTGTCTAGTAAGTGTTTTTATTACATACACGCTTACAGGTGTAGGTCCTTTTTAGATAATGGTAGTAGCGATAGTAAACAAGACACATGTGTGGTCCGAGAAGCTGTTGCTGTAGTAATGTCTACGTAGTCTCTGGAAAAGCTTTTAAAATTATGCGATTTTTGAACAATATTTAAAGTCGTTTTTTGCGTCCTATCTTCCAAACTTTACGGTTTTTCCTACCATAACGCTTCAGATTTCTCTGTGCTATTGCGTGTTTTATGCCTTCCATCCAAGTCTGTCACGGCTTCCCCCTCTTTTTCTTCTTTTCTTATTTTACTTCTTTTCTTCTTTCTAGGCATATCCTAGTAATTTCTTTGGCTATCAATCATTACCGTATTATAGGAGGCCCGTACCATCTTAATCTTTTAGCATCAATTGTGTCATTTGTTGTTATCATGTTAGTTTGTTGTAGTAAATAGTTAGATATATATTTAATCCATTAAAAACAGTGATCGGATTAGATTGAGTGTTGGCTGTGGGTTGTATACAACTTCATATGCAAAAGCAGTGAGTGGTGACGCCTGATGTATATTTTTTGGCGACAAGAGAAGGAAATTATTTTTATGAAAGTTATAGGAACGGCTATTCCGTCCTGTTATAAGTCCTGTAAACATTATTTAATGTCGTTTGATCCCTGCCCACTCATGCAGGGACTCTTTGTCTACAGAGTATTACAGACATCTGCGTGATTGACTACAACTGTAGACTTCATAGTTTTGTCATGCCTTGAATGTTTTAAGAGTGAAAGCTGGCCCTTCCTTTGGCACAGAATGTATAATTTAGCGACTTGAATCTTATAGTACAAGAACGGTATTTTATTTTAGTCGGTGGATTAGGCAGCAAAAGCTTTCTGTAGGTTATAAAGGAATTAAAACTGAATAAATACTTAATACTTGAGGAATACTTAACTGAATAAACAAACACTTGGTATAGTTCTACTGATAGTTTTTATTTTCCTGAAAATTGTTTCACCAGTCACGGCAGCTTTACAGGTTGGATTTCAACTGATAGATTTGAAATGTATGTTAGGCCGTGGAGGGTTGAAGGTAGTGTATGACCAAGGGTGCACTGAAAAGTCGCATGTCAGGGGTGGAGAAGTGTGCGTGTTCTACTGTTGTTAACAAAAAGTACCGTTACTGGCTTATTATAAATCCGTATACAAGAGCTTTTGTATAATACTGGGTATTTATAAGAGCTTTATTGTTATTTAAGCATTGTAGGTCTTCGGTCTTCACCTATTGAAGTGCTCGTATTTGAGGGAATAATTGGAGAGGTGAAATGAGGTTGTATTATTCGTCATCGACGTCATTGGGGGGTTTAAAGTGTTACTTAAATGCTCGCCAAATAGCTGTTGTTTTTTTTTTTTTTTTTTTTTTTTTTTTTTTTGTAGACTGGCCTGGCCAGAAACATATGGGTGGATTCTGGACGCGTGGTTTCTTGAACCCCTTCGTCTGTTCTGATAGTGTAACCATTTTTCAAAAAGTCTCTAACGTGTGTTTGAACGATTCATTGAGTCCTCCTCTTAGCTTTCTTCATACAGTAATTGTTGTGAGGTAGTTGGATTTTGTCTTGTTTTCTGCTCCTTTCCAGATTATTCTGTCTTTTCTATTCTCTTAAACCAGTTCGCCTAAAGTAGTTGAAAAGTAGTTGACAGCTTAATTAAGTTTTCTAGATATTTTAAATTTTGAGTGGATAATAAGATGCTAAACATGGCGTCCAAAAATGTGTCTAGTAAGTGTTTTTATTACATACACGCTTACAGGTGTAGGTCCTTTTTAGATAATGGTAGTAGCGATAGTAAACAAGACACATGTGTGGTCCGAGAAGCTGTTGCTGTAGTAATGTGTGCCGGCGCGGAGCCGGCCGTTACAAAATATTTTAGAACAAGTCAGTTTATTGTAACATAACGTGAAGCACTCGCGACCTTTGTCCGGCGGTGTGAAGGGGAGCGGTATTGTGTGCCGTTGCGCGCGCAGCTCTACTTGGGCTGTTACGATTGTGTGCTGCGGAAGTTAGTCAGCGCTTGCCTCTACTAGAAAGATTGTCCTCCATCTCCTCTCTTCGATTCGTTTCTGCGCAATTTGAATCTCTCTACAGGATGGAGTAGAGAATAAAACGACTCTCGGGTTCTCGCACTAAGTCGGTTTCCTGGTCTGCGGTGGGCTGAACATCTGCCCGAGCTGTGAACCATGTCAAGACAGCCTCCGAAGAGGGAGATGGAGACGGAATCACTATGTTGCACTCGCCAGCACTTATGAGGTGACATTTATGCTTTTTCTTTTTTGGAGGCCGAACCGGCAGTGTGCCTGTTTTATGTGAATAACTTAGAAGCCAGGGGACCACGTGTCCAGACTGTCTATTGGGAAGTGAACTGTGATCATGACTCTGAACACTCTCAAAAAAAAAAATTACTGAACTTTTATAACCCTTTTCTATAACACTAAATGCTATGACTGTAAGTGCGTGCTGCACTGCGGGAGCGCGCCAGCCATTTCACTCTTGTACCATTTTACAGTTGTATCTCTTTTCGCTTTTACTGATTACACAAATTTAGGTTACGGCCCTGTAGCCCTGTTCCGGCTGGAACAGTGGTGTATAAAAAATTATATTGACTGTGGTTTCACATTTAAGGTTGGGGGCTTTCCTGAAGTTTTTCTGGGACGTTTTAAGGGTTTACAAAAGGGCACTTAGTTTCTTGGACACGCGCTGGGGCATTCTCAGACAGGCTGATGTCCTGTCAAGTTTTGTCAACTACATGTGGGCGCGCTCCCACAGATGCCAGAGCACAACCACCTTATTGTATTCCTTTTCTAATTATTTTATACAGTTATCTGAGGCTAATCGAAACGATTTATTAATGTTCTTGAAATATTTTAGCCGATTTTGCCCCTTGCACAAGGGCTAAGCTGATTGTTTTCTTAACTGGCAAACACATATGGGTTGACTTCACACGTAGAGAAGTTGCTGTTTAATTTTGAATATAAAACTGGTTTTCATCCTTTTCTTTTTGGGTAAATTAAATAGATATACATATTGTCAAAATCTTCTGAAATTGTAAAGCCTCAATCAATTAATTTCTGTTATTAAGGTACATAAGGATTTAATTCCTTTTTGGGATTTTGTGAAGTCAATACTGTCTAGAATTTTAGAAACACTGTCTGGAAGTAGGTGAGGAGTTTGTTAACATTACCTGGTGCTGTGAACGGAACAAAGGTTCACACACTCATCATGGGTCATTAATAAACGGAATGCTAGACAAATGGGTGGTCCAGTTTCATTTATGCGTCATGAATTATTCGTCTTTAAAGGGGTTTGGAGTTTATGTTATCCTACTGAACGGGTTGCCGACGGGCGTATATTTTATCACTGCCGGGGCATAAGATGATAGTTGCTTTACCCGGTGGGTGGGTGCGTTACAGGGGCATGCGTGTTGAAAGTAAATGATTGTGAGTTGTGTACCTTGTGTTCTGTGTGTGTGTTGTTATGTGTCTAGCTAGCCACACGACGGGGAGAATTTTACATGTGTTTGTGCATTTTATATTTTATTTATGTATGTACATTTAACTTATATACTATTATATACACTTGTTCTGATGCAATTCTATCCAGTTATATACACTTGTTCTTAGGTAAACTGGAATTATATATGCTAGTTGTGATTTAAATTTTTTTATATTATATATGTGTATATACATTTACTTTGTGCACCCTTATGCACACTTATGCTGATGTACACTTAATTTATACATGCTTTCCATGATGTACCTTTTGGTAGTTTTTATGTAGATACATATATTTATCTTGTACACATGTATGAATTCCAGAGATATAATAAATCTGTTATTGTTATATTATGGCTGAGTTCATTGCAAGTCCCGTCATACTGGACCCAGCATAATTTTTGCTTCTCTAGGCTCCTGCCTAGTTCCAAATAACTTGTAACCTCTCTTTGAAAGCCAACAAGCAAGGAGATAGAAATTTAACAAGAAATAAGATAAATACTAAAAAGCATCGAGAGGTTACAAATGGTAGCAGAGCGTGGTTTGCATAATTGTTGCTTCTCTAGGCTCCTGCCTAGTTCCAAATAATTTGTAACCTCTCTATGCTTTTTAGTATTTATCTTATTTCTTGTTAAATTTCTATCTCCTTGCTTGTTGGCTTTCAAAGAGAGGTTACAAGTTATTTGGAACTAGGCAGGAGCCTAGAGAAGCAAAAATAATGCTGGGTCCAGTATGACGGGACTTGCAATGAACTCAGCCATAATATAACAATAACAGATTTATTATATCTCTGGAATTCATTCATGTGTACAAGATAAATATATGTATCTATATAAAAACTACCAAAAGGTACATCATGGCAAGTATGTATAAATTAAGTGTACATCAGCATAAGTGTGCATAAGGGTGCACAAAGTAAATGTATATACACATATATAATATAAAAAAATTTAAATCACAACTAGCATATATAATTCCAGTTTACCTAAGAACAAGTGTATATAACTGGATAGAATTGCATCAGAACAAGTGTATATAATAGTATATAAGTTAAATGTACATACATAAATAAAATATAAAATGCACAAACACATGTAAAATTCTCCCCGTCGTGTGGCTAGCTAGACACATAACAACACACACACAGAACACAAGGTACACAACTCACAATCATTTACTTTCAACACGCATGCCCCTGTAACGCACCCACCCACCGGGTAAAGCAACTATCATCTTATGCCCCGGCAGTGATAAAATATACGCCCGTCGGCAACCCGTTCAGTAGGATAACATAAACTCCAAACCCCTTTAAAGACGAATAATTCATGACGCATAAATGAAACTGGACCACCCATTTGTCTAGCATTCCGTTTATTAATGACCCATGATGAGTGTGTGAACCTTTGTTCCGTTCACAGCACCAGGTAATGTTAACAAACTCCTCACCTACTTCCAGACAGTGTTTCTAAAATTCTAGACAGTATTGACTTCACAAAATCCCAAAAAGGAATTAAATCCTTATGTACCTTAATAACAGAAATTAATTGATTGAGGCTTTACAATTTCAGAAGATTTTGACAATATGTATATCTATTTAATTTACCCAAAAAGAAAAGGATGAAAACCAGTTTTATATTCAAAATTAAACAGCAACTTCTCTACGTGTGAAGTCAACCCATATGTGTTTGCCAGTTAAGAAAACAATCAGCTTAGCCCTTGTGCAAGGGGCAAAATCGGCTAAAATATTTCAAGAACATTAATAAATCGTTTCGATTAGCCTCAGATAACTGTATAAAATAATTAGAAAAGGAATACAATAAGGTGGTTGTGCTCTGGCATCTGTGGGAGCGCGCCCACATGTAGTTGACAAAACTTGACAGGACATCAGCCTGTCTGAGAATGCCCCAGCGCGTGTCCAAGAAACTAAGTGCCCTTTTGTAAACCCTTAAAACGTCCCAGAAAAACTTCAGGAAAGCCCCCAACCTTAAATGTGAAACCACAGTCAATATAATTTTTTATACACCACTGTTCCAGCCGGAACAGGGCTACAGGGCCGTAACCTAAATTTGTGTAATCAGTAAAAGCGAAAAGAGATACAACTGTAAAATGGTACAAGAGTGAAATGGCTGGCGCGCTCCCGCAGTGCAGCACGCACTTACAGTCATAGCATTTAGTGTTATAGAAAAGGGTTATAAAAGTTCAGTAATTTTTTTTTTTGAGAGTGTTCAGAGTCATGATCACAGTTCACTTCCCAATAGACAGTCTGGACACGTGGTCCCCTGGCTTCTAAGTTATTCACATAAAACAGGCACACTGCCGGTTCGGCCCCCAAAAAAGAAAAAGCATAAATGTCACCTCATAAGTGCTGGCGAGTGCAACATAGTGATTCCGTCTCCATCTCCCTCTTCGGAGGCTGTCTTGACATGGTTCACAGCTCGGGCAGATGTTCAGCCCACCGCAGACCAGGAAACCGACTTAGTGCGAGAACCCGAGAGTCGTTTTATTCTCTACTCCATCCTGTAGAGAGATTCAAACTGCGCAGAAACGAATCGAAGAGAGGAGATGGAGGACAATCTTTCTAGCAGAGACAAGCGCTGACTAACTTCCGCAGCACACAATCGTAACAGCCCAAGTAGAGCTGCGCGCGCAACGGCACACAATACCGCTCCCCTTCACACCGCCGGACAAAGGTCGCGAGTGCTTCACGTTATGTTACAATAAACTGACTTGTTCTAAAATATTTTGTAACGGCCGGCTCCGCGCCGGCACAAATGTCTACGTAGTCTTTGGAAAAGCTTTTAAAATTATGCGATTTTTGAACAATATTTAAAGTTGTTTTTTGCGTCCTATCTTCCAAACTTTACGGTTTTTCCTACCATAACGCTTCAGATTTCTCTGTGCCATTGCGTGTTTTATGCCTTCCATCCAAGTCTGTCACGGCTTCCCCCTCTTTTTCTTCTTTTCTTATTTTACTTCTTTTCTTCTTTCTAGGCATATCCTAGTAATTTCTTTGGCTATCAATCATTACCGTATTATAGGAGGTACGTACCATCTTAATCTTTTAGCATCAATTGCTAAAACAGTGAAAACGGTGATCGGATTAGACTGAGTGTTGGCTGTGGGTTGTATACAACTTCATATGCAAAAGCAGTGAGTGGTGACGCCTGATGTATATTTTTTGGCGACAAGAGAAGGAAATTATTTTTATGAAAGTTATAGGAACGGTTATTCCGTCCTGTTATAAGTTTATTGTAATATTGTATTTGTTGATACATCTTGTAACTCTTGTTTTGTAAACTCTTGACACGCTCGGCAGCCTTTGACGTTTGCAGGATGCGGCCCGTCACATAGTGCGGAGGTAGAAGGAATCGTTCTGGAATTTTTTTAAACAATGTTGTTATGCTAACCACCGCATTTGGCAGACACATATTATGGTCCGTACAGTGTGATTTGTTCTTAGCTTTGGTAGTGTGTACATTGCGCTAATTTATTAATTTTTACTGTGGCTTCACAGAAATGATAGATTTTGCAAGTAGATTTACTTATAGCTGACATTATTGTTATCAGTAGGTTCTAGGGCAACAGGAATAGAGGCAGAAGGTCTTTGAATACTTTATTCTTTACAATTATATTGTTTCTAACTTTATGATTGTGTAGAGCAAGTTTCTCGATTACATTTTCTGTCGGATTTGACGGATGTAAATGACCTATAACAATCTAGTAAGCACGCTCCTGCTTGAGTTGGTAAAAATAAAAATTGTTTCATTATCTTGGAAATATCTTCATTACAATAAATAATCACAGATTTATGGTTACAGAAAACGTGTTTGACATTCCGACACGTTTCTGAGACAATTCTGGTCATAAATTTGGTTGAATGAGCAATTCATTGTTTGTCGTCCAGTAAGCCTACATGTTCTGTACTGTCTATCGTTTGTTGGTAGATACATCTTGAACAAATATTGGTAATTGTCTGGGTACTGTGGTATGTTTTTGTCACCGTCGTTATCAGTAGGGTTTACTAATAAGGTGTATCGGTTTTCACGTATTACCTATGGTGGAGTCGAAACAATGTTGGTGATGTGTCAATAGTTTTATTACTTTTGCGTTATTTTCACTTGTCAGAAGGTACCGAGTTCAGGAAGAAAACCGCATTCTACTTTCTTATTAGTACAAATTCATCATTATGTTTGAATACAGTCGGTGCCACTATCAATGAATTTTTGTGTTACGCAGTTTTCAGTGTGAACGTTGAAGTTGAGACTGTAGTGAGATAACCATAAGATTTGTAGAATATGTAGTATTGTGACCTTTCAGTCTGCGTGTGCTGGAAGACGTAAGCTGAGATAATCGGCTACACGCTGCCGGAAATACGCACACTTATTTGCACATAAAAGCTTACATACGAGTAAACAGTTAAGAGAAGCAAAGCTAAAGTAATATAACTCTGGATAATGTCTGAATTAACAGAAGATTATTTACGCTAACCAGGTAACAGTCCTATACAGATTGTATCCATTAGGGATTATAATAAGAATGGCAAACAACATCAGTAGGGAAATAACAGACAATAATGCACTGAGGAAATACTGTCATATGGAGAAATAGATTCTTGAAAAAGTAGGAGTGTTATGCCTTACAAGAAACAACACTTATAACAAGGAGAAGTTGTCTATTAATGACGGGCTGAAGGGAACATAATGAGGCAGAGGGGGTTGTAAGAAGATGCAAACTCCCTGGAGATATTGAAATATTATCCTTTTATCAGAATGATAAAGAAAAATCTGTACGCCTATTTAGGTATACTTTATTTCTATAATCTAATACCAATACTTAAATAATTAAGAAAATTAAAAATGTTAGCAATAATTTGTTTAGAGTAAATATCACGTATCATAACACATGCGTTCACACGCACACACACAAATAAACATCTAAAATTTTAACAAATAAGTACCTTAAATGTGTTGCATCAATAAAAATTATTTGCAAAATCATATTTAAGCTATATGTACATATCGATTGTGTCATATCACAGGAGAACAATACGATCTTATGAAGCTCGTACGACATAAGCCATCGCACACTTTTACTATAAAGATTTTGTTACACTTATGTTTAGATAGTTTTATCTAGCTCCAAAAATATTTCAGCTCTTACAAAACTTTTCACACGATTTTAGTTCAGAAAATCCACTTTGTCTGTACTGTTGAGCTGTTTTTTGTTTTTGTGTCTTTTTTTTTAAATAAAGTGGCTGCCGTTTTTTGTTTTTATTTCTATTCAATCTTTTCGTTATTCGAGAACATCGTGATCGCTTTATTTATAAATAATACATTTACAAAACACAAACCTATGCCTGTTATCGATACTAGTTTAATATTTGTCATAACTGTCATCAATTCATCAAACTGGTACAACCAACGACTAAATATAGCAGTATTTGCTGTAGATGTATTATTTTGTTTACATCTGTGTAACTAAGTAAAATTAAGCTATGAATGATTATTATCATTGTGTTTGATAGTAACTATGACCTTCTATTGAGAATTAAAGTATAATATATATTTTTATTAAAATCAGTATATATTTAGAATATTAATTACAATTAAAAATGTAATGGATTTTTATAATTTGTACAAATCCAAAATAAGCTACTCTGGACTGTTAAGATATCTTTGACATATTTTTCTGCTGTTTTGTATTTGCTACATAGAAAAAAACTGAAAACGTTATTTTATGTTATTTTACAATATCCAATTCTTATCAACTTACTATTTATTTGAATTCTAACATACATGCTGCAACAAACTAAAAGTGGTGCAGCTTACTTTTAACAGGTGCTTTACTGAGCAATTTCGTTAATTCCTTAGAAGTGATTTATACACCTCGATGGAATCCAATAAATAAATTTATGTTTATTTTAAAATGTTTGTTAATGTAATTGAAGGAAAAAGAATATATCAGAATCCCGTGGTTGCATTGTCGTGGTGATAGTGTGGGTAGCAATGTTTAGGAAAAAAGATGAATTAATGCAAAAAAAATTACCAAACTTAACAAGTTTTCATTATCAACATTTACACTTTAACAACAATAAGTTTTCTATATAAGGAAAAAACATTTATTGTGCACAATGCACTTCAAATAGCAGTCAGTGACTTTACTAAACGGTAACAAATTAATTTGTTAACAAATGTTCGTTGTGATAGTACACCTCATTTATTAATTGCATTCCACAGCTTATCTGACGTTTCATTTAATAAGATTTAAGTGATTGATTGATGCCTTGCAATTATTTTATAAAGGTCACCTCAATGAAAACAGCAACAGGCTTTGGTCAAAGAACTTAGAGGCTGAACTGTCTTGGCAAATTTGAGACAGCCGAAGAAACTGGAAAATGTGATGCTGGTTATCCATGAATGTTGATTTTGTATGTGATTTTTGACAGTGTTCTGAATTAGGTTGTTACACATATTTTTATGTAAAGTTAATATAATGGAATAGTTATCATGTTAAAGTTATAAAAAACACCCGGACACTAATTTCTTGTTTGTCTGCGTCCGGCCTGAAAATATTGATTCTACCTTCTTAGGTAGGCATATCCTTAAAAGTGACTCATTATTTCTACTTGTATTTGTAATTCAAGTTAGCTTGAATCAACAAGAAAATGTGATTCCATGACGTATCGGAAACAGATTGAAGCTGCTGACAACATGAGTTGTCATAAAATGAATTATGGAAATAATTAGGGAAATATAAACTACATATGATAGCGACTTCCTAATTTAACATAGAGACGTAATATTACTAATTTGTAATCGCAAAAAAAAACATTGTTTATATAAATAAATCTAAAAATTTTAGTTTATTAACTATTTGCTATCAAAATTTTAAGTTTGACGGTCAATATGATTTAAAATTAAATTGGTAAAGGGAAATATAAAAATAAACACGATTCATGTATATTAAAAATTTAAAATTAATTGCTTGTTGTTACTGCGACGAAACGATTTTTTAATAACGATACATACTACCGTGATTAATTTGTTGTGTACACACAATGGGTGGGTGTTGGATTCGTGATAATTAATTAACAGAAGCCCCAGGGACAGAGGGTGTGCACCAGTCACATATCCAAGACAGCTTTGCGATAAAACAGATTATAATGTTCCGATGGCAATTTTTTCAAGTTGGCAAACAAGTATCACTGTACGAGTTTGAACATTAAAAAAATATATATAAACTTCGGTTTTAGTAAATTTTATAAAGAGAATAATTACTACTTGAAAACATATAATATTATAATCAACAACATTGTTTCTAATTGCTAACAGCGAATCCTTGGCGGTACATTCACACGCCAATTTTCTTATTTACACATCAATATGTGTAAATTACATTAATTTTAGTCTCAATATGTATAAAACATGACTTTTATTGGTGTTAGCAGTTCTTACACCCTAGAATATATAAAGCTGAATAGATAGCCACACCTCAGCATTGTGCCGGGGACGTCTACACACGCAAGAGTAGATAGAGAAAGACGATAAAATTAATTTAAATAAGTTGTAAAAATTACACTCATCGGCTCCGTAGAAACTGTAGATTTTGTGTTATTCTGTTCGTTATTCTCCAGGTTTGTAATGCGCAACCAAAGAGAAAACACACATTAATAAGAAAAACGTTCCTTTCAGCATAACAACGGGGTGCAAAACTTCATTTTTCTTATGTATATTATAATAAGTCCTGATAGTACCCCTTATTAAATTTATTTATTAATTTTTGTTATTAAATAATTTTATTTTTTATTATTTAATTTGATTTAAACTTACTCTTTAGTTTAATTAATTTTTATTGTTTAATTAATTAATTATTGTAATCTCATTTAATTGAATTTTGTTCACTTTGGAATCCTCTTGACGTTCCGTCGCACTTCCGTAGACCTAAATTGTCGTTGTACACTAGTAGTGTTGTTTTGACTAGATTATAAAGTAATTATAACTTTCACGTACCTTTGGTGTGGAACTGGTAGCTTATGTCTGTTTGTACTGGTTGTTCCAATGGTCTCAGTATGTTATCAAGCAATGAATCTGTCAAAACAATATATCAGCACTGTTTACAAGTAAGTGAGCTAAGTTTGTGTTATTTCGGCGCCATATGGAATCTCTGGTTCTTATTCCATAAAATAATTTATTCGATGAATAAAATAAATAAATTTTAATTAATGTCGTTGAATTATTTTCTTGATTGTACGATTAAATGAATTTAATTAACTAATTTTCTTTTGTGTTGTTTATAAATTTGAATGTTTGGCGCTTCACCCGTCCAAGCCGCCAACTTAACTGTTTGAGTGCCTTGAATTTGCAACTCTTTTAAATAAGAAAAATAATTAAAAACTGCTTCAATAATTTCTTACAACGTTTGTTAATTAATATATTACTGTTTTATTGCTCACTGAGAGCTTATTTTATCTCTATACATTCAACTCAACAATGATTTATGGATTACAATATACCTGGCTTAATTCTCTCCTAACCCAGAAGGTTGGCAATGATGACTCTAATTAACTATTAATTTATTTACAAATTTTGTACACCTCAAGGGTGAATCCTTTGGAACTACAGAATAAAATAACTATGCCTCGAGTTACGATGCTTCACTATGGTTTAGTTTAGTAGGTTAGACACCTTTAAAAATTCAAACTTATTAACGAATGTTCGTCTGACCTCTACAAGTTTTGAGGTTAACTACGGTTAACCTAAATCGTTAATTCTTGTATTGGAATTTTATAATTCCTTTTGAAAAAAGTATGGACAATGTTAGTTCTTATAGTATTAGTGTTTGGTGTTCAGTACATAAGTGTATTATTTCGGAATTAGATCTTATAGTAGTGATATAATATTTGAACACTAATTATATTTGGCACTGTACTCCCTGATTGATAATCTCTTTGGATTATTATTTATTCACTTTACGATCTCAATACACTGATCGTACACTTCACTTTTCCGGGAATGAACGATTAAAACTTCTTGTAGTTAAATATTTGGTTAGGTAACTCTTCTAACATCGTTCTTATGGTTTCGCACTACTAGTTAAAGGAAAACTGCTAGTCGTGATGCACTTTACTCAGTAGGTAACTTCTCTGTGGTTTTTAATAATATTTTGATTACAATTTTGATATGGAGTCCTTGTAGTATCTGCCGGAATGGAATTCAAAAAATGTGTGTGTGTTCCTTCGTACTTCTGTATATATAGTCGCTTCAGATTCCGCGTGGCGGCGACAATTAATTTCTCATCTAGTTTTCTGATTGGTTAAAAATGACGTCATGATGCGGTCATTCTAAAAATAGCTCTTACATAATTCTTTCTTAGCGTGGGTTATTATTATTTTTAGTATTACCCCGTTCCCTTCCAAAATTCACAAAATTTATCATATTTATGTTTGTTTCTTATTTATTCTAATTACAAATTTTAATTTATTACTAGCATCGTATTGCTCGTTCCTTCATTATTAATTATTCAAAATTATCCTGACTTCCTACACTTATTTTACTTGACATTGTTTGATAATATTACACCTTTTACATTATTGTTATTCCTATTTTCCTATACTCTGGATAGTATGGTCTCTTTATTATATTTTATTATTATTTTCATAATCTGATTTGTCATCATTTATTTGTCTATTATTTCATGTTTCTTTTTATAATTACTATACTTCCTTCAGTATGTACTCTACATAAGTTGTTGTGAGTCATTAATTGTTTTGTCTTTATTTATGCCTTTATTACAGACATTTTACTATTTGTTTTGATTTTCTTTTAAATCATGTGCTAGTTAATGCACAATATTATTGTTACTTGGCACATTGGCTCTAGTAATTATTTTGAGCTTTTATTCATTAAGCTACTTTAACTCATCTTATGTCATTCTCTTATTCTACACAATTCATTATAAGGTTTTGTTCACCTTACCTGATAATACTTCTTTATATAAAAATTAACAATCTACTATTATTTTTAAATACATAAAGTTCTTTATATTGTTGATTACGTTTGCTATCATTTATAATTAGAACATATACAATTTGTTCTTTCATTAATTTTTCATTCATCATAATCCATTATGCCTTAGCATACCCTTCTTTCAAGGTTTGATTTAACATTGTAATTATACTGTTAATCTTATTTTAATTGTTCATTTATCATAATTCATCTATAGTTTATTATTATCAACAATATATTTCATTTTATTTCTTATTCTAGTTATTACTTATCAATTACTCAGATAATGTGCTGCTTACACTACTCTAATCCATTTTGTAAATATCAGTTACCTAGTTCTTATGCTCTCTTAACTAATCTACTGGGGAGCTAGTCTTTGTCAATGTCTCAGTCAAATCGTCAGGTTATGTTGTATTGTCATTGAATGCTGATAGTAACTTTACTACTGGTTATCATCACTTCTTGTTACTCTGCTAGTTGATTTTTATGGGACAGTTTGTACTGTTACAATATTTATGTGTGTGTTTATAATTTTGTGTGCATGAAAGAGAGCGAGGGAGAGTGAGAAAGAGAGAGAGAAAGACAGAGACAGAGAGAGATCGACTGTCATCTCACGTAGTTTCTGGCTGGACACGAGTATTTTTTACCTTACATGAAGAAAGTTGGAAAGGGCGAGTTACCAAAGTGTCTGTACAGCCCGGGAGCTGCACACGTTACAAGAAGTGTGCACCCTTCCGGATCTTTGTATAGCAAATTTTTCCACCCGCCCACGTAAAAAAAGTCTTTTAAAGAGAATGTATTGAGGAAATCTACAAAGATTAATTTTAAATGTCGAAACATACACTTACATTTTTTTAATGAAGGACAAGTTGGCTTACGTATTCTAAATAATGTTTTAGGGTATATCTTGTGGGTCTACATAAGCCTAATGATGTTATATGAATTTAAGCAAATTAAGACTAATCGTTTTCCTCTAGTCAGTAGTAGATATTCGATCACTGTTCACTATCCTGAGAACAGTCATAAATTAGTCATTGACTAATATTCTTTTGTTACATTATCAATATACTGCAGCAATAATTTTATAGCTGACCTTGTTACTCGCCCTTAGTTGTAGTTTAAAAAGTAACATTATAGGTAGTGAATTCTGAAATTTTTGTGATCCAAAAAATTGTCACTACTTCTTCACTGAAAGCCTCTACTTCTTCACGAGGGCAGTCAGTACAGGGTTAAACATTCAAATAATAGCATTTCGTACCGGTTGTGTAAGAAGAAAAAATCAGCGTGACGGGAATCAATCAAAACAAGGAACTTTCAAAATTTCATAAAAAACAGTTCAGTCAGAAGTGAACGGAAAAGTTGGAAAAAATTTACGAAATACAAGGCCTGTCTTTAGCTAGTCACTGTTCTGAAGGAGAAAGGATGGTTCCTTCAATAAGTGGAAGACGGCATATGAAACTGCTGCTATTTCCCCTAGTTGTTATCGCTGTCTTTCTGTATTATGTAGATACGTCTTTCTGCTATTTTCACTTCACAATGTTTATAGCGCAACATTGCAAATGTAAGCCTCTTTAGCGATTTTAAAGTAAATGAAGAAGTGTGTTTGAAAAAGAAATGAATGTATGTGCGCACACACACACACACACACACACACATCGCAACATTCTCCCAAACCTCATTTTTATTAAGACTGCTATGATAATTTGTCAGGCAACTACTATTGGTTGCAACACTATCTTTCCTTCAAATATTGAAAGTCTGACACATCTACAGATGATGTGAAACATCTAAACAATGTCTAATATAGAACGGAATACAATCTGATTAGGTGATGAGGGGACCGAAATTGATTACGGATTTAGCGGTTGCTGCAACAGATATGTGAGCAACTAAAAATATAGTGCATATAAATTAAATTTGAATAGCAAAATAAATAAAAGTGTGCATATGAATGGTTCAAGTGCATGGTCGTCAGCGAGTACGTGTGTTGACGAGTCTCTATATTCAGTGGAAACGCTTTTATGGTATCGTGTGTTTCCAGTGACTATGAGTCTAACTATTAAATTTTTCCAGTAGTATTTTTACGGGGCACTATTAAATGATTCCAGTTCTACGCGGGTGTAATTATTGTAGCTCTTGCAGAAGTGTCAAATTCAGGTGAGGGTGACTGTCGCAGCTTCAGTTAAGTAAAATGTGTGACTGTAGCTGTTTGAAAGGATCGCAAGGATTAAATAGTGCCCTACAGCTCGAAATTTTAAATTTCAACCAGCACCGTCTGTTCTTACACACTTACACACTATTATTTACAGCAATTTCATAAAATAACATGTTCTTATTGCTCCTTTTACTCATTAACAGAAACTTTCCAAACAATATTATCAATGATTGAAAGGCAAAGTTACTCATAATGTGTAAATTATGAGCAACGAGAAGATAGACTAGTTTTACCATACTTAATTTCTAAATATAAATTAGTGTTTTGTTACAACACTTATCGTTTGCACGTCGTTAGCGTATGTGAGAAAAAATGTGGTTGAATAAATGCTTACAGGAACTATGTTGTGTATAGTGTTCTGAGTAAGTGGTGTGTACGTCACATTTTAACCAACGAAATAAGGACTAGATGAATGTAACTTGACTAGTTATCATGCCTAACACCATGTAAATCTCTAATCAAAATAAATAACATTATCAACTCTTGCAATTGTCGGACAAATTAAAATATCTTGTTTAAGGTGTTAATCTATGTATTTAAATGACAATATTATAGGCCTGAAGATAATTTATTTCAGAATAAAAAATAATTCCTAATTTCGTAAAAAACAAGTTTATTAATAATACTTATTTACATGCGCAGAGACAAATGGTTCAGTTCATTTTATTACTGGAACATGTAGAGGAGTGATTTGCCTTACAACCTCTATAGATAGTACAGGAAAAACGGGATTTAATGTTAATGCAGCGTTGCAGCTACAGCCACGTGTCCTAATGTAATTTACCAATGGGGATGCAAAAGAAATACACGTGTATCAAGATTAACTGACACAGATAGCTGAAAACGGCACATGTTACTTTCATTACTGTCACTAGCGAATAAATTTAAAACTATTTTCGTAAATAAAAATAAAAGCATGTTTCTCAGATAATCAGCAGTGCATTTTGGGGTTGGTACTTTACGATTTAGGTAGGCAGTTCAAGAGTATCCATCATTTACCTTTAATTCAAAGTCTGTTTTTTCATTCGTTCTTTGTAATACTTTCACCACGATATTTCTATATACTTTTATTTGGGCGTTAATATTAAATATGTTTACTACTCCTCCAAGACCTTTAATTCTTATTAAATTGTATTTTTTTAAATTACTACTTTTCTCATTTCGCACCATAAAGCAGAGTAAGAACTGCCTGTAAAATTTTTAGCATCATCGCGTGTATTAACCTGTGATAGTCAATACATTTCCTGTTTGTTTCCAGAGTAGCATAATAGGTTTCCTGACATTTTCGTAATGTTGCGCACGTTTTCTATTTTGGACACTCAAAGAACAAGTATAGATAAACTGGCTCGTAGAAAAGTGGTACACTTATTTTATGCACTTAGAAGGTCGAAGCACTTCTGTTTTTTTTTTCAGAAGGGCTGCACAATTGTGTTTTCCCTTAAGAGAAAAATTGTTATCTTTGACCCATAAAGGTCAAATGTCAGAATGTAACGTTCTGATCTTATCATCACTTACTCGATCAGGCTTAGGAAAGAGTTACGGCTAGGCCTGTTTTCCTTAAATGTGGATACTTTTGATTGATTAGTTTTATATGTTTTTTTGTTGCCCCGTTTTTGTTTGACTTCTGTTTTATTAGTGTTGGGTATCTGAGTGTACTTGTATTGGTTAGTGTTTTTATATATCTGGACCTTCTGGGATCTGGACCTTTACCTTTGCTGACTAGATCTTCCCACTGCGATAACAGCACCAGCCGATCTCCAACCGCTTTATTCCTCTGGACATCACAGCGACACATATGTTCTGCTCAAAATGATAGGCCAACTTATGTATGAGCTCGACTTTCGTAACAGGTCTTTCACTTTTGTCACTTGCTGAATTTCATATTGTTCCTTTGTTTGTCACCATACATGTACTTACCAAATTCTAGCCGATCACGTACTTTTCGCTGAACATGCTGGTTCCAATATCTGGCTTCAAAGATGTGTACAAAATCTTCATAAGTGGTGACCTGATCACGTGTAATCGTAAACCATTCTGCAGAATTTCGCATCGAAGTTAACTTTGTCTTGATATGTTAATTGATTTCAAATAGATTCCATTGTCTCTTCACATTGCCTTAAAAATTCTATCGGATTGCCATTCTCATCGCCGTAGACCTTGGGATGTTAGATAAGTTCTTCTATATTATAAGACCCTGTCCAGTCTTACCTAGTTCTAGACTATCAATACGTTTTCGGAGTTGTGCGTGTTTGTGACTTTGTTCCTGTAGTGTTCGATCCATTTCATCAAATTCATTTTCGTGTTATGTCAGCATTTTTCATGTATAGTGTAGTTTTCTTCTAATAACGTGTGTACTGTATCTGTTTGTGTTTCAATTGTGTCCAACAGTAATTTATTTCCCACAGTTAATTTCTTTTTCAAGTCCCTCCATACGTTTTATTATAAATTTCCCTTTCGGTAGCATTCTGTAGTTTTCTATCACGTTCCTCTAATTGTTTTTTATTTATTCCCGTTTTTTGAACTTCTTCTAACTCTTTTTAATCAGTTTATTTTGTTTTTGGTCACATTCAACCAGCAGCTTCTTTATCTTGGCTTCGATAACTTCTAACATTTCTCTTTGGGCCATTTCACATTTTAAAATTATTTATTAATATTGGTTTTTACAAAGGGATTTGATATGGTCTGTCGAACTGAAGCGTATGTGTTCGACATATGTGTGCAATTATACTGAGATCCGTGTTTTCTTTTCAAAGCGATAAGGAGTACGTATACATAGGCTATAGGTCAACAGTTAAGTTATCTTATCCGTGCAATTAACAATGGCTTATCTACACTTTGCTAACCCTATTTTATCCCAATATGCAATAAAATCGTACACAACAGAATTACTCATTTAACTAGTACCGACAAACATTATATGATTTAGTCAGTAAAACCTATTTAACTTATAATTTTTCAATTCAATTTTTTTTATTAATCGAGCCTAGAACGTTGCGGAGTCGAATTCTATGCGACGTACAGGGGTCGCGTAGAATAAGTAGTCGGTTGTATCGTATATTGGAATACTTCGGATTTATTAATGATTTTACCAATTGCACTACGTTAGTTTAATAATGTTTATGATAACAAAATAAAACTAATTAAGCTGTCTCTGTTGACCTTTTTTACAATTTTTAAATAATTTTCTCTTATATCCTACCACATCAATATTTTATTTATATGAGGTCTTTTGTTTTAAGTTTATAAGTGTTTTTTAATAGACTTTATAACAAATAATTTCACTTTCCTTAACGATGAGTGATGCGATGTCGATGTTCCCGTCCGGAAGACTTCTGGATAACGCTTAGGATACTGTTTCGATCTCCTCCTGTTGTCAGGCGTTCAGGGTCGTTCTCGGGTTGGGTACTTCTACAATTTGTACTGAATTAATTTTTAATTGTAATTCATATTGTGTATTGAATATACACAATAATCCAGCAAACTTTAAGTGTCTTTTTAAATGCCTATGGAGATTAGCGCTCGATATTCAATCAACTCGCGAACTTTCTGACTTGTGCTCGTGCACTTTTGTAGACCAATCGTCTAGACTAGCAGCAGCAACGATACGTTGTCCAGTTCAGAGAGAAACTAAATTATACGATATGAAAAACAAAATCAAAGAGATTTTAGCCAATTTCATCCCTCGTCCATGCGACTTCAGTAAGATAACTTAATTCGTGTACCATATTGTGAAAGGTTGTCTATGAACAATGCGGAGCTTGAAAAAACTAGTTTACATTTATTACTTTTCTTCAGCGTCTAAAACTTTGTTTATAAAAAATCTCATATATTTAGTACTTTAATTTATGAACAAATATTACCACTCGACAGATTTCTTATTTATGCGTATTATTGGTGTAGCCTAAGTCTCATGTCAGAATTTAAATTTTCTCGAATGTTATTTAATTGAATATACTTTAAATTATTATTACCCCGTAACATAGTTATACATACCCGCATACGCGCATTCGCCACACGCTCACGCATATCTTCGCAACACTTAACAACACTACTTGTTTTTTTACTGCCAAAATTTAACTTACACTAACAAATTTAACATGTATCTTATTGTCTATTATACAATGTCCGAACCTGCAATCTATAATAAGACAAATCTTCATTTCAACATGCTATCATACGCTTAGAGTTAAATAACTATTTCATATGCAAATTCTACCTATATATATATATATATAGGAATGTTAATTATCGACCGTATTATTATACTGTTAATGATTTCGAGGTTCGGTCATTAATCATGAAAACTCAGTTTTGCGACGTTTCGAGATTTATTCTTCTCATAATCATGCCTACAACATTAAAATATAGTCTTACTACAATTATATTATTTGTAAGTGTGTATAGGTGTGTGTAAAGTCATATATTACAATAACTATTTACTTACATTAACTGTGAGATGAGCTTAGTGTAAGCCTAGTGTTTAGTGTAATGTGGTTGCTGTAGCTCATCTCACAGTTAATGTAAGTAAATAGTTATTGTAATGTATGACTTTACACACACCTATACACACTTACAAATAATATAATTGTAGTAAGACTATATTTTAATGTTGTAGGCATGATTATGAGAAGAATAAATCTCGAAACGTCGCAAAACTGAGTTTTCATGATTAATGACCGAAACTCGAAATCATTAACAGTATATATTGTAATATAATAAAATAATATTACAAATATAATATAAAATAAAAATAATTGAATGATATTTATTTAGATATTGTGTGTATTTCTTTTTGTGATAACAAGGGTATTGTGCTCTTCTTTTAGCCCCACTAGTTGGGCTAGTCTGTTTGTAATATAATTTCAAATGTAATAATAAATAAAATATATAATGATATATATTGTATGTGTCGATTGCTGTGTTGATATATTTAATTACAAATTATTAAAATATAAAATATAAAGGTATTGATGATAAGAATTGTGTAAATATTTTTCCTTGTTCTGGTATTGAGTTTGATTGAATGATTTAATTTAATTAATAATTAATTAATTAATTGAGTTTGTAATTTCCTTCTATATCTATCTTCTCAATGTGAATTATGTTTTTGTTTAATAAAAAATAATAATAACATTAATTGTAGAAATAAAAACAATGCTGGTAACTGAGTAATGATTTACGTTTATTCACATTCAAAATTATGCGCCAGTCAACTGCGCATGTCCCAGGCACTGGCTAATATTCGCCACAGTCGGTAGTGAGAAAAATCAACAAATATATTTTTTACAAGTTTAAATTTATGGTTCTTTTAACGAGTCGAAATGGTCAGAGGGCAAGGAACAAGATACATTTAACAGGTATTCTTAAACTAAATGTTAATATCTGAAATAGAACAAAATTATTATTACAATTGTCAATTAGAAAGAAATTATTTAAATTGCGAACCAAGTCGAAGAAATGACGTCACTCCCCTCCAGGAAGCACTGGCTGATCGTCTTTACGAGAAATTCAGCAATGGCCGCCTTCCACTCGATTTTAACTGCTACGATGCTGTTGGACTTGAAAGATCTTCTCCACAGAAATAAAACGATGTTCCCTTTTTCTGCGAAGTGGTGTTGGTCCAAAATATAGTGTGGAATGTTCCCTCGTCGTCTGCGATGTCGAATTCTGGATGGATTTCTTGTGTAGTGTGGTGTTCAATTATGTGTTGGTTTTCTGTGAATTCGGTCTAAAAATTGTTCAAAATGGCTGTCGATTTCTGGTGTTGAGTTTTATGGTGTTATACTGTGTTTTTGGAAACTTGTGAAGTGTTAGACATTGATAGATAAGGTTATTTCACTTGTTAGTTCATCTCCGTTACACGCCACATAACCACACTTGGTTTTAATACAAATTATTTGGTTTTCAGTACTCCGCTAACACATTTTCAACTATTCAGCTTTACGATTAACAATAGACTAATAGACGCAACGTCGTCGTTTTAGGGCAATTTGTGGTATGTCTTTTTCCTCTTCATATTGTTTAACTATAAAAATATCTGCCTAAGACTGGTTTCACTATCTAACTATACATCGTAAGTTTTCTTATTTTTTACTGTATTTCAAATATTTCTTAATTTTACATGAATCTAACTATTCAGTAATATTGATTATTTAATTTTACATCTTTTGATATATAGCTGAGTTTGTTTCAAGCTCATTTAAGCCCAAAAATTACAATTTTACATAATGATTGTATGTCTCATATTTTGTACAAATTCAGTGTTTTAAATGTTTTTATTTGTTTTTTCGGTATAATATTTCCATGGAATATACTTAATAACTCTGTAATTACTTTGTTGTTAATAATTTGGTTGTTAAAACATTTCAATATTGATTAATTTGCTGTTTAGTCTGATTTGATTACCATCATAGGCTTATTATTGACTGTTTCCAAAAGAAGTTAATTTCCTTTCTTTTGTCATTCTATTTGCTATTAACTGTATCTGTATTAATTATATTTCCAATTTCTGTATTGTGTGTATTGAATTCTATTCCTATTACATAGATTAATTCTTTGATAGATAATTTTTTTGTTTTATAGGCCAGTCTGTGTTTACTACAATGGTGTCTTGGCTGGTCTGTTTGTACATTATACATGGTTTACTGTTTTGAATAATATTATTACATTTTTATGTCCTACTTGCCTCTCTGACTTACACAATGGAAAATTAAATGACATGATTTTAAAATACAATAGAATATCTTGTATCTACTAAACTTTCTTTATACTAATAACATCATTGAACCATAACATGAACATCTTATGCCTAATTTTCTCTATATCACCTAATTTTAACAAAAACATTTTATTCCTATTATTTTTAACTGTATCATCGAATGATAACAAAATAGCTTATCCTAGACATAATTTAATTAGAAAAAATAAAAAACTCCTATTACTAGTAACACTGTCAGTCACTAACTGTCTTGTGTATTTATGTTTCTTTTGAAAACACTTTAACTGTGATTAAAAAACATCTTGTATCTATTGACACCTTACATCTAAAACATTATCTAATTAACAATAAATAACAAACATCTTATTATTAGTTATACCCTCAGTTATGAACTGTCCTTTGGTATTTTTTGTCCTTCTAACAATTTACTTAACTATAAATAAAGAAAACATTTTATAGGTAATAGTTTTTCTTATATCTAATTTAAAAAACTCTTATTACTGGTAATGTTGTCAGTCCTTAGACTGTCTTTCATTCCAATGGTTTTACTATTATTATTCTACACTCATGGTAGTCTTTTTATAATATTTACACTTCATTGAAGATTTTTTCATAGATTTTTTAGCTATGTTTCTCACTATACTCACTGTAGTTTCTTATTTTTGTTATCTCACTTCACTTTATTGGATTCTACATTATGGTAGTCTTTTTAGTGAGTTCTACACTATGGTAGTCTCTTTTGATATATATTCTTTAACATATTACTCTTACAACTAATATACAATTTCGGTTTTATAGGATTGTATCTTGTAACTTCTTTGGGTTTACATATATCGGTTTCAATTTTGTCTCATGGTATTTATTGTATGACTAACATTTTGTTTTGGCATATCTCTTCCTGTTTCTGGTCTCTTTGTGGGAATCTTGATATGTTTCGTCCCTTCTTCAAATATCACATTAGTAGTTTCCTTATTAAAATGGTTTCATGACAGATTATTTCCTTTTTTCTGGTCCTTCCCTTTTTGTACTGCTTCCCCAATCTACTGGGTATACTGCTGGTTTAACTGGTTTTTATATAGTAGGTTATTTTAATTAATGGTTTTCTTTATTATTTTCCATTTTTATTAACATTTTATAGACTTAATTATACAGTTTCTAGTGTAATCCTTAAACAATTTATTCTTCTTACTCACTATGGAACTTTTTCTTTTATTTATGTTGCATTAATTCAAATGTTTAGTGTGATAATTTTGTTATGTTACAATATATATATATTGCAACACTACAACTGCAAATATAAATTTATTTGTGTTTGCGGAGCCCCACGATCTTGGACTCCATTTCTTATGCAACGATACGATATACATAAAAATAGGCGTGTCGGGCCTCACGTTCAAGGGTGACAAATTATGTAATAATTTAACATATATTTGGGTTTCAGGTGTATCTGTAATAAGAACTCTATGTAACTTGTAACGGTATTTCAAATTTATTTGATATTAATAAAATTGTGCACATGGCACTTACTTCGACTTAAAACATTCGTTATTATTTCGTTATTAAGGCTTATGCTATATACATTCTTACTGACTAAATATTCTATTCTACTAATTATTGTATTAACGAAAAATCTCATTTCCAGACTACTCAGTCAATTAGTGTGTTTCAAAATATCAATATTTAAATATTTTCTTATATATTGCAATGTAACTCAAAAATATCAATAGTTACTGAATTTATCTTTTGTTTCTCAGTACTGATTTACATCAAACGCTAATTTTTACTTAAATGCTTTGTATTCTTTTCATTTCAATACTAATTTGAGCTCTTGTTTTCGTTAATCTTATTTCAATACATCTATGATTTTAATTCAAATTTTACAATAGACATTGACTCTTACTTTTAAATAGAACAAGAATGTCCTTAATTGTCTTTACGTTAATTGTTCGATTAAGAGATAAATAAGTTGTTTATCACCTTATCGTCGTCAATCATACTCAATCATTGGATCCCTCTGTAATCGTCCTCGTCTCGAACTTCAGCATCACTCGCTCTTCTCCTCATGTCCAGCGTCGCCTCTCTCTTCTCCTCTTGTCCAGCGTCGACTCTCTCTCTGTCCAGCGTCGACTCTCTCTCTGTCCAGCGTCGTATCGCTCTCTGGAACTTCTCCTCGTGCTGTTTCGGACGTCAGTTGATCTTATTATGTGGATCTTCTTATGTAATTTTGTTACTACTTAACAATTGTTTGTTTTACAATCCAGTTACATAACTGTATGCAACTGGAAGGATAAAACAATTTGCAAAAATTTAAATATTCTGTGCGGACGGGCAGAAGCTCCCGCTGCACCGTGAATGATTTAAGAAAGAGAACCACTGTAGCTTGTGTGTCCTATTTATACCCATGTCTTGATCAACACCTGCAGTGGTACGAAATCGACATGTCAGAAACTGTCTCTGGGTTCAGTTCCCCCACTCTTTGTCAATTTCGCAATTTCTTATATTTCTGCGAATTGCAGAGTCCTGTAAGTATACTCTTATACTTATCTTATAACTATTTTTACAACACATGTTCACTGTAATTTTGGACATTGCAACTTAAAACTTTCGATTTGTACACAGTTATTTCACTATTACACTCGTACGGTGTGGCAATTTCACATGGTTTTCGTACACAGTATTTAGTAAATTTTCTTACATTTTATTGTGTTTTTGGATTTTACTTCTTAATTATAGTTTACTAGCGAGTACCCGGCATGCATTGCAATGCCACTCAAAGAAAGAAAGTGTTTGTATATATATAATATATAAAGACTTCGTTCGCGTGGTCTTCAATTTAATGCGATAATATATTTAGAACAGAATCTATTCCATTGGGTTGCCATAGTAACCAGATCTAATAAGTTAGTTTTTTAAGACTCCAAAGGACCCCCCACAGGATCGTATCGAAAAAAAACACCTGTCCTATGTTGGTTCTCCCGTTGCGTAAAATATTTGTGCCAAGTTTGGTTGAAATCGGTCCAGTGGTTTAGGAGGAGATGTGGAAGACCCCAAAGAACCCCCAAAAGAACCCCATCGAAAAAACACCTATCCTATGTTGGTTCTCCCTTTGCGTAAAATATTTTGTGCCAAGTTTGGTTGAAATCGGTCCAGTGGTTTAGGAGGAGATGTGGAAGACCCCAAAGGACCCCCAAAGTATCATATCGAAAAAACACATATCCTATGTTGGTTCTCCCGTTGCGTAAAATATTTGTGCCAAGTTTGGTTGAAATCAGTCCAGTGGTTTAGGAGGAGATGTGGAAGACCCCAAAGAACCCCATTGAAAAAACACCTATCCTATGTTGGTTCTCCCTTTGCGTAAAATATTTGTGCCAAGTTTGGTTGAAATCGGTCCAGTGGTTTAGGAGGAGATGTGAAAGACCCCAAAAGGACCCCCCGAAGGATCATATCGAAAAAACACATATCCTATGTTGGTTCTCCCGTTGCGTAAAATATTTGTGCCAAGTTTGGTTGAAATCGGTCCAGTGGTTTAGGAGGAGATGTGGAAGACCCCAAAGGACCCCATCGAAAAAACACCTACCCTATGTTGGTTCTCCCGTTGCATAAAATATTTGTGCCAAGTTTGGTTGAAATCGGTCCAGTGGTTTAGGAGGAGATGTGGAAGACCCCAAGAACCCCCCAAAGGACCCCATCGAAAAAAATTCATAAACCTTCGCGGGCGTGCGCACAACAACTCACCGAAGTTTCATCGCAATCGGATGAATGGTATAGGAAAGCATACGGGACAAAGAAAGAAAGAAACAAACATTCATTTTTATAGATATAGATGAATAATTACGGAAAACAGTAATTATGCAATTATTCATCTTGGGGTGGTAAACTCGCCTGCATAGACCTGCGTTCACACACACTAGCAAAATACTGGTGTACACACTTTCAGTTACATTTGTGTGTGTGTGCACGTCGATTCAGGTCGAAACACCTGTTCATATTTTTGTCTGAGCCAAGCTTACAATCCCTGACATGCTTATTTCTAATACATTATTAATTATTTACAGTTTATTAGGTATATTTAAATTTTTATATTCAATGCTCAGTACATCACTTATTTGTACTGTCGCAATATATAGGTAAGTATAGGTGTGTGTGTGTGTGTGTGTGTGTGTAGGCAAGTGATTACGATCGATGGATTCATAATGATCTGTAGTGGAGTTGACCAACAACAGCGCGCAAGCAGTGTGGAGTAGTAAAAGTGGTAGATGAAAAATTAAAGTCGACAATTGAAAGCTAGACATATGTCAACGAGAGAATAATAACTGTAAGATTAAAGACCTACCGCAACTTTTTAACAGTAGTAGGAGTTTATGTTCCAGAGGAAGAACAAAAAGAAGACACTGAGGAATTCTCTGAAACATTACAGAAACAAGTTTATAAATAGAACAGAACTGATTACCACCTATTAAATGAGAATTTTAATGCTCGAGTGGGAAATAGGATTTGCTACTAGCAATGATCTGATGATCTGAAAAATCACTAATACCTTATTTTCAGAAAAAAATATTAACAAGTACGCTTGGAAAGTTAGAGATAGTAGGAGTAAATTTGATTACCTTCTGGAAAATAGTAAGATTAACCAGTAAATTCAAGATGTCCATGCATACAGAGATTCAAACATATATTCAGATCATTATCTCCTTATTCCTAATATTGTCATGTTTGCTTAATAGAAGAGAAAGAAGCTACCTACCAAGTCGAATGAGGAGGTATTTAAATATGCAGGATGAAAATATTCAAATGTTTTACTAAAACCTTTAATAAGCGATTACAGCAATAAAAACACACAATAGCATAGAAATCGAATAAGAAGCATCAAAAGAGGCAATAGGTAAAAAGAGAAGGTTAGGAGTTGAAAGAGTTTTAGACATTGTGGAATAATGAAATCGCTGAAGGAATCAAATAAAGAAAGGGTATATAACATGTACCTACAACTAATTACAGATAGAATTAGAGACAACTGTGTAGAAAAAAGAAACAGAGCGAAGAGTTTAGTGAAGCAGATACATGATGAATATGGAGATAGTTTATAGGGAGCATTGAACATGATGTACAGGGAAGACAACTTATCTACAGTATGCTAATACGCATGAATAAAAATCAAAATGATACAGCGACTTTAAATATAATTTCCGAATATAAATGAATAGATAATTACAAAGCCCTCTGGTATAATGATGATGTGAAAACAGACCGTAGGAATATAGAAACCGACACTTATTTACCTACGAGTGGGGCTTACTTACGATTGACGAGCTTGAAGAAGCCCTAGGAAGAGCTAAAAATTGAAAAGCAGCAGGACAGGACGCATTGAAAGAAGAATTGTTTAAATATGGGAGTAACGTGTCATAGTGCATGTCTGTAATATGTGTTGGACAAGACAATAGGTTCCGAGATTGGTTAACTGCTCGAATGATGTCTCTTTTTAAGAAAGAAAAACGGCATCACTGTAATAACTACAAGGGAATGTTTGGTTGATGCTGTCTATAAAATATATGCAAAATCAAGAACCAACATCTGCTAAATATTTCAGAGCATCTTATTTTGGACGATTTCAGGAAGACAGATCTTGTGCAGAAATCCTTATGTTATTACACAAATAATTGAAATGCATCGTAACTTCAACAAAGAACGCATATAGCTTTCATTGACTTTGAGAAGGTCTTTGGTAGAGGAGATAGAAATATGCTGTCGCCAAAAATTAGAAGAACGGGGATACACGCAAGAGCTTATAAGAACTATAGGAAGAAAATACTGTTTAAAATAACCGTAGGATTTCATTTTGTCAAGCTAAATAACTGTCAGTCAAGGTGTTAGATAAGGCTGCAGTGTGTCACCAACTCTTTTTAACATTTATGTCATGGTAACTTTTATTGCTCATGGTATAACATGAATTAATTCTTTATCACTTTCACTATAACAGTGGTTGTTGTAACAGCATTATCATTATTAGTATCAGGTTTTTTTGTTTTTTGGTCTCACTATTTGGTCTTTAGTGAGCTGGTCCTTCTTCATTGTTCCATTTTTATTAAATTATTTTCTTCGTGAGTTTGGTTAATTTGTTTCGATTAAGTCATATGATATTCTGGCTTCCTTTCTCCCTTAGAATTTTGTATCTCTTTCTTACAAAATCTTTTTTCATATTTCAGAGTTATTTCTCATCATTTGTATGAGTAATGATGTGAGTTTAATGTTTTTTAATTTTAGACATTTTTATTCAACTACATTCTTTCTTATTCATAGTTGTTTTTCAAATATTTTGGTATAAGTTGTACTTATTATTGTTTTGAATTTTGAAATTATTATTCCTCAAAATTCTTTTCTCATTCATAATAGTCTTTGAATGTTTGGTGTAAGTGGTACTTACTAATTATTTTGAATTTGGACAATTATTATCTCCATCCAAATTCTTTTTACTTGCATAATAGTCTTTGAATATTTGTGTCTCTTGTGCCTACTATTGCTTTTGAATTTTGAAGCTTATTATGTTCAAAATTCTTTTTATTTATTCACAATAATCCTTCAAATGTTTTGTTGTAAATTGTACTTACTGATTTTTGAATTTTGAAATTATTTTTATCAAAATTCTTATTTCGTTCACAATATTCTTTCTGATATTTGGTGTAAGTTGTACTTACTAACTTTTGGAATTTTGTAATTATTTTTATCAAAATTCTTAATTCGTTTACAATATTCTTTCTGATATTTGGTGTAAGTTGTACTTACGGATTTTTGAATTTTGTAATTTTATTTTTATCAAAATTCTTTTTTCGTTCACAATATTCTTTCTGATATTTGGTGTAAGTTGTACTTACTAATTTTTGAATTTTGTAATTTTCTATTTATCAAAATTCTTTTTTCATCATTCACAATTGTTCGAATATTTGGTGTAAGTTGTACTTACGGATTTTTGAATTTTGTAGTTATTATTTTTATCAAAATTCACAATTTCTTCATAATGGTTTTAACTCATAATTATGAGTCCTCCAAATATTTTTTAATGGATAACTGATTATAAGTTCCTTTTACTTTATTCGAAATGATATCCTTTAGTACATACGTATTGTTATTATTGTTTTTAATAATCAGGTATGGGCCGGTATACAGCAGTAACAACTTTTTGGTAATGCCTTCCACAGTACTGGGTAATTCCCTGTTTTTTAGCAGTACCTTTTCTCCGACTTCATAGCTTATTATTTTCTTAACAGCCTTTTGATATTTGTTCTTGTGCCTTTCCTGGTCTTCTGCCAATTTATTGTAGAATCTGATTCGATTGAATTTGTATTCTTGACTCCTGGGGAACTCTATTATGTCTTGTATTTCTCTCGGAGGCGGTTTTTCATACATTGCCGTGTATGGCGTGGTACCTATAGCGGAGTGATATGACAAATTAAGGAATTCTTCCGTAGCTAATAAATATTCTTGCCACTTCTTTTGTTGGTTATAGCAATAAGTCCGTAATTTTCTTCCGACCTCTCGCAGTACCCTCTCCGCTGGATTGCTGCTGGGGTGGTAGACAGACGTCTTGTATGTCTTAATGCCCAATGTATTCAGAGTGTTTCTCCACCTCCAACCCTTAAATTGCGTTCCATGGTCGGTGATTATGGATGTCGGACTTCCTACCTCTGGAATGTAATGATTTGTTATTATTCCTAGAGTCTTCAGAGTGGTGGCTCTGTTCACAGGGTATAGTTTTGTAAATTTTGTAAAATGATCCATCATAATAATAATATACTTGTATCGATGGCGTCCGCCACTGCGGGGAAATGGACCACATATGTCCAGAAAGACCTTTTCCAGTTTAGCTTGTGAGGTAATTGGTATCATCATACCCTCCTTTTTCTCATTGTTGGTTTTCACCAATTGACATATCAGACAGGTTTTAAGGTAGTTTCTCGTTTTTCTATTGATACTTTTTATGTGACAATTCTCTTCTATTGCCTTGATCACCTTCATGGCTCCCATGTGACCGTATCGTAGGTGATAGTCCAGGATGATATCCTTTTCGATTGTGGTAGGGATCATGATCTTCCATATTTCTTCATCAAGGGATGTCTTGATGAATAAAATCCCATTATGTATGCAATAAAATTTGTTTATTGTATCATCTTGGTTGGAGAGACGAAGTTTAATATAGTTTAACTTCGGATCGGACTGCTGGTGTTTGCTGATGTCCTGCACTATCTTCTCTAAATCGGATCTGTCCTTAATAATGTTATAGATTTTCAAAATGCTCTCCTTTTCGCCTTCG
The DNA here is from genome assembly GCA_034769895.1 of Magicicada septendecula. Classification (NCBI taxonomy): domain Eukaryota; kingdom Metazoa; phylum Arthropoda; class Insecta; order Hemiptera; family Cicadidae; genus Magicicada; species Magicicada septendecula. The sequence continues at coordinate 389,080,970 of CM068368.1, read as the reverse complement.
AATGTTTGTTCTTCCAGATTCACTCTCGACAATACGTCGGCTACTACATTTTTACTTCCAGGAACATACTCCCACTGTATATCGTATTCCTGTAGGGCGAGTACCCATCTGGTCAATCTACCACGGCTTAATTTGCATCTTCTTAGAAATGATATTGACTTGTGATCTGTTCGGATGGTCACTGGATATCCGAGGATATACGTCCGAAACTTCCCGCAGGCAAAGACTACACTTAGCAGTTCTTTTTCCGTCACATTATAGTTCTTTTCACACTGGTTAAGGGTTCTGCTAGCAAAGCTCACTACTAGATGGTTTCCACTTTCATCTTCTTGGTACAGTGTTGATCCCAAGCTAATGTTACTAGCGTCACAGTTTAGAAAGAAGGGTCGGTTAAAATCTGGATGGTTGAGCATTACTGCATCCAAGAATTTCTCTTTAATTGATTTGAAGGTTTCGTCTTGTTCTTGACCCCATCGCCATTTATTCTTGGACGATAACTGGTACTGAAACTGGGCTGTTAGTTCGGAATAATTATTCTGGAACTTCCTATAATAGTTACATAGGCCCAAAAATGATTGTAGTTGCCTTCTGTTTTTTGGTGTAGGGAATCGTTGTATGGCGTCCACCTTTTCTGTTGATGGTGTTATTCCTTGACTGTTTAGCTGGAAACCCAGGAATTGTACTTCTTTAGCTATAAGCTTGGACTTGTCCAGTTTAAGGGTGACATTATTTTCAGCAAGCTTCTTCAAGACATACTCCACACGATAACAGTGTTCCTCCCAGTTGGTTGATGTTATTAGGAGATCATCAACATAGACAGTCGTGAATTGGAGCGCTTCTGGTCCTAGTATATGATCCATACAGGCGACAAAAACCGCTACTGAATTCACCAACCCGAAGGGCAACCTCTTAAACTGATAATTGCGCCCTTCGAAGATGAACCCCATGTATTGCCGGCTTGCTGGGTGCAACTCCACTTGCCAATAGCCGCATACGGTATCCCAGGTGGTAATGAATCGTGTTCCGTGGAACCTCTTCAAAATTTCATCAATTTCGCCAGGTGAGGTACGATCGTTTATTATCATTTTATTTATCTCACGAGCGTCAAGGCACAGTCTTACCTTCCCATTTTTCTTTTGTATGGCCACAATTGGGCTAGTGTATGGCGATTGACTGCTCTCGATGATATCTCTACGGATCATATTCTGGATCTCTGTGCGTACGGCTTCTTTCAAGGATTGTGCTATTGGGTACGACTTTCGGTTGAATTCTACCGGTTCTCTGAATCGTATTGAGCATTGGTAGTTCCGGATCTTTCCGGGTTCGTCAGAAAATACTGCTCGATATTTCTCATATATTTCTACCAATTGATTCAGCTGGTTTTCCTCTAATTGCTCGTTAGCATTGTGGCACTGGAAGTTACGTATCTCTTGGATCTTTTGTTGCCATAGGTCTTCCTCCGAATCCTGATGTACTGGCTTGTTGGTTGTTGAGTGGTTGGACAAGTAATTCACCTTATTTTGGTGGTCGAGAAGTTGTCTGGAGTCTAAAGTCTTGTTATCAGTTAAATTGGCTATCCAGGTTGAACCTTCAGCAAAGAGTGATACCTTTCCTCGGCACAAGTCGATAATTGCTGAGTTTCTGCGCAATATGTCGCATCCTACCATGATGTTGAAAGGTAATCCGGCTGCAACAAGAAATATCATATCCACACTAATGCCCTGACTTTTGACACTGAGGGATACCTGCTTTCTTATGGTCTTGTTCTGTCGGCCGGTAGCTCCTACAAGTACAATATTATTAATAGGTAGTACCGGTAAATTTTTGTGGCATTCCTGCTGTATCCGGTCCAACTCATTTCGATTTATTATGGAGACATTGGCTCCAGTGTCTATCATTATAGGAACAGAAATACCCTCGATTTCTGCAATTATGTATATTATTTCATTATCATTATTGTTAATATTAAGCTCACTTTCTTCTAATAGGTCCTTACGGATGTCCTTCAAATAATTGCTATATATTATGGTAAAATTTTTTCTGTTTTTCTTCGAATTCATACCTACTTGATTAAACCCAGCAGATTGGAGCAGTAAAGGGTTATTGGAGTTTATTACTGCCTCCGTTCGTTTAAATGTTCCGCTTCATTACGGGTTAGACCGTTGGAAGCGTCAGCTTGAAGTCCTGAGACTGCTTCGTTTGGTTCTGCTCGATCGTCTTGTTGGGCTTCTGTTACAGGTAGTCTTCGCTGGTTGTCCAGGCTGGAACTACGTCTGGGCTCGTACTCTCTGTACCTATTACTTCCCTGACTTCCTTGGAAAGTCTCGTACTCGTAGTATCGGCTCCTTCGTTGAGGCTGGTACCTCCTGTGTCCACTGCCTTCTGCTCGGATGTAGTTAACATTGGGTCGATATGTCCTGTAATTGCTGTTATTACCTCCATTTGGGTAATTCCGGTTATAATTACCATGATAATTATTATTATTAGGAAGGTTGGGGTTCCTCTGACCATTTGGAACATAGTTACTATTATTATTATAATAACCGTTGTTATTTTGTGGACGGCTATTATTATTATTATTATTATTGTTGTGGTTGTTGTTATTATTATTTATGCGGGGAATATTACTATTATTATTATTGTGGTTAAACCTCGGCAAATTATTGTTATTTCTGGGGTTATAATTATATTCGGCATTATTCCGATTTGCGGAATTATAATTATTATTATTACCCACATTCTGCCGATTATTATTATTCAAATTATTGTTGTTACTCCTTGGTTCCGGCTTTTCATACCTCCTGCGACTTTGACGGTAATAGTCTTCGTGCTCATACATTTCTAAAAGCTCGGTCATGGCTTGCACCGTCTTTATTTGACTGTTTCGTCTGGCTCTGATAATATCCTCCTCATAGTGGTATGAGAGTTTGCTGACCAGGCATTCTTCCGGTATTCGGGGCTGTAGATGTTTGGCCACGCACACCTTTCCCAAAAAGTACGCCGTTAAAGTTTGGTTTCCATACGGGTTGTACTTCCCATGACATATCCCGTCTCTGGCGATATTTTGCGTTGATTCAGACCAATATTTGGCTTTGAATAGCCTTCTGAATTGTTGATAGTCGGTCACCTCGTCTCTTATCGCCATCCACCAATTGTCTGCTATCTCCTTGAACGATTCGTCAAGCACCTCTTTATTCTCCCTCCAGCGATTACCTCTGTGTTTGGTGAAGTATTCTTCGATTCTGGCTAGGAACTCCATGGGTTTGTTCTTATAGAACCTGAAGTTAATTCCTTCACGATTCTCATTGTTGGGACAACTGGTAATGGTTGTCGGTCGACTACGGAATAGGTCTATATCTGTCTGGTTCTGTCGTACCTGACTGTTGATACTGGTTACAGCAGCTTCAATGCCGTCACATTTTTCTGTGAATCGGTCCTGCACTCGCTCCCAGTCTTCCCGTGTTTCCTTTAGTCTCTCCTCCAATGTCTTCCTAGTCGTTTCTTCAATATTGTTAACCTTCGTATTTATTTCTGTTTTGATACTCTGTACTTCCCGTTCGGTTTGACTCCATTTTTCGTCAGCTCTGGTAACCTTTTGTTCGATTACCGTTATTTCCTCTTCTACCTTCCTGCTGATTGTCTCATTGTTTTTAGCTATCTTCTGGCTCAATTCTTCCTTCAATATTTCCATTCTTCCATCTAACCGGTTCATGTTTTCTTGGTTCGTCTCCTTCAATTCTTCTCTCATTGCTGACTGTTGCTTTCCATTTTCTGATTTGTTTCTTCCATCCTCTTGTTAGTTTCTTCCAGTTTTTGGCTTATCTGGGTTAATTCCTCTTTCGACTGCTTATTGTCAGTCTTTATTTCCTCCATTTTCTCCTCAATTTTCTGAATATTTTCTTCCATCTTCTCTTCTATCTTCTTACTGTTTGCTTCCATCTTCTCCTCCATCTTCTTGCTAGTATCTCCAATTTTCTTGCCCAACTCTTCCTTCAATCGTTGATTATCATTCTTCATTTCCTCCTCCATCTTCTTACTATTCTCCTCGATTTTCTTATTGGTATCTCCGATTTTATTACCCAACTCTTCTTTTAATTGTTGGTTATCGTTTTCCAGCTTCTTACTATTTTCTTCCATCTTCTCCCCTATCTTCTTACTGTTTTCTCTTAATTCCTCCTTCGTTGTTTTAAATTCTCTAAGTAACATCTCCATCATTTGATCAAATTTTGTATCTTCCTTTGCGGTGGATTTCTCCGGCTGTTCCCTCTGTGGTGCAGGCTTATTTGGTTCTGCTGGCGGTAACATTAACTCCACATCTTCCACTGGTGTCGCCTCTTTATCCTCCATTTCTACCTCCTGCTCGGCCTCCATAGCCCTTTTTCTTGATGTAGCTCTCCTGTGCATCTCGCTCCCTCTTCCGACCTGTTGACCGTTGCCAAGCTAAAAATAGGAAATTGGACAATCGTCCTTATTTTATAATACTATTACCTCCTATTTAAAGCCCCTTAAGTTGGACGCCAATTTGTAATATAATAATATTACAAATAAAAATAAGAATATAATTGATGATATAATTGATGAACGTTTTAATAAGCCCCACGTTGGGCGCCAATTTGTAATATAATAAAATAATATTACAAATATAATATAAAATAAAAATAATTGAATGATATTTATTTAGATATTGTGTGTATTTTTTTTTTGTGATAACAAGGGTGTGTGAGCAAGGGTGCTCTTCTTTTAGCCCCACTAGTTGGGCTAGTCAGTTTGTAATATAATTTCAAATGTAATAATAAATAAAATATATAATGATATATTGTATGTGTCGATTGCTGTGTTGATATATTTAATTACAAATTATTAAAATATAAAATATAAAGGTATTGATGATAAGAATTGTGTAAATATTTTTCCTTGTTCTGGTATTGAGTTTGATTGAATGATTTAATTTAATTAATAATTAATTAATTAATTGAGTTTGTAATTTCCTTCTATATCTATCTTCTCAATGTGAATTATGTTTTTTTTTAATAAAAAATAATAATAATATTAATTGTAGAAATAAAAACAATGCTGGTAACTGAGTAATGATTTACGTTTATTCACATTCAAAATTATGCGCCAGTCAACTGCGCATATCCCAGGCACTGGCTAATATTCGCCACAGTCGGTAGTGAGAAAAATCAACAAATATATTTTTTACAAGTTTAAATTTATGGTTCTTTTAACGAGTCGAAATGGTCAGAGGGCAAGGAACAAGATACATTTAACAGGTATTCTTAAACTAAATGTTAATATCTGAAATAGAACAAAATTATTATTACAATTGTCAATTAGAAAGAAATTATTTAAATTGCGAACCAAGTCGAAGGAATGACGTCACTCCCCTCCAGGAAGCACTGGCTGATCGTCTTTACGAGAAATTCAGCAATGGCCGCCTTCCACTCGATTTTAACTGCTACGATGCTGTTGGACTTGGAAGATCTTCTCCCACAGAAATAAAACGATGTTCCCTTTTTCTGCGAAGTGGTGTTGGTCCAAAATATAGTGTGGAATGTTCCCTCGTCGTCTGCGATGTCGAATTCTGGATGGATTTCTTGTGTAGTGTGGTGTTCAATTATGTGTTGGTTTTCTGTGAATTCGGTCTAAAAATTGTTCAAAATGGCTGTCGATTTCTGGTGTTGAGTTTTATGGTGTTATACTGTGTTTTTGGAAACTTGTGAAGTGTTAGACATTGATAGATAAGGTTATTTCACTTGTTAGTTCATCTCCGTTACACGCCACATAACCACACTTGGTTTTAATACAAATTATTTGGTTTTCAGTACTCCGCTAACACATTTTCAACTATTCAGCTTTACGATTAACAATAGACTAATAGACGCAACGTCGTCGTTTTAGGGCAATTTGTGGTATGTCTTTTTCCTCTTCATATTGTTTAACTATAAAAATATCTGCCTAAGACTTGTTTCACTATCTAACTATACATCATAAGTTTTCTTATTTTTTACTGTATTTCAAATATTTCTTAATTTTACATGAATCTAACTATTCAGTAATATTGATTATTTAATTTTACATCTTTTGATATATAGCTGAGTTTGTTTCAAGCTCATTTAAGCCCAAAAATTACAATTTTACATAATGATTGTATGTCTCATATTTTGTACAAATTCAGTGTTTAAAATGTTTTTATTTGTTTTTCGGTATAATATTTCCTTGGAATATACTTAATAACTCTGTAATTACCTTGTTGTTAATAATTTGGTTGTTAAAACATTTTAATATTGATTAATTTGCTGTTTAGTCTGATTTGATTACCATCATAGGCTTATTATTGACTGTTTCCAAAAGAAGTTAATTTCCTTTCTTTTGTCATTCTATTTGCTATTAACTGTATCTGTATTAATTATATTTCCAATTTCTGTATTGTGTGTATTGAATTCTATTCCTATTACATAGATTAAATCTTTGATAAATAATTTTTTTGTTTTATAGGCCAGTCTGTGTTTACTACAATGGTGTCTTGGCTGGTCTGTTTGTACATTATACATGGTTTACTGTTTTGAATAATATTATTACATTTTTATGTCCTACTTGCCTCTCTGACTTACACAATGGAAAATTAAATGACATGATTTTAAAATACAATAGAATATCTTGTATCTACTAAACTTTCTTTATACTAATAACATCATTGAACCATAACATGAACATCTTATGCCTAATTTTCTCTATATCACCTAATTTTAACAAAAACATTTTATTCCTATTATTTTTAACTGTATCATCGAATGATAACAAAATAGCTTATCCTAGACATAATTTAATTAGAAAAAATAAAAAACTCCTATTACTAGTAACACTGTCAGTCACTAACTGTCTTGTGTATTTATGTTTCTTTTGAAAACACTTTAACTGTGATTAAAAAACATCTTGTATCTATTGACACCTTACATCTAAAACATTATCTAATTAACAATAAATAACAAACATCTTATTATTAGTTATACCCTCAGTTATGAACTGTCCTTTGGTATTTTTTGTCCTTCTAACAATTTACTTAACTATAAATAAAGAAAACATTTTATAGGTAATAGTTTTTCTTATATCTAATTTAAAAAACTCTTATTACTGGTAATGTTGTCAGTCCTTAGACTGTCTTTCATTCCAATGGTTTTACTATTATTATTCTACACTCATGGTAGTCTTTTTATAATATTTACACTTCATTGAAGATTTTTTCATAGATTTTTTAGCTATGTTTCTCACTATACTCACTGTAGTTTCTTATTTTTGTTATCTCACTTCACTTTATTGGATTCTACATTATGGTAGTCTTTTTAGTGAGTTCTACACTATGGTAGTCTCTTTTGATATATATTCTTTAACATATTACTCTTACAACTAATATACAATTTCGGTTTTATAGGATTGTATCTTGTAACTTCTTTGGGTTTACATATATCGGTTTCAATTTTGTCTCATGGTATTTATTGTATGACTAACATTTTGTTTTGGCATATCTCTTCCTGTTTCTGGTCTCTTTGTGGGAATCTTGATATGTTTCGTCCCTTCTTCAAATATCACATTAGTAGTTTCCTTATTAAAATGGTTTCATGACAGATTATTTCCTTTTTTCTGGTCCTTCCCTTTTTGTACTGCTTCCCCAATCTACTGGGTATACTGCTGGTTTAACTGGTTTTTATATAGTAGGTTATTTTAATTAATGGTTTTCTTTATTATTTTCCATTTTTATTAACATTTTATAGACTTAATTATACAGTTTCTAGTGTAATCCTTAAACAATTTATTCTTCTTACTCACTATGGAACTTTTTCTTTTATTTATGTTGCATTAATTCAAATGTTTAGTGTGATAATTTTGTTATGTTACAATATATATATATTGCAACACTACAACTGCAAATATAAATTTATTTGTGTTTGCGGAGCCCCACGATCTTGGACTCCATTTCTTATGCAACGATACGATATACATAAAAATAGGCGTGTCGGGCCTCACGTTCAAGGGTGACAAATTATGTAATAATTTAACATATATTTGGGTTTCAGGTGTATCTGTAATAAGAACTCTATGTAACTTGTAACGGTATTTCAAATTTATTTGATATTAATAAAATTGTGCACATGGCACTTACTTCGACTTAAAACATTCGTTATTATTTCGTTATTAAGGCTTATGCTATATACATTCTTACTGACTAAATATTCTATTCTACTAATTATTGTATTAACGAAAAATCTCATTTCCAGACTACTCAGTCAATTAGTGTGTTTCAAAATATCAATATTTAAATATTTTCTTATATATTGCAATGTAACTCAAAAATATCAATAGTTACTGAATTTATCTTTTGTTTCTCAGTACTGATTTACATCAAACGCTAATTTTTACTTAAATGCTTTGTATTCTTTTCATTTCAATACTAATTTGAGCTCTTGTTTTCGTTAATCTTATTTCAATACATCTATGATTTTAATTCAAATTTTACAATAGACATTGACTCTTACTTTTAAATAGAACAAGAATGTCCTTAATTGTCTTTACGTTAATTGTTCGATTAAGAGATAAATAAGTTGTTTATCACCTTATCGTCGTCAATCATACTCAATCATTGGATCCCTCTGTAATCGTCCTCGTCTCGAACTTCAGCATCACTCGCTCTTCTCCTCATGTCCAGCGTCGCCTCTCTCTTCTCCTCTTGTCCAGCGTCGCCTCTCTCTTCTCCTCTTGTCCAGCGTCGACTCTCTCTCTGTCCAGCGTCGTATCGCTCTCTGGAACTTCTCCTCGTGCTGTTTCGGACGTCAGTTGATCTTATTATGTGGATCTTCTTATGTAATTTTGTTACTACTTAACAATTGTTTGTTTTACAATCCAGTTACATAACTGTATGCAACTGGAAGGATAAAACAATTTGCAAAAATTTAAATATTCTGTGCGGACGGGCAGAAGCTCCCGCTGCACCGTGAATGATTTAAGAAAGAGAACCACTGTAGCTTGTGTGTCCTATTTATACCCATGTCTTGATCAACACCTGCAGTGGTACGAAATCGACATGTCAGAAACTGTCTCTGGGTTCAGTTCCCCCACTCTTTGTCAATTTCGCAATTTCTTATATTTCTGCGAATTGCAGAGTCCTGTAAGTATACTCTTATACTTATCTTATAACTATTTTTACAACACATGTTCACTGTAATTTTGGACATTGCAACTTAAAACTTTCGATTTGTACACAGTTATTTCACTATTACACTCGTACGGTGTGGCAATTTCACATGGTTTTCGTACACAGTATTTAGTAAATTTTCTTACATTTTATTGTGTTTTTGGATTTTACTTCTTAATTATAGTTTATGAATAATTACGGAAAACAGTAATTATGCAATTATTCATCTTGGGGTGGTAAACTCGCCTGCATAGACCTGCGTTCACACACACTAGCAAAATACTGGTGTACACACTTTCAGTTACATTTGTGTGTGTGTGTGCACGTCGATTCAGGTCGAAACACCTGTTCATATTTTTGTCTGAGCCAAGCTTACAATCCCTGACATGCTTATTTCTAATACATTATTAATTATTTACAGTTTATTAGGTATATTTAAATTTTTATATTCAATGCTCAGTACATCACTTATTTGTACTGTCGCAATATATAGGTAAGTATAGGTGTGTGTGTGTGTGTGTGTAGGCAAGTGATTACGATCGATGGATTCATAATGATCTGTAGTGGAGTTGACCAACAACAGCGCGCAAGCAGTGTGGAGTAGTAAAAGTGGTAGATGAAAAATTAAAGTCGACAATTGAAAGCTAGACATATGTCAACGAGAGAATAATAACTGTAAGATTAAAGACCTACCGCAACTTTTTAACAGTAGTAGGAGTTTATGTTCCAGAGGAAGAACAAAAAGAAGACACTGAGGAATTCTCTGAAACATTACAGAAACAAGTTTATAAATAGAACAGAACTGATTACCACCTATTAAATGAGAATTTTAATGCTCGAGTGGGAAATAGGATTTGCTACTAGCAATGATCTGATGATCTGAAAAATCACTAATACCTTATTTTCAGAAAAAAAATATTAACAAGTACGCTTGGAAAGCTAGAGATAGTAGGAGTAAATTTGATTACCTTCTGGAAAATAGTAAGATTAACCAGTAAATTCAAGATGTCCATGCATACAGAGATTCAAACATATATTCAGATCATTATCTCCTTATTCCTAATATTGTCATGTTTGCTTAATAGAAGAGAAAGAAGCTACCTACCAAGTCGAATGAGGAGGTATTTAAATATGCAGGATGAAAATATTCAAATGTTTTACTAAAACCTTTAATAAGCGATTACAGCAATAAAAACACACAATAGCATAGAAATCGAATAAGAAGCATCAAAAGAGGCAATAGGTAAAAAGAGAAGGTTAGGAGTTGAAAGAGTTTTAGACATTGTGGAATAATGAAATCGCTGAAGGAATCAAATAAAGAAAGGGTATATAACATGTACCTACAACTAATTACAGATAGAATTAGAGACAACTGTGTAGAAAAAAGAAACAGAGCGAAGAGTTTAGTGAAGCAGATACATGATGAATATGGAGATAGTTTATAGGGAGCATTGAACATGATGTACAGGGAAGACAACTTATCTACAGTATGCTAATACGCATGAATAAAAATCAAAATGATACAGCGACTTTAAATATAATTTCCGAATATAAATGAATAGATAATTACAAAGCCCTCTGGTATAATGATGATGTGAAAACAGACCGTAGGAATATAGAAACCGAGTGGGGGTTACTTACGATTGACGAGCTTGAAGAAGCCCTAGGAAGAGCTAAAAATTGAAAAGCAGCAGGACAGGACGCATTGAACGAAGAATTGTTTAAATATGGGAGTAACGTGTCATAGTGCATGTCTGTAATATGTGTTGGACAAGACAATAGGTTCCGAGATTGGTTAACTGCTCGAATGATGTCTCTTTTTAAGAAAGAAAAATGGCATCACTGTAATAACTACAAGGGAATGTTTGGTTGATGCTGTCTATAAAATATATGCAAAATCAAGAACCAACATCTGCTAAATATTTCAGAGCATCTTATTTTGGACGATTTCAGGAAGACAGATCTTGTGCAGAAATCCTTATGTTATTACACAAATAATTGAAATGCATCGTAACTTCAACAAAGAACGCATATAGCTTTCATTGACTTTGAGAAGGTCTTTGGTAGAGGAGATAGAAATATGCTGTCGCCAAAAATTAGAAGAACGGGGATACACGCAAGAGCTTATAAGAACTATAGGAAGAAAATACTGTTTAAAATAACCGTAGGATTTCATTTTGTCAAGCTAAATAACTGTCAGTCAAGGTGTTAGATAAGGCTGCAGTGTGTCACCAACTCTTTTTAACATTTATGTCAACAAGCATGTAAGGAATTGGAAGCAACTAGTATACACTGGTATTAAGATATCACAAAACAGATATCTGAATATACTGTTGCTTGCTTACGACTTGCAAATAATTGAGAATAAAGAGTCCGTTTATACAAACCCGTGTTAAGCTCAAGCAGATTTACGAAGAATACAATATAAAAATCTTTACTACAAAAACAAAGGTAATGGGTTTTCCAGCAAGGAACGAATAAGAACAAAAATAATAAATTAATGCTTAAGTTACAAAACAGGTGAGTCATTTGAACTACTTACAAAATTATATTATCTATGATAATAATTATGATATTTATGCTCAGATAGTCAAGTTCCAGACGGTCTTTGGGATAATCAATCGTATTTTTTGAAACAAGCTACGTAGAGAGATAAAATTAAATTCTGCAAACTTATGGCGGTCCCTGTAATGTACTATGTGTGTGAAGTATGGATGACAATCAAGAAACAAAAAAGTAAAATACAGGAAATGACGTTTTAATAGGAGTTAAGAAGTGTCATATACTTGATCATATAAAGAACAGGGCCTCAAGAGAAAAATTACAAGTTTTATCTTGATTGAAAAATTGAAAGATTACTAACAACGGTGGAAAGAACAGTTGGAATGAATGTCAGATTCAAGACTGTCCAAAAAAGTCTCGAAATATAAACCTATAGAACATGTGGTCAGACCCAGGAAGAAATGGCTGGAGGCGAACGATTAGCACCTTGCTTATGCCGTGATGTGAAGATGATGATGATGTGATTACGTGAACTCCCGCTGGATATGGTCCCCTAAGTACCCCTTAGCACAGATGGTGAAGAGATACAGACTTTAAAAAACGATACTAATAATTTTATAATAGTTAATATAATTTATAATCGTTAATATAATCGTTAATATAATTGTATATTATAACGATTATAATAATTTTATATAAACGTTCGATACGTTTCTATTAAGAAACGTAATAGAACGTAACGTAACGAATGGTAATAGAGCGTAACGTACTACTTGTTACATAATACTTATTTTTCCTATTCAGGTAGAATTCTAGTACGGGTAACAGAATTATCCTATTATATAGGATTATTTTAATCCTGCTATAAGTGATATGTAAGTTGTACAAAATTACTTTTGAAATGAACAAAGTTAATGATAGGTTAATGAGAAAAGTGGAAAAAATTAATGATACTTTACGAATTTCTGGAAAAACTAGACTAACTAGATAGAATGTGAAAGGAGTAGTTCAAAATTTAATGAATTCTGGTAAGTCTTCTACAGTATTGTCATTATTTTGCAGGCCAAAGAGAAACTGCAGTGTAATAAATCTGTATGTTCTTACTTCACAGTTTGATGTAACGACTAAGTTATAAAAGTATTCAATAATAATATAGTCATTTGTATACAAGTTTGACAAGTTTTACGGTTAAGGTTATCTTAAGGTAAATATTTAAAATAATTTTTATTAACCAATTTAATGAATGGGAAATGATTCAATATCACTGGTGACCTATACTTTTCTGAAACTGGATCTTTACAGACTAGGTAAGCGGTCCTATAAAATTATAAAACTGTAGGTACAAGCATCATCTTAGTTATGGAATAGTGACGACTGTAAGCCTTTTATATGTACAAAGAAGACACATGCAAATTGTAGTACAACATCTAGTCTACTAAACAATTTTTAGTAGACCTCTAATTTGACTACAACCTCTAGTCAAATAACCAAATTGGTCTAGTTTAATAAACCCAATAGTCTACTAAACGTGTATTTATTACTTTTAATAAGTTTAAGTTTATGAATAGTGTTTGTTGGCAAATATTTTTATAAATTTTAGAAGTGAGCCTTGAAAATTGATGAAAAATTAATACTTCACTGTTATTCCTACAAATTGCACAAAACCTAACAGTTTTTAAATTAGTGATATATGATAAATTAAGATAAGGTGAATCTGTTTAAGAAAGGAGATAGTTAGGTGAAAGAGTTTATAATAGCAAAATGAGTACAGGTTGAGAAAATGTTTTTAGTAATAATTTGAATAAATTGCAGATCTTTCCTGCAGAAAACCAGGATTTTGAAACGTAAGTCAACAGGTTGCACAATTTTTGTTGTGGAAAATCATTAAAATATCTAAATGAATTTTGTAATTAGAGTTACCTTTATTGAGTTTAAAAATCTTTACTAATGGGAATACAGAAAAATGTCTTTTATAATTTGAAAGAATTATCAGCTATTGTGAAATGAACGTTCTTTCCGTACATACAACCTATTGATACCATGAGATTTTTTTTTAAATTTGGTTAGTAAGAAAAAGTACAGGACGTGGTATCTAGAATCAAAATGTCCCTTAAAAGTTTTGAGAGTCGGAATATAGATTGATATGAAAACCAAATTCGACGACAGAGATAAATTATAAATTACAATTTAATTAATCTTTAAACTGCATACAACGAAATTAGTCACCCTGAGGTAGGTATATTTATCTGATAGCAGAAACATGGTTGTTATAGAACGTCATTTTTATTTAAAATTATTGAAGCCCACATTAAACTTTGAATCTCTTATTACCAAAATTAGTCAGAGTAACAAATTCTTTATTATCAGTGTGTACGAGACTGAATTAAATTTATTACAATTATAAGAAAACAGAAAATAGCAGTTCGATTCGATCAGAATAGAATATAAAACGTTCGATAACGGCACGTTTAGACAAGAAGAGCTTAAGGGGGACTAACATGTGCTTATACATAGCACAAACATTGGAGCTCATGGTTCAGATCACAGCTGCTGCATTTACAGAAAGCTGTTATTCCTCTACAAATATTAAAGCGTGTCATTGCAAACACGTGAACATTGACCTACTTTTCCTGTCTGCTCAGAAGATAATTGTGTGCGCGCGTGAGAGAAAGGGGGGAAGGAGGGAGGAGAGAGGGCGACGGAGGGAGAGCGAGAGAGAGAGAGAGAGAGAGAGAGAGATTTAAAAAGAAGAGATTGAGATTATATGGAAAAGTAGAGAGCAATTCATTATTTCAGTTGTGCACAATGCTTTCATCAGTATCATCATCTCCCTAACATAGCCAAGAGAGAACTTATATGAAAAGAAGAGAGAAAAGCAATAAACGAACTTCAACAACTTTGAAATGATTATAAGAAATCACTTTATATAACATTCGTAGATTACAATAAAGCTTTTGATTTTCAACGAACTGGCGAGTGTGTTCAGATTTGACAACATAGTAGCAAATGAATAATAAGATGATGTGTCTGATAAATAAATATGGGAAATATACATGTAATATATAAGAAGGCTACAACAGTGATCAGATAAATATTGATGATACCGGTCTAACAGCTACTAGTGAAGTCAAATGTTTGGATACAAATTTGTACCAGAGCAATAGAGATAATAATTTGCCAATCGAATAGGTTAGAATGAACTTACTTTGGGAAGGTGAGTGATGTTTTGAAGACAATCTGCCATCTTGTTTTAAAGGGAACTTTATAACCACAGAGCGTTCACAGTAACTACAGCGTTCATTGTATGGGTCACAAGTGTAGATAATGAAACGGTAATGATCACAAATGAGTAAACTGCACAGAGAAACAAGAAATAACAAGGCGAAACAGGAAAGATATAAGTAGATACGCAACTAAAGTAGAATAGATAATAAAATTTGCAGAATTAATAAAATAAAATGTAGTTGGGTAGGGCAGTTAGATGGCAATGGTTGCTGAAGTGTAGGTAACCCGCCTAGCGTATAGTGTACTATAACGACACCACAACGTCGCATCAAGAACTTGGAAGGATAATCTGATACAGTAATCTGGCACGTTGAACTGTTCAAGAGAAAAACCAACGATGTGTGATTGAAGAGGCAGTGGACGCACCAGCGCTTATAATAATCATCTTAATTATGTCGCTGAGCAGTGTATTTTATTATATATATTCACATTCAAATTCGTATTCGCATGGCACCATATAATACAGAAGGTAAGTGAAACAGGCGCAGTTTTGTTGGTATAGTATGTAGTGAAACTAACTAGAAAATTACTGATAGAAAAAAAGTATTTTCTTTACTAGAATAAACAAAAGGAGTACGCTTATATAATTTATAATGTTTTCTCGAAACGTGTTTGCTGAGTCGTAATCATTTATTAAATCAGTATCCGTCAGAGCTTTGTAATGGTAAGAGGTTTGTAATCCGGCAGATGTTTGTATGTGTCTATTCACCACACATAAATGTCTCGCTTACAAAGCCAAACGTAATTGTGTAATTGTCTAAAATATCATTGTAAATGACAATATATTATATCTCAGGCAAACAGCGTTAACTGTGTTTTGCAGTAAATAATAATTCGGTGTTCCTTGAAAGTTTATAACGTACGGTTTTGTGTACGAGTACTCGCTGTGTTAAAGTAGGTCTATTGGTTTTCTTATCGCAGAGGCTCAGGAAACCTATGCAAATAGAAGCCGGAGTCAACGAGAGAACAAAACAAACAATGGTGATGGAGATAATCTAAAAAAATTCTAATTGAAACTGTGTACTGTATTGAACTATTGTTGCTTAAACTTAGGGAAAGAGGGCAAGAGAGTGAAAGAGATAGAGGGGGAGAAAGAGTGAGAGATAGACTTTTATAGAAAAATAATCATTATTTCATAGTCATCTCACAGCATTACGCTCAATGCAGTTCACTTCACATTAATTCCATAATGTAACCGTAAGTTTCCACAGCGTCATATGTAGAGCTTCACGGATGGAGAGATTGTGTTGCTGAGTATTGGCGTACAGACGTTGCCACTTGCTAAAACTGAACATCCTGGCCGCGTCACAGAAGTTACCCCAGCCGCAATGCAAATGTGGTTAGATCAGGCTCAACATACAACCGAATGACATGAACACAATAATCAACTGAATAATCAGGTAAAAACACCTTCGCCACGTAACCGTTGATAGATAGACATGTGTCCAAGAATACACTACTAAAGTAAAGACAAATTATCGTATTTTACTTCAACCTTTCCCGGAATTTAACGCGGTTTAATAAAACAGCAGACCCATGTGACAAGAATAAATAAAACCGATTTTGCAGAAGGTTTGAGTAACATAATGTGTTTTGTAGCTCTGCACTGTCACAGACGACAGCTGCGTTACCAATATTGAAACTCGTTTTGTCTCCCACATTGACAGTGTTCCATTGCACCTACACTACGCGCAGCCCACTTACTGGCTTTACATTTACTTCTAATTCTTTTACAATGTACACCGTTTCGACCTCAAAACTACACTAAATTATTATACGAATTACTAAACAGGTACAAATTTTTATATAGTTAATTTGTGCAATTTTGTGTATCCAGAATTTATTTTTGCAAACCAACATCGAATTCTATTTTAAACTAGTATTTAACCCTATATATGTTTAAACTCAAGTGTCAAGAATTATAATTACATAAAGGATATAGAATAATTACTAAATTATACTGAGGATTGCCCCAGTTTGTTTCAAATATGTTTACACTTTTTTTATTTCAATATGTAAATTTCACGGCTCCGTATGACAATCAACCACGCAAAGTTAAAGTGAAACAGTTCACATCCTTTTATCCTAATGTTTATTTGTAAAGACTTCCTTTCTTGATTAGGAAGATATGAAATTTTCTTAAATGAGGAAAGTTAAAATGAAAAATAAGAAGCACGTAAACTACAATTTACTGTTTCATAACACCACAATATTGGTTAAGAAGGTGAACAAATAATACTTCAGTGTCGCGTCGCAATATAATCACTCATTCAGAGGATATCCGCCTAAAAGGAATGTGTTACATTGCACTGAGCGCCATCTTAATGTGTTTATTCACTGTCAAGATAGAGTGAAATATTTAGAGACAACAAAACAAAGACAAGTTGTATTACTCACTTTTGTCCAATTTACTTTTAAATCAACAACTCTTCTTAATATACATATATCCTATTTACACGTAAAGTAATATTCATATACTTTATATGTACTGTATATGAGCAGGGTGGGGTGAGATGGGGTGAAGGGTTTGTTTTCACATAATTTCTTTCAATTCCGATCTGATGATGAGCTGTGAAGCTTGAAAGCGCTAATCGGGATAATTTTTATATAGTGGTGTGCAACAGTGATCATTCTGCTTGTGATTTCAACCACTAGCACAACTTTCTTCATTAAACTTCTGTTAAGATATGCAATCGACGACAGGTAATGGACAACAACAATGAGGTAATAAATGACAACAATAAGGTAAGCAAAGTTTTTAAATATCTTAAGTTAAATTGAAAATGGTTTTAAGTAAAATATGGTTTAACAAACAATGTCTGGATAATAATATCATCCCAAAATACGCGCAAGTTAAAACTAAAAATAAGAACAGTGTAGCCAAAAAAGTAAAAGAACAAAGCGAGAACTTGTGGATAAAATTAGAAATAAGGTCACTTTACGGCTTAATCAATAGATATAACAGGGAATTATATGACAGACATATAGAATTGTTAAGAATATACTCGTATGTACAGTTAGAAGAAATATTATATAATTTTGGTTTGGGGTACGTAGAAAAAAAAATTGGAAAATAAAAATAAAAAAATGGTAGATAAGTTAAATAAATTAGTAAGAAAGAACGAAGTAAAAAAGGAACACTTTTCTAAGAATAACTATGAAAAAACAGTAATAAACCTTACAGAGATAACTTTCAATACAGAAGAAAAAGAAATGTTAGCAAAAGGCTTAAAATACGCGCCGCCAACAGAATTAAATCAAGAAGAAACGGTTATTGAATGCGAAAGCATAATACAAAAACTAGGAAATGAAAATGATAAAAGAAGAATAAGGTGGGAAGTAGGGAATGTAATAGATAAAATATTTAAGAAAAATTTGTATAATTCAAAAAATGAACAAAAAATCAAATCAACTGTAACTAAACTAAAGAATAAAATAAAAAAGAATGATATTATAGTTACGAAGGCGGACAAAGGAAATACAATGGTACAGTACTACTGAGAAAAGAAGAATACATAAAGAAAACGGAAGAATTTATAAGTGAAGGACCATATGAGGAAATAAAGTATGATTATACAAGTAAGTACCAGTCAAGGATAAAACAAATGATGAAACAGATAACATTTATAGAAGAAAATAAGAAAAAGTATTTATTAGAAAGTAATCCAACAGCACCAAGTTTTAAAAGTCAGGTTAAGATACATAAAGAAGGGAAACCAATTAGACCGATTGTTTCTTTTATGAATGCACCTATTTATAAATTATCAAAGGAAGATAGCAGAGTACTGAAAGAGAAATATGAATTTGGGACAAAATACAACATAGAGAATAATGTAAAATTGATAGCAAAATTAGAAAATATTAGAATTAATGTAAATACAAAATTGTTATCACTGGATGTTAAGGACATGTTTACCAATATCACAGTAAATAAAGTTATTAAGTTAATAAAAGATAATAATATGGGAGAATACAGGTATAAAATCAGGTGATTAAAGTAATTAAAGAATGTGTAAATCAGAACTCTTTTAGGTTTAATAACAAGTTTTATATACAGAAAAAAGGTTTACCTATGGGGTCTTCATTAACCCCATATTCTTGCAGAGATATACATGAATGATTTTGAAAAGCAATTAATAAGTTCCACTTAGTATAAAGACAATATAAAATTATGGACTTGATACGTTGACGATGTATTAGTAATTTGGGAAGGAAGCATAGAAGAAGTGCATGAGTTTATAAATGAGGTTGGTTAAATAATAAGGATAAAAACTTACAATTTAAAGAAGAGATAGGAGGTAAGAAAATAAATTACTTAGATTTAAACATAGAAATTAAAGATAATGAGAAACTACAGTTTGGGATATTTAGGAAAGGGTCGTATTCTGATATAATTATACCAAGAGAGTCTTACCACCCTTATAGATATAAAATGGCGGCAATCAATTCATTTTGTTACAGAGCTCAGAAGTGTTTAAAAGAGAACGAATCAAAAGATAGGGAGTTAAAAACGATAAAGGGAATTGTAAGGAATAATAATTATGACACCAACATAGTGGATAAAGTTATGAAAAGGGTTAACATACAAAAAGCTAAAATAGAACCAGAACAAAAGAATTATGCAGGGTCATTGACATACATAGGTTCACATACTAGAAAAATTATAAAATGTTTTAATATATACGGAGTAGATATAGCTATTAAAATATGTGAAACGGTATTTGATAAGATAAGGAATAAAAATATAGAAAAAATTCCAGTGTTACAGAAAAGCGGAATTTATAAATAAAATGTAAAGACTGAAACAAAGTATACCTAGGTGAGACAGGACGAAAATTCGCATGCAGGTTGTCTGACCACCAACGTGGAGAACAACCAATTCGTTATACGCAAGACATTTCATAGAAGACAACCATAAGTTTGTTAATCCTTTGGAAGACTACGAAATTGTAAAAGTAGTAAATAACACAGTTGAAAGGAAGCTGAGGGGGGAGTTAGAAATATTGAAAGAAAGAGAAAAAAGGTTAGACAATTTAATTAATACTAAAATTAAATTTGATAATGAAGAAATATTTTATAACATAATTAAGAAATAAATGATAGAGGACAGATAGATAAGATTAAGAATTAAATTGCATAGTACTAATTGGAGGTTTTAAAATAAGGGTGTGTGACTGACCCTCGTGTGTGAAGAGGGAGACGGGTAGGTTTAAAAGAAATGTACACACACACACACACACACACACACAACACTGAAACACAAGGAATTTGCTAGAAAAAAATGTAACTGTCCAGATGGAGCAACATGGCTCAGGGGGTGGGGAAAGGACATTTGAATTATAGCTTGTTGTGTGTGAGCAGGGTGGGGTGAGATGGGGTGAAGGGTTTGTTTTCACATAATTTCTTTCAATTCCGATCTGACGATGAGCTGTGAAGCTTGAAAGCGCTAATCGGGATAATTTTTATATAGTGGTGTGCAACAGTGATCATTCTGCTTGTAAAGTAATATTGTTTAAATTCATTATGTTTACTAAATCCATAGTTACTTTTGTAGTACTTATTAAAAATTTCATAGCCACGTTACAGAACCCCACAATGCTTCAGCCGCACGAACACAACGGCAGACGCTATAAGATAACTGCTGATAAAGAGTACAGAAATAATGTTCACATAATATACGAGATTAAAAGACTAATTAAAAGACTCGTATGATTAAAAGACTAAATAATAAAAGAGAATAAATACTAGAAAAAACACACAACACCTGCCAAAACATACGATGCTTATGAACAATTTCACACTACTAAGGTCAAAAAAACACTGCGATAGGTGCAACAAGGTGAACCCTTATATAGCAAAAGAAAGTAGGCTACACCTAGCTGCAAACACTGCCTACGCACAAACCGCTGAGGCTACCCAGGAATTATTTAAAGTGCTTTACGAATGAAACGAAGCCAAATGTTCGGAATTTTGGTGCTAACCTGATTTATGCAATTATTATTTGTAATCAGAAAAACAGCTTCCTTAAATCTTCGTTCATATTATTTCTTTTCTTTACTAATCATTTCCCTTCCTGCCATAAAACTCTATGTTGTGATTCCCCCTCAGCCAGCTTTGATAAAAGATACTAAATGAGAATGTGACGGCTGGAGAGTCTGGAATAGACCGCGTCGCTCCTTTCAAGAGTACGACGGAGACTAGGCGGAAGTAGAGATACACGAAAAACAAGTACAAAGAAGTGTAAGGAAATTATAATGTTTCTTTCGGTAATGTACAGTACGTTTAGTCTGAATAAAAATTGGAAATTAGACGACTCTGAGTACGTCGAAACGTACATAGAAAGTAGGACGCTTGCGTTAATAACAGTATCATGACAGTTTCCACCATATGCTGATGCAGTACACAAGTAATGTGCGCCTCGAAGCATTATAATACCCAACAGAGCTCACTCGATGACCTATATTTTCTATTTCTACATTGCACATTTGAACTATCGGAACTGTGGGTAACTTTTCAACAATGTGAGCAATTTGCATTTTTATGACATTTTGTCGCTGAACGTAAAAATATTTTACACTGTTTATTTTATTCATAAAATAGGTAGAGATGTGCTGCACCGAAAATTTTGAAACACAAAAGTACTTAACTGTCGGAAAAATTTAAGTGTTTAGTCAGTACTACAGAATTTTTTGTTACAGCATAATATTTGATAAAATAAATCCTGAACAGGAACTATCTGCATTTTCACACGCATTCTCCCAACCCAAACTCTATAAGATGATAAAGAAAACACATATTTTGTTTACTATCTAATCAGAAACCACATTAGCTTTTCATGGAAAGAGTAGAAATCCCGTGCTGTTTGTTATTGGATCCTTTAATGATGGTGGATCTGCTCACTACTGTCGTGATTTGATGAAACATTTAAATAATACATTCGGTAAGCGATGGATTGGTCGAAACAGACCAGTAAAATGGCCACTTCGTCGATCTCCTGATCTCACGCCAGCAGACGTTTTCCTTTGGGGTTGAATGAAGTCGTTAGTTTATTCCACTCGTATTGGCACACAAGAAGAATTGAGACACGCATAATAGAATATGGAGCTCCTGCTAAATAAATAATTACGTATCCTCGCACACTCGTCAAACTATTCTTACGCAGCATCTCACTGTATTTGAAATGGTTTTACTAGTTTAAAATGCTTAAACGTAACGTTTTTCACAAAGTTTTTCTCTTTCTTCTTCTCTACAACGATTAGGTTATATAAACCTGTCTCATGCTAGGACGACCGACGTCTCTTCTACCAATTGCTTTATAGTTTAGTGCCACTTTCGGCAATCGATCCTCTGTCATTCTTTGCAGATGATCCCACCATTGTCTTCTGTAAATTGAAAGAATTTCATTTATGCCCTTTACTTCAAGTTTTTCTCTGATATCCTAATTTCTTATTTTATCTTACAATGTATGATTTAAAGTCTTTCAAAGAAACTTCATACCAGCACTCTGAATCTTGCCGCATTCACAAAGTTTTTTATCATCTAATTTACAGTGTTCAACCTGTAAACTTTACTTATTTATACAGCGTGTGTACATGATGTTATATGCTTTTTTTCTCTTATACAGTGTGTGTGTGTGTGTGTGTGTGTGTGTGTGTGTGTGTGTGTGTGTGTGTGTGTGTGTGTGTAATGGGTGTATATGTATTGAATGTAAACAACTTTTTTCTTATACAAAATGCATAAATTACATTTAAAACAATCATTTCCTCCGCTGTCTAAAAATTTAACTGTCTATGTATCCTGTCTATTTGTCTGTGTGTGTGCTTCTCTTTATTCTGACCATTTAAATCAGAAATTTAGTATCTGTTATCTAATGGAAGGAAGTAAAGTAGGTTACTCGTATCCTACATACACTTCCTTGTTTTGCTTCAGTTGCCACACTGGATTTCGATTTAATTTTAAGCACATTAATTTTATAGTTGTCAACCTGGCCTGACGGCCTTTCCTCAAGCTTTATATGTAACTGACGGACACTTCAACTTTCTTGGATTAATATTTTGTAAAGTATAAACACAGTCAACAGGTCGTTACAAAAACCTGCATAAACTATTGAATTCAAGGTACAATTGGCCTGTTCCCAACACACTTCCTTCTCACCCTTCTCACCGAGAATCGAGACAAAAGAATTAACCATAAGTACATAATAATACTGCATCTTATTCCTTTATACCAAAACTCTATTCTTATTTGTAAAGCTCTACTTAATTTGCCTCATCTTCGATCTCGAAACAAGACAAATTTAAAAAAATTTGCTATTCGAACAAATACATACGTTGATTATTATATGCAGCATGTTATAAATTGTAATTAGGTGAGAGTACTACTCGCTAATTGTCCGGGTTTTGATAAGAGTTTCCATTGTGGTGATATCAGAACCATGTCGTTGGTAAGATATTAATTACCACGGTGCAATAAAATATTACGTAAGAGTGATGTTTCCTGAGTCGCGCCTTGAATAAAATAAATTAACCAGACGTTAATACTTTCTGTAAGTATATAGTCCACAGGTGACGTTTATAACTATTAACATAGTAGAGATAACACAAGAGGCAGTGGCGTTTTGGTATTACGAGAGTAGAAGCGAAGTAAAAAAAATATGTAGTGTTTCAGTTGGTGGCACCGACACCTAACGAAATATTTCTTTTATTACCGTTAGCTTATGGCTTCCTTCTTAAATGTTCCTTTACAAGTTTTGCTTTTGCATATATACATTTTATACCTTGTTGTAAATGTATAAAATATATGGATAACAAAATCAACAATTATACTTACGAGATTTGACCAGACAGCAGTAACAGTTTATCTTATTTTTCATCCTTCTTCCTTAATGCATATGCGTGAAGAAGCTGATTGCTTAATCTTCGTATTGTTACATGTGTATTATGTTATCTCTGAAAACCTCGCGACAATTTCTTAATGGAATACCAGAGGTGAGTCTGGTTGAGAATTGATTCTGCACGAGTCACAGGGCACTCGATGCAACATCTTGCGTGCAACTCATCTCCACGTGAATACCACTAAACAGATAAATAGTATTTATAAAATTCTTCTTCTTCCATTTATTCCCCCTTTAAGGATAGGTGATGTCATCTGATCCGGTCAGCAAAGTCAAGCCGTGTCTTTCTCAGTCTCCCAGGAAGTCGCTTCTCCTGTTGTTTATAAAAGAATGTTTTTTTTGGGGCAACTGGTAGCCACAATTCTTCCTACATGACTCAGACACCTACTTCTATATTTATTTACAGAATTTTAAAACGAATTTTAGACTATGAATTAAAATATATTGTTACGACGGTCACACAGATCGTTGTGTTTTACAGCGGAAAAAGTAACTGACACCAGATGAAGTCCGTAATTACAACTTTAATTAAATACAAACAACATTTTGAAATCAATAAAGGCACTCAATAAGACAATAATTCAACTTAAATCTGTTCAACACACAACAATAAATATAACTAAGTACAACAATGACACTAAAACGACACTTAAACACTAAAATATTGACTCCAAACCGCACAGTAATGTCGCTGGTCAAAAACTAAACTTTGCCGGTCGAACGCTGCTTATTTGTACCCGAGATTCCAGAATAATGTACCATATTCTAACTAACGATTCGAGGAGAGCTGCATAAGTAAAAGCACTCTGGAGCTCGCTAGAAACTGTCAATATCCGACCTTGAACACAGTGGGCCAACCCATGCGGTAGAATAAACGAGTAACTACTGGAACGCTTGTCTCAGTCCACCTTGAGTGCTGCGAACGTAAAGTGTGTGACATGTCACGTAGTTGTCTTACATGTCGACGTAAGAATATATTAATTTAGGACTAAATCGAGAAATATATGACATCAGTAATTCTTTTTGTACCGGGGCAGAGACTGTAAAAAAGTAAAGAAAACGGATGAATGAAATAAGGCGCATAAAAAAGAGAGAAAGTTGCAAGGGTAGTGAGTGGGAAGCGGATTTTTTCCACCTGCCAGTGTACAGAACGTTTGATCCGAGAAAAAAGAGAATTTCAAACGACTTGCACACGTTGAACCGTAAATAAAAAAATGCAGGACGCTGATATTAAAGATAGCTTCGTATCCATATGTTCATGCAGTACTCAGATATAATACACGTCCGCAAGCATTATAATATCCAACAGAGCTAAACGCATACAAACCCAATGACCTATATTTCCATTTGTGCATTATTCAGTTGTATTTCGCATTTGTATCGGTACTGGAGCTGACTTTTAACAATTTGTATAATTTGCAATTTATGCTCCTTTTTTTAAGAGAAGTGAACTTTTGCTACCGTTACTGTAACAAATAGACTCTGAAAATTAACACTGGGAATTACGAAACGCGTTCACAGTATTTTTACTATAGCAGAATTACAAACAAACGATTAAAAAATATTTTCCAGGCTAATAAACCACATTTTAATGTTGCTTGACTTGTGTCGTAATACTGTAAAATAATTAAACTCACAACTGTTTTAATCTTCGGTTCATAAATCGTTTTACTCATTGATGACGTGTAAAATTTTATTTTAATGTACTTCAATAAAATTAAAGAAATTGAGTCAGTTTTAAATTAAATTTGCAAATATTGCTGCTACGAATACATATTTGCTTATGTATTAAATTGTTGACAGGACGACCGACACTCCCACCTTGTGTTTAATTGTACTTTGACGTGACAGAGATATTATTAACTAGTTATCTGTAATGATTCATGGGTTTCTGCTAACATTCATGCCAACGCATTCGAACATCGATAGGTAGCTAACTTGGAAAACGTCATACTACCACCGCGGAAAGTAGAATGCTTTCCTGTTTGGATGAGGATAACCAAGTCCTATGCGAAATTTAATTATTCCACAGGAATTACTTCTCAACTTTTTGTTTTCCTTCTCTTTCCATTTTTATATTCACATTTACATCATTTACATTGTAGTTCTTAACTCTTCATCGATCTATCTAGGCTGTTCCATCCTTTAGTAAATACGCGTATTTACTCGTGTGAATGTAGTTCATACTCATATAATTTCTTAATGATTCATTCTATTTTACTCTGTTTGATTTTTTAATTATATATATGGGTGTTCTACCTACACCCGCTAGCCTTAACCACAGTTCAGTGGTCACTGACTACAACACCTTTGTCAGTGTTTTACAGACTTCTGCACTGAGGATGGCCGTCAAACCACGGCCGAAGTTGTCAGCACTTAAAAAATTATGTTTGCATCACCACGCCTTTGAACTTTTCAGAAATGTTCACGATATGTATTAGAGGCACAGCTCTGGGATCTAATTTGTTGTAAATTTTAGGTCAAGCAACGTATGAAACCAATAATGTCCCTTTCTGTTCCACGTAATTTTTATTGTATTGTTTTATTCCAACTCCGCTATAGACGTCCCAAGCGCGGTTGAGAAAGGAAGAAAGTGAAAGGGGTGCCCTTAAAATCTTAGGATGCTCACTGATGCTGACAGGTAAGAGCTTCAAATACTAAGAAACGTCCAGTATCAGAATAACAGATAGAAAGCTACCGAATCTTATTTCAGGAAGACAAGGACGGGGGCGAGTTTTCTACACCCAAAAATAGGGGCCCTTTGACTAAGTAACAGTAACACTAACAGAAGACTCTCTGGTCTCTCAGATCGTGCCAGAGGTTTTACCTTTTAATGTAAAACTGTTAGACACTTACACTATCCAAGCAACCTAGGTGTAAGAATTGAAAGTTATGGTAACAAAACACTGGTAAAGAATAAGGGTTTGATAGGTGGATAGCGGAGAAATTAAAGATAGCTACACGAAGTGCTAGAGGAATCAGTGGTAAAGAATTAGAAATAACAAAAGTATGTGAAGAAGAACATTTTAACATAGTAGTAATAACTGATCCAAAAAAGTAGTTAAAAGGATCTGCATATTCAAGAAATTACGCAATGATTATAGTTGCGTGGACGCAAGATTCAGGCCAATTAAAGGCGAGGCTATATATGTGGATACGAAGTGGTAAAAACGAGTTGAAGGCTATACTTATTTGAGCAAAAGCATAATAACCACCAAACTTAAGAATGAGGGAAGATACTTTATAACTTTTTTGGTCCAGATGCTCCAAACGAAGGGGACAAAGGGGAAACAACTTACCACAAAATTAATTGATAAGTATAATAAGACCAATACTGTAATACTTGTTGATGATTTAAATGCTTGAGGCAGTAATAATCCTATTTCAGAATTTATAGGGTCACATCTAGATCCAACTTTAAACGGTAAACTAGGAATACTAAAACTAGGAAATTGTAAAAGGTTAAGAGGATTTGTGATTTACAATGATGTAAGGATAACAAATACATTTAGGACAAATAATATTCATAAATATACCTAATCTGTTAGAGGTTCTAGATCAGTTAATGATTAATACATATTATTTAAAAAGAAACTATCATTGCAAACTGAAGATGGAAGAGCCTAGAGGTGTTATGGCTATCGGATCATTTTCTTCTCCAGTCAAATTACATAAGCTATAGAAAAAGCAAATTAATACTTTCGAAAAAAAAGAAAATTACACACAGGTTTTTAAGGTTTATGTTTAGAAGGTTAACATAATAGACATCTTTATCAGAACATAGTACATTGCAGTAATACCTACTAGTGAAGCCATAGACTCGGAATGCAGTAACATCAAGAAAATAATAATACAAGCAGATAAGAAAGGAGTAGGCTTCAAAAACAGGAGACAGGCTGTAAATAGTTAATCGGTTTAAATATTTGGGATGTTGGATTGCAGAAGATAATGAAGAAATAAATGAAATAAGGAAAAGGATACAGGCCGCAAATAGAGGATATGATTCGTTGAAAACTACATTCAAGACAAGGAATATCCCCGTCAGTCCAAGGTCACATTATATACAAACTTATGATTAGACCGGTGATAACATATGGCAACGAGACCTGGACTCTGAACAAATGAGCCGCTAAGGAAAATATATGGACCAATCCAAGTCAATGGAGTACGGAGAATGCGTCACAATGAGGAACTATACAATCTATACAAAGACAATGATCTGGCCACCACCATCCGACTGTATAGATTGCAATGGGCAGGACACATCATTAGGGTGGAAGGCAACTGAATACCTAGGAAGGTACTGTTTAGTCAAATCGAAGGTAGAAGGCCTGTCGGAAGACCCAAGCATCGCTGGATTGACGCAGTGGTGAGAGATGCTGATACTTTTCTTAAAATAAAACGATGGACATCCATCTCCAAGGACAGGGGAAAATAAAGGCGGATAATTATGGAAGCTAAGGTTCGACTCCGAACTGTGACGCCATAGATGTAGAAGGCTTCAAAAAAGGTCAAATGAAGGAAGACTGAGTATTTGGACAGCAAATTAGATAAATCGATAAAAACAAAAAAGATAACTTCAAACGATTTATCACATCCTATAGGAGAGTCAAGAGAAGTATACAACTGAATAAGAAAAGAAACAAAGAGAATTGTTAAACAAGCCCATCAAAAATCATGGAAACGCTTCATATACCACCATTGAGCCCAATTTGTGACAGACTGTTGCAAACAAAGTGGTGATAACATTAAATAGCTCTAAAAGAAAGTTCACATGTTAATGTGATAGAGGAAGAACAAACAATAAACCATTCTAGGAAGTTATATTTTGACAGTTCAATTGAAAGTAATAACGAATATACAAGTAAGCCAAGCGAAAAGATCTAGATAAGTTAATAATACAGGATCTCAAGCAATCAATGAGTTAAATAAAAAGTAGAAACGTATCATGTCTTAACGGATTTCATGCTGAGTTAAAAAAATACGGTGGCACATTACTGCATGACCACAGATAATAGAGAAAATGTGGGAATATAACCAAAAAATGCATGTCGCTTTCACTGATCTGGAAAAGCATTTGATAATGTAGACCGTCCAAAACTATGGATTATTATAGGTACAAGAGAATATCTACATTAATTAATGCGGTTAAAACATCTATATTCTGGATCTGGTTGGTAGATTACCAAGTGACATTCCAATAAAAAGGGAGTTAGATAGGGTTGCTGTAAATCTTCTATACACATATCTTGTTTAATAATTTTGTTTAATATGTATGTAGACAATATGTTGAGACCATGGAAATTCAATGTGGTTGGGAATATAACTTAACAAATTCGTTTTTGTAGATTCACTGCTGTATGTGAATGACAGTTATTAATCAAGAATTGAAGATGATATACAAACATCATTTTTTCGGCAAGAGAGTACTCACTGACACTTTCAAATAAAAGACTAAAACAATGCCTTTTAAGTGTAAATATCGAGTATGAACTAAGATAGTTATAAATAACTGTACTTTAGAACAAGCGAGTACAGTTATTTATATATATATATATATATATATATACATATAAAATATTTCGAATAATTCGATTAAATATTAAAACATTTCGAATATGAAGTAAAGTATTAAGTATGAAACTCATATATAAGAGAAATAAACAAATAAGAATTTGTAGAAAGATTCATAAAAATCTTAAAAGAAAAGTACTTAGCATAAAAATTAAATTTTATAAGGCAATTGCAATACTTACGTTAACACATGTACGAGTGAGATGTGGATCATGACGAAAAAGGAATGCGGTAGGATTCTAAATGCTGAAACGCAGTTTCCTCAAAAGACATTAATAATACATTGCAAGACAGAAGAAGAAATGAAGATATAAAAGCAGAACTAGAATTAAAAGATATAAATACAATCATAAAAATTATAAAAACTATAGATCCATCATACGTAAAGGATGACGGAGATCGATTGCCAAAAGCGGCGCTGAAGTATAAAGCCATTGGTAGAAGATACGAGGGTTGTGCGAGGATGACATGGGTGCCGGGATAGGTTTATATAACCTAGACCTACGTTATAGAATAAGAAGTTATTTTATTCGTGAATTTTGTTTTATATGGTGTATCCGATTAAAAATAATAATATGTAGGTCTACGCATTTTTTTTACGCGGAACACTAGTGTTTTAAAAATTAGCTTTATCTAAACCAAATCTCGTTCATTTAATTAATAAAATTGTGTCAGTGGTTATAATCACAAATAGAAATAACACTGTTGCACACCACTATAGAAAAATGTTTTCCGATTAGCGCTTTCAAGCTTCATAGCTCACGATCAGATCGGAAATATACAATAACGGAACGAGACAACACATTTATACCACCACCCTGCCGAACAGCGTGTGTGTACACATATGTGTATGCGCTATAGGAGTATAAAGGAGTTGTCTCGTTCCATCATTATATATTCTGATCTGACGATGAGCTGTGAAGCTTGAAAGCGCTAATAAAAAAAAATGTCTATAGTGGTGTGCAACTCTCGTTCATTGCGAGGTTTGTTAAACAAAATTAATTACTACTCTGTGTCAGAAAACTATCTATGCATTACAATTATTTTACTTTTGAAACATAAATATGGCTAAAACTTTTACTTAGCCGTAACTGAGAACAAAAGATTTCCAGGTTAGTGTTTGTATGATACTTATATACTCACCAAAATTTTGATAGGTTGTTTAATTTTAAAACGTTTGATTATGTTTGTATATTGGTACGATTGTCTAACTGATCGTCGTATGGTACAGTGGAAAATAAAATACAAGACACCAATGACGTCACTAATAACCAGCTAACTAAATAGTCTCTTTCAACAATTCAAGAAAAATTTGTTCACATACAATAATAATGACAACTATAAAAAATTACGCATTAATTATAACACAACAACACTTTGCTACAATACTTCTACAAACACTCGATCCGCGCTAAGGAAATCGCTCACTGTCAACTTAGCCGGCTTTCCAATTTTGGAAAACCACTGAGCTCCAGACAGCGTGTCGAGTGTATCGTCAACGCGAGGTAGTGAATAGCACTCTTTATTTGCCAGGTCGTTCAACTTCGGGTAATCTACGCAGAAACGTAATCCACCTTCCTCCTTTGCTACCAGCACTACCAGAGAAGACCAAGCACTTGACGAAGGCTCGACTATTCCTTCTGTCTACATGTCCTGTACTAATCGAGACATTTTCTCTGTCTTAGCTAATATAGGTCATCGAGGAGGTTGGCGTGTCGGTGTTGTATCCCCGGTATTGATGTTATGTTGTACCAGAGAGGTTCTTCGCAGTGACTGGCCCTGAAGTGCAAAAGAATCTTTAAATCTTGTTAAAACCGTCTGAGTTCTTTTACCTCGCCACTTGAGAGATCGTTAGAAGATTTGTTCAGCAGTTCCAGAAGTTTCTCTGGTAATTTGGAAGTGTCCGAAGCACTGAATCTTCGTTGCATCATTCCGGCTACCCAGGCCTCAGAAGACATTTTTCCTAGGTGCGTATTGCGTTGTAAAGTGACAGTAATGGGTACATTTCCGGGTCCGTCAGGTTTTACTAAACTTCCGGCAATTAGTATGCACGGTGTGCTGACTATCTGGGTTCGAATATAGAGCACTGGTTCCCCCTAGAATCTACCTCAGTTCTTACCATGATGAACTCTTTAGAGTTGGGCGGGACAGTTACGGCCACTTGATTTTTTACGTCCATCGATTTTGCTTGTGTATTATTAGTAGAGAGCATTACCTCTTCTTTTCGATTCTCAAGACATTGTTTTTGAAGTCGACTACAAAACCGTACGCGTTCATTATGTCCTCACCAAGAATTGCTTCATCCACGGTGTCTGCAACAAGCACTTGACGATCAAACTCAAGTCGACCGAGACGTAGGTGTATCTTCACTTTTACAGGCCGCCCAGTAGCTGTTCGCAACCTGCAAGAACAAAAGATTGGCTCCAGCTTTTTTACCACATCGCGGCGCACAATGTAAACTATTCCGGCCCTGTCAATTGTAATTGCCTTCCTTGAACGAATCCGATAACCACCAAGCTGCTGCTATTTTCCTGAAGTGTAGAAATTGCGTATTGTCTAGGGGCTTCATTCCTCCAGTTAGTCAGCACACGCCACGTTGTTCCGACTACTCCTCGTTTTCCTGCTGCTGAACTCTAACCCGACAATCTCGTTGCAGATTTATAGTTTTCCTACATCTATAACATTTCGGCCTTCCATCCTTTCTAACTTTATTCTGTGGCACCGACCGTTGGGTCTCTGTTCCTGGTTTTCCCCTTTATCGTCTGTGCCTTCGAGATCTTTTACTGCGCGCAATTTTTGACTTGCCAAACCAGTCGCTGACTTGTCGGCCTCAAGTTGCAAAGCATGTACCAGGGCATCCGCACTATTCTGCTGTCTTGTCAGCCGTAACACTTGCTGTAGTTCGTTATCTCGGACACCGGCAGTAAACGTCTGCATCGGAAACCTCGTTCGAAAATCTTATGGTACATCAGGGTAGGCCAGTCAATTCGTCTGTCGATACTTGCTTTAAACTCTTTAATACTCTCCCAGGAATGCTGCCGCCTTGTTTTCAACTGAGTGCAGGACACATCTCGAAAATGTTCGTCTCCATACCGCAATTCAAAAGGTTTATATCAATTCGGCATAGGTGTTATGGCTGTCAGGTGGCACTTTCTGTAGTAGTTCTGCCGCAGGTCATTTTAAAGCAAGTACGAGTGGAACTGCCTTGTCTTTCTCTGTCAAATTATTTGCGCTAGTAGAGGCTTCCATTTGCCGAAGATACGTCGCCAAGTCTTCCATTAAAGGTTGGGGCCTTGACATGAACTACCCCAACCACAGGTAAAGTGACTTCCTCTGTTTTTCCTGTCTTCATCGTTGGTACAGTCTGTTCAGAAATATGTTTTGGTTGTATCTTCACGAACTGCTCATCTTTACTTTTAAGTTGACCTTTTATGTTTGTAATTGAGTCTTTTACTGCAGATATTTTATTTGACTTGGATTCTTCTATGACAGATATATTTGTATGCATCGATTCTTCAACACTCGAGACAGATTTTCTACGTCAGCTATTTTTAATGTCACCGATTCTTGTACCTCCGATATTCTAGTAACTCGTTTATTAAGCTCACCTCGTTATTCACCGAAGTCACCACGTAGGAGACCCAATTCTGCGGTACTATGATCCTGCATCTGCTTTTGCTCTTGTATCAACTCTTTGATGTCATCTGCTTCCTGCTTAGCCGTTCCTCTATTTCTTCTCTTTACTGTCTTCGTTCTTCTTTTTGTCATCTTTTGGTTTATTCCGCCTCCTGTCGGCGTCGTTCATCTGTCTGCAACAGCAGGGCCTGGAAATTTTCCATCGGTAAACTGGCGTCCATTGTTTACCGATTAATTACAAATTACACTAGTACTGAACAAAGTGTCCATGTTTCCACTTTAAAAGGTGCTGTCGCACTTCTGACCCACTGTTACGACGGTCTAACTGATCGTCGTATAGTAGGCTACAGTGGAAAATAAAATACAACACTCCAATGAAGTCACAAATAACCAGCTTCAATTATCAGAATTAATAAATTGTAACCAACAAGAAAGTCTGTTATAACAATTCAAGTAAAATTTGTCCACACGCAATAATAATATCAACTATAGGAAATTCCGCATTAATAATAACACAATTTTTATTTTATTTGTTATAAGGGACTGTGTTGTTAATTACGAAATGTTTAACTGTGAAAATTAAAGCTGGTGATTAGCGACTTAATTGGTGTCTTGTATTTTGTTTCCACTGTACCTACGACGATCAAGTAGACCGTCGTACACTCGTATTCAGTATTACGCATCTACAAAGAAACAACAAACATAATTCTACAGAGTCTCTTCAACGTTCAGTTGATTTTCTTTTATTATGTTCACAATTATTTCTTTCTTTACTGTACGTTACAATAGTTCTGCCATATCATTCAAGTTTACTCTATCGTGTGTCATGTGCCGAACGTCTCCACGCTTCTGCGTAACACATATTTTTCTAACGCTATGACCGAAACATCGTGACCGTTGATCGAGTTGACGTCTACTTCACACCGTTCTGGCTGACCGATCCAGAGATGTGGTTTTCCAATTCACGATCCTATAGAACGCTACACATTTTAGCCACAATTACAGAAGTCGAGAGGAATTCAATTAACTATCCGGCAAAATATACACTGAAGCCAGAGATATTTTAGTAAGGCCGCCAAGTATGAGACGTGAAATACAGAGCTCATGCGCAACATTTCTGCATCGCAAGAATACACTTAGAATTCAGAAGTCTTTACATTCCTCTGAAACCTGAGATCGCTGGCGGTCACAGTATTTCTAGACTTGTTTTGAAGTCATTATGGACGAGCCGGCTAACCGGTGCGTTGCAAGCAATCTTGGCTACTCATGAGAGTGCCGATCGCGACTCTCTTCTAGATTTAGAAGACACTATTTCCGACGCTTCTTGTTATAAGCCATAAGTTTATGATACCACTCGTACCAACAACAGCACAACGCTCCCGACTTCGAAGCATCTTCCAACTCCATAGAGATATTGTGTGAACGGTAATTCTAATAATTCTTTGTTAACGGTAAAAAGTGGGCAAGTTGACTATCACGCTAAGAAAACGTTTGCCGATCACTACAGGTTTTGCTCGCATTCTCCGTGTCACAATGTATTGATATCTCGTATTGCGATTGTGTTTGCGTGATTTAAACAGCACAGACTTGTGCTGGTATCATATACGTTTTAGAGACCAAGCTATGAAATGTACGGTTTCGTGCAGATATAAGAAATTCGCCTGTAAACGACGTGGTCAACCGTTATTGATAGCTATCGATTTCAGATAAACATAATAAAGGTTGAAATACAATAAATATTATTGATTACGTTTTATTGTTGCATGATAGATTCGTTATGTAAAACAACAGCGGATATAAACGTTTTAACATTCAGCCCTACCGAAACCATTGTAAGAATGTTGAGCCAAATCCGTATTGAAATGAGTTTACTTATGCAAAAAGATTAACTATCGGTCAATCAGCACAACCTGACATCTCCATAATTCGAGGACAATCAGTATCCAGTTTGAAAAGTAAATAGCAATCATAAACCAGTTGAAATACATATTTTTCCATTATTACTACTAAAGTAACTTTGTGAAAATGTTCATATTTGTTTGTGGTTTTAATATGTCTCTGTCGAAGCTGGTCGGCTTTCAATAGCCAAAATATATTGACAAGTTTATTAAAATTATCTCTGACAGAATTTGACGACACCGTCTGGAAGACGACATAACATTTAATATTATACGTTTTTAATTAGTTGTAGCAAGAAAGCATTTAACTTCTGCTACAATTAACGACATCTATGTATTTTGGTTATGTGGACTCACATAATAGCTATGCTTCTATGGAATCTAAAAAAATCTAATCAGATAACAAAACAGATATCTTCTTTCGTCGGATAGTTAAACAAAATAAAATAACATTCTGTCGTCTTTCGTCGTGTTATAAAATAATTGAAATCTAAAGGCATCGATACAATTATTAGAATTATTAAACAAATTTATCAAAATCATGTTTAATTCAATATTTTTTCAGGAGTCTATTATGGTCAAAGGAAATTGATTTCTAATACAAATCAACATTAACCTATCTAACACCAATTACAAGAACAAAAACACTATTCATTCTAGTTATTAAATTTATTATGTTCACTAAGGTATTTATAAAACAAAGATTTAATATCCTTCGGGCTCTTAATACACAATAATCAAAATATTTACTACCATTTTTAAATTGAGATTAATTTAGCCTGTTTTATGAATTTTCATCGTCTCCGTTTGTACAGGTAAACTGTGACTTAAACAATGATGTTGTAGACAGGATTAAGCTAGATCTGTCCGCAATGAAGGAACTGGAAAATATACTGAAATAATCTAGCTGATTTAGGGACATCGCGGGATGTTCTGTCTATTTGTGTTTATTTATTTATAGCGCTGTCATATGCTAGACGATAGACGTTAATTAGTTATTCCATTACAAAAATATCTTCACCACCGTGCAATATAATTAGAATATAAAACAATCTTACGTTCTCACAGTTGTTTCTAATGGATAACTCTCATGCGTTTTATGCCCTTTAGTAGAGATTACAATTTTCATATTTTCCATACTATGGGAGGGTTACAGCCAAGCAGTTTACGACATTTCTAATAATCCCGTTTTATAACTTTTACCACGTTACAATCGTGAAGGTTCTATTTAATTTACCTTATAGTAGATTCTTAAAAGCCATATAGGATTATTCTTTTCTTCTCGTACTGGTTCGTAAGGTATGAGACTTTGTTCTTTAAAACCAATTGGACATTTATCATCACTGACCAAAGTCCAGTCTTCACTTTAGTCAGTACTATTTCAGCTTTGGATTCCAATTTTTATTTCTGTGTCACGCTTATAAATGTTAATTTATAACTTTTATTTGCATATTTGATTAGTGGTAAATTATAAATGTCAATTTATGCAAATGTGTAGTAAATGTAAAATCACACTTGTGGTAATTAATATTGTTATTGTGTTTGCTCTTAAATACAAAATTTATCGATCTCTTACATGTAAGTGTATACTTGAATCTTATCTATGACTCTGACTATCTATGCTCATCAACACATACGTGATATCATTTAATAGATGGTAGTCATCGATTCATTTATTTAATTGAATACAAGAAACTCTTAAAATCTATTTGTATTCCTTCAAACTATAGGTTAATATTTGTATTGCATTGGTAATAATGAACGCATATTATGATCAACTAAAATACTAGTTTAATTATCACTCATAACATATTATAATAGTACATAGGTTACGTCGCTGTACCTGAAATACATACATATTTTATAATAAACAAAGACATGTCTCAATATATGCTGAAAAACAAAGAAAACATACATACATATATAAATCAAATGATATTACAATTCAATATTCTACTTATTTCATGCGTTCATTAAATCCCAAATAAACTTTTGTTCATTAACTACTTTATTCAGATTTATTCATTACTTTTCTTAATAATTTTCTCAGGTGTGAATTCTTTGAAAGAAACCAGGTCAGTAGAAGTTACTAATTAGAAATAATTATAATAATGGTTACTTGGTTATTGAATATCCATTAGTTGTTGACGAAGTCTCGTTCTGGTGATGAAAATGGCTCGTAGATATATTCCGTCGTAAGCTGTTTTATCACTACCACTTAACACTTTATTCTTCCGATCACTCGCGTAGGCGTTTGTATATGTGAATAATTGGATTTCGGTGTTCAATCAATGTTTCATCTTACTGTGTATGCTGTGAGTTCGTTTTAAAGTCAATATACCTGTCTAGTTCCATTTGTCGCTGCTTCATCAAACGTTCATATAATTTATTAGTTTGTTTAATGTTTCGTGTTCATTATGTTTGTTGATAATGTGTCGTACACAATGTTAAGTTCAAATAATTTGTATATCGTTAAGTGATGCTGTCTGTTAGTGTAACGGTCTGATTGCTCACTTGGTGTAATTTTCACTAAGTCCGTTACTGCGCACACCGGTAAAGTATCACTACCGCGATATGAATGTATTATTAAGTCTTTTAAGTTACTTGTTACCGATCTAACTTCCGAACTCGAGTTAGCATTCCGCCGTTTAATGTACTCTTCTGAACTTTGAATAATTACTAACTCCGAATGATTTGAGTAAACAATTGAAAGTTTATGATATACCGTCTCTCGCACTTGAAGTTAAACTACTTGATATTTTGAATGTAAACTGTCTGAAAATTCTGACTGTAAAACTTTAGTATAACTGTTACAAAAATTGAGTGTAGACTGTCCAAAAATTGAGTATCACTGACTCTCTCTGTCTTGGGCAGATAGTTTTTATTAATTCGTCCCTACTCAAAATTTTGTCTCTGGCGCGCTTCACGCCTACTTCATTTCGAGATTGGTCAGTTTTTGATTTTCTTGGAAAATACTGTCCCACCATGTCAAGATTTTACGTCATAGTTCTTCCGATAGGTTCCTCGTTTCAGTTGCTATGGAAACACCCCCTCACCATCAAATTTCTCGCTGGCTGAAGGCCTCTGATAGGTCCTTAGGTCTCCCTGACTTCTGCCCTGACGATCGTTGACCCGCTTCGAAGAAACTACGGCTATTAAACACTTGTCTATCAGCCTATTGTCTGAGTAAACTCTGCGTTTCTATAGATTCCCATTATCTGTACTTACAGTCTCCCTGGCGTATTGTTCTATGCTCTAACCCCTTTTTTCTGGCTATTACTAATTTCGAACATCTGCTGCTCGTTGAAGTCACCCCAACTTTCCCTTCGTAAATTCTTGTCTGTCAATTAGACGATACCTCCAGCTGCGTAACATGACTTTAGTCTTTGTCAGCCTATCTTCCAGTATTGTTTCTTAAGGTGCAGCGCATCCGTTTCATTGTAGTATGGAGTTTCACTCGTTTTTGTCGTTTATCGTCTACTGACGTAACATGGTCAACATCTGCTACAATTCTCGGTACGGGTGTGAATGTCCTTACTTACTTTGTTACAGCTGCGGAGAGCAATAATTCTGGACGAAACTTTCCCTGTCATCTTACGCCACCAAATTCTATAGTTGGATTGAACTTAATGTATTTCTATTGTCAAGTCAGCAACGCTTCACTGACACCTTCTCATTATTCCTTATTTATTGCTCCACCATAAGTCGTTGACTCTGCCGAGGTGAAAATTTAAAAATTTAAAAATTTTCTTCTCGTTACAGTGTCCTCAATTTCGATTTGACGATGTGACCTCTGGGAACAACTCAAATCTAAATTCTGCGCCCTGTACGTCGCCTCGCCGTATCCATCTTCTTCAGGGGAAGGTATACACAATAACCTACTTTCAAAAGCTTACATTACCAGTGGTACACCCCCTTTTGGGTTAATCGGTTCTCTGAATTTATTGCTAGCTATTTGGGATAGCTGAACGCATTTCACATTGTCGAATTTACATATAAATACCTTATCTTTATAATTATAAGACAAATCATAAATTCCATAAGCAATTAAATAATTTCATCAATTGAATAAAATTTTACCTTCTAAAATATCATACTCACAAGATATTATCAAACAGTTAAGCGGTTCAATGTAACCTTTACATGATATCAAATAAAATCTCCTATACATATACACCTTTGTACATTACTAATGATCTTACCAATAAAATCTTTTAAACTGTTATTTTAAAATTAGATTGTTAATTGACACAATCGCTACGTTAATTGTGATTATCTTAATATTTTACATACACGTATTACATTTAGTTTCAATGATTTACCTACTTCATGATAGCATCATTTACAATCCTAGCCTACTAATTACATACACTCACGTTAATAAAGTTCATTCACTATCTAGTTCTTTGAATATTATCACTTATTTGATTTTAAGTGTCCATTTTTTCACTTTGTCCTCGTAAAGTACTACTATATAAATCAAATAATAGCAATTAAAATGTCCTTTGCATTCACTGCAATATTTTTATAAAATGTCACACTAAATGTTAATTTATCTTATTACCTAACATTTAATTAGTGTTTAATTGACTAAATACATTTTTATGTTATGTTTCAACAATTAAAGTACATAACTTTCTTGGTTAAGCCAGCTTTAATGATATCATCGCGTCAATTACCCTAACGCGGATGATTCATCAGCATCTGCTAACTTCTTAAGACATCTTCTTCAATTTCTTCCTCTTCCTTCATCTTAAATTCTCTGATTCATAGTATTTTTTCAATTGTCTGGCATTAAATTTTCCACGGAGTTTCTTGTCATCATCGCAATCGACGAGTAGATAAGTAGCTTCTCCGGGAATTTGATGCACTTTATATGGTCCGCAGTACAGTTCGAAAAATTTTTCAATTCTTTTCTGGACCGCGTCCGATTGATGATATGTTC
Source organism: Magicicada septendecula (assembly GCA_034769895.1). Lineage (NCBI taxonomy): Eukaryota > Metazoa > Arthropoda > Insecta > Hemiptera > Cicadidae > Magicicada > Magicicada septendecula. The sequence continues at coordinate 389,041,047 of CM068368.1, read as the reverse complement.
TGATTAACACCTTCTCACCAATGTTGAATCTTGTAATGGTCTTAGTCTCATTACATAATTTTGCTTGTTTTTCTCTCTTCTCCTTCATTTTGATAAATATTTGGTTATGATCTACCCCTTTAACTAGGAGTATATCTTTGTTTATGTATTTTTCCCACGCTCTGGGAGGTTTTTTCCCGAGCTGAGCTTCGTACGGTGTTACTTCTATCGTCTCGTGGTACGTTTCGTTAATACAACTCTCGACGATTGGTACGTAACGCGACCACTTTGTATGTTGATCACCAACAAAGATCCTAAATAAGTTCCCAAGCTGTCTGTTGATTCTTTCAGCCAGATTCGCACAAGGGTTCCTTATTGCGGTAAATCGTGGTTGGATATTTAGTTCAGTTAATCCATCTAACCATTTTTTAGATGAAAATTGCGTTCCGTTGTCTGTGATAATCACTCTAGGAGACCCCAGTTCCTCACAATACTGGTGTACTCTTCTCAGTGTAGCGACGGTCGTTGCCCTTCGAAGTGTGAAAAGTCGTACGTATTTGGTAAAGTTGTCAACCATAATAAATAGATATCTTACCCCGCCGGACGAAACAGGTAATGGTCCGTAATAATCCGCGCTCACAAGGTCACCCTTGCGTAACGGTATTATGGCTTTTGTTCCACCGAACAAGTTTTTGTTGCCGGAATCTTTTTTCGCTGACAAGTCTCGCAAGCCCGTACGTAATTTTTCACCCTCTTTAACATACCGTCTATGGTAAAGTACTCCTGCAATAATTTGATACATCTCTTCGCACCGGGATGCCCATACATACGGTGTATTTCAGCAATTATTTCACCAGACACACTGTTCGGTACGTATAGTTTCCACTCCCTTTTGCGTAATCTGTACAATTTCTCATCGACGAATCTATAAAATTTATTTAATTTCTTATCTACATACTCTTCCCTAATCTTATCAATAATATTCTTAAGCTTATTATCTTGAATTTGGTACCTTCCAATATCCATTAGGATCTTGCTTACCTTCTTATCCATTTTGATTGTCAGGTGGTTAATTAAATATTCGGAAATATTGTCACTAATTACTTCTGGCGTGGCATCTTCTGGATTTCTGCTCAGAAGATCGGCAATAATATTGTCCTTACCTTTACAATGGACAATGTCGAATTTGTACTCCTGAATACTTAAGATCCAGCGTGTAATACGCGAGTTGTTTAAATGACATTTATTCATAAAAGTCAGTGCTTTATTATCAGTAATGATGGTTAACGGTTGTCCTAGTATGTATATACGGAACCGCTCAAGACATTTTACAATACACAAAAGCTCCTTCTCCGTAGTGTAATAATTTATTTCCGCACTCTTGAATGTCTTGCTGGTAAAAGCTATTACTCCAATTCTTCCTTCTTCGTCCAATTAATATAGTTGTCCGCCATATGCAAAGTTGCTGGCGTCACATTGCATATAATATCTTTGGTTTATTCGGGGAAACTTTAAGATGACTGTTTCTACGAATAACCTTTTAACCTGCTGAAAACATTCATTTAATTCCTGTGTCCAGGCAAATTTCTGTCCTTTCCGTAACAACTCAAGTAATGGTTTAGTGGTTTCAGCGTATTTGTCTGTAAAACGATTGTAGAAATTTGTCAACCCCAGGAAACTTTTTAATTGTTTTTGGTTCCGAGGTGCAGGGAACTTCATAATGGCATCTATCTTCTCGTCCGTTGCTCGTATTCCTTGCGTCGTTAGTCGATAACCGAGGTACGCGATTTCTTGTCTGAAGAATTGCGACTTCTCCAAATTGATGGTTAAATTTGCCCTTCTTAAATTAGATAATAATAAGTCTAAATGTAAAAAATGCGTTTCTAAATCTTCTGAATAACACAGGCAATCGTCGACATAAATAATAGTATTTTCTTTTACTTCATCGTCCAGTACTGTGTCCAATCCCCTGGTCAGTGCAGCAGAACTGGTACTCAGGCCGAATGGTGTAACTGTAAAACGATAACACTTGCCGTCGTACATAAAAGCGGTGAAGTTCCGGCACTCCGGCTTCAGTGGTACTTGCCAGAAACTGCTAGTTAGGTCTACGGTAGATAAGTATTTCATCTCGCCACATCTCGCCAAAATGTCGTTTATTGGAGGGGCACCCTCGTAGTCTGGGATAGTCACACTGTTCACCTTCCTCGCATCCAAACACAATCGTACGCTACCGTCCTTCTTAATTACCGTAACCAGTGGGTTGATATATGCGCTGTTGCATCTCTCAATGACCCCATACCGCAACATTTTCCGAATCTCATCATCTACCTTCCCTTTATATGCTAATGGGACAGGCCGTCCTCTCTGGAAGTACGGTGTTTGGTCGGTGACTCGGAACTCGTGAACATACCCTTCGATTCTTCCGGGGCATTCTCTGAATAAACTACAATTCCTTACTAGAATCTCCCTTAATCTTTCCAACGTTCCTTGATCTCCGCATTCTATACTTTCTATCTTCTTGTTAATGTTTCTGATGATCTCTTCTTCTTCTTCTGCGTCCACCGCTTCTATATGCATCATAGGCACCGTGTACGTCGCTTCGTTATCCTCTCTTCTTAACTCGACGATTCTTCTTCCCATGTCAATGAGACACCCTGTTTCTTGAAGAAAATTGGTTCCTAATATGCAAGGTTTTATCAAATCTGGTATTATAAGAAAAACACATTCATATTTAATTTCTTCAATATAGATATCACATAATATTTGTTTTCTGATTAGCTTTGATTTATTACCAACGGCGCTAACTATTAATGTGTTAGACATCGGTAATATTTCATAAGGTGCAATGTTATGTTTGTTTTGGTGAAACCACGACTCAGATAATCCGGCTATAACGGATCCAGTATCGAGCAACGCTTGTACACTAACATTATTGTTGAACTTGATATTTATCTCTGGACACCTGATTATTCGTTGAGAAATTTCTTCATCATCATTACATAATAAATCGCTTCGTAAGTCCGGTAGGATAATATTCGTCTGGTAGTCATTAGTTTTGACGGCTATCTTCGTTAATGGGTGGAGGGATTTTTTTTTTCCTCTTCTTGTTGACGATTCCTTTTGGGTTGAGTGCCCTATGCACCAGCTGTCGTGTTTGTAAACTCTATTGTGTTGACAGCGCGCCGGTCCATGTTACGGTGCTGGTTATTTATGGCGGGTCTGTCACCCCACGTTTTCTTCTGTATACCGCTTCCTTTGTTCGGGCCGCTTTCACTTTCCTTATACGGATTTCTTCCCTCGTTTGCCGCCGCATAGTTCGACTCTCTATTAATTCTTGGTTGAATCTGTGTATACTCGATGATCAGGGATTCGAAGTTTGGTATCGTCACAATCCCTCTTGTGACCACCGCGAGCTGGATCTCACGCCTAAAGTGACGTGATATCTTACGTATCAACTGATAATCAGACAAAGTAGGTGTTAACTGCTTACTTTCCAACAAAATGCGTTCAATATATTGAATAGCAGTAACTGGTCCGCGCCAATCAAACCTGCCATACTCCAAATGGTCCCGGATACTGTCCTGTCGTTCCTGGCCCCAATATTTTAGAGAGAACGCTTCCTTGAATTCTTCGAAGTTTGATATTTGGTCACGTATCACTCGCCACCAAATTCCTGCGTCTAACTCCAGATGTCTGCCAATCCACTTGATATTGTCAGCGGGATAGTATAACTCTTGAATTTCGGACAATTCTTTGAGGAATTCCATAGGGAATCTGTCCGTGCCATTATATTTGAGATCATTGTGGTTAGGTCCGTTAATTCGATTTAATATCCCACACTCACCTTCCATCAATTGTCGCTGCAACCTTTCTTGGTTTTCCCTTACCTTAGTTAAATGTCCTTTTAATTCTTCGATCCTCGTTGTCTTCTCTTTCGTAGTCTCGTCCAACTTCTGTTCTGTTGAACGTTGTCTACCGTCCACTTCTTCTAACTTCTGTATAATATTATTATTCGTTCCTTCTTGCTCCTGTTGTTTCTGCAGTATGGTATCGTGTATCTCGGATTTGAGTTCTTCGTGCTTCTTATTGTAATCCTTAACGTGAACATCGAACTTGTGATTAATCCTTTTAACGGTCGTCTGGGTAGTGTGTACCACTGCCATCCATTTTCTTGTCGATCGTTTTCTTGTTTTTCTTGTATTTCTACATACTTCTTGTTGGCTTCTTCTCTCAAGTCTCTCACGACATCATCTTGCTTCTTCTGTAGTTCGTCGACCTTTCTTTCCCAGGTCTGCTGGCTTTCACGTATCTCAGACCTTATTTGCGTAAGCTGTTCCGCTGTCTCTCGTTTCATCTCTTCTTTATGCTGGTCGAATTTTTCACTAAGTAATTTGTTACTTTCTTCTTGTTTCTTGTATCGTTCTTCTTGTTTCTCGTCTTGTTTTTCTAGTCTTTCATTGATGAATTGATTACTTTGTCGGATAAGATCCATCAATGTTTGTAGACTTCCATCTTCTAGCTTTGATGTCTGTCCTCGCGCCCTATCTTCTGGACTCTCTACCACACTACTTGGTTCACTAGGTATAGTATTGTCCTCTGTATTTACTGCGCCTAATTGGTTATTAATGTCAAATTCTACACTGTCTGAATTGCTCGCCATTTTTGCCCTACTACGCGTAATCATTCAAACTGACTTACACTAATAACACTTATCTTACTTCTATTTCTATGACACTACTTTCTCTACTACTTCTACTGCCTGTTCTTTACCAAAGCTGTACGTGTTAACAATCTTTGTTAATACGTATCATGCCGTGCGGATGGGCGCCATTTATAAATGTTAATTTATAACTTTTATTTGCATATTTGATTAGTGGTAAATTATAAATGTCAATTTATGCAAATGTGTAGTAAATGTAAAATCACACTTGTGGTAATTAATATTGTTATTGTGTTTGCTCTTAAATACAAAATTTATCGATCTCTTACATGTAAGTGTATCCTTGAATCTTATCTATGACTCTGACTATCTATGCTCATCAACACATACGTGATATCATTTAATAGATGGTAGTCATCGATTCATTTATTTAATTGAATACAAGAAACTCTTAAAATCTATTTGTATTCCTTCAAACTATAGGTTAATATTTGTATTGCATTGGTAATAATGAACGCATATTATGATCAACTAAAATACTAGTTTAATTATCACTCATAACATATTATAATAGTACATAGGTTACGTCGCTGTACCTGAAATACATACACATTTTATAATAAACAAAGACATGTCTCAATATATGCTGAAAAACAAAGAAAACATACATACATATATAAATCAAATGATATTACAATTCAATATTCTACTTATTTCATGCGTTCATTAAATCCCAAATAAACTTTTGTTCATTAACTACTTTATTCAGATTTATTCATTACTTTTCTTAATAATTTTCTCAGGTGTGAATTCTTTGAAAGAAACCAGGTCAGTAGAAGTTACTAATTAGAAATTATTATAATAAAGGTTACTTGGTTATTGAATATCCATTAGTTGTTGACGAAGTCTCTTTCTGGTGATGAAAATGGCTCGTAGATATATTCCGTCGTAAGCTGTTTTATCACTACCACTTAACACTTTATTCTTCCGATCACTCGCGTAGGCGTTTGTATATGTGAATAATTGGATTTCGGTGTTCAATCAATGTTTCATCTTACTGTGTATGCTGTGAGTTCGTTTTAAAGTCAATATACCTGTCTAGTTCCATTTGTCGCTGCTTCATCAAACGTTCATATAATTTATTAGTTTGTTTAATGTTTCGTGTTCATTATGTTTGTTGATAATGTGTCGTACACAATGTTAAGTTCAAATAATTTGTATATCGTTAAGTGATGCTGTCTGTTAGTGTAACGGTCTGATTGCTCACTTGGTGTAATTTTCACTAAGTCCGTTACTGCGCACACCGGTAAAGTATCACTACCGCGATATGAATGTATTATTAAGTCTTTTAAGTTACTTGTTACCGATCTAACTTCCGAACTCGAGTTAGCATTCCGCCGTTTAATGTACTCTTCTGAACTTTGAATAATTACTAACTCCGAATGATTTGAGTAAACAATTGAAAGTTTATGATATACCGTCTCTCGCACTTGAAGTTAAACTACTTGATATTTTGAATGTAAACTGTCTGAAAATTCTGACTGTAAAACTTTAGTATAACTGTTACAAAAATTGAGTGTAGACTGTCCAAAAATTGAGTATCACTGACTCTCTCTGTCTTGGGCAGATAGTTTTTATTAATTCGTCCCTACTCAAAATTTTGTCTCTGGCGCGCTTCACGCCTACTTCATTTCGAGATTGGTCAGTTTTTGATTTTCTTGGAAAATACTGTCCCACCATGTCAAGATTTTACGTCATAGTTCTTCCGATAGGTTCCTCGTTTCAGTTGCTATGGAAACACCCCCTCACCATCAAATTTCTCGCTGGCTGAAGGCCTCTGATAGGTCCTTAGGTCTCCCTGACTTCTGCCCTGACGATCGTTGACCCGCTTCGAAGAAACTACGGCTATTAAACACTTGTCTATCAGCCTATTGTCTGAGTAAACTCTGCGTTTCTATAGATTCCCATTATCTGTACTTACAGTCTCCCTGGCGTATTGTTCTATGCTCTAACCCCTTTTTTCTGGCTATTACTAATTTCGAACATCTGCTGCTCGTTGAAGTCACCCCAACTTTCCCTTCGTAAATTCTTGTCTGTCAATTAGACGATACCTCCAGCTGCGTAACATGACTTTAGTCTTTGTCAGCCTATCTTCCAGTATTGTTTCTTAAGGTGCAGCGCATCCGTTTCATTGTAGTATGGAGTTTCACTCGTTTTTGTCGTTTATCGTCTACTGACGTAACATGGTCAACATCTGCTACAATTCTCGGTACGGGTGTGAATGTCCTTACTTACTTTGTTACAGCTGCGGAGAGCAATAATTCTGGACGAAACTTTCCCTGTCATCTTACGCCACCAAATTCTATAGTTGGATTGAACTTAATGTATTTCTATTGTCAAGTCAGCAACGCTTCACTGACACCTTCTCATTATTCCTTATTTATTGCTCCACCATAAGTCGTTGACACTGCCTCGTGTGAACGTACTCTGCCGAGGTGAAAATTTAAAAATTTTAAAATTTTCTGCTCGTTACACGCTGTTAACTTTGTTCACTTTTATCTTGGTTAATAGTTTCGGTACAGCTTATGTATGTATCCAGAAGATGTTTGTTAGGTCAACAAATTCTGAATGTGACTGCACTCTCTAAAAGATTTGTTATTTAGAATTTACGTTTTACATTTCCAGAATGGTATGATCTCCTTATACAATTCTGTACTTCTAAAACAAATTACTTATTTTTGTCATGATTATAAAAACGATGTTTCTTCTTATACGAATTAGCCTACTTGTATACTAACTACTAAATAGAATTTTAATTAAGAAAATAAATTACAATTGTGTTTAACAAAATTACAGTATAAAAAATTATAAGAGTAAAAAATCTAACGACTTTTGTTTTTTTAGTAAACTGCTTGTGTCTGACAGCAGCCACAGTTTAATAATACTTCACAACACTGACTTCAGAACACTGACAAGAATAAATGAAAACAGCTGTAAGTACAGTAAAATTATGTGTCGCAGATGTCAGCTGCCTCGCAATATTGGCATTTGCTCCGACTTCCCTTTGCAACAATTTCTCATTAACTTGAGTAATGTACTATCCTTTTTTTTACAACTCGGCAATATCAAACAACCCTTTTTCGATATTTTCTACATTTTGTATTGAGATTTGCAAATTTCTACGACGGGAATCACTTGCTGACTTTGGATGTTTTTATATCATAATAATGATATCATAACTACTACTACTACTACTACTACTACTACTACTACTACTACTACTACTACTACTACTACTACTACTACTACTACTACTACTAATACAACAACAACAACTACTACTACTACTACTACTACTACTACTAATATAACAACAACAACATCTACTACTACTACTACTACTACTACTACTACTACTACTACTACTACTACTACTACTACTACTACTACTAATCTCATCCTCCTTCTCCTCCTCTTCCTACTCCTCGTCTCCTCGACTATTGACAGTTTGTACCTACACAAGTTTTAGTCATTAAAATTTCGTTAAAGTTTATCACTTGAGTGATATTTATAAAGTATTATTTTTGGATGCTCCTGTCTACGTAGACTGAAGGACGACGTAAGTAGCTGGAGTGCTGTGACCTGATGTTGCACCTTCAAAAGCCTTACTGCCTCTCCGTGGTATATACATTGCAGATTTTCTAGTCTTTTCAGGTTATTAATGGTTACGGAATGTATGGTCTCATACTCGGTGAAAACTACAGTATCCATCGTGCGGGTACATTAGACTTATTTTGTTAGTAGTATTAGACATATTAGTTCCATAGCGTTCAATGACGACAGATTCGCGGCCGTATCCTCCAAAATAATCGTTTGTAAAGAGGGTCACGTGTTTGACGATTGGAAAATGTGAGATGAAATAATTATTACGCTGAGCTTCACCAGACTGTAATTCTGCATCTGCGATTAGACCGTTGCTAACTCCTTCTCCATAGAAATGTAATTTATATTATTAAATCACAAACCTATTGTGTAAACCTTTGATTACTCTGATTATGAATAGTTTATAAATGATAAATATCGTGGATCCTTGTAAACCTGCAGAGGAAATTATTACATCTAGTGAAAAGATGGACAAAGTTTATGTTATTAAGAATAAGAAGAATACTCTCGTCAGAATCTTATCTCAAACTTTTAATTAAAAGGAAAGAAAATGTATTTTCCAATTAGCATCTACGTGCTACACGCACACATGCACTTGACTAACGCAACTTGAACTCTTCATGCATCGCACTATATTTCTGCGTTTATAATTACTGTTATATAGTTATTGTAGTATAAAAGACAAAATTATTTACAATCTGTAATAAAGTGTCCTATATGTAACACTACATGTTGTCTCTTATTATAATTACGTGGCTTATTATAGGCACATAAATAAATATACTTTTAAGAAAATATATACAGTAGGAAATTTTACTTTATTCTGCAACCAAACATATTTGAATATACTCCCAGGGTAATATTTTATGTATCGTATGTATAAAAAAAATTGTTATAAGCAGTTTTAAACTAGTGGAAACGTGAAGAAACAGGTGAGATGAGACACTTCTGGAACATTTTAAACAACATATCTCCCTACCTAAACGAGTGGTAATAAAGTGTGTGTGTGCGTGTGTGTGTGTGCGCGCGCGCGTGCGGGCGTGTGCGTGCGTGTGCGTGCACGTGTATTTTGATCTGCCTGCCCACACCTGATTTCTTCAGACAGTATACATGTCTCTGTGTGCACAGGTATTTTTCTATTTTATTTGTCGAGTGAAAACCGGTTAACACAGGTGTAAATACTAGTAATTACATATGTTTTATTTAATGAAATTCGCAAATTTAAATACACATGTAGCGAATCGAAAAGTGCTATTAGAGGAACAGAGATGAGTCGCGATTGTGGACGCAATTTCAGTGCGAAATACACAAGAATAACTGAACTATGTAAACACAAATTGATTACTCTATTAATTAATAATAATAGACGATTAATTTATATCCACATAACGAGTGAAAAATCACGAATCAAGTGCTACTACTGGTTTACAGATCAACGCTGTTATAAGTGCTAAAACATATGAACATAAGCCTGTTCGTCCTGAACTGGCAAACCGTCTCAAGTAATACTTGGCCCGACGATTTACGTAGTTGGTATACTTGCGAAGGATAATTTTCCGGATCTTCAAATTCAGTCTTGTGTGATCCGAACAGCAAGTTCCAAGGAATACGAGTTTTCCGCTCAACCACTAGTTTTGTTGGAATCACTCTCGTCGCGTCGAGTTCTGGTAACCTATACGTCATTATCTGGTCCAAGTCTGTTTGGTTCTCGTCAACAGCCTCTTGCATAATTTCATCTTAAGAAACGTTTCCCCCGGGCACTTCCATTAACTTAGGAACAAACAAGGGCCTTTCCTCGATACCCACGTTGGCTTTCCAATCACTTTTTTTGTCGTTACACACACTAGTACTTCCTTTGCACCTTCTTCTTCTATTTCCGACTGCAGTGGGAAGAGTGTCTCTTGGCCACACCTGTTGCCTTCTCCTTCGGCCAATGGCACTCGCTAGATCGAATGATTGGTGGACCCTGTCATCTTAGCCATGCAAACTTTATTTTCTCTTGGCCAACCTTCAGGACATTCCCTCTTTAGTCCACAACGAATCCGCATTCATACTGTTTGTTCCAAGAATCACTTCATTGACAATGTCTGCAACGAGGATTTGGTGGGTAAAGTCGAGGAGACCCAGGCGTACACGTGCATCTACTTGACCTAATACTTTGACGGGGCTTCCAGTCATAGTCTATATTGTAAAAGAGATAAATTAAGGCAAGTTCAAGTGACACTGTAGCGCCCCTGTCAACTGTTAATGATGTAGGTTTGTTTTTAATTATTTGTAAACAAGAGCGTCTGAGTTATTATGATGCCGTGCTATTTTTAATACTTTTTGTCATTGGCTATTTCTGATACCGTCAATAAACACAATGTGAGAAATCCACGTTAGGAAGCTCGCCGATTCTTCGGTATAAGCCTTTCTCGTCAGTAGGTCGAATTTCCTTCAAGCTCCTGGAGGTTTTCCCCTGAACGCTGTCGCCTCGCTTTAAGTTGAACACGGCACACTTCGCACAAATGCTGGTCGCCGTACCGTGACTCCAGAGCATTTGTTAATTCTGGTGGCATTGTCTGTAGTATTTCTGCCGCAGGTCCCTACAAAACGAGAACGAGTGAAACTGCCTTGTCTTTCTCTGTCAAATTATTTGCGTCAGAAACGGCTTCAAATCGCCTAAGACCTTGACATGAACTGTCCCAACTGTGGGCAAAGTGACTTTCTCTATTGTGATTTCTGTCTTTGTCATTGGTACAGTCTGTTCAGAAATTTGTATTGGTTGTATCATGAACTATAATAATAATAATATTTATTATCAATTTCCCTTTACATATAATAAAAATTATACAATAAAGGACCTATAGGAGGCATAAATGCCCGTACATAGGTTGGTCCTTAGAATTAATATTTATATACTTAATACTAATTGTGAGTTTTACCTCACCGATCATAGTAATATATTAAAAATAAATTATTTTTAAATTTTAACAAAATTTTAGTTTGTACTATAATACAATTCAATAAATAAATGAAAAGAAAAAGAGAAAAAAAGGTCCATATCATAATAGACTGTTTTTTTGATTATTCAATAACAATGTTCCTAATTTTTTCTTTGATTTTTTTTTTTAAGCACTTTTATATTTACACTTAGATTTTTCAGTTCATTAGGTAATTCATTAAAATATTTTATGGCATAATACACATAGCTTCTTTGCCCAATACTTAATAGGTGTCGCGGCAATATAATATTTTTATACCGTGTGTTGATTCGAGTTTGTAAAAACTCACTTTTTAGATCACTGTATTGATAAACTATAGAATTCACTACAAACACCTGTTTAATATTTAATGGTTTATTCGAATCTTGTTCATTGACTCCTATAATTTTAAGAATACACTTTTGCAGCCGATCCAAAGCGTCTAGAGATGATTTATATAGACCCCCCCAGCCTATGATAGCATACCCTGCCACACTATGGAATAGTCCATAGTATATTTGTAGTAGTTGCTTTATTGATAAAATTTGTTTAAGTCTGTAAAAAACGTAGACTAAGTATTTGGTTTTTTTACAATATTAGCCACATGTACATCCCACTTCATGTTAAAGTCATATGTTATTCCTAGATATTTACTAGTTTTAACTCTTTTCAATTTTTGACCATTTATCTTAATTTCAAAGTCATGCGGAACAGAGTCTCTATAATTTCCAAAGGTGATAAAAACAGACTTGCTTATGTTGAGTACTAGATTATTGTGATAGAGTCAAGAGTATATAATATCTAATTTAGTTGACATATCTGTTGCAAGTTCAGGCCATGTTTGCTTTCATTGGTACTGCTGTATCATCAACATTACGTTAATACATCTTGTAACACTAGTAAGTCATTGATATATAAAATAAACAATAAAGGTCCTAATATACAGCCCTGGGGCACTCCAACATTTGTTTTAATAGGCTGACTTCTAGTCCCATTCACCTTTACAACTTGTGTCCTGTCATGTAAATAACTGTCCATCAGGGATAAGCTTACACCTCTTATTCCCATATTCTGTAATTTGGATATAAGTATGCCATGATCGACAGTGTCAAAAGCTTTGGAGTAGTCCAAAAAAGTTACAACAGTTGGTATGCTAATACATAGATTTTCATAAATAAATTTGCTAAGTAGGGCTATAGCATCATCTGTACCTTTCTTCTTGAGAAAGCCAAATTGTTTAGCACTTAACAGATTATGTTTCTTTACAAATTTAAATAATCTGGTAAAAATAATGTTTTCAAAAATCTTAGCTAAATTTGATATCAGTGCGATCGGTCGATAATTGTTAACCAAACTTTTTACACCTTCCTTATATATAGGACAAATTACAGCTTTCTTAAATTGATATGGACATGTACCTTGTACCATAGCAGTATTAATAATGTGAGTCAAAGCAGGAGTTATGAACGGAGCAGCTAGCTTAACTGTATAGGCATGAATTTCATCACACCCACCAGGTTTATTTTTGAGTTCACGAATAGTTTGGTAAACTTCTGACGCATTTGTTGGTGTTAGAAACATAGTATGCTGATTAACTGATATATCTGGTATTTCATGCTGCAGAATAGGAGGAGTCGCACTTTCATTCAGCCTAGATACTATTGTGCTGAAAAATTCATTAAAATAATTAGCCTTTGTCCAGTCATTGCTGTTAAGTTTATTATTAATCAAAATATCATTTATTTGTCTATTTTTTGAATTACGATCCAATTTTAGATGAACATATCTCCACATTTTTTTAGAATCAGCGTTTTGTAGTTGTTTTTATTCATGCCTATTTTTAGCAGTCCTAAGTAATGATTTAAGTCGTTTTTCGTAATTTAAGTACAGCTCTTTTTTTAGCAAGTCGTCTTGACTATTCTTCCAGGCTTTATATAATTTGTTTTTGTTATTAACTGAATTAATGAGAACAGGGGTAATCCAGGTCTTTCTTGGTTTTTGAATTTTTGGCTTAGTTTTGTGTGAAAGTTCATTGATAGTTTGAATCTTGTTTATTAACAATTCTAATGCTTCATTGTTATTTGGTGTATTACAGACTTGTTGCCATTGTTCTGAAGCACACAGCTCCAAAAATCTTTTTTGTTTATTTCAAAAGATACTGTAACTTTGCATTTTATGTTGTTTCCATGTAGTGATATTAAAACGGGGTAGTGGTCTGTGATTGAGTCAATTAATTTACCAGATTTTGCTGTGTATATTCCTTTCATGAAAATATGGTCAATGCAAGTTCCATCTTTATAATTCTTTATAGGATGAGTACAAGTATTTATCATCGATTCATAACCATTTTGCAGTAATTGGTAGAAATAATCCTCAGTTTTTTCATTAAACTCAATGAGATCTAAGTTAACATCACCCAAAATCATGTGGTTTGCAACAGTTTTGTTACTTAAGATAAATTTTTCATGATCTTTAATGAATTTGTCAATCAACTTATTGCAGTTTATTGAACTGCTCAATTTCAATTTTTATTTGTTCTCTTATATTTCCAATTGAGTCTTCTACTGCAGATATTTTATTTGACATAGATTCTTCAACGACAGATGTTTTTGTAGACATCGATTCTTCAACACTCGAGACAAATTTTTCTACTTCAACTATTTTTAATATCACTGATTCTTGTACCTTCAATATTCTAGTAATTTGGTTATTAAGCTCACCTCGCAATAGACTCAACTCTGCAGCGGTGTGTTCGTGCATCTGCTTTTGTTCCTGTATCAACGCTTTGATGTCACCTGCTTCCTGTCTGAGTTTTTCATCCTGTCGTTTTCCTGCGGCTTCCGCCTCTTCTGGGAGTCTTTTCTCTGCATCTTCCCCCTCTTTCGTCGTCTTTTTTCTGCTTCTTCTGCCTCCTGTCGTCGTCGTTCATCTGTCTGCAACAGCAGCGCCTGGAAATGTTCCATCATCTGACTGGCATCCATTGTTTACCGATTAATTAGAAATTACACGAGTCTTGTACAAAGTGTCTACTTTTTCCACTTTTAACGGTTCTGTCACACTTTTGATTAACTGATATGTCGGTCTAACTGATCGTCGTATGGTACAGTGGAAAACAAAATACAAGGTTCAATGAAGTCACTAACCACCAGCTTGAATTATCACAATTAAACAGTTTGTAATCAACAAGATAATCTCTTACAACAAATCAAATAAAATGTGTACACACGCAATAATAATGTCAACTATAAAGAATTTCGCACTAATTTTAAAATAACAACACTTCGCTACAATACTTCTACAAACTCTCGATCCGCGTTAAGGAAATCGCTCACAGTCAACTGACTGAACTAAGCTAGATGCTCTTGCTTGTATATGTCTCGAAGAGGTCCAGTGTAGCTTTCCCTTTTTACTGCATGCCGGCTACGTATCTCAAGTGTTCTTGAACACACGGGAAGATACTTTTGGTCGGCGTTGACTTGCATATTACAATGTCATATTCTCGATTCTCATGCATCCTCTGCGTCTTTCTCCATCAATGTTTTCCTTAGTCGGTCTCTTGATTTCCCAATATTCAAGTACTCTTTTCAATATTTTATATGTTACTCCATCCTCTCTATCTTTGTAGTTAAATAAACTCTGATACTCGTAATTCCTTATATTCATATTATAATTCACGATTGAATTTGATTGTTCTTAGTCCATTATCGTTCATTGGTATTTTGATTTTAAGGATTTTTCATTCGAATATGTTTTCCTAAGATCTCTCAATAAGCAACCATATTACTGCATCGTAGCACACCAATTGTGTATATCGTGACTCCTAATCTCAGAAATTCATGAAGACTTTTTAAGACACCCATATTATAAAATATTATTAACATAATAAATGTCATTCACTTATTTCCATTTCCTCTGATTTTTTACATGTTGAATCGAAAGGATGAAAAAGAAGCTGTGCAATAGAATTTGAATATTTGCAAGTAATTCATCAATATAAAACTAACGGAAAAATAATTTTTTACAATACAAGGAGAAAATTAATTAAGAGCGTTCGCTTTGAGGAAACATTTGTAGTTCAGTCAACTCTGCCCCAAGATATTCTGTCTCTTTCTATGACCCTTTGTCGGATCTGATAAAAGCTTCACTTTCCTACGCATTACTGACACTTTTCTTAGTGTCGTTCTTGCTTTTAGCAATTTTCATTTTTTATTAAATTGATAAATATTTTAGACGCCTAATGACTTCCATTACCTGCTACAGAAATTTACGTTTCCAAAGACTTCGGCATTACAAAATTAAAATTTTTGTTAGAATTTTCTTTTCTTTAAGCTTAAGTAAATTTAATTAATTTTTACTTAAGTATCTACAACGTTTGTTACAATATACTGAAAAGTAACTACTGGTTGAAATGCATATATGGAATATAAAACATTATTTCTAGGAAAATACGTTTTGTTTGCAAAATCTCGTATGGGTAGTAACATTTTTTTATAAATACAATTTTTTATTATTTATATTTGCACAACCAGAAAACAAACAATCCTCATCATGGAATACTCCCAGAGAGTCGAGGAGTGTTGAATGCCGGGTACTTCAGACAGAGGTGCCAATGATGATGTGACATCAGAGAAACTGCGAAACGAGTTGAGTTATTAATACGCACAAACCAACGTAGTAAGAAGCAACCTTAACCTTAAACTATGATCGTTTACGAGTGAAAATATTTATACATGTATTTAAGAAGCATTTTTATTTAACGTAACGTTGTTTTATGTTTAACATAACTCAGAAAACCCCAAATGAACAGTTTAGTGATTGCGTCTTAAGTGCAGTTAAGTTACTGAACTCAACTTTTGTGACCATCACAAATTAAGCACTTACCAGTGATGCCTGTTTAGAAAAGAACATAGTTGTGAAAGTTCTGCGTACATTTTTCTTTATGTGTAAAGGGCATATTAAGTATAGGCAAGTTATGTAAATACCTAGACGCGCAGTATTTTTCGGCAGTCATAATGGTAGTGTTAGTGACGGCAGTGCTTCTTGATTATAATTTAACTATTGGTAATTAGCAATTATTTAAGTAATATATTACTTCATATTACTTTAATTATTATATCAGATAACCATAAACTGTAAAACAGAATACACGTGGGCTAGTATTTCACTGTCAGTTAGCAGTTGGAGCTTAGCTTCGCTTAATCCCGTAGAGCTTCAATACACAAAGCGCTAAGGATTAATTAATTGTTCGTGCTCTCTCGTGTTTGAAAGTATAAAATGTAGTAGGTCAGTATACAAGAAGAAAACTTGGATTGTCTTCTGTTTCCACATTACGAAGTGTATGTTGAATTAAGTTAATACTGGACTTTTACACAGTATCAGATTTACTGTCTCCATGACCTAAACAAAATAAAGAGCACACATACTGTATTCTAGAGTCCAAACTCGTTTACGTTTTCCCTACAACACGCGATACTTTAAATCATATTCTATTTATTTAAGTTATTTTGTTAAATTCTATTAACAAAATTTGTCAATTTACGTTACAAGTTCCAAGACATTGCAAGTTTAAGTTGAACCATTTTGTATTTAGTCCTAACTAATGAATATGGATTCGCTGTAAATCTAAAGTAATTTAGAAATACAGAAATATTTATATGATCTAGGACTTTTTGTCGGCAAAAGAGGAACTGTTATATCCGATTAACAGTTAATTAACTATATTCTTTCAAAATGAAAACAAACACTCGCATACACTATTTCTCTGCCTCTATTTGTCTGTCTGCCTGTCTCTGCCTGTCTTTGTCTGTCTGTCTGTCTGTCTGTCTGTCTGTCTCTCTCTCTCTCTCTCTCTCTCTCTCTCTCTCTCTCTCTCTCTCTCTCTCTCTCTCTCTCTCTCTCTCTCTCTCTCTCTGTAATCTATTTAAATGAGTGTAATGACAATTGTCTAGGTAATTTTTTTTCCAAACACTATGCCTTTTCGTGTAATTATGTGTTCTGTCCCTGAAATGTGTCTTCACATTATTCTATTACTACTTCCTAATTGCATTTTTATTTTTCACAAATTTCATAGTTTTTGGTGATCGTCAATTGAATGCCGAACCATAGTCCTTTAGAATTCCATAACATAGTCTTATGTTAGAATTCATTGTCCGCATTCTCAAGAAGTCTTCAATAAATAAGCCTATGCCTGTTTTAAAAGTGTCAATGTTTTTACTGAATATGAAACTACAGTATATAACAGTTTTCTATCTCATCTATGTACATTTACAATCTATCAGGAAAATATTATTTATTAATTACTATGACAGCGAAAGGTGAAAGTTTATATCCATGTGTAGCAAATTATAACGATACGCTTTCCGCTGCTTAAGGGAAACTCACTCAACACTGTCTATCTGCAAGTGACATATGAATTCAAGTCATGAGTAATCAGTCACTCAATTCATTACTCATTATCATATACTTACTTGAAGTAGATATATTCTATGTGGAGAACAAGCACCCGGTTTTCATCTTCGCTTTTCCACAGGTTGAATAAATAAAATTAAATAGTAAATAAAGTATGTTTAGTAAGTAATTATATACAAATTATATGGTATGTAGCCAAGTAAAACTCAACATTGGAAATCTTCAGAATTCTTAATTTTTCAAACCGGAGACTGTGAGATGCCACAAGGCGTCATGTCGGAGACTAAAGGTGCGAAGGGATGAACAAATGCTCCCATCTGCGTCCCACGTCCTAATCTTCAACAGGACAACTTTGCCGGAAAAAGTGAAAGCAGGCATTCATAGGCTGAGTGTCCAATACATTGCAAAGATACATCAAAGATACATACAATTCTTGACTACAGATAGTTTCTTGATGTATGTTGCAGTGCTACTTAAATATTTTCCTGCTCAAATAATTTTAAAATTTAGCTACACACACATATTACGTTTTCACGTTTCAACTTTTATGTAAACAATTTCTTTTACGTGTGTTACCGTGTGCCACAGCTGGCTACTACTTCTCTAGAATTAACTTTAGGAACACTACAGTATGTTGATAAATACATAATCCTTGATACTCAGTTAGAGGAAATACTGTTCAAACAATAGAATACAAGAAACTTGTTTTTACTCGAATTTAGAAATCAAAAAAATCTATGTTTTCAGAAAGCGTACACGGTCCAACATTACTTGAATTCTTCGTGCTGTTGAGTATATGAAGAAACATGAAAACGCATGCTCGTTTCTTCTATACTCCCTTCTTATTTTGATGTTTGAGCAGGAGAAGTGCAAGGAATTCACAGTTTTTAGAGTAACGGAACTTCATACCACGTATTTAACCTGCATATCCCTACAGACAAAAACAAAATGGGTTTTGTTTAATGTTTGGACGCTGTAAATATGTATACTACTCGCTATCAATTATGTTTCTAATTATTTGTTTCTTAACTTTTCCTCAATACGTTAGTATTCCTTTACTACATAAGGACAAACATTCTATGAGTTTTTAATATAATGTACTTTCACACATGTACTGTTTGAACACATGGTATTGCGTTAAAATAGCCTCCTCACAAAACCTCAAACTAGTGCATGTACTCTTTACATACATAAATATTTACGTTTAATTCGTCCTGAATGTGACAGTTTTCATCAACGATAAACCAGTTTGTTTCAACAGACATACCGTTTTGTAACCGCTTTAGTATGCTTATTAAATTTATGACGATTTCTACTTCTGGCGTTGATAACATTTACAACACGATTGAAATTTTCATCCAGATCAATCATAATATTGTCTTCATATCGTCTTTTGCTTTCAAATTTCACTGAATTTTAATATAAATCTAAAATCCGGCTATTTTCAAAATATAAACTTTCTTTTCTTAGAAAAATTAATACGGACTGTATTTACACACATCTGCTTTATGTAATTTTTCATTCCTTTCCACTCGGACTCCATAGTGTCATAAGCCTTCATGTTTTTAGTCTTCACTTTGATCTGTCCTGGCCAAACTCCTGGTTGTAAACCTCTCTTTGACATTGTTTTCTGTATGTAATGCATTACACAAAACGTATTCTACATATACACATTACCGCCAGACTTGAGATATACTTAACCTGCAGTCAGAAATAAGTAAGATTACTCCGTCCATGCGGTGCTTATAAACAGATAATTACTATTTACTAATGCAGAGATTTAAACAAGGCATATCTGGTCTAAACCCAGACAGGGTTAACATAATTCACGTTTATAAGCGATACATGGCTTTGAAACAATTTTCTCAAAAAATAATTCACTTTCGAAACTTTCATGCAGAAAAATATCACTTTTCTTCTGTTATTTGGTTGTTGGCAGATTATTTGAAAGCGCCTAATGATAAAACTGATGGAAGTTGGAACCAACCTGATAATGCATGCAGAATTTTATTTTTATAGCTCTAGTTAGTAACATAAAAGGAACAGTTTAAAAGGGCACTATGAAGTTTAACATCCTGTTTGAACGATGATAACCAATTAAGCTATAAAAGCAAAACTTGGGGAAGATAATAAACCAACATCACGATAATTATTGGAAAACAAACCAAAAATATAGATACCGGTTATAGGACGGCGACCAGTCAAACTAAGCTGAGTGGACCTTGGAGTGTTACTTCCATGTTGACTGAAATTTACAAAGCAAGTTACGCCAGTTTTAGTTAACGGATAAATATCAGCTTCACATAATCCTATGCTCACCTGACTTCACTAGAAGCCATAATCTACCTTCAATCTCGCGCTCTCTTGTAAAAGTAAAACCAAAATGGACGAAGAAGGAAGTAAAATGCTTTTTTTTATCTTTTATTTTATTTATTATGGAATTCCGCAAAACACTGTTCCTGACCAATTGTTATATATTGTAACGTGACAGATATATGCATGATAATGAATGGAATTTGATCATTAGAATAATAAAATTATAACATTTAAATCTGGAAGAAAGCATTAAGTTTAATATAAAAAATGAATTCATAGCAACTGTGGAAAGCAATCATTATTATTTAAAAAATACAAGTTCAAATAAAATGAGTTACTAGTGATGAGTCATCCAAAACCAGTCTAATAACCCAAGGTTTTCAAATTATAACCCAGGAAGGTAAAAAGTAAATAACCAAGCAACACAGAATATGACCAAACCCACAACGAGGAAATATAAATGGAAAAGAAACCTTGAATAAGCCAAGATCAACCAATACAGGTGATGTATTTCTAAAATTACGAAGAAGATGAAGAAATCCCAAGAAACCCGAAGAAGATGAAGAAATCCCAAGAAACCCGATGGCATCAAGAAGAAGATGGAGAAGATACCAGTCCCAGAAGACAGAAGAAAAGAAGACAGAAGAAAGAAGAAGAAGGCAGCATCCTGAGGAAGATGTCATGCTCTTATAAAAGACACCCAAATCCCCATATCCCCAAAATAAATAGTAAAATACCAATAAAAGTATAACGAAATAGTAACAACATGTACATAAAATTAAGAGAGAAAAGTGTGTAAAGTAAGAGTTGCCAGTGAACCAAGATGAAACAATAATATAGTACCCAAGGAACAAATCTCCATTGTAAAACACTAACCAATTTATTATGTTAATAAGACTACACGACCATTTAGAAATAACATAAAATAAAAGTGTAAAGTGAACCAGTGCTAGTTTTGGGTATTATAGAAAATAAACCTTGTGTTTCATTCTTGGCAATCACAAACATTGAATACAATGAAACATGCAACTTTCAGTGACTTAAAATGTGTACTATGTGAATACGTTACTTTGAATAGTAACAAGATATAAATCTGTTTAAAGTGACATTTTGTGTTATATAATGAGAAAAAACAGATATAATTATACTATGACAGGGTACAATTCCCCAAATACAATATTTAAAAGACAGTGTAAAGAACTGCATAATCCAACTTAGTATAGTAGTTAGCAAATAAGAATATAGATATAAGATTTTTGTAAATATAGGATAAGGATTTTTAAAATGTATTAGATATAAAGACATTTATTTAAATTTTCAACAACTAACATCATACCTGTAAATACATTTATTACTGGTGTTAATAGTAATAAGTAATTAAGATGTTAGTTGGTAAAAAACCTCTTTTGTGAATAATAATCCTATATTAGTAATAAGTTTTTGATTGTAAAAAATGTCTGAATGTTGAAGACAACCATTTATTTGAAAATAATCCTTATTTGTTTAACTGTTCATTGTATTGTAACCAATACTAATTATTGTTGTGTTATTTGAAAAAATGTTTAGTTTATAATACCATATTTAAAAGTCAGAGAGGGTATCACACATCATTTATTGTTTGTAAAAATATTTTGTAAGAAAAAACTTGTTAGAAAATCTAGGCCAAAGAATGAAAACCAAACTTCATCAAAACAGAGAAATTACTCTTTTAAATGCAATTAAACAAAAGGGATTTAGATAAAATAAACCTGAGATGAGGCCATATAATTATACATACCACTTAGAAAGATTTTATAAAATTATATTCAGAATTATAAATAAAAATGAAAATGACAAAACTCAGATATTTGGAGAGGGGAGTCATATATTCCAAAATAATATTTTAGAATTTAACCAATTCAATTAATTACAAGAAAATAAGGGAATATAAACCTTTTAATACAATATGAGATTATTAATATTAAATATAACTGAAAAATGGCTGAATTTGCATAATGACAGGAAGTTAATTTTTAATTTTTCACTAAATACAAAATGAAAGTAAAATTACTAATTTTGGACAGAAAACATTAATAAACGTCATTATTCAATCTTAAAATACGCCGAATGAACTGAAGGATTAATTTAAATTACATCTAGCAAATAAAATTGATAAATAACCAAAGTTTAGGCAGTTATATAGTGTATTTGGAAATATGCACAGGATGCAAAATTATATTTGAACAATGTTAAGAATAATATTATATTGGCTAAGAGTTTAGTCGAAACTGGAGGAAATAAGATAGTTGATTATTGATAATTGTACGGTGAACTTGACGAGCGGATTATAACCGAGCTAACCTAACTAAAAACGGTAATGGCGAGTAAGTGAACGATACGTTTTTGTAAAATCGCGAGTGGCGAATAAAACAATTTTGGAACGTCAACATAGTGACAGATACAATAGATATAGACTAAATAACACAGTACAGCACATAATTACACCGAATAACAATATTAAACACAAGAAAACAGTATACAACATAACCATACATTAGTGCCTGAATCATAAAAAGTGAACGAACTTATACATACACAGATATACAAAATACAACCCGGAAACTTCACTCAAGACACTACACAACATCAGGAAGAACATTTGCAGACCCCAGGACGTAAATACTACCAGAAAATATCTTATTTGGAACATCGCAGATACGAAGGGCATTTTGACCGACTTGACGGCAGCCATTTGCATTCGTCGTTAAAAACGCCTTCTTGTTCCCGTCAGCTGTGTTGGTGACAACAAATTATTTTATTTCAAATTATTATTCATGTATGTATCTAGTATTAGTAATTAACTTGTTGTAACGTTATACTTTTTAAATATTGGCCCGATTTCTCTGACTTTGATCATAATTAGCTGTTCAAAGAACCTTTTCTGAATTTTATATATATCAAACCTTGTAACTGTTTCGATACCCTGAGAGTCGATATTATAATCGAAAAGAGTCTATATTTCAATTATTTAATAAAACATTAATACTTTTCACTACAAAATAGTTCTTTCTTTCATTTATATTACAAATTACCATTAATATAATTTTAAATAATAAACTACCAAGATTTTACCACATACGAAGGAAGATAACCTCCAAAACGAAAAAGTAAACAAGTATCGATTGTCCTGGAGACAATCTTATGAGTGGTTGTAGTTTATTTGGAAAATACAAGAACTTCAATAAAATTTCTTAGAGGAGTGATACACGTTTTAAAACTACACAAAACACCATTAATTAATTGATCCTAATTAATTAATTGAAAAAAAGAAAATTTTTTTTTAATTATAAAATTTTTTTTAACACAATTTTTTTTTATTTCTTCAACAAGCAACATTTTTATATTCAAACGTTTTGTGATACTACACATACATCTCTTCAGTAGCATAACACTATTTGACAGGTCTTGCTACATTTGGGACTCGATCAACTGGGAAACTAAGGAAGTGTTTCAGACCAGGAAGACTCGAGAGCCACACCAATTATTAAACACCATTCATCATCTGAGAGTAACAGAGTTTTTTACAATATATATGTTATGTAAATCCATTTGTTTAAGCCACAAACATATGTTCTCCAAGTTGTTACTAGGTTATCCTTTTAACTAACAAAACCTCTGAGTTAGCTTCACCAAAGTTACAAGAACGCTTAGTATTATCTAAAATTGGCTTCGTAAATGCCTAATATATAAACAAACGTAAATCCAGCCTTATACCATTTACATTTACTATTTGGAAATGTTATACACTTGTAATATATACAGAAACAATATCGAATATGTAAGTAATAATCAAAAGGTACTTGTACAACAAAATGACCGGCAACAAACGAAGAATTTGCTATTACACAACTATTCTGCATAACAGTAGAAGACAGATTTGTTGATAGGAATAAGAGTTTAATCTAGAAAGCAACAATAATTTATATTTGGAGATACGGTACGCAGCTGTAAATCTAAGCAGCAAGCATAATATAAATCAGCAAGTATAATATAAGATCAAATGTATGACTAGAAAGCATTATGTCATTAATTTTCTTACGTAATGCGGAAAAGTGTTACACCATTACAAAACATTCTACGTGTTTCTCGGATGTTCCAGTGGAATCCGGCTGTAATGCTGTGTGCGTACGTGATCTCAACACGCGTTAGCGAAACTTTTCTAGGCTTCGCCAGCCGCGCGCACTGTGTCAAGCTCGCAGTCAATTACGTTCTAGTGTAGCGCTGATGCGTAATATGGACAATTATGGATTTTCGGCGGGGTATAAATACAAGTACTCAGGGACGCTAAGTTTCAGTTTTAGTGGCGATTTATTTCAGTACGGTTTGAAGTATTGTGGCGAAGTGTTATGTGTTTGTGCGGGACACTTGTAATGCATAGTTAACATTTTTGTTACGTGCGAAGAATTTTTATTTTATTTGTTGTAAGAGATTATCTTGTTGATTACAAACTGTTTAATTGTGATAATTAAAGCTGGTGGTTAGTGACTTAATTGGTGTCTTGTATTTTGTTTTCCACTGTACCTACGACGATCGAGTAGACGGTGGTACCAATACATTCACCACGATACATATTAAATCACACCCTTCATACAGATTTACATACACAACTTGAGCAAGAAATGATTCGAAAAAAGAATACATAACACGGCTTATTAGACCCGGGAAATCCGTTTCCCGGGTGGATAGTTATTCTACCCATTTTGGAGAGAAAGAGGGCAATAAAAAACCCAACTGTGAGTTCCTAACTGCGATCAAATAAAATGACCGATGTTCTGTCGATAGACTGTTTTTAATTATGATACATTAGAATGTCACAACACTTGCTTATGAAGTTTTTGACTTGTTTACGGTATTTTCTGAAGTTAATTAGAGAAATGGAGGAAATCAAAAGAAAAGAAAACTTTTCTGTGATTTATTGCAAAAAAGCATGAAATAAGAATGTGCTAATACAACACATTAGACAAAAATAAATTTATTTGTTCCACTCGTACATAATATATAGGCCTACCTTTTTGTAATTTTCTGAAGCGATTGTTGTAATGTCAGTTTCCAACAACTACTGTGGAGAAAATATCCTCCCATCTTTTCCTTGCCGAGCGTTTTGGACTTTTGCCGTCCATGTCTCGTAAGGTGTATTACATTATACAAAATTTTAACTATAAATACATAATCTAAAAGTTCGAGAAACTTTAATTTACATTTACTGAACGTACTTTTAGTTGAACGGAAAAAAAGTGATAACAAAGAAAATTGGAACGGACTTATTTGACAGTTTTTAATTTGGTAGAGTCAATGTGTACATGCCGTGAGAATTATAAATTTAACTTTATAGGCAGGTGGTGTTTATGTCGTTTATGTGGGCAATTAATACAGGACTGTCTACATTTGTAGTGCCAGAGGACCACTTAGGTCACAGACATTCCGGGTCTTATGCTATATTTGTTTGCAGTTATGTTTACTCTTCCAGTAGACATACGTATTTCTTACCCCATTTTATAAATACCAGGAGGAGGATTTTTGCACCTAAATGGTCACTTATCTGAACTTTAATACCTACTTTAGTCTTTTTCCCGTATGTAAATTGCACTATTTAAAACATTCAAATGATTGATAAGTGTATACGGGTTAAAGCTAAATGAGTCAAGCTGTGTTTAGAAAACAAGTCATTTTGTTTACTAAAAGAAGGCAGATTATTCGATTAAAATGCTGTGTGCAGTACAGCATTTGAATTGTGGTTATGCAATTTCTTCTTTGAACTTAACATAAAAGAATTTAACCAGAATCTGGCTTTTCTGCTAACTCAAGTAATTTAATGTTTACTAACAATCCAAACAACCCAAAAAAGAAATTAAAAGATATACCTAGACTTAGACTTTAATTTAAAGATTTTCAAGTGGGAGCTCTTCAAGATGACGATCCTCGCCCCGTACATAAAAATGGGATTGGGAAACCAAGATAACCGTTATGTTTGTTATTATAGTGGAAACATTCATGACACTGAGGATACTGCAATAGGCTGGCCATATTATAGCGAAGAATATGGGCGAATACCAAAAAGAGCCCTCATAAGAGACGTGGAGGGCAAAAGTCCAAAATACTGCGCAAGGAAAAGATAAGCGGCTGCAACAGAGATGCTTGAAGTGTGAGGATAGAAATCTTTTGCTATTATAGAATAAGGCAGTGAGTCAAGATAGAGGAGATAAAGGCCTAACTTTTGGTTGTAGCTACATTGGATTCCAAACAGACTTTGATTGCCTCTTTTCTATGTAACTATATTTATTAATTATGTTTTCATGTAAGTAACAGAACAGGACCTTTCCGAGGAGAAAAATAAGAAAATAATAAGACGAACCAGAACAAATGAGGCACTTAACAGAATGCATGTTCTTGTCGAAGGCCGCACAAAATACTTTGGGTGCGCCCGTACATGTTCGATACCTCTAAGTTAGCACGCAGTTTATTTTCCATACGACTATTCTTCGTGCTTTTTGTAACTGCATGGATGGTTTTATTTTTTTGACTACTCTCATTAAATAATTATCAAAAATATCCGTCTACCTCTTGTTGACTTTAGTGAGACTTTCTCCAAGCTCACAACCTATGTCATTGTTATACACAACCGCAATAACGCCCAGTAGTGTAATTATAGGCCTAGATTAGAAATGTGTCACACTGTGGGCAAGATATGTCATAAATGTTGTAATTAGTACATCTAGTTAACTATTTAATAATATAATACAGTATTTAAATATTTACACAAAACATAACGTTTTGAGATTACCTTGCGCATCTTAACATATTGCCACTAAAATTTGCATGTAAAATACGTTCAATCTGATAAAAAACCTCCAGCTTTCTGAAGAAAACTACTTATTATACACAATATTATTCATTATTTTTACAAGATTCTGTAAAATATTTTACGGAATGTTTAGAATTTTTTACGGAATTACATATTATTTTTAGAATATTTAATATTTATCATGTATACAAAATTATTTATTTATAATTTGTATAAAACAACAAATGTAATTCTTTATCTTATTCTTTTCATAATTTTAATAGTGCTATTTTACTTATTTAACGTTAAATATTCATAATTGTCACATTTTAAATTATTTTTGTTTATATTGACATTCAAGCAGAAAGGTACAAAATAATTCATAAAATATCATGAAAAGAATAAATTTATTTTTAATATCAAGTAGCCAAATTGTAGCACTCACTTCTTACTGTAATATGAGAGGTCTTCTAAATCTATTAACTTTTAATTAGAGAAGACATTGAAAACTGACTTATAGAATATAAAACTCTTACACTGTACGTCTAGTGAATAGGCTTCTCAGACTCATAATCTTGTTTATTCTTCACAAAGACAGTGACATCTGTATGTTTCAGCATCCCCGACAAGTCTAACAAAGCGCTTAGTGAACTTCAATATTGCACTATAGCAGACCTAATTTCGCTGCAGCTGATGCATGTATACAAGTAATACCCGTCGTGATGACATCCTCTTCGCAAAGTACGCTCATTTCCACGCCCTTTGTGATCCAGAGAACACTGATAGGATAAACACTCACTGAATAAGTTTTTCTAATACTGTGAGTCACTGACATAAACTGTATAAAACTGATTTTGTTTTTCTGCTTGTTGCATTGTGTTTTTTACGAATTTAATTACCTTTCTTAAGTCTTGGCAGAATAAAACCCAAGACTCTGTACAGGCCTATACTTGATCGTATTGTTACGACATCACAGAACAATTTACATGTTTATCGAACGTTCCAGAGAGATCCAGAATGTAATGCGGTGGTGTACGTGTTTATTGACGCATTCGCGAGATTTTTCTGGAGGTCGCCAGCCGCGCGGAATGTGTCAAGGCCGTAATTAATTACGTAGTACACTGGCGCTAAGACGCAATTAGGAATGTTCTCGTCTGTGAGCGTGGGTATAAATACATGGCGGCAGCGGCCTTAGTTTTCAGTATAGCACCGATATATTTTCAGTGCGGTTCGAGTTATTATCGGGCGAGATTACTGTGTACATTCAAGTGGTTATTAGTGAAGTGTTCCGTTTAATAATCGGGCGGTATAATTGTAATACCATTGTGTTTAATATTAGTGACATTTTGTTGCGTGTGAACAATTTTTATTTGATTCGTTGTAGGAGACTGTGTTCTTAATTACGAACTGTTTAACTGTAAAAATTAAAGCTGGTGATAGTAACTTAATTGGTGTCTTGTGCTTATTTTGTTTTCCACTGTACCTACGACGATCAAGTAGACCGTCGTAACAGTCTACAAGAAATACATACAAGAAATATTGCTTTATCCGACGATCAAATTCAGTGCGTTATTGTTCTATAATTACAAGACTTAAACAAAATTAGTAGCTTCTAAGGCAAAAAATTAATTTGTAAGCAAAGAATAATACAGCTTATATGTTTTCATCGTTTCGTTATACTTTATTGTAATTTACAAATGACGTCACCATTACATTTATCAATAAATTGCAATACTCTGCTGCAATAAAAACATTTCAAAGCGTATTAGAACACTTAATGTTAACATTTAATAGTTTATATTTTATCTGGAATATCCGAAAGTTAATTGCTTTCAGAAGATATTTTTGAAGAGTAGAAATCGCAAAATTAAAATAACGAAAATCAGTAGCAGGAACAACATCGTCAGAATGTAATACTATTAAAGACATCAAAGAAGCAAACGCATTCAACTGAAGCGAATACACAAATATAGAAGCAACTGAAATATTTACAGAGTATTAGTAAGAGACGTAAGCATACTAAAGTTATTATTTAGACAAGAACTAAGTCACAGAAGAAGTACATACTTCCACAAAAGTCTGGATTGTTTAGACAGTAAAAAGTACTAAATTCTCGTTAACTGGACAATTCTGTAATTTAGTTTAAATAGAAACTGTAGTCTAAAATTGTAGTTTAAATCTGTGAAGTAATTAATTTTGCACGCCTTAGTAGGTTTTATTTTGATGATAGGCTTTGAAGATAAGTTGAAGAAGCTTTTAGTAGAACAGAAATTGAGGGAAGCAGTCTTCAGTAAATTTAATTATATTATTGATTATTCACCCATAGAAGTTACTGTGAGATCTCCAGATTTTTGTGTTTAATAGATTTAATAAAAGATTTAATGTAGGTAACAAAACTTATCAACAATTTATTTTCTGCATTCTAAGACTTTTAACTGATAGACTGATAAAGTCTATACTTCAGAATGCTTCGGTATATTACTTCTATACCGTTTCGTATACTGCATTTTCAAAATCAACAGACCCTAAACCGCACATGTCAAGAAGCAGAAAGAATAGTTATGTATTATTTAATTGTATCTCGCATGCCTGATAACGTCACTTTCATAGTCATAATATAATATGAACACGCTTTGGGGGTTCTGTAATGTTATTGAACGTTGTATTTTACTATAAGTATTGCTATGTAGTCATCTATTAAATTAACAATACATGCATTATATTAATTATAATTTACATCCGTCTATTAGTACAATTCTTTAACTACATAAAGTGACTGTAAACATAGCCCTTCTAAATTGTAGTGTTGTAACTGGTTTATAAAGACACTACGTTACTAAGGCATAACGAATTGCAGTTTGAATAGAAAGCTCTTCTTGCGACTAATGCCAGTCATTTTTTAAATATCATGATGTATAAACAGTTGTTTATAACAATAAATGTATACAATAACTGACTTTACTTTCAATTAATTTTTACATCAATATTTTGTAACGAATAATTTCCTACAACTTATTTGACTAGGATTGACGATTAGGAGCTTATTGCTTATATAATTATTTTTTGAATTGTCAAATACGTAAGACATTTATGAGGAATGGTGAAAATAATGTGGTACGTTAGTCATTCAAATAAAAGGACGGAGGATTGAGAAGATATTTTTAACATTTGGTTACCTCATTTCGTGGAAGCTGGCCAGCAAATTTTTCTATGTAATGATCAGCCAGACTATACATGGAGACACTTGGAAAAACAGAAAACGAAGCATGATTAAATATTAATGTGAACAGGGATCTGAAAAATAATGGTATGCAAAAGATAGAGGAAATACATGGAAAATACCAAAAAAAAACCAAAACGGCATATTAGACCAGTGGAATGGGTTTTGTTCTGTTAATACCAAAACTGTAAATACCTAAAAGGAAATTATTCTATGAGTGCGTTAGTTACAGTATATCTCGTGTTGAGAAGATGCCTAGTGAGTAATTTTGTTTTCACGACCACGTTATTTAATAATATGTGAAAATGTTAAAAATTAGTTATTGATTAATATCATTTTTCTAGTATAGTTAAATAAACAAAAATAATAAAAGTTTTATTTGTGTAAAACATTGTACACAAAATACAAAGTACACAAGTTTTATTTGTGTAAAAACGAAAAATGTACCCAACGAACAAGGGAGACCAACGTCTTATTACACCAACAAGAACGTCTTTTTATCTGTGACAAATTTTACTCATGCCTGTTAGGAGCTACCTGTAAAGATTCATGACTTACCTATGGTTTTATTTGAATTTATAATTTCTTACAGTTTGTCATTACTGAGTTTTGTTTTTAACCAATATGCCGATTTCAATTATTTATAGTTTAGCATCATAAATAATAAAAATTCTTTGCTTTCTTTGTTTTTATCTAGTTATTTATTGTTTTTTTTAGGGTTTTACTTGGTCTTTATTGAGTTATAGTACGTCAGTAAAATAATGCAGATTAGTTAATAATAAAAGCAAAAAATAACTTATCCCTTTCACGTCATTCACAAAATTAGGGATAAGTAATAAGCCTATTATTGAAATTAATAGTATTTTAATATAATAGAAAATAACATCCTTCTCTACATTAGTACAGCATAGTCTTTGATAGGCTTTCATAGCATTTAATTTTCTCAGAATGAAGTATATAATCAGTTTTTGATGATTCCTTTTTTTTTGTATTTCATGCGAACAGTTTGTACACACGTGAAAAGTAAATACAAGCTCATAAAGTAGGCCTACTTTAGATTATACCAGCGTATGTTTGTAGGTATCTGTGAGAATAGGAAAGTAGAGTAGGACTGAGGTCATAGCCTACATCACAAACGTTACTGTTGAGATTCACGTCGCTGGCTGCTGTGAAAGAAAACATGGGCTGATCACAGGCACACACACACAACGACTGACAACACATATACACAGATTGAAACACAGTCCAATGGTTACGAATCACTTTTGATGAACATAGCAACGATTGTACCAATGTAAATGTGATG
This sequence comes from Magicicada septendecula, assembly GCA_034769895.1. NCBI lineage: Eukaryota > Metazoa > Arthropoda > Insecta > Hemiptera > Cicadidae > Magicicada > Magicicada septendecula. Next base: position 389,009,712 of record CM068368.1, on the reverse strand, counting down.
CAGCCATCAGAACTACTGTAGGTTAGTGTAGATTTATTCATATTTATTTGTCTCATACATCAATATTCTGAACATTTTTTGTAGTCGTACCACTCAACTTAATTACATAAAATATGTTAATACGGACTGGTCTAAAAGTTAGAATTTGCTAAATTTGAGCTCACCTATAAATTGAAACTTTTAGTACGTTTGCAAATCTCCTAAAAATATCCAGAAGAGTGCGTTCTAGAGAAATCGAGATTACTACATCATCCAGTGTCAATAAAACAGAGTGTAGAATTCAATCATGAGTTGTTTAATGTGAAACTAAGCGGTTAATGTGGACAAGTGACTAATGTCGAGCCACTGACGGTGTTTCGTGTAGAATGTAGTAGAATGGGCGATTCTTTTGGAGTTGAGAAAAACCGGAGGTGTTTAGCATAGTTAACATCATAAAAAAGTTAGGAGCGAGAATACGTAGATTAATTTTCTGATTAATGTGACGTGACGTGATTTGGAACAACTATTGCTAGTGCAACCTAGGGCTAATTGTCGGTGATCACGATGGTGACAACAAATTAAAAATAAATATTCCTTGCAACAATAGGCGTATAGTCAGTTTAACTCTAAAATGCTTTATGTTAATGGAACTGAAAACGGAGATTTGTTGATTTTGTTTTAGATTTTTTGTAATGAAATTATGATTTTTATAAACTTATTTTAAACTAATGTTTAATACGTTTGATGACGTTAACGATTAGTCTTTGTGGGTGGTGGTACCGAATTAATGTATTGTTCGGAGAATTGTGAAATCAAATATGATTTTGGAAACAACATTGGAATTATGATTGTTATACTGTCATTGACGTTGCTTTCATTGTAGCATAATTAAGACTATGTAACGGTATCATTGTTTATGGAGCTTAACATACAGCGCCACTACATTGAACGTTTTAACAGAAGGAGGAAAATTTTTGTTTTTACTCTTACCTTCAGGTTTACAATATGAGTCATGCTCAATTTATATAGCGCGTGATTTAGTACTGCGTAGCGTGGATTTGCAGCGTTAGTGCATTGCGACGTGTATGTAATCCTTGAGACATGTTATTGCAAGATTAGTGGTTAATGAGTCACCTTGTGTACGCCAAGCTACAAAGCTAACGAACACAACACAATTTCCCACAGCTGACTACTGCACACAGGTAATATCCGTTATGGCGGCAACCTCTAAGCAACCTTGTACCGTCTTAGTCACTTCCTTATGTGGAACAGATTAGTTCACTTAGAGCCTTCTTAAAAAATATTTTATATTACCTGTTTTGACCTAATAAAATAGGCTGACCAATTTTCATATCTTGAGCAGACTAGAAACAGTGTAAGCTGCTTTATATGAGACGTTCACCATACACAAAAGGTAGTGTGGCCATAACTACGCCTCAGCTGCCATTTTTACCTCAGGGTTTTAGCCCAGTTAAACTTTTTCATAGGCTGATTCAACCTGGGAGCTGAACGGCGAGCATTGATTTTACGGTTAGTCTGTAACCGAACCCGGAACCTCTATATCAGTTGGCAGGTGCACACCCTTTGGACTACGCAAGGCAAGGCATAGATATTTTAACCACGGTGAGACAAGACAAACTTGTAGTTTGCGTCTGTTTATTTACACGTGTTAAATAGGCTAATTAATTGCAACATTTCGTATAACTGTGATGCTTTTGGTTTAAGTTATTGTATTAGTAATTAACAATTTATTGACACCATCAACTGGATTTTCTTACAATAGTTACGTCATCACATTAAACCTTATCATTACTATTTTGCTTTTAATATCATAAAACATTTGCCTTGCTTTAGGAATGTCATTAACATTAAGTAGTTTTCGTCAAGGTGTTTCCATAATTCGTAACTTCAGTGGCATAGATGTTAACCACATCCATTACTCTCGTACTAATCTATTTACGATTACTATGAACGTCCTTCATTTAATCTATCAATACTCTCAGAGTTTTCTTGAGAATAACATTGAAAATTCGCGTGTTAACGGAATTCTTAGTTTTCTCTTGTCTGTTATTCATCAAATTCATTTTCATCCATCCAATCTGGGCGATATCCAAATCAAAACTTTTTCCTTCAAATTAAATATAAAATAAAAATAAAATATCGTTTCATCATTTTCAAAAATTAATGTAGTATAGAAAATGATCTTATAAATTATTAATTTATCAATTAATTATTTAATAATTATCTCAAACGCTTAAGATTATCGTGCTAAATTCAATCATGGCATTTTATCTTCCGGAATTCTCTTAATATCGATAGATTTTGTAAACCTTATGAAAAATCACAACGGTCTGAAATGTTATTCGTTTTGAAATTATTAAAAAAGTCATTTTTTTAAGAAACAAATGTTTTATCATTTTCTCTTTAATTTGATTGCCGAACTAGACTTCACTATGCGTTCCAGTTTTTATGTTCCTCGTGTACTTTCTACTTGGTATATTACATAATTTGCATTATACTCTTGTCATTAGTCGTATTTCATTTCTTTTGACCTTTTTGCACCCAGTGTACATTCAATTTTTTATAATCATAATTTTTTATCATTAACCTCGAGTCTTTAGAAGAAAATTTGCTTTAGATTACTTACAACGCTCTCAGTAGCATGTGTTTACCTCTAAACGGTTTTCATATAAATACAACTGAAAGGTTTAGCCTACTTCGTTATAGGTGATCACCAGTCGCGATAATTTTGGAAATTACAAATTTTTAGTTTTTAAACATTAGTTACATCCTAATGCGTACGTATACATACTAAAAGAACCAACAGTAATACTGTAACCATTAAAAGTATCGTCGTGTTTGATTTGGCCCTTAGAATAACGGATGCAACCTTTGTCCGTCTAAGAGAAAAATAATCTCTATTGGTTCTTTATGGGCCACAACGTTCACAATTGATAAATCCATGTAATATAAAGGATGTGACTAATACTCAAAATCTGTATCGAGTCGTACAGATTTGATATTTCTCTTAACTATCCGAATAATAAATAAATATATTATATCAATTAATATAAACTTAAATATATTCTTGACCTTTAAATGGTTCGAATTTAGAGATGGCAGCAAAATCTTAAGATTGTTATTAAGTATGTGGGTAAATACGCCATTTAGTGTGATTTAAATAGACTATACAATGATCATTCACGCAAACATAATGATTGACCAGAGGTCACAAGTACATTTACTGGAGGTAAAAGAAGGATATTACAGTTTTCAATTCCCGTTCGCCTGCTGCAGTGACAGAAAATACAGTTGGTCTGATTGAACACAACGTATGTAATACGGGTCACTGACCATGAATCACTCTTTGATGAATATTGTATCAACTGAACCAATGCAGTGTTCTGAACTAGGTCAGTACGGATCTAGTAACGGATTCCCACACAGCAGTATTTTGAACTTTCGTTACGTTTGGATGAAGTTAAGAATAACTGCTAAAGCGATGTATTGAAAATTGGTCCCATACGTACATGCGTCACAAACGGCCAATCCTTGCCATTTTCGATTAATCAACCGAAGACATTTCACACCCATCTATTCTGATATGTCGGTGTATGTGCTTTGGTGACAGTCAGTATAAACTAAAACGTTGATATTTCTTTGTACTGCAATTTATTCTTTGTATTCCGTATAAGTGTACGGCTGTGAGGAAATTCCAGAACAAAGAAATTGTTAACTCCACATCACAAAGGCCACCCTTTTATTTAGTGCTCGAATATGAGGCCAACAGATTGTACGCAGCCAATGACGTAGATACAGATTTACTTAATAACACAAAAAGATTCAAACAAATAAGATGAGATATGGCGAATATCATTAATGACAAATCGTCTATTTTCAAAGGGGCGAAAAAGTGTTAGTATATTTCTGAAGAAGTCAGAAGCACAACAAATTTACTACAAATTATAAGAGTCTGTACTTCGATGTATAGGTGTCGCATAGAATAAGTAGTCAATTTGTATGCTACTGGAATAAAGTATATTTATTAATGGTGCTATCCTTTTATGACAATTTACTGAGCTTCTAATACAGTTTATGAAAATATAATTACTCTGTAACTATATTACTGTACTTTGTAACACAACTAAAGCTTAACTTTCTAAAATGTGAAATAAATTACCGGTACTATTTAAACGTTTTTTTGTCTTAATACTATAAAGTTTTTACTGATGTGATAGAGTTTTCTTTTAAATTTTATTATTGTAGACAAATAATATAGGTTTAGTTCTCTTTAATGTCAACTGCAGATCATTCGTACGAAGAATTGATCCTGTGGATCCTGGATCTGGATAAATAGGTACGTGGGTTGATATACTCTGTCCGGACTCAGGGTTACTTACGGGCATGTAGATATTTCTCACGAGCACCTCTTTCAATATTTACTCAGTAGCGAGTAAAGTATGCTCCTTCTCGCTAAAATTGGTTTCAATTATTGTTTACATCACCAGCTGATCAGTCAAACGTTCATTCATTCAATTACCACTTGTATATTATAAATTTTTTAGTTTTTTTTTCAGTTTATTTATTATTAATTTGTATATTTTATTGCTTATAATATTTTCGAAGTGAGAAAGCGTGAAACTTATTACTTATTTACTTTTCATTTGTTTTTGTCTTTGTTCATAAAATATTATTTCTTTGTTCATCAGCTACAATAAATGTGTTCTACCTACTTGCTCGGGTAAGGTAAATAGCCCATTATAGAGTCGAAAGAATTTTGTCTCTGTATTGTCCTCCGTTTTTCCAACATTATGAGCTTTCAGTAATAATAATTCTTTGACTTAAAAGGTCTGTAATTTGTGCGTAGCGTTAGACTGCTCAGTTCTTTTGTTGGCTACCTTTTGAATCCTTTCGTTCGCTTGCAGTCTCTTTATCTGCATCTCAATAGGTAGATTGTCAGTACCTATACGTTTGAATACACGTGTTTATACGTGTGGCTATCACAAAATCTCCTCGGTTGCTTCTCAGAATCGAATATCGATTAGTATATTATACCGAATACCGATGACAGTATTACAATTTTCATTAATAAATTGTTCGAAGAATTGATACGCTGCGGCCAACTATTATGCCGTTCATGACAGTATACACGGAACAACCTACATAACTCCCTGTTGACTCTTTCAGCTAAATTACCTTGAGGTTGCCTAATAGCAGTCAAAACAGGTTGAATCTCATGCTGAGTCAGAGTATCGAACCACAATTTGTTTTGAAATTGAGAACCCTGGTCACTCAATACCATCTTGACTTGTCCATGCTCACGGATATATTTATTGAGAAATGCGTTTAATACTGCTCTAGTTGTGGGTTGCGTAATGGCATATAAATTTACTATTTTAATGAAGGCATCAATGCACCCTATCAAGTGTTAACTTCCCCGAGTGGCTTTCGAACACGGACATAGAAATTCAACAACACACTATATCGTGTCTTTTCCTTTGGTAATTATGTTATTAATCTCCACATGTGTGTGCTAGTTGGGGTGTTTAGATGTTTGACAATCATGACATGTACGTAAACTTGCACAAGTATGTTTTTCATCATCGTTCTCAAATGAAGTCTTCTCGTAAGGCAATGTAATTCCTATAGCACCAGCATGCGCCAAGCTTTTATGGCATGCCCATATTATATTTTCCACTAAATGATGAGGTACGATAATCTTGCAACAATCATCCATACGTTTGTAGAGAACATTCTCCTCCACTTTATAAAGGGCTTGATCTGGCCTTGCTAAGTGCCCAAGTTAAGTCTTTGTTTTAATACCTGTGGGATTTCACATTATTTCAACGTAGGTGTTCTCGCATATATGTTGTTCCTTTCTTTCAACAGGAGTATACGACTTAGAATGTTAGCCGCTCTATACTCAGTTGCCATGCAATATTTTATAACAAAGTCATATTCTTGTATAGCCATAATCCATCTGGTCATACGCGACTGACAATCGTTAATTAACCGACAATTTAATAAGAATGACAGTACCTGATTGTGGAATTTTAAATTTATGGCTATGTAAATAATATCGAAATTTATTCAAGGCATATACAATAGCTAAAATTTCCTTTTCAGAGTATATTTTATTAAGGCTTATGCCCCCTTAGTAAGTGTGAGCCCGGACGGGGTCATGCGCTACCGAATTTTGCTGAGAAATTTTCTTTAAGGGTAAAAGTGTGGGTGACTTAAGTTTACTGATTTGTAGGGGGTGAATTATGCTTACATTGATTAAGGGTATTCATAGCTATATGGGTTTCGTTTTTTTTGTAGATTTAAAGGTTTGGGGTGGTGCTGTAACCTGTGGACGTCACCCGCTGGTACCGTTAGTACAGGTCTATACCATGTTTTAGGTTGCTGGATCTGGTGGTGCGCATGGCCTCGCCTGTGGCCAAGCCAACACTGTAGAAACAACTCAAATGTGTTTTATTAGGGGGCTGATGTTATAAAGTTTTTTTTTAATTAAAATGGTCTTTATATATATATTTTATAAAATTATATTAACTCAGTAACATTTCAATATAAGTGAAATTTCATTCAGTTCTTTTACTGCCATAGCCAGTGTACTACTAGTTAAATTGTTAATATGAGCACACTATTGGTTCAATCATAAACCATATTTTATATGTTTTATAAAAATTATTTTAACTCAGTAACAATTCAATATAAGTGAAATTTCATTCAGTTCTTTTACTGCCATAGCCAGTGTACTACTAGTTAAATTGTTAATATGAGCACACTATTGGTTCAATCATAAACCATATTTTATATGTTTTATAAAAATTATATTAACTCAGTAATAATTCAATATGAGTGAAATTTCATTCAGTTCTTTTACTGCCATAGCCAGTGTACTACTAGTGCAGTTGTTAATATGGGTACACTATTGATTCTTACTTCTAATCATAAATTCTGTTATACATTCGTACGGCCGTGCAGCCATGTTGACCTGGCCATGGCGCAGTCCTATCTGGGGGAACCTTTCTAAAATTTTGAATTCTTGTGATAATTTCATTGGTTGCAAGCAGTCATAACTGGACTGGTTAATGGTTTGGTTTATGAAAGTTTATGGAGGCTGGGTACTTTACCCTTTTACAGTATTTTGGGATGGGGATCTAGGTCACTGATACTGAAGATGCTATTCTTCGGTGGCATGGTTAAATGTTTCTGAGCTGCCTGCCAGGTGAACATGTGTGTAGTATATATATATGTGTGCATATCGATATGTGTCCGCCATGTGTATTTATGTAACTATTTATTTGTGTGTAATTATGTGTGCATATTGATTGATGTTATAGTTATTTATATTTGGGAGGTATTATTATGCTGATGTCTACATGTAAGGAGGTATTATTATGCTGATGTCTACATGTAATTTAATTTGATGAAAGGATACTTGCATGTTATTTGAAATAGCTAAATAAAATTGTTATTGTTGCTAAGCAATGAGTTTAATTGCAAGTCCCGTCATACTGGACCCAGCGCAGTTTTGGCTTCCCTAGGCTCTGGCCTAGTTTTAAATAACTAGTGGCCCCTCTTTCAAAAAAAAAAATAAAATAAAATAAAGATAAAAAAAAGGGTTTTTTTAATGAAGTCTAAAAGTTGAAAGAGGGGTTACAAATGGTAGCAGAGCGCGATCGATTCTTTGGTCGAACCCTTGGGTCCTGTGGTGTGACGGGGCTTGCAAGCTCGGAAATAGTTTGGAAAGAACATCAAACATCAGCAATATTTGAAAATGAAAATAATTGGTAGATGCTATGGGATTTCAATTGTAAACCTGGTGCCGCCACGTGGCATGCGTTTTAGTTGGGAGTTTTATTATTGTTGAGATTGGACCTTACCGTAGAGCGCGGGGGGGTTGCCGGGGGAATGGCTGTCTGTTATATAAATAGTTATGAAGTAATAGCGCGAGAGGTTAACGGGATGCGGTATGGCCTGACCGGAAGTCGGTACTGTCATTGACCCGACTTAGTCATGGAAGTTATAATAAATGTCTTGTTGAATTGTTGTATGTTGTGGTAGTTGTTCGGTGGTGTGGATTGTATGTTAGTGTTAGTGTTTGATGTCGTTTCTTCTTTGAGTCTGGCGGCTGACGGGGAGTTGGTTCTGGAGTGGATTGAGTTTTCGCAGCGCTAGGGAACCCGGGGGTCTACTCAAAGGAAGGACAGTACTTGAGTTTTTCCGATTCTTGTTAATATGTGTTGTAAGTCATGTTTTTGTGTTAGGTGTTTAGTGGGAATTATGTTTGTTGTTGTGGGTTTTGAATTGTGATTCTGGCGGGGGTAGGTTACCAGAAACTACCCAACCCTATTTCCGGCATTCCCCAGAGACATCCGGTGGTAGATGGACAAGATGTGGGCAAATTGTTGGTTTTCCTGGACATCGTCCTGCAGTTGGCGGAGTTTCCGGGGCTGCCCGAGGATGTCCTCTTGTCTGTTATATATCCATATTGCCGGGGTTCATTGGCTGAGCTGGTCACCCGCACTCTGCGTCGTGGTGGCAGTATCGACTCTCTCCATGGGGAGGTGTTGGACTCTTTCATACCCCGTCGGCAACGTGAGCATTTGAAACTTAGCCGGTTCTATCGTGCACAGGCCAACGGAGAGGCGTTGGGGGATTTTGTGCAGGATATCCGTAAATGTGCTCGGGTTTTGAGGTTAGGGTTGCCCGAGAAGGATGTCGTTGGAAGAATTTTAGAAGGGGTGACGCCCCAAGAGAGATCCCGTTTGGTGTTCGCGGACCGTCCACGTTGTTTTGCGGATCTCGAACGGCTATGTGTGTTTTCTAGAACGGTCCAGGGGATTGACGAGTCCCGTGAGCACGTGACCCATGATAAGTTAAGACACGAGAGGCATGGGGGGCGAATCGTTCCATCCTCATGCGGTAATGAAAATAGAATTATAAACTGTTGTAGCGAGAGGCGCCGTCGTTCGCCTAATGTGACTTGTTTTAAGTGTGGTAGGTTGGGCCACGTCAGACGATTTTGTACTGGGGTTGGGTCGAGTCCAACGTCCCTCCCCAAGGCGCCCAAGGTCATTCAGAAAAGGGTCAATGAGGGGAAGATATGTCGGAGGTCTTCCCCTACCTGTCGCGGGTCTTCTAAGGTACGCGCCTCCAGGCCAGTTGTAGGTCCCAAGTCTTTAGGCAGCAAGGTCCTCCAAACCATCTCTAGAACCACTTCTGTATGCCCCTTCTTGCTGTTGGAGTTGAAAAAGAGTCAACTCAGAGCATTAGTTGACTCCGGATCAGCAAGATCTATCATTTCATCCAAAGTGTGCGAGGACCTTGAACGACAGGGTTTAATTAAAAGGTAGGAACAGTCTTCCGTAGTGTGCTGGACGGCATCACAGGAAATTCTGCCCATTTCCCGGGTAGTTTCTTTCAAGTTCAAAATCGAGGGATTTTCTTGGGTGTGGAGCTTTCTGGTTTCTCCTGCTCTGGGAGTTGAATGCATTATTGGTGCCGATTTCATCTGCAAAAGTGGTCTCGTTATTGACATCCAAGAGCACCAATGCTATTTTAAATTTAATCGGGGAGTTGTAATCCCTTTCCTTGGATATCAGGGGACCAGGCAAGATATCCAAGAGGTTAAGTGCCCCGACACATCTAGAGACCAACCTCTCCCAGTCCCAGCGGTCCGCTTTAGATCAGTTGTGTGAGCGTTTCCCCACTGTATTAACTCCGGCCCTTGGGCTCACACATCTCTTGGAGTATAAGATCCGCCTAACGGACTCCAAGGTGGTGCGCTCCCACCCTTATAAGTTTGCCCCTCCGAAGATGAGCATCTTGAGGGAGAAGGTTCAAGAATTATTAGATCAAGGGGTGATTGAACCTTCTCAGTCCAGTTATGCCAGTCCAGCGTTCCTAGTGCCCAAGCCTGGAGGTAAGCACAGGATGGTCATCGACTACCGCAAGCTGAACGCTAACATCGAGGTAGATTCGGTCCCACTTCCTGACCTTCATTCCGCGTTCGATTGGTTCAGTGGGGCGAGGTATTTTACCATCATTGACCTCAACTCTGCATATCACCAGATTCCCTTGACGAAAGAAAGTAGGCCCTACACGGTATTCTGTGTTCCGTGGAACCTCTATCAGTATACTAGGGTTCCTATGGGTCTAGCGGTAGGGGCCCAAACACTCACCCGTTTGCTTGACACCGTTTTTCACGATGTCAAGTTCAAGTACGTTTTTAATTATCTTGATGACTTGCTGGTGTACAGCAAGGGGTACGAGGAACATTTGGATCATCTTGAAGAGGTGATGTGCAGGTTGAGGGGTGCCGGCCTCACTGTCAATCCAGAAAAGGTGAAGTTTGCCCAGACACAAATTTCTTTTCTGGGCCACCTGATTTCCCATAGAGGTGTCACTGTGGATCCTGAGCGAACACAGGGGATCAGGGACTTTCCCCCACCAAAGGATGCCAAAGGCATCGCGAGATTTGTGGGGATGGTCAATTTCTATCGACGTTTCATCCCAAACGCGGCGGAGGTTGCGGCACCTCTGAATGAACTCCGGAAGAAGGGCGCCAAATTTGTATGGGGGGAAAAACAACAGAAGGCTTTCGAGACTCTGAAGGAAGCCATTATTTCCCCTCCAGTACTGAGAATGCCAGACTTCTCGAGACAGTTTATCTTACAGACGGACGCGAGTTCGGTGGCGCTCGGGGCGGTTCTGTCCCAAGTCGTTGATGGTGCTAGGCAGCCTGTGGCCTTCATTTCTAGAACTTTGACCCAACAAGAACGGAAGTCTTCAGTGTATGAGCTAGAGTGTTTGGCTGTTGTATACGCTCTAGATAAGTTCAGGCGTTTTCTGGAACACGCTGAGTTCCTGCTCGAGACCGACAACCAGGCTCTCTCTTGGCTTCTCGCTCATCCCCGGCAGCTGGGTAAGATTGGACGATGGGTGGTTAAAATCTCATCCTTTAAATTTAAGGTGCAACACATTCGGGGAACTCAAAATGTGGTTGCAGATGCTTTGTCCCGTATGTTCTCCCAGCCCAGCGAAGCCCAGCCGGAGCAACCCTGTTCTGTTCTACTGGACTTTCCTTTAGCTTTTACTGATGTGTTGCCCCATCAGTTAAATGATGAAGAGTTGGGTCCGATCATCCAAAATCTAAAAGAGGGTAACGTGCAGGTCCCCTACTTCTTGTCCAGGGGCGTCCTATGTTGCAGAGAGAAGAAAGGACGGGCCCCGAAGATAGTGCTGCCTAGCAAACTCGTGCCCATGGTCTTCAGCTACTATCACAATTCCCCGGTAGGTGGACATAAGGGAATTTCGAAGACCATTTCCAGTATTAGGAAAAACTTCATCTGGAAGGGCATGGATAGGGACATAGCAACTCGGGTGAAGGCATGTCATCTCTGTGGCTTAAGCAAGCCTGCCCAAAACACAAAGTTAGGGCTGTTGTCATCTGATGTGGCGAGCAGACCGATGGAGAAGCTATTCATCGACTACGTGGGACCCTTCCCGCGTAGCAAGTCAGGTAATGCTTACCTACTTGTCTGTGTGGATGCTTTTTCGAAGTTTGCCTGGCTACTGCCCTTACGGCAGGCAACTGCTCGATTGACCATAAACGCGCTCCAGAGTCATGTATTTCAGCACTTCGGTCTTCCGGCCATCATTGTCTCGGACAATGGTCCACAATTTATTTCAGGCGATTTTCGGCGAATGTGCTTCGCCAATGGCATCAAACATGTAACCACTTCCCCCTATTACCCACAGCCGTCACACGCAGAGAGATTCAACAGGAATCTCCGGTCCGCACTCATTGCCTATCATGCGGAACAACAGACCACCTGGGACCAGAACCTTAAGTGGTTACAGCTAGCTTTCAATACGGCCCTGCATGACAGCCATAAGGCCGTTCCTTTTGAAGTTATGATTGGTTTCTCGCCTACGCTTCCCTTGGCCAACTTGTGGAACATAGACGATCTTCTGCCGAGTAATCCGGACATTAGGACGGCAGATAGGTGGAAAGAGGCCCGGAAGAATTTGCTTCGTGCGCACGAGCGCGTCCGTAGTCGGTATAATCAGGGGCGTATTCCGAATCCCTTTAAAGTAGAAGATTTGGTCTACTGCCAGAGCCACCCGATCAGCTCAGCTGCCGATAAAAGAGCCGCCAAGCTGTGCTACCGCTGGTCGGGGCCGTACCGCATCCTGGGGTTTGCGTCGCCTGTGACGGCTAGGTTGGGCGAACCGGGAGGTACTTCTAAAGAGATAGTCTCTCACGTCTCGAAGTTGAAGCCCTGCCACATCGGGCGGAACTTGCCGGTCCCCATTTAGGTAGCGATGGAGGTTATTCGGGGAGGTGTGTGCTCTGGGGGGGGGAGTTGATTAATGGTAGCGGGTGGACGCTTCCCACAGTCCCGGTGGGGTTCGTCTACTTCAGAGATGCGCCCCTGCCTGCGCGAGCCTTGGTTTCCTCCAATTGCCCTTATGTCCGGAGGGAGCCATATCCTTACCTTCAGTCCTAGCCTATGACCGTAATCATCCTTGACCATCCACCTTCCGAATTTCCTGACCTTACCTAAAAAAAAAAAAAAAAAAAAGGAGAGTGGAGAGCCCTTGGAGCACACACACACACGTATGGGATTAGGGATATGTATACATATACATGCAAGTGAGATTATTGGGTCATGGACACCAGATCCCCTATTCTTCGGTGATTCTGAAACACGGTTATTGTTTGGCGTTTTGGGGCTAGTCCCTCTGGTAACTATAGGGCTTGCCGCCCTGTTGTGGTTGTGTCGGTTTCTCAAACATAGTTGGGCATGTCTCGGGGGGGGCCAGTGCTCAGGGAGCTCCCGTACCTTCTTTAGTCTTTTCTTCGCTGTCTCTTCTTGCCGTAGGCTGGCCCTGATCAGGTCAGACTGCGGTGGCTACACACTTACACGTTACATGTCTTCTTCTGCTCTTTCGTTTTCCTTCTGAGCATCTGTTCTCCTGGGAGCCATGACGGATGGGAAAACCGATAACAACTTGAGTATGGTATATAAGGATGGTACACTGCAGGGTACCACTGAGTTCCAATTGGGGCAACCATTTTGCCCTTTTGGAGTGGGGGTGTGCCGAGTTTTGGAATACTCGGCCATTTTCCTAGTTAATTATGTGACGGTCATTGCGGGGGTTTGTGATTTAATTATTTGAGCGATGTATGAGCCGTTATCTGCATGCCTCGTTCGCGATCCGTGCGCGCTCTAGGCGGGAGTGATAGAGATATTTTTCTTGTGACTACGGACTTCAGTTTTCGTCAGGCAGCCGAACACGAAACACGAAACCAATTTCTTCCGGCGGCCATCAGGTTGATTTTGTTCTCTGCTATTAACCATCATGACTAGATAATCGACTAAGCGACTCTTCGGGTTCCCGACCTAAGACGATCTCGATCCACTCCAGCGGGTGGCCGAACGTCTGCCACCCATGACATTACACGAGTAATTCTCCGTCTGTGCCGTCGGGAGGAAGAAATGGACAATACACCAGGTTTTGTGCCGGATTTCACAGGTGACATTTAACCATTTATCTATATTTTGGCCTCTACAATGTAGAACACCGTAGTCTCTTCCTGGAACTTCTCCAATTAAAGTTGTTGGGACACAAGTCCAGCGAGACAATGAGTGCTTTTAAATTTTGTCAGTATATTTTATTAAGGCTTATGCCCCCTTAGTAAGTGTGAGCCCGGACGGGGTCATGCGCTACCGAATTTTGCTGAGAAATTTTCTTTAAGGGTAAAAGTGTGGGTGACTTAAGTTTACTGATTTGTAGGGGGTGAATTATGCTTACATTGATTAAGGGTATTCATAGCTATATGGGTTTCGTTTTTTTTGTAGATTTAAAGGTTTGGGGTGGTGCTGTAACCTGTGGACGTCACCCGCTGGTGCCGTTAGTACAGGTCTATACCATGTTTTAGGTTGCTGGATCTGGTGGTGCGCATGGCCTCGCCTGTGGCCAAGCCAACACTGTAGAAACAACTCAAATGTGTTTTATTAGGGGGCTGATGTTATAAAGTTTTTTTTTAATTAAAATGGTCTTTATATATATATTTTATAAAATTATATTAACTCAGTAACATTTCAATATAAGTGAAATTTCATTCAGTTCTTTTACTGCCATAGCCAGTGTACTACTAGTTAAATTGTTAATATGAGCACACTATTGGTTCAAACATAAACCATATTTTATATGTTTTATAAAAATTATTTTAACTCAGTAACAATTCAATATAAGTGAAATTTCATTCAGTTCTTTTACTGCCATAACCAGTGTACTACTAGTTAAATTGTTAATATGAGCACACTATTGGTTCAATCATAAACCATATTTTATATGTTTTATAAAAATTATATTAACTCAGTAATAATTCAATATGAGTGAAATTTCATTCAGTTCTTTTACTGCCATAGCCAGTGTACTACTAGTTAAATTGTTAATATGAGCACACTATTGGTTCAATCATAAACCATATTTTATATGTTTTATAAAAATTATATTAACTCAGTAATAATTCAATATGAGTAAAATTTCATTCAGTTCTTTTACTGCCAGAGCCAGTGTACTACTAGTGCAGTTGTTAATATGGGTACACTATTGATTCTTACTTCTAATCATAAATTCTGTTATACATTCGTACGGCCGTGCAGCCATGTTGACCTGGCCATGGCGCAGTCCTATCTGGGGGAACCTTTCTAAAATTTTGAATTCTTGTGATAATTTCATTGGTTGCAAGCAGTCATAACTGGACTGGTTAATGGTTTGGTTTATGAAAGTTTATGGAGGCTGGGTACTTTACCCTTTTACAGTATTTTGGGATGGGGATCTAGGTCACTGATACTGAAGATGCTATTCTTCGGTGGCATGGTTAAATGTTTCTGAGCTGCCTGCCAGGTGAACATGTGTGTAGTATATATATATGAGTGCATATCGATATGTGTCCGCCATGTGTATTTATGTAACTATTTATTTGTGTGTAATTATGTGTGCATATTGATTGATGTTATAGTTATTTATATTTGGGAGGTATTATTATGCTGATGTCTACATGTAAGAAGGTATTATTATGCTGATGTCTACATGTAATTTAATTTGATGAAAGGATACTTGCATGTTATTTGAAATAGCTAAATAAAATTGTTATTGTTGCTAAGCAATGAGTTTAATTGCAAGTCCCGTCATACTGGACCCAGCGCAGTTTTGGCTTCCCTAGGCTCTGGCCTAGTTTTAAATAACTAGTGGCCCCTCTTTCAAAAAAAAAAAATAAAATAAAATAAAGATAAAAAAAAGGGTTTTTTTAATAAAGTCTAAAAGTTGAAAGAGGGGTTACACATTGTAGAATAGATTTATCTCTTCTTACAATAAACATTAAATAAGCCTAATTGTGTTTGCATATATTATGTTCATGGCTGCAAATACAGAAATTTCAATAAATTATACAAGGGAATAATAAATGACATCTGTGTTAGTTCGATACGTAAGTTTTGTAACATATATGATTATATTGGTAACGATGAAAACTAACAAACAAGCGTTCTTTTATTTCCTATGAGTTACATTGGATTTCTTGAAACTCGGTTTAAAAGTATCAGTGATCTTTTGGTGAAAGCTTCAACCTAATTCTAATCAATATTTTAGGCTGGTGTCGTCTACTGGACACTTTTAAAGAAGATACGTTAGTTTCCGTTATCACTGTTATTTTTTTACCAGTAAAATGAAATATATTCACTTGATATTTTTTACTATTTACTGTTATTGAGTCGTGAGCATAATGTCTTTTAACTTCGTGTTTACATGCTACTTCGTACAATCTCACACTCTTTTACACCATCATCCCAAAAACATCATCATGTTTTCCAAATATTATTTTTTTTATTATAAAATCTGAGGCGTAATCAATGCACCTGGTACTTATTTTACTGATAATAAGTAAACAATATATTATTTAAATTATAATAAATTTACTTCAACTACTAATTTTAAAATCACATTTAAAACTTTACCATTTAACATTTAACAACTTTTCATTTTTTTTTTCAGATTACTGAATATGGTTTCGTGTAAAAAACTAATTTTTATTTGCAAATTTAAATTTATTTTAAACGTTTATTTATAAAAATTTAGTTTTGTGTAATTTCACAGAATCATCAGTATTACTTATCATTTAATTATAGTTGATATTCAAAGAATGCTGTAGTAATAAAAACACTGATTGGAGTATAGCTACAATACAATGTCAGACTCGTAATCTGATTTATTCTTCACAGAGCCAGCGACACGTGTGTGATTTACATCCACATCACGTGTTTTAGAACAGAGAATATAACGAAGCCCCCAGCGCACGTCAATGTTACAGTGCTGCAGACACAATTTCTCTGCAGCTGGTGCATGCACACAGGTAATATCTGTTGGGATGACATCTTCTGCGCAAATTTCAACACTTGTAGCCACTTCCTTTGTAAACAAAACACGTTTCATCAAGAGAACATGTCATTGTCATACAATATGCCACCAAGTATATTTTTAAATATATTTAGCTTGAATTTTTTTAAATCTATGTCAGCTTAGACATAGATGTGTGTATTGAAGTTCAATGAAATTATTTTTCTGTGAAGGGAGATAAGCTATTTAAGAATGAAAAGTAGGCGTATTGCTTCTGTTAACTGAAAGTCAATAATATATTGACCACATTAATAATATGGTCCCCACTGCTGCTCAACTCTTAGTTATGACATAACTGAGTAACCTTGCAGTCACTTTTACATCCTAGAATTTTGTATCAATAACTCTCCCCGCGACCTCCTTCACGTTCTGCCTCTATTTGAACACTTCATTACATACATAAATTAAATGCATCATTTCTTTATAAATCGTTCTGAGTTTCTTGTAGGATTCTTGTAATAGATATATTATCTAATTAAAAGTATTTATAATTACTTCTTACTTCTAATTATAAGGCCGGTGTGAAAGAAGGAGCAGGCCCGCGAGATCGTCAGGACTGATCCAACTTAACCCAGCAAAATCCAGGAAAGTAAAATTATAAAAACTATTTATAAATTATAAAACAATTAAAAACTCTTTTCACTTGTTAACTATATATCAAAATTTATATTTTTAAAACACATAATTTTCAATCACAACTGTATATATTTACATTAAAAAAGGAATAATTAATAAATGTATTAATTCACTCAGTCAAAATTTATTTCTGCAAGCGCAGCCAGCTTCAAACCTGTTACCTTGCAATATATTTACATGTCTTAGCCAGTTTTATTTACAGAAATGAATAATAAAGATTACAAGTAATTTATACCACTCAGGGCCGAATCAATTCAAACTTTATATAGGCCTATTTAACAGTAGTTGTAACACGAATCAGAATTTCTTGTTTACCTAATCTATGCCATCTACAAATTAATATACCAAAGGAAATATGACTCTAGCCGGATTGAATTGGCGTTTGTAGTTCCCAAATATTAAAAAATATTTTTTTCTTTTTTATCCAGAATGAATTAGTGCAAGTATTATATAATAAACTTTGTGTATGTCACGTTGCAAATTTAAAGGACTGAAACATACATAATTTGTATAACCTATTCAAGCCTACAAGTAATATTAGATCCAACGAAACCTGGAAATAATTTTTGAAAGTCATCAGGAGCTGAGTACATAAAATAGACACATTTAGTTTAGAAATTTTACTTTCTATAACAGATCACTACTATTTATTTGTTCCTGTTAATGTATGAACAGTAATTTTGTTAATATCGATTATAAGTTAACAGCTACTTACAATTACACACTCTTGTGACTTTCATATAAATATATTGCCAGAACAGGAATATGGTGAACTCGCAGTAGTTATATGTATAAAAATATGAGAGAAATCTAAAGAATTAAACAGGAGTACCTCAGATGTGGATACAAAATAGGACTCCTAAAATTAATCATCTGTAGTGTTTCGTACTTAGTATACTTAGTTCACTCATTTCAAAAATAATATCAATAACTCCAAAATGTCAACGTAAAATCTTGCTCATTCACGTGCAAGTAAGCACTTCATTAATACAGAAACAACAAAAATACCTAAAAACTAATTTTTAAAGAAGGAAGGACAATACAGTAAATATAATGGCAGCAGCAGTAGAGTAATACAGAAACGACTATAGAATGCGTAAAACAGATGTACATAGGACGAAAAGGAATTGACTTAGTAAAGTTAGTTGTTTGGAAGTTGAGAAGAAACCGAAGCTCACAATTTTCCACAAAAACTATTACTGATACGTTAAATTCAAAATGAAAATATGAATATTTTAAGTAAACTAGATTCGTACAAGTATTATTTTATATTTAGTTAATTTATTTTAATTATTTATGATGGTTTTTGTTTTATTTATTATTATGAAGTCGTTGAGTTAAAGTGTTCAAGATTATTTTTAATGGTTTAAACGGTTCATCGTTCGTCGAGTGTTGAGTATCGGACAGAGGTTGGTTCTTCTTCACTAGAAAATATATTTCGGCTGCGTTGGTTCTAACTGTAATCAAGACAATTTAGAATAACAGTACTTATTTTGAGTGACGTTCTTGTTATCAGGTATAGTGTATCAGCTCATCTAAAAAACAAGATTAATTTAAAATCATGCGTGGCGCCGTTTGTATTGCCAACCGTTGCACGTCGTCTGACAAGCCTGTATAAATGCCTATCTACGTGAAATAATCGGGCCAACTCTATTTATTTAGTTAAGCATAATTTATTTCTTGTTGTAATCTGTGCATTAATATCACTGAACCCTTAACATAAGAAGGTTATACTTCACGATTTCTTTTACATTTACTTTCACTCTCGTCTTGTTTACTGAGTCGCTCGTACAAAGACTGACGCTTAGCTTGGCGTCCCTTTGTTGGCCAAGCCTCGCTATAGGTAATTTGATTGGTGGAAAACTCGATGACACCTCACTGGCGTTTTCCGTCGGCGTCGGTTTTTTGTGTCAAGAGTACGAAAATATTTTCTTCCAATTTACACAAACATTTAAAATACGTTTAACTTTCTTATGGTACTTGGGGGTTCTAATTGAATCATCTCAATCGTTTACAATTGTTCTCTAGATCAATTAGATACCCCTCAAGCCATAATTCTGTTTATGTTTGATAATTACTTATTTTCACAACGTATGCCTATTACAATTTTTCATTTAAAACTATCTTACTTTATATTATGTACAATCTAACTTCACTACCAAATTCATTTATTACTATTTAGTCCCTTTCTGACTTTTAGTTAGATTATAAATCAGTTATGTGTGATAATAACTCTAAAATTGAGTATAAACCCTGCTGTACAGATAGGATTATGGTTTAGATTTAGATGATATTATTCATTGAAGGTATTTTAAGAGTTAATTACATTTCACACTTATTCTTAAAGTTTCCCTTCAACTTCTGGTTATCATTGGCTGACTTAATTAATGCCCTTTTTTGTTAATTTTTGGTATTGACATATTTAATGTTTGACACACCTAGGCCTTAATTTTTATTCTGCTTTAATCTTAGAATAAAGCCATTGTTTATATTGGCTACATTTTAACCATTACTTGGTGTCTTGTCTATCTTATGAGGTTCCTACTGTTGGTTTAGTTTGATACTCTGTATAACTTAATATTTAGTATCAGTCCCTGGGCTCGTTTTAGGCCTAATACCCCCCAAGTTAGTTTTAACAATGGTCTGTTCATTGCTATTGGGTTACCTCTGAATATTGTTACTTGATTATCTGAATTGACTATTACAACTTTTAGTTGTTACCTTTGGTGGGTTTGACACAATTATTCCCTGAATTATATCCTTCGGGTTCACCTATAGTACAGGTACTATATGGTGTTACATCTTTTCTCTTAACTATTACTTACTTTTAATTTGAGTGATCATTTTCCTTTACAAAATAGTGATAGTAATTATATTAAGGTGTTACCATCATTTGATTGGTAATAGTGTATCACCTTTCTCTGTTAATACAATAAAACTTCTTGCATCTGGTCTCAAGATACAAGTATGTCTATTTTCTATTATCTGGTTATATTTTTCATCTAATTACAATTGTTTTACATTATATAAGTGACTGTGAACCTTGCTGGTTCTATCTACTCTAATGTCTCATCTCCTTTATACCTTATTGTTAAAGTTTTTGCAAGATTTGTTATGTAATTTCAGAATATCTGATTTATTGTTTGAATTTATTCTAATTACAATATAATGCTACTTCTTCTATACATTAATTCAGTGTTGGTACTACCCTTTTAACATTTAGGTTCATTACCCTCCAACAGAAATTGGATTATTTATCATTTAATCATTTAATTCTTTTATTTGAGGTGCCTTATTCACATGTAGTGAGGTTATGGGTCCAATCTTGATTTGACAATAATGTGTTTATTTTATTATGATTTCAATGTCTTTTATTTCACATTATTATAGTATTACTAATGTTATTTATTAGAATAGTTTTATTAGACATCCTTCTGTCTCTATTACCCATTCTTAAACAGTATTCATTAACATCATTCTATAAGTTATATCCCTACATTTGCTCTAGTTACAAGGCTGGTCTATATGATTCATTTTTGTTATTCTTCCAGATACACAGTTAATTTATACTTTGACTACCTTTACTTCACTCTCCTGACTTTTATTCATTATCTCATTTATTTACTTTATAAGCTTTCTTCGTCAGCATAGTTAATTATATTAGTACATCAGGCTTCATTATTACTCTGTTCTTTACTCTGGGCTTTCTTGTTATGATCGAGTCATCTTGTCTTAATTCTTCTTTTGTTTCGTGTAGGGCATATCTTATTCTTCTTTCTGTTTTTGTATCCAGTCGGGATTTGTAGTATTCTTCTTTACTCCACTCATAGTTTCTTCTCTCTACCTTTGGTTTTCTCATTTTTTACCTAATCAATTGGGTTAGTTGTCAGTTAATTACGTTTCGTCTCAGTCACGTCATTATTTCCTTGATCATCTTCGTCAGTTAGTTAAAGATGTATTCCTTATTTCTTTAAAAGTTAATTTCTTCTTATCTTTCTGATTAACATTAAAGTTTAGCTGTAGCATTTCTTATGATTTGTTATCGTTGGTCATTGTTTGTTTTGGACCCTGGTGGTCGTGATCTTATGTAACATTACAATATACGGTAGCAAAAATTAGATAGATTGTTATTTTACACATGTAATTTATATTAATTGCGTATCACCCATTTGTATCTTCAGGTAAATTATTTCTCATTTAGTTAATTATATTTGAATGTTGTTTTCCTCTTCTTTAGACTGTTCTACATGTCCTATCACATTCCAGAAGCTGTCATGTTTCTGAAAAGGTTATCCTGTTTTTTGAAATCATGTCACATTTTGCATAATCTTATTTTAAAGTCTCTCGTCATAAAGTATATGAAAGTATTCATCGCTTTCCATCTCCTCTGGTACCATTCAAAACCTTCATCCACTCGCTTTTAGCTCTTCGAACTAGTTCCTTACGTATTTATTTAAATTTAATGTTTCAATATTACTGTTAAAACAAATCATCAAACCAAATGTCATCTTTTACTTAATGTTTAAATAATTATTTATTCATTTTTCCTATAACGATACAAGGTGACACGTTTACAAGGTGGAAGGATAGCCTTAATCTCGATGACTAAAAGAGGTCAGAAAACTTTTAAGATGTGTAGAAAGTTTGGTTCATCTCCAGCTTCTAGTTGTGAGCCAGAAAGAAGTTGCAGTCCTCTTCGGAAACTAAAGACTTACCTTAAGTCCGACTATGACTCAGACAAGGATCATCCACGTAACCCTATGCTATGTCTACAAAAAGATATTGGACGTCATAGACAATAAGAATATAGCCAAAGTATTTAAGTATTTATTACTAATGTTAATGCTAGGAGAATTGTGTTTGGAGCTTTTTATAATTAAGCGATGTTAGGAATATTTTGAATTGTCGAACTGTTTAATAGTTTTATTGTAGTTAACAGAAAAGTTACCTAAGTAATTTACTTACTGTAAATAAATATTGTTTTTCTATATTTGAGTCATCTTAAATTCTACACCTGATCTTAATCTAATGAATTAATACAGTATTACAACTACCTCACAATACAAAAGTAAATTATATATTTCAATAATATTATATCAATTACATTAGTATAATTAAAAGTTAAAAAAAATAGAAAAGAATGAGCCTAGTCTTTCAGAAATTTGACAATACACCAAAAATATTCAATATTATCATAATGTTCTGTCCCTCCCCCCACAATAATTGAGCATTGGTGACGCCCATGATAACAGGCCATGGATTTTATCAACTTTATTGTAATTTATACAAAAGCTGAATTGCCTGTGTGCCTGAACAGTGCCGCTTTCGCAAGAAGGCAAAATACGTGTTTTCTCTGTTCTCGCTTTCTAGAGAACACTATGAATAAGTCTTGAATCTGAGTCCAAGGATAGAAAGGTATTAAACAAAAATTGATAGGGGATGCAGGTGGGATACTCTAATGCATTTTATTTAGGCTCTATAAAATAACTTCAACTAATTGAACACAGTAGTAAAATGGCAACTAGAAAGGACTTAATTTATGGGTCCTGTGACAATTATTAATGGAAAAAGGAATAAGAATGGCAAGAAAACCATATCTGAACTCCTAATCTGACGAATCCCACAACAGGGACATAGAATCGTACAAATCCTACTCCTTCTTCAAGTAAGTGGCCAGGGTCTGTGGGAGACGGGGACAGGGTAAGAACTCTACGCTAAGTTGTTACGTAGTGGTGTGGTGTCTGGTAGACCACAGAAATACACACGCAAAATATAGGTAGACATAAATTAATTGACAGGTAAAAGAAATATATATACACACATATATAGACAGCTAGATAGATAGTGACAGAGAGAACGGGAGAGAGAGAAAGAGAGAGAGTGAGAGAGTGAGAGAGAGAGGAGAAGAAAGAGGGGGAGAGAGAGAAACAGGGAGAAAGGAATGGAATAGAAAAAGTGAATGTTAAATAATATTTGTGCTCCCTGTTAAGAGAAAAATATCTTGTCTAATATTCATCCAAATTTTTTTATACACTCGTCATTCCACTCAACAGCAGTATTTTCCGTAGTCAAACGTGTAAAAGTAATGCTCATATATGCCGCCAATACTATTGTGTAAAAGCAAGAATAATACAACAACAATACTGGATACAAAGAAACAACGTATGCGTGACATCTGCGACTATCGATAAAATAAATCATTTCACACTCTCTGCATTTCCACACTTGTGACATCCTTTGTTTTACTAAAACAGTTCTCATAGTTTCCTCACAGTATTACATCATATCGGTCATTGAGCATCATATCCAAATGCCAATTTGATCTGAATGCTGGTTTGAGTTCAAAAACTTGAGCATTAATTTCAATACTAATGCAAACAAGAATATACCTAAAAATCTCATCTGTGGCGACTATTGATTTTGAATTACGGTAGACTGACACATACATTGCATATTAGGTTACATTACCTGGAAGGGTACTACATTGGACTTGTACTTTTCCATTTATGCAACAAGTTGATTGAGAATGTACAGACTGTATTTTTTTAACGAACGTAATTCATCCGTACTATATGTGCAATAAAATGTACCGTATGAAGCAGCAGCATGGGTGCCTCTCAAATAACACGCTGCTTTGTTACCCTTGGCTCTAAAGTTTTCTATTTACAGCTGATTAGAATTTTTCCACCGTCATAAAAAGAGTAAATGTAAAATGTAGGCCTATATTCTTCCTTCACGTATTCGGAACGCATACGGGAAACCATTAAGAACACTAAACTTCCAACAATCTACACTCTCCCGTCATCGAATAGCTCATTATGCTGATTAGCCAAACGTGAACAAAATGTAAAAAAATTAACATTTTGTTATATTTTTAAGTTTTTCAAAACTCGATACGGTTTCAGGTACTGTAACTCTTGAAGCTTCCAGCTACTCTAACTCGAAAATTCAATAATTAATTATGGGGTTTTAATATATTTATAAAATAAAGTCCATTCGTAATTTGCATTTAATAATTATATTGAACAATTTCATAAAAAATAATACATTTTTATAATCAAAATTAATGGGTACCTAATATTGGTAAGTAATTAAAAAATAAAGTACTTATAAGTAAGGCAAAAGCAGTTTCGTAACTTGAAGGATGAATTATTATGTGCACGACATGACATTTCTGTGCAAAGACTAGTCAAAAGTGTGGTAAGTTCTAGAGAATAGAAGCTAGATCGTGGGAAGCAGACCTAACCCAAAACAAACGGGAAGTGCAAATTCCTAAAATGCTATACAAAAACAAACATCAATTTGGGAACAATGAGATTAATCAAAATTTTACTAGAAATGTAACGCAAAAAAGAAAGTAGAAAAAAAAGTATAAATGTTCGCAGCGACTGAAGATGCAAACATAAATTTTCATAATATTAAGTATCCTACTTAAATTTACTTGGTCGTAAAACAAATTTGAAAAGAAATGGTGGGAAATTGCTCGAAATTCTTTATCGAAGATTATGTACAATGGTAATTACAGGAATGGTTATTAAATTTGATTAGAGCTAAATCTCTAGAGCCTATAATTAAGAGGAAAGGGATCAGAATTTAAAGTTATAACAACAAAGCACAACACATTATAGGAAACACAAATATTTGCCAATAAACTATTTAAAAAATGGAACAATGCACATAGAAATTTGAAAAGAAAATCTAAAGGATGATGCATTTATGTTAAATCACATCTTAAGAGTTAAGAATTCGTGACAACTACATAATCATAATGTGCTAAAACGACATGTGTAATATTTACATTATATAAGGAAATATACATATATATAATATAAACTAGTTGCAGAGTAGGCAATGTTGTTGATGGTACGGACAAATACAATCTCCGCATTGCAGGTAGCGTAAGCAAACAATATCCGTTTAAATCCTCCGAGGAAGTCTGTAGGTAAATTTGTGTTGCATTAAACCCAACTTTTCCCATAGTCGACAACACGACGTCAGCTCATATGTTCATGTGTATGTGTACCAATACTACATTCTTATGTGAATCTGTAACCCACATTTTACTATACAGAAGAAACCAACACTTGTTTAAACATTTGTGTATGCATCACACGACTTGGTAGACTTTCTATTAAAGAAGATTAACTTTTGCGGTAAAACCTCAATGCTTGATATTGTGGGTACTACAAAGTTTCTGACTAGTTGTCTTATTCCCATGAGTGTAAGATTATTTAGAGTCGAACTCAAAGACAGCAGTTTATAGAAATTAATCCCTATATCAGGAATTCCTAAATATTTTTTCATTTTTTAGTACATACTTTTATATGGTTTAGCTGGTCAGCAAGCCTTATTTATAGCAGAAAAAGTGGGAAGCCTGTTTGCTTATTCTATCCGTACACTCTAAGCGCACTCCAAACGCATAGCTCAAATCAGCGAATAAATTGTAGGATGGAGATAGTAAGTTACGTATATATTATAAAAAGATCTCTTGTTCCGAGGTTTATCCTTCGGGCGGTTGTTTGTATAGGCGCGCTTCACTTGAACATTAAGATTTATGCCACAATAGAGACGTCTATTTCCTCTATGGTTGATTTGACTTTATTTTAGAAATACATACTCTAACAATTCTTGTTCATATATTTTTTCGGTCGTTAGATTTAGAATAATTAAATATTTTATTAATCGTACTATTCACGCTAATCTGTATTACTGTTTTTAATACACACGTTATTATTAACACTATCATTATGGTTAATATTACATTCGAACGATTTGTGTTTTTCTACATAATTTTGAGGTAAAAAGTAACTTTTACTTCTCAGTCCTGATGACTTATATGTCTTTGATCTATTGCATTTCTTAATATAGCCATATCACAATTAATTATACTTTCATTTCCAAAAAGTTACAGAATATGTTTCTTTCAGTTTCTCTGTGTATTACACTGGATCGTCAAAAACAGATTATCCACAAGCACAAATAATGTTATCAAAACAAAAACCCCTTTGATAACTATGATAATCAAATGTTTAATTGTGATAATTTTTCTTAGAAAGAAAAATTGTAATAAACCTACAGCAAAATTGTAATGAAAAAATAGAAAGTAACAATACGATTTTCTAATTTTACGAAAGGTCAGTTGGTCGGCTAACTGATATAGACTAAAATTTCAAGCAATATACTCGCAATTTTACTCTTTACATACGGCATGTTTGTGGGTATATTGAGTGTTCCTAATGTTTTAATAACTTGTAATATTACAAAGACTATTCGAGTTTTAATGGGAATAATTTAGTTTCTTTACAGATATCACTACATCAGTTACACGTTAAACAAGTCACGTGTTACACTGATAACATAATAATCAATGTTCTTGTAAAATTCTTTAAACATTTTCATTTAGTAACTTTCCTTTCAAAGCCTAATTTAGCCGTATTGATAACTTAGACATCCACAGGTTTTCTGTAAGATATGGCGTAGGTTATAACAGGGTGAATAATTTTTTTCATTCTGTAGTAGGCCTATCAATAGCAGAAACACCTTAGACAGACAACTCCACTGTAGACATACAAAGAACCAATACCACTACTGGGCTAATTTTAATTACATAAATGTTAACCAAGAAATTATTTTCCTGATATACTTTCCAAAGTAAACTGGGTGGTTAAAAAAGCACCTTTGTTTTATTATACTGAAATGAAATTTTTGAATAATATATAAATTTGACTGCTCGCTTTTCTCAACAAATTTTAGTATTACACCAATCTAGGTTTCCAGAAAAGTTAATATTATTTTCTTTAATGTTTTAGAAAGTTTTTCATCTTGGTTTGCACTCATCATCTCTTTGCCATTTTAAGTACACAAGTGTAAGTACATGTAGTTAATTTGAATACTCACGCCATATAATAAAATTTTGTTATTAAATTTTTGAAAACCGGTTTATATTTTACGTATGTTAACACTGTTTAGGTTAGGTTAGAATGATAACTATATGCAAAATAAGAAAGACTGAAATTGTTATTTAACTTCAAATATGTAAATATACAAACTTTAGAAGCTAGTTTAAAAGTTTACAGAAGTATAAAGTTGTTACTGTGAACAGTAGGAAACATTATTTGATTCGATTCAATTCGACGGCGATGAAGATATCTAGTTTCACAGAGCAAACAGAATACATTACAGGTCACCTAACACGAATCACTCTTTGATGGATATTATAATAAATGCAGAACAGCAGAATGCGAACACGTTACGTTACTAGGTCAGCATATGCAGCACTGGTTTACACATTACGCTTGGTAGCGCATTAACGTTCCTTAAAAAAAGTTAAGCGCCACGGAACGCTATTTGGTTTAATGGCTGTCAGTAATAAAGTTCGTTTTTCTTCATCGTACTACCAAAATATTTATCTGATGGTGCACACACACAGACACAAACACACAAATACACAAATAATAGGACAGATATCCCAATGCATCAAGCTTATAAGTAATTTTTCACACACACACACACAGGTATAACGTACACATAGACATGCCGTACATTTATCAAATAATTATGTGTGTATGTTATTCAATGCGCATGCATCATCACACAGTCACTTCTCCGTTTTGTATGACAAGCTGCGGATATTGTTGTCCTTTTCCAAATGTATCAAATGTATCAATTGTTCTTCCAACCATAACGTTTATTTTTCGTTCAGTTAATTATTACATTTTCCAGAGTGCGAAGTGAAACGAATCAGTCTAGACCGTCTACTTCTCTGAATTTTGTAGAAAGAGAAGTCATCTCATAAGTGAAAGCTGAAATTTTAACAGCACCTTATTTTCAAAATGGAGATTCCAAATGTATAATAGTTGGCTCATCAGGCATAGCCCTCTATCCACGACTCGATGCACAACTTAGACCGCGAACTCTTCCGAAACTACTCAACCGAATGTTATAAAATTTTGCATACATATCTGGACTGTATTGTAGAGTGCACACATGTAATTTTTATTTCTCTAAATTATTTGGTTCAAACGATATTACAATTTTTTAAAAAGTTTAGCTTAATCGTGTGAGAGGAAGAGAGATAAAGATATCGCTGGCTGTCACCCGATAAGGTAAGATTTTGCTGTATCACAAATGCCGGTGCGTGTGCGGCTTCCGCTGCCCGCGCTGACTGTCGCTCGATAAGATTTTGCTATATACACTTTGTAGTCGTTTAATTCAAACAGTAGTAGAGTATTGCTCTATGGTGTAGCCAGATGTATGGATTTGACTTAAGTGTTGAACAAGTGTCAATTTTTAGAAGAGAATCTATTTAGTCGCTGATGCAACTGCAACTTTCTGTTACATATTGCAACGAATCATAGTTCAGGTAAATTTTAATCCAAATTCTATTAAAATTATTATTCTTATAAATCCGTAAATTTGTAATGACCCTCAATCAATTAATTTTTCAGTGAACGGTTAGTGAGGATCGGTCAAAAATGTAACACAAATTTTAACTTATTTGTGTCGACGTTTCGACAAAGTTTATTGTCATCATCAGGACCTGTGTATGGATACAAAAGAAATGTCAAGCACAACAGAACAATTATTTGGGCGAACGTGTTCGTGTATATGAGTGTGTGTGCGTGTGCGTGCGTATATAGTGAAGGAGTTGAGATGATTTGTTTACATCTTCAAATGTTTTCTTTAAAAAACATGATATATATACTATGATAGTATACTATAATATCACAGAACTTAATTTATACACTATTACAATTTAACTCGCTGTATGTAATGATATTTTTAATTAAATTATAAAACCAATAATCAACAATTAGATAATAGATTGGGACAGAAAACTTTTATACATATAGCAGTCAACATATAGCGTAGTAAAATATATTATAACTAAAAACAGATTGAGGGATCTTCAACTCTGTAATTATTGAAAGTTATTTTTAACATGTTTCACTCACTACTGGTATTAAAAACAATCATAATTTAGAAACATATAAATTACACAATAACTGTAGAACTTTACGACCTTACCTCAGATAGTTGACATAATGTTACAAACACAAGTTTATGGTAAATTTTTCTAACAAGTAATCTTAGATAATAATTGTAATCACATTGTTGTAAATTATAGTCCAGAGTACTATAGAATATTGTAAATTTATGTACATGTACACAATCATACCCGCCCTCTCTCCCATTCTCTCTCTACCTCTCATTCTCACAACTTCTCATTCTAACTTGAAATCGCTCTCTCACTCTCTATCCCTCCCTCTCTATCTCTCTCTTGCTCCCTTTCTCACTCACTCTCTCCCTCCCTCTTTCCCTCTCACACTCTGTCTCACTCTTCAAACCTTCTCTCTCTCACCCTCTCTCTCCCTCTCGCTTTATCTCCCCTCTCTCTATCTCTCTCTTTATCTCCCTTCCTCCCGCTCTCTCTCTCAAATGGCAGTCTAAAGTACTGACCACTTCTATTAACACTATCGTCCTCACATAAACTAGAGCTCACAATCTAAACAGTTATATACCCTCAATCTAACACGCAGACGTGTACGCACACACACGCTCGCACAACACACACAAACACTCACTCACACACACACACACAAGCACAACTACACACTCGAGCATCAATACTTAAGTATAACACAATTATATTCTCTTTTTTTCAACTAAGTGTAAATTATGCAGAATGCAGATGACCACTGTACTGAGTTTAAAACTAATAACTAATCAGAATAGGCTATGTGTCTATAAGAATTGCTATATGTTTACCTAGCTGATACTAAATAATAAGATCAGTGAGGCACTTACAATTGTTGCAGACACCAAACACACAACTGTAAATTTTCCCAGACCAAACGCCCTATTTATAAAACAGAACCAGTTGACGCTTGTACATTATTTGACTTTTGAAGGAAATGAAAGTAACACGTATACATTGTAATATTTAATTGTAATGATGTATAAATTAAGTTCAGTAATATTATAATTTTCTCGTTTCCTTAAAGAAAACATTTGAAGATGTAAACAAATTATCTCAACTCCTTCACATATACAATGATACATACATACGCACGCACACACGCACACACGCACACACACTCACATACACGAACACGTTCACCCATATAATTGTTCTGTTGTGTTTGACATTTCTTTTGAATTCATACTCAGGTCCTGATGATGACAATAAACATTGTCGAAACGTCGACACAAATAAGTTAAATTTTGTGTTATTTTTGACCGATCCCCACACACCCTTCACTGAAAAATTATTCTTATACTTGTTTATTCAATTTTCCAAATTCTATTAAAATAATTATTCTTATACTTTTTATTCAATTTTGTACTTTTTGTTTAAGTACTTATTTTTGTTATACGCATATTCTATACATTCTTCTTCATCAATTTATATATACGTATTATTTATAGTATGCCTCGACGGAGAAGAGGTCCAAATATTGTAGCATGACAGATAATCCACTAAAAAACTAATTCCATTAAGATAATAAAAGTAATTAAATTACATATAACCAAGAATTTCAAATGAAAATAAAATTACACTTCAAAGAAAAACACTACTATAAAAGAAAAAAAGTAATTAAGTAATAAAAATGCAACAATAAAATGCAAGTAAATAAATTAAAGGAAACTCATATTAAAAAATCAGGAGATTACGCAGGAGATTAGGAGCATGTGATAAAGAAAATACCCCAAACACAAGAAGAAACAGGAACAGTGAGATTAGGAGCATGCAATAAAGAAGATACCCCAAACACAAGAAGAAACAGGAACAGTGAGATTAGGAGCATGCAATAAATAAGATACCCCAAACACAAGAAAGAAGAGTAAGTTTAGTAGCAGGTGATAAACAAGATATCCCGAAATCAAGAAAGAAGAGTAAAGTTAGTAGTATAATAAATAAGATACTCCGAACCCAAGAGAGAAGAGGAAGTTTAGTAGCATGATAAAGAAGATACCCCAAACCCAAGAAGGAAGAAGAAAAGAAAGGAAGACATAGGATGGAAAAACCACAATAAAAACCTATTATTAACGACCATGAACCCCAAACCAAATGTTAATACCACAAAAGAAAGTATAACACCCCAAAACCTTATGAAATTGTAACTTAATTGTAGACAAAAGTATTTAGTAGTATGATAAGAAGTGAACCAACTAAAGTTATTATATGGTAAAATGAACAAATCTTCACAGTCCATTATGACAAAAGGTCTGGTCTGAGAATATAATAAAACTCAAATATAAGTCAGAACCAACAGTGAATGTGTACCAGTGTAGTGTTTTTAAATGTAATAAACTTCAAGTTAATGTGTAACTATAACTTAAACAAGGTGCTATTAAGTTTTATATTTTATAATTAACAAGTGATGAAATATTGAAATGACAATTATTTCCTATATTTCATAAATAAGGTCACTTTTTAGAACAAAACATTCATAGTAATGCCAATATTAAAGAAAGTATGTGGGGGAATGTTTACTGTAGAAGGGGATTAAAGATAATAACATAATATAATCAGAAAGGACTGAAAGTAACTTAAGTTTAAATAAAATTAAGAAATTTAAATGGCTAATAATGTTTAGAGCCTATGAACTCCACTTTCAAAGAGTTCTAATAAAATAAGGTTTATATTTAGAGTAAGATGTTTTAGTTACATAACAGTATGCATACAAATTAAAATGTTTATGTATGGATGCTGTATCAATTTATAAAATGTTTAAAATGTATGTTCAAAATAGTTCCAGCAAACATGTCTAACTTTGAAGACTGCTAATTCATGTCAAATATTATTTTTTGTAACAGTAGCATGAATTATATGCTACTAGTATCAGTAGTTATGTAAGCCGTTTTATTTCATGTTATGTTAACTTTTAAAAGTCAGAGGAGGTGTAGAATTAACATTATTTGAAAAAACCATATATGTAAAATACTAAACTCTAGGCCAAATAATGAATTCCCAAAAAATTAATATAAACTAGTTAATTAACCAATGAACCATGTAAACTAACAAGATTTATGTAAGGTGGATCGATAACTAACTACTGTAAATGATCCTATGCTTTAAAAGAGTAATATAGAAAAATGTCTTAAATTATTAAAAATTTTCGAAATGTAAAAAATAACTATTTCAGAGGAGAAACAGTAAATTAATGAATTATCACTAAAAGCCAGTTCAAATGTTAAAATATAAGGAATTAAGGAAAGTGAAAGATTTGTGACCATTTGAAATTTATTATAATTATATTTATAACACCTAAAATGGCAGTAATTTTGTACAATTACACCTAAGACGAAGGAAGTAAAACAGTTCTTTGTTAACATTCAACGGGAACGGTTGATGCTGAATCGCGTTCTAAAACCGTATAACGGATTGTAATGGAGTAAAGTTGAAAATAAGTGAAATACGAGAGTTACCTAAATTGACACTTTTTGACATAAAATCAGTGAAATACTCTACCACAATAGTGAAAACAAATGATACACAACACAATACAAGTGAAGTAAAACGTTCAAACAACCTAACATTAATAATTCACTTTGTAACAAATTCTCGATTTTTCGCCATAACCCGCAAACATTCAATATATCTAAAATAAGACAATTAACACCAGTGAACACTGAACACTTATCCATGATACCAGAACAACACAATAGACAATATACATTATCACGGAGACCAATAAAACAGTTGTGAAGGTGAATTTATTATCAGAATTTCCAACCATCAATTCACAGTAATATTCCACAGCGAGACGTGCCGCCATTTTGATCTTCCCGTGATGCAAAGTATCAACCAGCAACGACTTCGTCTCGTCAGCTATTGGGTATAAAGTGTATACTACAAACATTATATATTATTAACAAATTGTCATTTAATACTTTTAAGAATTATTTTTGTACATGTTATACTTTCTATGCCTGCTCCCTTCTCTGACTATATAAATATAATCGTTATAAGAACCTTTTTCAATATTTATATAGAAATAACCTGTAATTGCAAATCGATATATCCCTGTGCAAGAGTCGAATATTTGCTCAAAATCGATTTTAAATCGATATTTAAGTATTCTTATTAATAAATTAATTCATTTCAATTATCTGGATTTTACAATTATTTCACATTTTAAATTAAGAGTTTAACTAACTTCAAGACTTACTGGGAGACGACAAGGATCAACTGAAAGTGATATACTGGAGCAAAGTTGAAAATCACAAATCGATTACTGTCAGCAGATAATCTGATTAACTCCAGCTTTAGTTAAGGTCAACCAGAAGTGTAAAATTTAACCAAAATAAACTCACAGAATTTTAAAATTTTCACCAAAACACAGAACCAGGATTATTTCTAAATGATTACCATAACAACCAAACATAAAATTTTTGTTGAACAAATTTTTTTTTAAATAAAATTTTTTTTTATCTTTTCTTTGAACCTACCCAAAGAAATTATTTATTTGTAACCAGTGTAAACAGGTCTAGTTACAATATTGGTAGTTTAACTACAAATCTAAGACGGATGAGCGACAAAATGTTGCTGCAGCAATTTTTGAAGGCCCTGAAGAACATAACATGAATCATGTGTTATATGAACAAAACAACACAGGATATAAGAATCTTCAGAATGAATCTGAAGATAATTTACGATCTCCAGAATTCTATGAATGTGTAAATTGTTCTCGAGTGTTGATGCAGCAAACATATTTTGATATGTGTCCGCAGTGTAAGCAAAACCCAAATAAGTTTACTGCAGTTAATCGTATGGATCCTAAAGATGTACCTATAGTACTGATAGATCTCACTTATGTAGAACAACTCTTGATAGCTTGAGTACAACCAGTGATGCATGTGTATAGAGTGAAATCGAGAGGCTTTCCCGGTCAATATGCTTATAGGGGAAATATTTAATATATTGGTCAATATATAACGGAGATTGTTAGTTCCTTCCCCCCTACACCCGCTTCACTGAGCACTATAGTTGTAAGAAAGGAAAGTGTTAATGGACATCGGGATTTTCATGTGAGACGTGACAAAATTTTAGAAGCACTCATTTTTTTGAAAATGAATAATCCATTCTATAGTTATATCATCGTTGATATGGAACAAATATCTCAACTTCCATTAAATGATAGTATTTATGGAATGATACCCACTGTCGATTTACCTGAGGAGAATACAGATGAAGAGAACTTTTCTGAAGGAATTTATGAAAGTATGATCCCGAAGAATATTACAATCACAGAATTTGATCGACTCCAATCTGCAGTGAATAATGAAAGTCCATGGCCACAAGGTATTGATATCATAAATGAATTCTCGTGCGAAGAATATGTAAGCATGGCACTTCCCGCTTTACTACCTTACGGATCTGCTGAACTAAACGATAATACTCGAGCAAGTAGTATACAACTTACAGCACTTTCATATTTTCAATTTTTGATGCAAAATAAAGACCGACGTTTTGCACAAAATCCTAGGTTCAAATTTTTTGCATTGAACACTGTTCAGCGTCATCAAGCTATTCAACGAGGGACAATATTTGCTAGAAAATCTCATTTCAATGGAACAATACAGCAACTAAGAAACACGCTGTCGAGTAATCCTCAAATAATAAGAAGTTTATATTATTTGTGTGGAAAAATAAGAGGATCAAAATCTTACTGATTTCAACTTGAATCAATGATTGAGCAGTGTGGTAATCTTCCTACTGGTTTTTTACATTGAGTGCAGCTGATCTTTTGTGGCCTGATCTGGCACGTCTCATGGGTTGTAATTTCGTGCAAGAGAAAACTTTAGATGAATCTAGAATCCCTCAGAAAAGGCAAAAACTTATAAATGAGAATCCCTCAATTGTTGAAGATTATTTTTCTTTGTGTGCAACTTTATTCATAAAAAATGTCGTCTGTAAGATATTCTCAGTTTCAGATTATTGGTTTCGTTTAGAATTCCAGCATCGTGGTTCATGTCATGTACACGGTCTTCTTTGGATCTCTGGTGCTCCTGATTCAAGAACTTTTGATAATGCATCTGAGGAAGACATTTTGAATGCCGATATGTATTATGACCATTTGGTTAATGCACTCAATCATTTGCCATTCTCTCCTCCGGCAAATATATATCCTTTAAGGATTATATCAACTGATGTTATCGATAAAGATCGTTATCTTTCAGAACTACTGAATCGATTTTAAAGACATACCAGATGTACCAAAGGATATTGTTTTAAGTGGAATTGCAAAGAATATACTTGCAGATTCAAATATCCTAAAGAATTACAAGAGCAATCTCTTCTAGAGGAAAATGAGAAAGGCATTTGGATATATACACCAATAAGGAATGATGAACTCCTGAATCAGTATAATCCTGTCATCGCACAAAGATGGAGAGCAAATACTGATTTTAGTATAGTCACCTCCTTATGCCAGGTGTGCCGTGGTTATATTAAAAGGTAAACACCACGTTCAATTGTATTTTCCGCGCGTTCGGTGCATTATCGCTGCATGTTGCGATGCCCGCTTTCGATATCGAGAATCAGTCGGCCGCCGCGACCTTGATCGGTGACGTCATTTGGTTGGCAGTGGCGTCTGTGCCTGACAACGAGATTTATAGAGCAACGTTTTTAGTTTTTATAAGTTCGCGCAGCGTCTTCATCCTCCTCTTTTTCTCTTTCAACTTGGTGCTGCTTGGATCGTGACGGTGTACCGTGATTGACTACTATGAGTCGATAATTAGATAAAGACCTTCAGGTGAGCCAGTATTGAAAGCTTATTTTTAATATTAATCTAATTGGGGCTTGTGTGTGTGAAATATAACGATAGTGTGTGCGTGTGACCCATGCTGTCCATGTTCGTGCCGGTAAAAAATACAAGCACGTGGTAAAATTATTTTGAAGTAAATTTAAAGAAATAATGTTAGAGACAGAGTAAGCTTAAAACAAAAGAATTAAAGGAAGTATGAAATTATAATTGTGGTTCCACTGAAGTCTGGTTATTAATTGAAATAGTTTATAAATGTAATAGCAGAGACCACGTGCTCGGCAGTCATTCATAATATGAAGTTAAACGTAGAAGGTAACCCATAAAAAAATTGTAAGCTTAAAGTGTAATGATTTCGGTGTAACATGGTGAAATTTAAAATTCAAATTAAAAGCCTGAAGGGTGATTTTGACCGGAGTTAATGACCGGCATTTGCGGTATTGAAATTATAGTGGTGTGTGTGATCTGAGTGCATTGACGAAGGAATGTAGGGGTGGTATGTGCATTTCTCTGAATCAAATATACAAGTAAAATTTTTCACAGATTTCCCCGCTTTAGTCGGGAGGAAAGGGGTCGACGAGATGGGCATTCAACGTCTTCTACCATCCGCAGAGCTTGCGTAAGGAGCCCCAACGCCGTCACGCCATGCGACATCATTCTTCGCACCCAACTTGAAATGCAGGAATCTCCTTATTGTAATCTGAAAGATCAGGTGGGAACTTTCCTTTTATTTTATATACATCACACAAGAAATACTCCGCTGGTTACCGGGTAACACACACAGAAAGTCAGTTCTAGAAATTAGACTCATGCTTCAGAGTTAACATTACTACTGAACATATTTTGTGAAGACATGCTAAAGTGTGGATAGTGATGACTGTGTTATGAATAACTTATATGTATTCGTGTATTAATTTTGCATAATGTCAAGGGTTACCATTGTATAATGTAAATCTTTAATTATATTTTCTGCAAAAGAAAACCAATTTCAATATTCATTTATTAACAAAATCCAGACCTTAAGAAAATGTAATACCCGGAGAGTACTTACATCTACCTGTCATATGACTTGTGATCCTGCACGTTCCATTTTTTCTGTTCTTTATATTCTAAAATTAAACTCCTGTTGATTTCGTTATTTATTATTTGGTTCTGCTTGACTATTCAATTTATAATAATACAATAAAAATGTAATATTTAATTAACAAAAAATTAAACTACATATTTTAATAATTAATTATCAAACTTCAACCTCGGTTATGTGATCACTGGTTTCGATTTTAAGGCTATTAATCCTAGTGATGGAGGACAGGTAGGTGAGGGTACTGCAACACACTTAAGTAATTAGTTTTTTTAATTGAATTATTATCTACTGATCATGGATTGTCATCTTTAGGTACTTATAATTATCTTATGTTAATGAATTGTTCATGCATTACTAATGCAATAAAAACAAATCTTTTGAAATTGAAATACAAAAATACAAGTTTATAATAAATATAATAAGCTACAAGTCTAGTAGGCTGGTATGTCATTATTTAATTGTTGGAGATATTTTGAAATATTCTTGTTGTAATTCAAACACCATGGTGCTTTAAAGAGATATTTGAATTGATGTTCAGCATTAAGGAAGACTCAAACCAAAGATGTAATTGTAAAAGCAATTGTTTCAAATTCAAGAAGCATAAATAAAATCTTGTTGTTGTTAATCAAGTGTTTTCTTGAAAGACCTGTCACTATGGGCTCAGCACATTTTATTTCCATCTAGTCCACGCCCCTAGTCTTAAATATTAAGTGACGCCTTCCCAGAAAAAAAATATTAATTTTTTTTGGAGATTAGAAAAGGGGTGTTAAAACAAATAAAAATTCTGGGACTAAGGGCGTTTCACAGGTGGTTGAATATTATAATAGATCTTTCCTATGATGGTTTTTATTAATTGGTTTAAATTATAGAATGTTTTTATTTACTAGCATTGTTGTTGTTGTAGTTGTTGTAGTTGTAGATTCTCACGTCGTTATATGGCTTGTTTAGTATTTAATATAACTAATTAGTAATGGGTAATTTGAAGTTCAAGTTTGTGTTTAAAAGAGTATTAAAATCACTAATAATTCGCTGTATTCACCTCCCCACTTACCATCCGTGGAGGTCTTCAATCTTCTCGATGGGCGACTCTCTCTCACTGTCAATACATTTACAATACACAGATATTTCGTTTGAATATCGATAAATGCACGTTAAATAAAACAATTCAGATATTCAATTGTAAATTAAATATTACAATATCAATAGTTCGAATATTGCCGCCACCTTGTGAAATAATTGTTTCTAAAAAAAATAAGCTTTTTACTTCTATTTTATAGAAATGAAGACTCTATATTCACTGGTAATAAATTGAGGTTTTTTATTGACATTAGTGAAATTTAGCAAAAACTCCTTTAAAACAATTAATATTGATTTTTTTTTTTTTAAACAAACAACAACAAATTAAATGAATATTGAGACTTCTTCAGCTCAAGGCTGGTAACACTGTTACAATGTACGATAATATGGTACTTTAGGTTATGTTCACTTTGGTCATATGTATTACCAATTTTCGTGAATTCTTTTAATATACATGATACTAGATATAAAGATGTGTTAATAAATAACAATGTTTACATATTTATTATGATTAAAAAGAACAAAATTTAAAATTATTAACCTCAATACGATAGTCAATACTATCGTACTATCGTACGGTACTCTGGTGCCTAGTGAAGCTAAGATTGTAAACACGTGCTTTTAACGTTGCACTATTAAAATAATATTATTGATTTAATAGTTATTACTATTATGAACTGGAAAGAGAAAAAAATTGAAAAAACTCTTATTATCGATTCCACTAATAAAAATCATTTAGGACAGGAGTGTTTCTCTGTGACAAAATATACGTTTTGGTTCTAGGTTAGTTTACCTAGATGAGAGTAAGTTATAACGTATAATAAGTAATATCATATAAAACTCTTAATACTATTTTTACAAACACTTTATTTATTAGTAATAGGATGTAGAATTATCAGTAATGATAGTATCCACAAAAGAAAGTTATTATTTATCAAGACTAAATTCATAGTCAATTAAGCGACTATATTTACAAGTAATTGTGTGCGGTATTTAATATTGATTCCGATTTTATTAATTATTCTTTAAATGTAAAAATATAACATCTTTTAATTAATTATCGCCATCACTTTGGACGATAACTTTGTTCATCTCATTCTGATAATTATTCATCGTTATCGGTGAATGCACTCAAGCGTGTTTACTTGACTAGTGCAGTCAAACAATAATTTTCGTTCAACCAACGAGAATTATTTCATTAATATTTTTTAAAATTGTTAAAGTATTATACTCCCTGTTTCCTTTCACATGACATGACCCTTATTATACACTGGTCATGTCTTTTGTTCACTATACACTTATTACACTGTCACTCGATAATAGTGTGTTCAGTATAGGTTAATATTTGACCACGTTACTGGGGTGACGCGCACATTTTAAAATATGTCTTGACGACTGTGACACGCTCCTCCCGCTTCGAGTGTTGGAAGACAATTAATTCATCTCGCTAAAGCGTCTCTTTTCGTCTGGTGAAATTGAGTCATTCGATTGGTTTAGAAAGCCATACTCTCTACCCCAAACGCCTTGGTTAAATAAATATTTTAATTTTTAGCGTTACTAACTTCGGGTTAGAGACTATCTATGACGTGTACATGGACATTCGAAAATGATCGAAAATCTTATAATGGCTATAAGTTTCTTATTTTTTGTCAGATCGTCATTTGGATAGTGGCATTAAATTTCGGACACTTGCATCTTTATTTTAAGTCCAAAAAAGTAATAATTCCGTCCATTAATAAATTCACTTTACCTTCTTCAAAACTCATATAGCGGTTCTTAACACAAATAAGTCCTTTTCACTATATTTTGTTGTAATTACATCTTAATACTTATGACTAAACATTTTGAGTCCATTTCTCATTCATGCTAATACATAATATTGCTATATTTACAGTTTAAACAAAATTTGCTAATGGCGTATAAGCCAACTACAGTATGTCCGATTGTTTACATTTACTTATATCGCTATTATCCCTTATTCTACTACATATTTTTTGTATTATAACATTAATAGGTATATCTATATACATTTGTTCATACTTTATTTTGGTAAAATGCTATTTTGTTTACATATATAATATGGTTCAAAATACATTATGCTCTCATCTCGCCATTTTGTCACTCTTATTTAGTTATTTTACTACACATTGGATATATTGTTAACAATTAAAATTGTGTACAATTGTTGTACATGGTTAGTTTAGTGTATTCACTAACTTTTTGTTATCTGAAATCTCTCTAAGTTATTGTATGGTGGTTATTTACACCTAGTTCTATGATTGCAGTTA
This sequence comes from Magicicada septendecula, assembly GCA_034769895.1. NCBI lineage: Eukaryota > Metazoa > Arthropoda > Insecta > Hemiptera > Cicadidae > Magicicada > Magicicada septendecula. The sequence goes on along the minus strand of CM068368.1, from coordinate 388,969,399 downwards.
GTTAGTTTATTAAATTTCAATTATTAAATTACTAGTATAATATTTGTGAGGTGTTCTCATAGTAGTATTGAACATTTCTCTAACTGCTGGTAACATTTCTTACATTCTCTTTATAAGTTTTGATAATGTTTTTTGACTAACTCTCTTGTCACATTGGGGTTCTGTCTATTTGGTTTATTGTTACTGTACTTAATCTGACTCATTTGTTGTGTCCTTCAGTTCATATGGTATTCATTGTTTTGTATTTTTATTCTTATTTAGTCTCTATTTGAAACAATGGTGGATAATTACTTTGTTTAATTAATGTATATGATTTTATGTTGTAGGTCCAATTCATGTGAGGTTATGTGTCATTTGTTTGACAACAATGTGCTTCATAGTTATTTACAGTATTCATCTCAACTACTGTCATCTCATTATGGCATGTTACTACAATGGTTTATTATTATGTTTTACACATTTTGTACACATTTTTACACTATCTGTTGAAACAATAATACTGGGTTTCTTAGTCTAATTATGTTACATATTTTGGTGGCTTGTATCTAGGCTTTGGTACATTGACTTGTTTATACTCAACAAATTAGTTTATTAACTACTATTTGTCTTGACATTCATCTTCATTTTGTTCTGTGTTGCTATGACATTCAGGCACATTTCATATCAAGGATTATAAAGCTTTTATTATTGATCTCTATGAACAATTAATTCACTTTTCTGTATTATATATTTGGTGGTCTTATTGATTATATCTGTGGTTTTACAATCTTGGATTAAACTTGGTACACTAATTGTCTGTGCATTTCACTTGTTAATCGTTGATTCTTTCACTTACAAATGGTTATTCACTTCCCTCCGTTATAAACACTTTCGCTGATATTGTTGGTGCTGTTTACTTGGGGTAAAATGTTATTATATCATATGTTGTTACACTTATACTAGGTATTCACTGTCATTGTTTGTGATCACTTATTGATGCTCAACACTTGGTTTCTTTATTATTGATAGTCCAATAATCATTACACTTATTCTGGTCACTACATTGATTTTGATGCTTTCCATATTTTGTGAATGTTGATGTCTTGTACTGGTCATACATAATCTTCATTCTTCATGGTACATTTCTTCCTCTTCTCCTTCTTCTTCTTCTTCTGGTTAGTTGTTTGTCACTTTTGGTGCTTTTCTTGGTTACACATTATTTGTAATAATTCATGTTCACTGAATATAGTCATATTCTTCCACATTTTCATTCATTATTATGATAGTCATTGTCCTATATTTATTCCATTCTTATAACAAATTAGTTTGTTTTTTCACTATGGTGATGGTATTTGATTCGTCTCCTTCTTACGATGATAATCATTTTCGGCATATCCCCTCACTATTTTGATCTATTGGGCCTTGATGCCAACGTATTATATCGACTCATGGTATTTTCTCTTTCTTTTTTATACTCGATGATATTCTTATTACTCTTCCTTTTTCTTCGTTGGGTTGTTTCAATATTATTTATTCGTAGATACACATTTTATTTTTATTCTCCTGTTCCTTCTTCTATGCTTGATGAAACATGTTCATGTTATTCTTCTATTTGACGTATTAGACACTTTTTTTATGTAACTGCTATTTTGGTACGTCACAATATGTATCCAAATATGCTTCAAAGTCAGAATCTGCTTCGAAAATTTGACGGAAATGTTTCAAGAAATAGTTGAATCGAGAACCCCGGATGAAGAATCTCGTCGAGCATATACAAGTATGATGATAAGAGTGATCGGAGAAAGAGACATCGGGGCTTGCGAAACATGTTATTTAGTCTATGGAATTCTATTGTATCAGTGTACCAGAACTTTTAGAATACTCGTCATAACAATAGAGGACTGTGTTGTTGCAATTAATGGAACCAACAGTGAAAATGACAGTAATTCATTCATTCAGTTTTGTAGTAGTAGACCACTAGACATGGAAGAAATAAAATTATTCGATTTTGCTAAAAAAATTTCTAAGAAAAAAAATAATTCAATTAGCACAAACAGAAAAGAAAGAATTGTACAAGTTTTTCCTAAAGTAAACAACAATAACAATGCAGTCAATACTGTCTTAATTATATTGTAAACAAAAGTTGATTTTACATAAGCATTGGCGTAATGAAGAAGACTGGAAAAGTACAGATAAAACATGGTTCATGGCTTATAACAGAAAACATTTTGGACAGTTTCACGAAAAATTACTCATGTCTTTAATTACAGAAGAAACTGAAATTGATCAGGATAATAATAACGTATTTGATATTTTTGACGATAGAGACTAGATGGTTATAGCAGCAGTAATGCTTAATCCACTACTAATTCATGTTGGTCTAGGTAGTCGTGATATCGATTTACTTCATAATTGGGAAGCAGCCTATTACAAATATCCAGATATAAAGAATAAAACCTATTTCGTCGAAAGGAATCGAGAAACATTTGGGAATCAGTATGATTCTCATGAATCATACAATGTTATTTTCAACGATCAACAAAATAAGATATTATCTTTCTTAGAATATCAGCTAAATGACTATGATGATTGCAATCAAAGACTTGCAATTATTCAGGGAAAAGCTGGAACTGGTAAAAGCTGTGTAATTAATGAAATGGTTAGGAGAATAATTCATATTTTGGCTGCGATGCAACTATTTTAATGGCTCCTACTGGTGTGGCAGCTAACAATATTGCTGGACAAACTATTCATTCAGCTCGAAGAATAAATACTTCAAAGAAAAGGGGAGGAACTTTCAAATAATTAGAAGGTGAATCCAAAATTGTTTTGAAGAAGAATTAAAACATGTGAGGTTCGTTATTATTGATGAAGTCAGTATGTTGGGTTTGAATTTGTTTTTCAAAGTGGATATGTGACTCAAACAAGCAAAGCAGCGTTCTTCAGCTAATCCTTTTGGTGGCCTTTGCGTGTAATTAGTCGGTGATTGGTCCCAGCTTCCACCGGTTTGTGACAGGAGTCTTTACAATATTGGTAATAATGTTCAGACCATTCAATCGAATCTTTTATATAAACAGTTCAAAAACGTTTTCTTTTTAACGGAGATTATGAGACAGCAAGGTGATGATCAAAACAATTTAGGAGAGACTTTAAATAGAGTCGCAAATGATTATTAATAGAGTCACTGAACAAGGTGATCAGCTCTTATCTAAAAGATTTTATGTAAACAATATCGGGGACAATTTCAAAGATAGTGTCTGTATAATGTCGAAAAATGCTGAAATCGAACGCTTTAATTATGAAAAACTAGAAAGAAATAAACAACCCGTGGCTCTAATCAATGCAATCCATCATTGCCCAGAAACCTCTCTAGCAAAATCTGACATGCTCAGGGATTATTTGCCCAATTACGTTTCTGTAAAGGTGCTCGAGTTATCCTTTGAAGAAATCTTTGGGTCACAAAAGGACTAGCCAGCGGTTCAGTTGGGACAATAACTGATATTATTTATGACCCGGCAGTTGTATGCGAAAATTATAACGATCACATGCCAATATGTATACTTGTATCTTTCGAAAAATATACAGAACCAGTTCTGTACGAGAACTCAATACCTATTGTACCAGTAGTGGCATCATTCAAGAAAAATTAAATTTCTTGTAATCGCAAACAATTTCCGTTGATGTTAGCATATGATGTTAGTATATATAGATCGCAAGGGATAACATTAGATAAGGCAATTGTTAATTTAGGAGACAATGAACTTCTGGTTGGATTAATGTATGTTGCTCTTTCAAGAGTGAAAACATTAGAAGGATTACTATTGAAACCAGCGTTTAATTTTAATAGACTGCTAAAAATTAATAGAAGTCCATCAATAGTTGATCGTAAAGATGAGTTGCAAAGGTTGTGGAATATGTCTAATGACAATTAATGAATATTGTACTATAATGTAGTATATTCAATAAAAAGTGGGGTATCATAAAAGTGTATATATTTTGTTGATTGTCAAAATATTGTTAAATATATTATTACGAATATCAAATCATCCGCCCACTTGTGCCAGTGGCACTCCTAGTACATTTTTGCCTTCCCTCCTCCCCAGTACTTAACACGTTTTACCTCCAAAATATTTTACTGATAAGAGATATCTGCCTTCTTAGACCCCAGTGTTAAGTCCAGGACCCAAATAAGAAATATCTTGTATTTTGATGTCAATAAACACTTTTTACTATAAAACATTCTCAAGAAGTAAAATTTTTGAATTTGAAGAAATTGTTTTCAAATGAGTTTCAAGAGTCATCAACAAACATTGAAGTAGACAGCCTTTCCTTCTTTCTTTTATAGATTATGATTGATAGATTTCTTTTATGTAAATCTATTAAATCATGTTCTCTACAATTAAAAAAATACATAGTATAAAAAAACCTTTATTACACATTGATCAAAATTTTGATAAAAAGGTGGTATTTAAGTAAATAATAACACGTAGAGTATGTGCAGAGTAACAGTGGTTGTACACCAATTATAATAAACCTACAGAAAGTAGATATATTGTAATTGCAACAGAATTTGTTTCAAAGTTTGCATCATTAGAAAACGTGTAAGTAGCTTTTGTCATTCCTGCCATAACCAACCTAAAATAAGTAGTACACATTAACTGGCATCTGGAAATAAATATGTTTTTAAAAATTACTAATTAAAGACATTTTTAAAAAGTCAAAACAAAATATGATATCATCAAATATCATCAAACGATCAGAATGTTGGGAGATTATAATTTATTGTGAATGAAACCATAAGCTTCAAATATTTGGTCGTCTATAAAGTCCCCATTGTCCTTTGATGGAAGAGACTGGTAAAATAATGACACCCACTAGGCAGAAATTATAAGCTGCTTGAAGGTCTTTATATTTTTTTACACTTATTGGTAACAACTCATTCCTTATAGGACTTCACTCGCAAGGAATATATTTGACACTCTTGCGAGTTTTCTGACACACGTCTACTTCTTGGAAGCCATCTTCTTCATAAGATATTTTGTAAAACAGAGTATCTGGTTTATCTCGTCGTACTTTAAGATGTACAACCCCAGAAATAAAAAAAATCCTCACCATTGTTATTTTGAAACAAAGTATGGTGTTGGTGAACAAAAAGTTCTAGAAAATTCCAAATATTTGTCATCTCTGTATTTATAACATTAATTTTATCATTTATCAAAGAAATTAATTCCTAATTAATTCCTACCAACCTCTATGTTTTAAAACAGTCATGGATGGAGTGGCCTTTTCTTTTTTCTCAATTAGAGCATGGTCAACATCCACTTCCATAAAAGTGTGCCCACATAGTAAATATTTATGATTTACCGTTTCAGTATACTTGAATTGGTTTAATATAAAAAGTAAGCCATGATGATAAATAAATTACGATACTGTCCAGAACAGTTGTCAGTCCATATAGTTTAGTGTTTAATGTTATCATTTACATGTGTGCCTGCCCATTTCAAAATGCAAGATGATAGTTCGTTAAACCCTCTGCTTCCTTTTGATTCATCCCACATGAAACAGTGAGATTTACCATTTGCTTCATTAAAGAGTGTAAAATTAAATGGCTATAACTTTCCTAAATAAAAAGATTGAGAATTTCTCATAAAAGATATCGGAAGACAGATGTAGGCCTAAAAACTTTCTTTCATTTTTTTTCTCTTGAATAATTACTTTCACTTGTCACTGCCATCATGATCTTCATATACTATTGCATCTCATTACACTAAAGTAAAGTTTGTTAAGTTTATGATTTCAAGCTTCATGAAATAATGGTGAAGACGTTTTTGTAAAATATTGTAATGGTACATATAACACCCCCAGAACCCAATGTATAACAAAGGGATTAAAAGCTATCCAAAACAAAGTAATCAACAAAAGATGAACATGCAATCATGAACATAGAATGTATTATGACCAAAGTAGGGGAATAAAATAAATTATAATTAATAAGTAAATGTATAATTGAAGAAACGAAGACACGACTAAAGACAAGACCACGTACCCAATTACCCAATAGATCAGACAGTGAAAAGAAAACAATGACAACCATAATAATAAGAAATTTATTAAGTATGGTAGAAGAATCAGTGCAATTAGGGAAAAGTCAAATCAAATCAGATACCAAAAGGAAATAATATAGACAAGGATAAAATAAACCATGAGAATAAATGAATTGTTAATGATAAAGAAAATAAAAGTGAGTTAAAAAACCTGATTTAAAACCTTAAGCTGTGACTTGACACTGACATAAACTTATTAATAAAATGACTTCAATGACTTGACGGTACAAACAGAACTCAAAAATAAAATATTGAGAGAAGAAATTAAGAGGAAGAGTGAATACAAGAATTGTAAATGTATAATTAAATAATGTTTAAAAATAACAACTAGACAATGTCCAAAGAACTAATAAAATTTGTGAAGTAAAAATAAAATTATCAAAGACAACTATTACACAATAATAAAGGTTGAGATAATAACAAAAAAGAAAAATAACCATAAACAATAAAAAATCAGCTTTAAGTAAAAGTAAATAATCATACAATATGTAGAAAACAGAATCTGAGATTCAGCCATTGTTGAGAACCTAAGATAGGACATAACCTAATCTAGCCAACAAGTTTCCAATGAAATACTAAAAACAATGACTGTAATGGTGTTAAATTAAAATGTATTGGAGTTGGAGTGTAAACTAACTAGAGACTATAAGGAGCATTCCATGTACAATACGTCATAGTATAAAGGAACTTAAGTACAGTATAAATGTAAATTAATGTAACCAAGTGTACCACATAGAATGGGTACATGGGACAGCAAAAATCACACATAAAACGGTAATAAAAGAATAGGGACTCAACCCATGATATTAAATAAGACATAATAACGTTCATTTGAGGCAAATCAATGCTTATTTCCATCAAATTAATAATAATAATAATGTAAATTATAAGCAAACCCTAACTGATACTAGATGCAAGAAATTTAAGTAAATTCAACCAAATGTCAAAATATAAAAGCAGAACCAACCACTGACAAGTATTAAAATTGCTATAAGAACACTAATATAAAATAAAAATAATAAAGAGATAAAGGTGAGAAATTCAAATAAGAAAAGAGTAACACTCAAGTATACTGAAAAATAATCAGAGAAAATGTGATTATAGTAAAATACAACAATAATAGCTAGTGTTGATACAATCAGAAGTGGTAATGATAAGTTCATTATAGATAGGCCACAACGAATATGGGTTACAAACCCCTAATATTATAAAATGGTTAATAAACACTTAGAATGACAATAGACCAATAGTCTAGTCAAAGGAAAATAAATAATCAGGAGTAATAACTAAATAATAATATGAAAAAAACTATTGTACAGTATTGATAAGTAATCATGAAGGACAAAAGTGGAGAAAAAATAGTGTATTAAATATAAGAATCTTTAATATAAGAAAGTGATAAAAACATAGAAAAATCTGGCAGTAGGCCTAAACGAAAGGTGACAATTTTAGCTAATTACCACCTAAAACTTTAACGAGGAGGGGCGATAGATAATGACTCAATAAGCATGATAATTAATTATCAAAAAATGAACAATGAAAATAGAATAAGATAGAAAATAAAAGTTGTAATTAGTTCGTAAGAAATTTATTTTATTAATCCCTTGCAGAACTATATGGTGAGGGTAGTCAAAATACTCGTAGGAAAAAGACAAAAACGATGAGAGTACTGAAAAAAAGATCACTGCACTTATAAGTGAATCATTTAAATTATAAATAAAAGAATTAACTACAAGCCCGTCGGCGTACAAGGGAAACCAGAAAACCAGAGCCTCAAACCCAGAGACTGACGCCAACATAAGCGTCTATTTTGCTGACATATACTGAGAGTACCCGAAAATTAGAACAATTAGCCAATCAGCGCCCGTTATTAATTACTAGGTACGGGATCTCGACACAGGTAAGACCATCAATTCATCTCAAGCTTCGACGCAGACTCCACGTTGGTCAGAATAACCAAAAAGTATTGAATGGACAAGCCGGCAGCTGACGAAAGCGTTTAACCTCGAAACACAAGGTTGAGGTTAGGTCGGGTATATGGGAAAGTAAAGTTTTATTTAATAAGTGACCTATAACGGAGTATGTGCGCATAGGAAGTGAACGAGAAATGAATTAATCAAATTTAATTTCATTCAAATAACAGAAGAAAATTTGGTGAATTAGTGATACGACTAGAACGACTTCATACGCAAGTATCAGTGAACATAACAAAAGTATTTAAAAAAAGTAATCTACTAATTTAAGAACGCTATAAGCAAAATTAATTAAATAATATTGTTGAATCAATAGCAGTCCAACATAGATTGGAACCTTTTGTTAATTATTGAAATAAACCATAAAAGGTGAAATATCAACAAACATAAAATTTTTATAATTAATTCAAGGGACTTGTCTAATTCAAAGACATTAAGTAGTCAATGGAGAACTTGAGAGAAAATTGAACTATAGTAGATTAAGTATTATGTTGTGATTAACCTTAAAATTCTAGCTAAATGTATCCAACCATAGAAGGGGTCATTTCAAGTAACCTGTTAACTTTGTTTGTAGCCAATCCAAGAAGATAGGTGATGAATTTCATCAATACATTACATGCATAACCGTAGTACACGGAGATATTAGCATGGTTAAGAAAATTTTCATTATTTTATATTAAGTAAGTTAGGTTACAATGAACCCTAGTTGACCTAAAAACGTCAATAATAATCACCTGTTAAATGTTTATGTTTTATTAAAGAATCTAATAATATTTTCAGTCTCCGAATACTAATTATTATAGTATTGCATTTTATTAACTTATGTGTACCTTGCAGACTAAAAGAACCTGCTTTATTTATGAATTAAAGTAACGAAATTGTTTACGTCCAGACCGACCGATGGTTAGACTCAGTCTGGCTACTCTGAGATTTATTTATATAAAAGAGTCCATCCACAATATTAAAATTTTAAAAGAAAATAAACAATATTATTGTACCATGGCAATTATTAATAATGAGTTCGACAAATAAAAAATCAATTCATAACCGATAACCGAGTTTGACTATCATTGTGTTAGAATAAGACTACAGCTTAGGTGAACGACAGCAATGGTTGGTAACAGTGGCGGCGGCAAGAATTTGATTCTCACTTTCTTAATAGTAATACACTTCAACATTACTAGTATCCAACCGTCACAAGTAAGTATTTTTATACCAACGATACTTATGTGTTTTCAGTGAAAGGGCACACCTCTAGGTTCATCTCAGCGACAAGTGAAGAGTCAATTTATTTCAATTAAACAACTTACAACCGAACTCACAACACAACTATACGAATTTAATACTAATAATAATAATTGAACATTTTAACGAGCGAGGATCTCGTCTCTTTAAAATATCCAAAAAACAAACGGTCAAATTTTTTCTTAAACATTTTTTGAGGTAAATAAGTTATGTGGGTCGGCTCCAGAGGAAGGCTTGGCCATATTGTGACCCAGTCATACTTATACAGATTCAACCTGATCCATGCCGCTACCTGTCTGCTGTGTCATCTGCCTTACATATGCCTTACAGCACATATTGGTGGATTGCCAGACGGACATCCCAGGAGTGCCAAGACTGAGGGGATTTGGTATGGACCCAATACTGAACGACAACTCATATTGGGCGGTGGCAGAGAGGATCTACAGGAGACATCGTGTCATCGGAGAACAATCCGGAAACACGTAATAAGAGGAAGAAGTTATGTGGTAGCTATCTTCGTAGCGTTGTCAGAGGCCAGTGATATTAAGTGGGACTTAACATTTTTCTATTTAGAGTTAAATACTATCAATGTGGACTTAAGATTCTTTACCACAAAGTGCCTGGGACTTAACTTGATTTTTATGAATGCTATCTCCGTAACTATTACAGCTAGGAGATAACCTTATTTAGCTACTTGTAGAGCCATAAATACTTATTGTAATGGTGATAGTAACTCCAATTTTGAAAAAAAGTGGAGTTAACACCCTTTACCTCTAGGCGACAGTATGACTTATGCAATTATAGTGTGATTGCTGTATTAAGATTGTTCCTCCTGTTCTAGAAGGATAGCTTATATCTGCGCGCACATACGCACGCACGTACTTGGGCACACACGTAGACACAAATAATATAACAGATATCCCAATGTAACAAGTAATCATTTAACACGTCAGCCTATTATTGTTTTCACTTTTTCATCAAATTATAATGCTAGTATGGACTGATAACTATATATTACTAACTTCTCCGTGAATCCTAACATACACACAAAGCATTTCATACTCCAATGCACACAACTTTTGTTGATGTTTGATTTTAGCTCAGTGGAAACATATTACCCACAGGCTTGTGATAGATACAACATTAGAAAGCCACTGTCTGCAAAATTACAGCAGTACTAAACATTGTATAACTAGGTGAAATGTTTAAATTGTTCCCTTCTTGTTGTCTCTAATGCTCATTTCGTCTTATAAAACTGTGTACTGAGTTAGTCTTGTAACTACAGAAACAGTATGTAATTTATATTGTGTAGAGGTAGGTAAAACGTTTTAAGTCTATATATTTCAATTAACCTTGTTTTTATGTTACGCTCAGTAATTACGAATATCCTCAATGACCGCTGCGGTATAAAGCTAAGTTCCTTTAATCAGACAATTTGGTATCCATACCAGTTACTCCCTTTAAATAAGCTCCAACACTATAGTTTTGAATAAGTATATATATATATATATATATATATATATTGTACTGTAATTAATTACAGGTATTGTAATTAAGATCTGCTCCACTTTGGATCAGCCATTTAATGTACTGTTATTTTTTATGAGTATGGTAATTATGTAATAGTACAATATAATTAAGAAATGTACCTACTGTTATTATGTTTTATTGTTTACCAGTACATGTAAAGAAACTCTTTCTCTCAGGGTTAATGATTATTAAGCCGTTTGATCGTATTTACGATTGTATCTAATATTTTCTTTTCTTTAAACCAAACCAAATTCAGTTAGTATTTTGATAATTAACCATGTAAAAAATGAATACCAGACTAATGTAACTTGACCGACGCTGAATTCTTCCAGCTGCCACGGGTTCACTTCTGGTTGTTGTTTACCTTTTTCAAAAGCAATATTAGGCTTGGCGATCTGTTCCTTCACACAAATTTCTTATTGATCTCACCGCTGAATGCCGCTCTCCAGGACGACTGCAACACAGATGTCTCCTCGGAACACTTAATTATCCTTTATGGCCACTTAAACTCTTCTTCAGTCCAGGATTTCCCTCTTCTATCGTCGTTCTATTAAGGATATTGTTATATTTCTCGTAATAGTATTTATTTATTAAATATTATAATCAAACTCTGGGATCACAAATTAAACTCCTTTACTTTATTTCCTTTTACCTATTACATTAAACTGGATGATGTACAAATGTTATTTTATGAATTTAGGCTCTTCAAGCTACTTTTAATAGATATAATTTTAGACTCTTCATGCTGTTACTATTCGATATGAAATTAGAATCTTCACGTTACTCTTATTGAAAATAAAATTAGACTCCTGATGAACTCTTATTAAATATATTTGAAGACTCTTGATGTAACTCTTATTAAATATATTTGAAGACTAATAAAAATTTCCTTCATCACTATACAATAAAATTTTTTAACAATTTACAAAATTGCCACTTTGATAATTCCCTAATTTCTTTACATCTGTTTATCATATAGGGTAAGCTCACCTAATTCCGTGACTCATGTAATTCCGTGATACTCTAAATAAATGATGTAACGAAATAAGCGTTAGCAAATATTACTTTTGTAGTTTCTCAGTTAGATAGCAGCACTCATCAGCTATCGTTAGCGCGAGTTTGGAATTATGGGAGGCAGCGTGGTGTTAACAAGAGGCCATTTTGTCAGAAGCAACCTACTGAAATCATAGTTTTTGTTGTTCTTGTGTAGTGTTCAAAGTAAAGTATTAAAAAACAGGTATGTTCTTATTTATTTTTGTTTATTAATATATATTTATATTCACATTTCTTTGGAGGTTTTGAATATATAAAAAGAATAACGTTAAGTCGTTATATTTTACTCGTATACATTATGTTAATTACTTTATTTCTTACGGTTTCTCACATTCCATACTCATTTCTCTATCACGGAATTAAGTGAAGTAAAAGTATAACTGTAATAAGATCAACGTAAATCGTTTGTGTGATTTGCTTTAAACACTGTTAATGATCTATATTGCATATTAAAACACCTGGATCTTAAATCTAGTTAATTAATTAAAATTAAGTAATTAATATAATTAAATTAACTAAGTTAATAATAATTTTTAAAACAGGATTTTCCAAAATAGGCGTCTACCCATTTAATCCGGCTTCAGTGTCAAATGAAGCTCTTGCTCCCAGCAATATTAGGCCTACCGACGCAGAGACTCCTATAGGACATCAGACCCAGGATGAACCATCAAATAGGGCACCAGAAGACACTTTACCCCTACCGTTGCCTACCCCATCGCCTGAGAGACGTCGGCGTGCAATTGCTGATGTGCTGAAAGCCCCTACGTTTGATGCAACAAGGAAAAAGAGAACAGTCAAACGCAATATTGACTTTACAGCAAAGTGTCTAACTCTGCCAGACCACTCAACTAGGCCTAGGCCTACTCCTTCACCAAACCAATCGACATTGTCACCTTCCTCACCAGAAGCTGGACCTTCCACATCAAGGTCCAGCATTGATAATGAAGACTGGGTTTGTGGAGTCTGCAAAGGCTCATACAGCGCTGATGTCAAAAAAAGAAATGGAGCAAATTGGATTTCTTGTTCATTCTGTGCAACACCGTATCATGAAAACTGCCGAGCAGCAGAAACTGACATGGACATTTTCATGTGTGAGAGGTGTGCAAATTTAAATGACAGTGACAGTGATGAATTATAAATACAATTCGTGACTGTTTAAATGTTTTATTTTGTACGCGTATATGTAATAAATTAAGATGGCTACAATTATAAGTATTAATTTTAAATTAATTTTTTTATTTTATAAATATTTTATTATAAAATTAAAACAATTTATGCATTAATATGACATAAAATTTACTTATTATGCCTAAAGTTGTGTTGTTAATTAAATTATACTTCATAAACATGATATTCATTTGTGTTTATACGAGATATCAAGTATCACGGAATTAAAGTGATAGTGTCACGGAATTAGGTATAGTATCACGGAATTAAGTGACATGCAGATGCTAACTTTATAATTTTTTTCACAGAAACTAATAAAATTATGGATCATTATTACATATACACTCTAATTACATAGTTCTAACAAGACTCCGCACTCATTAAAATTATTTTTAATCAACAGATTTTGTAACTGTAAGCTAATATCCTTATTATCACGGAATTAGATGAGATTACCCTACCTATTAAAACATATATCATTTTTCTATTTCTTATTAAACATCTTTATTTTACCTCTAAATTCTTAATTTTAGTTGTTATTTATTAAATTGTAATTTTATTACTCTTTGTTCTTATCATAACATTCATTCCAATTTCATATATTCTTTTCAGAACATATAACTGAATATTGTTTTATATCATATGGGAATCGACCTCTATGTTGACTGGGTGAGTCGATAGTCCCAATGTTTTTTGTTTACATTTTAAAACATATGTTACATTCAATACAAAATCTGCATACTTTCTCTTTTAAAATTTATTACCTCCCTATTATGTACTGTGTGCATTTTAACAGCAGTACATAATACCTTCCCTTATTTCATAATTTCAGATACAATTTTAGATGAAATTTTGATATAACCAACATAGTCTAATCTTAATATTTAACATCTGATTGACTAGTGGTTTGTACCTCACAAAATCCTTTTAACAAATTGGTTTTTTTTTCTTTTAGTAATATTACAAATATGTTTCATCATCATCATGAATTACGATATCTTAAACACTTATTTATGACTTAAAACATCATTAATTAAACCAACTGGTTTTACATCAAAATAATAAATAACAAATAACAATTGTGCCTAATTTCATGGCTAAAAACTCAAAAACATGACTAAAACATTATCTTTCTTTTGAACCTCACCTTCCCAATCCTGGTTATCCATTTCCCTGTGTTCTTTATGGCAGAATTCATTTTTCTTTTAATTATTACTTTATTTATACGGTCGAATCTGATTAAAATTTTATGTCTCTTTAAACTTCCCATCTCGGTATTTAATTACTACAAATCCATACAATTTAATCCTACTAGCTATGACGTTATTCAACTTGAGTGTCATTATATTTTTCCCCAATCTGGTAAGTACCCTCTTAATTCTATTACAATATTCTTCCCAACTGTTTGATGCAATTACTAAATCATCGACATAACCCGTAATAACTTCTAAAATCTCCTTGCCCCCTACTCAGTCAAATCATTCTGTAAATATGGCCACATTATGAACCAGCCCAAAAGGTGTTCTCTTGAAATGATAACTTATACCATTCACATATTCTATACTTTCTGGATGCAATTCTATTTGCCAATATCCAGGTACAGCATTACAATTATTAAAAAATGATTTTATTAAAACGTTTTAAAACTATTCTTATATTCTTTGGTGACGCCTTATCAGGAATTATCATCTGATTAATTTGACGCTCATCCAAACACAATATTAAGGACTTATCCTTACATGGGAATTACTACTAACGGGCTCGTGTGTTTTGACTGACTTATTTCAATTATCTTTTTACTAATCCTTTGTCGATTTCTTATTTTATATGCCCTCTTACTGTATAGGGTATTGGGTATAATTTCTTATTTAAACTCACCTTCTCTCTTATGGGTCATTTGTATTGCACTCCTATTATCTTGCCAAGTTTATCTTCCAATGCTTCATTCAGTAACTGATGGTTCATTTCTTTATTTATTGGTTTTAAGTATTTATTCTCTTTACTCATTATTATCACCTTATTATTGTTATTAACCGTCTTTCTCTTCTTAATCGATTCAAAATAATTTCCCTGAAGTGTCCTGTAAGATGTTCTTACGTTTTTTTGAATTTGGTGGGTTTTTTCCTTTCTTTTAACTCATAAAATAAAGATTTTTATAATAAATAAAAAATAAAGACATTATTCTGTGTATTATAAATACAAAAATTGAAATAATTATTGTAATTAAAATACGTAATTGTAAAATTTGTCTTATAATAATTTTCATACTTAATTAAAATGGGTGTACAATAACTAATGTATACTGAACTAAATAAATACAATTTTTTTTTAAATTTCTTCTTTTTACATTACAAATATTTAAATGCTGTTTTGCTCTATGATCTTCAATATGCAAATTAATTATTTAAATTAAATACCGTCTTCTATGTCGGACACAATTTTTCTAAGTAGCCGAAACAATTTTTCATAATTATGTTCATGTATGTGATTCATGTTTGTTATTTTCATATTACGTGTGTGTAATCTGTAATATGTAGAATATGTCTTTATGGTTTGTAAACAGCTTCTTTTAAAAGGGGACATTAAAATTTATATTTCGTTTTAAATATTTAATTTTTTTAAATAATTTTTGTTTAATATATCAATTATTTTCTTTTTATATGTTCAAGTATCGCGTGTCACTAAAATCATTCTCCTTTTAACTATCATTATTTTATTGTGCAAAAGTTGATATTGAACGTAACGCACACGAAACCATACGATCTAGCCGATAATTTATACAGTTTCTTTCAGTATTAACACTGAATCGTGTTTAAACAATTGTACTGTTGCAATTTGGCTATGCTATCCGTGAGTAAAATTCTTCGTGCTATACAAAACAAGAAGTACATATTGTTTTTAGTCTAATTACTAAAAATATATAACCCTATTATCAGTTTTGACTATTTGTCACTTGTTTTCTGTCTAGAGATAGAAGAAGAAAAACTAGGAGGAGAAGTATATAGGCTTTACGATGTAAAGGGGGAACTGATCGAGGGAATTTAAATTAAGCAAGAAGGTCTGACCAATATGTGAAAAGAATAAATAACGTAGATAATTAGAAAAACAGAGGACAGGTAGTAACAGGGAAAGAAAATTAGACAATGGGGTTGAAAACCTTTTTGTTAATCGCGACAAAACACGTAACAGCAAAGAAGAGAAGCAACCGGATATTAGCAGGCTAAAGTTCACTGTGCTTGAAATGAGAAACGATAGCCCCATCCCCCATCCCTAAATTTCCGCAGCACAAGGTAGTGAGGCGACAATTAATTGATTGTCTCTTATTGTCTCACTTTGAAATGACGCTGTTGTACCTTTCGTGTTTATTAGAGGTAGCTTCAAGATTGTTTTCGATTTTAAATACGCAGTGAACATTTGTGTGTAAAGGGGTGAGGAGTGATTATATTTATCAGTAGGCACTCCTTGATTATTTTTACTGGATCAACAGCTAAACAACATTGTCCTTTCCTCTGTCGCAAAATGTCTTCTGCTGAAATCCAATATACTGAAAATTTACATACAACTTGTATACTACTGTAGTACATAATGGACGTACAAGTTGTCTAAGATACTCCTCAGTTTCTTCAAGCTAGATTTGTATCGTCATCTAACTACGATTCCACCATCCCAAAAATACTCCAGACCCTTTCCAATCAGCTTTACTCCTGATTCCATAGCATAAGCTGCAATTATGTAAAGACTGTCTCAACATACGTACCTCGCGGCAATAAACTTCATCTACTTCTTCCCTTTCTCATCTACATTATGCAGATGTACATCATCACTTTCATTTACACAAGGGCCAGGAACTCGTACAAATAACTTTCTGTTCCCATGTAAAAATTATTTGTATTTACAGCACTTTTAATCACTTGTTTGCCCCTTAGATACCAAAAAGAATATTTCAGCAGAATCTACAGGAAACGAAACAAGTTGTAATGTACAGAGTTTGATTGAGGGCGATTATATGGAAAGGTCAATGATGTAATAATATTTCATTACAAGTAACTGAACTTTGTAAATTTACGTGAGTTGCATACAGCATAAAAAGAGGACGTCAGCAGAAGGAACACGCAACGATTGGAGAGAATGACCCAAGAAGAAGACGGCATAAAGAAAGGGACATAAGGGAGAATTTTAGTATAGAAGTGAAATGGAAAAAATGTTTTAATAATTTCACGACCCAAGTAACTAGAAACCAAAGAAAACAATGTAATATTGTGCAGATCCAGATTAGACAAAGCAGTCTCGAATACTAAGAAATAATTCATTTATTTTTAAAATATTTATTTAATTTAAATTTAAATTAGCAGTAGAAATGTATGAATGTTTACATCAGTACCTGTACTCTCAACTTTATTACTACGTAACCAAGACTTATACTGAGTATAAACTTAAGATGAAAGGCGAATTACTATTACAATTTATGATTATACATATAGAAAGCTTCAGCTACCTGGGAAAATTAGACTTCAATTTAGTAAGGAACCAAAATGTCAAAAACACTATTAATCAGGACATACGTTCTGGACATGATGTACGCATGTTACAGATGTAAAACGATTTTGAGAAATTAAAGAATAAATAATACTGCAAAGCTAAAAGTACGTACATAAGTTGTTAAGAGGTCATCAGAACAAGGATCCTGACTAGATGAGATGAGGAGAAACAACATTAGAAAACAAATAATAACAAAAAGAAATCACACAATAATTACTTGAATTAAATGTAACATAAACTAGAGCTACTAGCAGATTTATTGTCACTACTACTCAGAATGGATACACAGATTCTTATACGTCTGTTTACAACAATGTGGTATTACTCAATGACAATTACAGTGGTATTTCTTTATGTTACCGGCGACTCTTACTATTTGTGTTGTTTAAGTATACCTCTGCGGTTTTGCAAAATATCAACTTCCAATGCTTTTGTCAGTACACAAATGGTATTAACAGGGATATTCGTACAGATTATTTAACGTTATACTGTTTCGTGTTTTTCAAAATAATTTTAACTTTTGCCCCAAATGTAGTTATAATTTTTTTATTAACTTGCTCATTCTTTCTATATGCCACAGTGGGTATTTGTTATAATATTTGTCAGATTGTAGAATATTTTCGTATATAACATAGATAGCCTATAGCCAATAATATAGAACAGGTGTCTCCAAACTACGGCCCTCGACAACCCGGCCGATGGTGCGTGCAGTTTTTAAATAGATCGCCAAAATACTTCAAATATTACAAAATTTTACTAAATAAATAAACAAGAAATAAGTTCAGTAATATGTTATAATATTTTGTACAAGTTTGAAACGTTTATGTGGTTAATGTGCTTGTTCGTCTGGCTGCCTTGATATGAACCACTCTTTTCAAAAATGAACTTTGTAAAACCAAAGTACGCTTGTCAGACGAGCTCTTGGAATCCTTGGAATTCTAGTGATAGGAGCATCAAAATTTCACCCAAAATAGACAGACATTATATGTCAGAAGCAACTCCACATATCCCATAAATACATAAGAAAGCCAAAAACTAATACATATCTTTGAATGTTAAGTTTTGTCTGAAGCTCGCACGCCCGGTGTCAATAAATTCAAAATTACGACTAAAAACAGGCAACCGACGTAATGACGTTTAGTAGCAACCGACCACGGCCTAACAGCCCAGGTTTTTAGTCGTAATTTTGAATTTAACTTTGTATGTTATTTTTTCCTTACTTATATTTACATTATTTTGAATAAATGAATTTTTTTTTTTTTAGAAAAGCCTGCTTAATTTTAATTAAATACCTATTTTATTGATTTGATTATATTGTAAACTTAAAAAAAATAAGTTTACAATATATATATATATATTCAATCACTTTCTGCTACAGTCCGTTTCTTGATGTATATAATACATTTAATATTTATAACTAAATTTACCTCAAGATATTATTTTTCCTTATTTGGAACATGTTTCGAGAACTCCCGTGCTCTCATCTTCAGCATTCGCGATCTTGTGTCTGGTGAAGTATTTGTGTGTTGGCTGCTGGATGCTATTAAGGTTGTTTGTTGGTCTTTGGTATTTTAAAGTTGTATTATTGTGTGTGATTGTGGTATATGAATTTGTATTTTGTGTATTCTCGATGTTGAGTGCTTTGAATATTGTGTCATGTTTTGTATTGATTTGTATTTGTTCTGGTATTAGTTTGTTTTGTGTTTTAAGTTTGTATATTTGTAAATTTTTCCAAATGTTCATTACGGTGCCTTTGTGTGGTATATGTTTTATTAGTGACACATTGGTTATGTCTGGGAATTCATGTCCTGTGTTTATTGCATGTATGGCTAAATTGGATTTATACATTTCTGGTTTTTTGAATGCGTTTAGGTGTTCAAAATAACGTTTTTTCAGCTGTTTTTGTTTGTTTGTCCTATGTAACATTTATTGCAATTTTGGCATTCAATTTTGTATATACCGTTAGTTGTTGTATTATCTTTGTTGTGTGAGCTATTTAGATTTTGTAATTTATTTTTATTTGGTTTGTATGCTATTTTTATATCTGTGTTTTTAAATAGTTTTGTTAGTTTTGTCATTTTATTATTTATGTATGTGAATGTGGCCCATTTTTTGTTTTTGTGGTTATTTATGTGTTGTTCATTTTGATTAAAAACAAACAAGAAACTGACAAAGAAAGAAATATAATATACCAAATTGGTTATGCAGAATCGGACAGAGTTTAAGCCTGATTTTAGTCTATCTGTGTTCTCATCTGTGACGTTGCGAGAGTTTCAACCAATCAGAAGGTCTAAAAATTATTTGAGATGGTCCTTTGTCGAGAGCACTTTGCTCAGTTTCTTCTTGAAACTTGCCATAGAAACACGTACTCGCTGTCACGAACTTTTCGGGACAAGACAGATCGTTTTCCTTTAGACTTAGAAGTTGGTTCACGGTTCGAGTTCTTCGTAACCATTACCACTTAGAGAACTTAAATAATACATAGATCATTCTAGTGCTTTCCCGCGTACAGTAGAAGATTTCTGCTAGGGGCAAAATATCTGCCGAGATATTTTTATAGTTACGCGAGAACACTTCAA
The DNA here is from genome assembly GCA_034769895.1 of Magicicada septendecula. Taxonomy (NCBI): domain Eukaryota; kingdom Metazoa; phylum Arthropoda; class Insecta; order Hemiptera; family Cicadidae; genus Magicicada; species Magicicada septendecula. The sequence continues at coordinate 388,949,230 of CM068368.1, read as the reverse complement.
GAAGCGGGAATTTCGTGTAAGCTCAAAACACGATCTATTTTACGCAGTTTTAATTCCTGAGATTAAGTAAATTTAAATTATAAACAATAACAGTTCTTATCGCAGTGTGCGTGTGTGCAAAGACGTGAATTGTCAGCGTAATAGTCATCGGTCGACGTGCAGATTTGCAGCGGTCCAGTCGAACTGCGTGTGGAGCGTCGAGAGGCTACCCAAACAGGGGAATTCAACGAACAAGTAACATATATGTAAAACCACCAAATAGACTCATTATTGGAAGACAAATTTTTAATAAACAATTTTATATTATAAAGTCATAAGAGAATAGTAAATTTTAATGTTTTAATTTAATAAATTTTCCTACCTCCAGATATAGACCCTGTTGTAATAATTTCAATATTACCTATCTATGCAGTTTTAATTTGTATCGTTGTAATATATATATATATATTGTAACTGCACCTCTATCCGTCTAATTGTAAGCGTGTAATTGGTGTAATGTGTACTCTCGTGTCTTACTAATCCGTCGTCGCTCTGGGATGGGACTCACGCAGATTGCGTCCGTTGCGAACGTACAAATAACCAGTATCGAAGTCTTTACCTGTTCTGTGTTGTATTTTGTAACTCCCGAAAAGCGCCAAATTGTTTTTTATAAAACAATTAAAATTTTCGCAGTTAGATTGTCTCCTGGAAACTGTAAATAATAATTTGAATTGCGGGAATTCGACTTTCGCTCGTTGTTGTGATGTGTTGCCAACACAAAATTTGCGTAACGAAATCTACTCTCCGGTAAAGCACATAACATACATAATAATATTCAAATAAATACACGACAGTTAATAAAGGTTCGTACTGATTTAATTGCTTCAATAATTCATTAATTTTTTAAATAATAATCGTACAATAAATGTAATTATCACAAAGTTTATGCCTCGGCTGTAAATTAGTTCACTCAGCGGATCGTCGCTAAGGTGGCAGCGCCTCAAACGTAGGAAACTATAATGTTTATCGTCTCTTATTTATACAATTTATTCTGCCATGTGAATTCTTTTGAATACGAAAAAGGTTTATAACAAGATGTTTAAATAAAATACACCACTTTATAATCGTAGCACTTACATACTAACAAGATTTACATGAAAATTCAACTGTGTTGTGTTAAATGGTGTGTGTTGGTTTAATCAGTTTGACATAGGTTATAATTATTTTACATACAGTGTTATTTGACTTGAATCATAAATCCTTGAAAGAAATTAGTGTTTAACTTTTAGAGTGAGAGTTACTTATTAGTAAATTGGTTAATCAATTTGGTTCGTTATTAGTTGTAATTTATTTTATACTTAACAACCACACGTTGTTCGGCTATAGTTCGTCAAGTGTCTTCGCCAATGAATTGTTTCTTTAGTTTATTTCCAACGATATGGGTACCGTCTGCTTCTGACGTTGGCTTCTTAATTCATCCAGTTTTTATTTAATTGTAGTTTAATAGTTGATTATTGTCCCTTCAAGTGTTACTGGACTATGGTTGACATCAGTTCATCAATTGGGTTTCGTCACAGTTCGATTTTATTCGTTATTTTTCCTCCAAAAGGTCAGCATCAGTATAGCGTCTGTTTCTCGGCGTCGTTAATAATGGAACTCCTTTTCGTAACCCTCAATTTCCCAACTTCATAATAACGTAGTGTAGTCATGACAACTGGCTTAGCTCTCATTGGCTAAGTACTTTTGAAACTATTGTTACAAATTCTGGTTTTTTGTTTAATGTGAATAAATATTTTATAATGGCTATATTTACTTGGGGATAATTTCAATGGTTGTAATCTTTACATAGATGTTCCTATTTTCTTTCAAAGATTAGTTTGATATCTTACAAGATTGGTCTAAGCCATGTATTAATGTTTTAGTTCAAAATTGATAATACTATGTTAATAGATAATTTACTTATTTCTATGTTTTAATATAATTCTGCCATGTTATTTTTGTTAGTTGTTGGTAATTACATAATTTACCTTGTTTTGTTATTTAAATATAGTCTTCAATTGTTTACAACTGGGTTTCTTAACTTAGACAGCTATCCCCTGTATGGGCATAAGTTGTTGCATCTTATAATTTCTTATTTTATACATTACTTTCAATTTATATTATTGTTATCATTTTGCTGTTTTGTTAAATTTATGTCATTACTATTTTTATCCCTACTCCCATTTCTCACCCACATCTTTAACACTTACATCTATTAATAAAACATAACATATAATTAAATTAATGGTCTGTTCATAGTTCAGCATTGTTTCTTTTCATTACACATAATTATTATATTTTGCCTGTTATTTCTTATAAAGGTATTGCTATTATTTTCTTTATAAATTCCTTACTTACTTAAAACATACTAACATATTACTGTGAAACTATTTCTTCTGGTATTTATTGCCTTAAACATTAAGCCAATAACTTCTTTCTTTAAATTAAAAAATGAACAAACTTGGTGAGTGTTATACCTACACCATCTCTTCTATAACAATAATCACCCTGGTGATTCTTATACTGACATAATATTTTTTCTATTTTTTACATTCACAATTATTCTGTGTCTTTCAGTCTAATATACTTAACTTAATTGCTCATTTATCATGTGCTTATGTTTTGGGTTTGTCTACTTGTTTAAATCTTTTTTCTTAAGATTATATGTTGTTTATTTTATTACACTTATCACTTCACTGTTTATCTTTGTCACTCCCTACCTATCTCTCACTCTTGGTTTCAAGGTTATTTTAGATGTATATTTACAACTATTCTTTAACATAATGAGCCTTATTTTCTTATTATAATAAGGTCTTTATCAATATACTTTATTTAACAATAATTGTCTCATTTATTTTTTGTGGTTAGTGTGCTTTATCTGGTTTTAATAGGATAGCATTGGTGATTCTACCTATTGAATTGAGCGGTTTTAGGTTTTGGGATGGGGCTACTATTCTGTCGCATTACAAAATATATATATATATTGTAATGTTACATACGATCACGACCACCAGGGTCCCAAACAACCAATAATCCAACAATAGCAAAGCATAAAGAATGCTACATACAACTTTAATGTTAATGACCAATACAAGTAGAAGGTGATTCGGATAAATAAAGAATACATCTTTAACACACTGATGAAGATGATCAAAGAAATAATGACAATGACCTAGACGAAATGTAATCAACTGACAATTAACCCAATAGATTAGGTGAAAATATGAAAATGATGGAGAGAAGAAACTATAAAAGGAGTAAAGAAGAACATTACAAAGCCCAACTGGATACAAAAACAGAATGAAGAATAAGATATGCCCTACTCGACAAGACAAGATGAATGGATCATGACAAGGAAGCCCAGAGTAAAGGACAGAGTAATAATGATGCCTGATGAACTAATGTAAATAACGATGCCGACAAAGAAAGCTTATAAAGTAATTAAATGAGACAATAAACAAAGGTCAGGAGAGTGAAATAAAATTAGTAAAGGTATAAATTAACTGTGTATCAGGAAGAATAACAATCATGAATCATATAGACAAGCCTTGTAACTAGAGAAAATGTAGAGATATTACTTATCGAATGATGTGTATAAATACTGTTTATAATGGGTAATAGAGACGAAGGGGTGTATAATAAACCTAAAATCATAAATAACATTAGTAATCATATAATAATGTGAAATGAAAAGACATTGAAATCATTATAAAACAAACACATTGTTGTCCAACCATGATAGGACCCTTAACCCCACTATATGTGAATTATGCACCTAAAACAAGAGAGTTAAGTAACTAAATGCCTAATAATCCAATTTCTGTTGGAGGGTAATGAACCTAAATGTTAAGGGGGTGGTACCAACACAGAATCAATGTATAGAACCAGTAGAATTGTATTGTAATTACTATAAGTACAAACAATAAGTTAGACATTTTGATGTTACCTAACAAATCTTACTAAAACTGTAACAATTTGAGATAAAGGAGAGGAGAAATTAGTGTCAATAGAACCAGCAAGGTTCTATTTCACTTATATAAGGTAAACCAATTATAATTAGATTAAATTTATCACAAGATAATAGAAAATAGACATATTGGTATCTTGACACCAGATGCAAGATGTTTTATTGTATTAACAAAGCAAGGTGATATACTAGTACCAATCAAATGATGGTAACACCTTCATAATTACTATCACTATTTTGTAAAGGAGAATGATGACTCAAATTAAAAAATAAATAACAGTTAAGAGAACAATTGTAAAACCATATAGTGCTACCAAACAGCATATGGTGCTGTTAACTATAGGTGTACCAAAAGAGTATAATTCAGAGAATAATTATGTCAAAACCACACAAGGTAACAACTAAAAGTTGTTACAGTTAATCTAAATAAACCAATAGCAATGTTCAAATGTAATCAAATAGTAATGAACAGACCACTGTTAAAACTAACTTGTGTGGCAATAGGCCTAAGGGAGCTTAGAGTCTGATACTAAATGTTGAAGTTATACATGGTATCAGACTAAACCAATAATAATAAAATAATAAATTAGACAAAGACACCAACAAATGTCTGAAGTGTAACAAGTTTTAAACAATATATTGTATGATTAGAACAGTATAAAATTTAAGGCGTAGTTGCCAAACACTGAATATATCAGTAACCAAATATTACAAGAAGGGGTATTGATTAAGTCAGCCCATGATAACCAGAAGTTGTAGGGGACCTTTAAGAACAGAAGTGAAGTGTAACTGATTCTTAAAATACCTTCAATAAATAATATAAGGTAAATCCAAACCATAATGCTACCTGTACAGCAGGGTTTATGCTCGATTTTAGAGTTGTTATCACAGATAATTGGTTTATAATATGATTAAAGGACAGAAAGAGACTGAATAATCATCAATAAACCTAATGATGAAATTGAATTGTAAATAATAGAAAGTAAGATAGTTTTAATTGAAAAATGTAATAGGCCTAAGTGGTGAAATTAAAAAAGTGTCAAACATTAACAGAATTATGGGTTGAGGGGTATCTAATTGATCTGGAGAACAATTGAAAACGATTGAGATTAGTCAATTAGAACTCCCAAGTACCATAAGAAAGTTAAATGCCTTTTTAAATATTTGTGTAATTAATGGAAATAATTTCGTACTCTCCGAACCAAAAACCCACGCGATAGGAAGTTGTCAGTGAGGTGTCATCGAAATTAGAACCAATCAAATTACCTGTAGCGAGGCTTGACGAGCAAGAGGACGCCAAGTTAAGCGTCATTCTTATTGTATGATCAACGGAGGAAACACGACGAGAGTTCTCGACGAAAAAAAGTAAATTTTTACCTAACCTGTGCGGATAGTAAACGTATGATTCAGTACAATTACGAATCAAATGTCTAAAAGACATTTATAAAGTGAATTAAGTGAAATAAGAAAGAAAAGTGTAGTGCGTACACGATTGTCAGTGTATAATCCCAGGCAATCGCGGTATTATATAAATAAAAGGGAGTATGGTGATAATATCATTCTTGTAGATTAAGAAGTGAACATAACTTGACACTAAGTAGAGTCAAGAATAATTAAAGGAACTTTCAAGAGGCGTGGAACCTCATAAAGTCAAATAAACATTAACGAAATTTATTGTACCTAATTATAAATGAATGTTTATTAATATTGTAAGGACAGTAGGTTCTACTGAACTAAATAGGTTAAGTCGATGTACCACCATTTTTTAAACCGTGGACATGGCAGTATTTAATAAGTAAATTACCTGATAAAAGGTATCCATATTAGTATCCTAATGATAGTTGGATCTACTGAAGAGATCATAACTTTAGTAAACTGAATTTATTTGTCAATTGACCACTTAAATGTTTAACGAACGTAACTGGCATTATATTAGACACGCCAGATCTAACCTACAAATTGATGCAAGACGTCTGTTTACATTTTTATGAAAGTAATGAATTGAGATTACAGTGATCCGAGGTGACCACTCTCCTATTAAATAATAATAATTGTTTTGTTGTATTAACGTTTTCGTATATTGTATGCTCCAAGAACCCCATATTGATTATTTTAATAGTAAATAAACATTGTAAAGTATGGAATACACATACGCAGAATAACCACCCTGAGGCATTTTAAAAAAGAGTCTTATAACCAATGAAAGATAATTGTAAAGATTTAATCTTATATTGTTAAAGGTTAATGAGATAAATGATCAAACACCCACAATAAATAAATTATGTTCAAAAGAATAATTAGAGTTGGCCCGATTATTTCAAATAGATAGGTATTTACAGGCTTGGCAGACGACGTGCGACGGTTGGCAACGTAAACGGCGCCACGAATTATTTGAATTGATATTGTTTCTTTTAGGGAAGCTGACACACTGTACCTGCTGCTGAGAACATCACACCAAGTAAGTACCTTTATACAAAATGTCTTAATTACAGTAGGAACCAACGCCACCGAAATATCTACTAGAGAAGAGGAAACCAACTCTGTCCGATATTCAACATTCGACAAACGAGGAGCCGGTTAACCAGAAAAATTAATCGTGAACGCTTTAAAACAACGACCTTTAATAATAACTAAAACCACAAACAAATATTACATCAATATAAATAATTAAATTAATTAAATCAACATAATTAAAATTACATAAATTACTACGACGGATCCAGCTTTCTTACAAAATGACGCCAACAACGTGTGGCTTTTAAAATACGACGATCCCAGTTATCTTACAAAATATCTTATAAAATGGCGACCAACGTTAGAGGTTGAATTAGGGGAAATCTAATTCAAAATAAACAAAAAATTATATTTTTGAAACAACCTAACTTCTAGTAGCAGCTGCAATACGATCAAACGGAAAATGCTCCGGAGGAAACGCGCGGCGGAAGCCGAAAAAGAATTGGATATGGACGACAAGGAGGCGACACCAGTCGAAGATATGGAAGCGGTATTAGCTCCCGCGGAACCGAAACAACCCGCACAACGAGAGGAACAATCTAAGAGACCCACACACACAGGGGACGCGAACATATTAAAAATGATGAGGGCGATGATGGAAGACAACCAGAAAATTATGATAGAAGAGAACAGAAAAATAGCGAGAAGTTGAATAAACATATGGAATCATTAAATAAAAAATTAGACGATAATAATAAGAATATAGAGTCATTGAAGGAGGATAATCGAGATCTGAATAAGAAAATGGACGACAACAGCAAGAAAATGGAGGAGAAAAAAGATGACAACAGTAAAGCATTAAAGGAAGATTTAAATGACAAAATGGACGACATCAGCAAGAGAATAGAGGACAAAAAAGCGAAGATAAATACGATGATAGACGGAGAAATAACGGGAGTTAGAAGAGAGATCGCGGAAGTACACGAGAGGTGTGTACAGTACAACCAAGAGTTACAGCAAACTAGAGAAGAGATCGATGGAAGAATAAACAGCCTCGAAGAAGTTAACGAAGCCAGAATAGACTCTCTGAAGAGGATGAATCAGGAAGAAATAAAACGGGTACGAACGGACGTAGGGGAGAGATGCGAGGAAATAGACGCATCAGTAAACAACGTACGAAGCCTGACCATAAATAATAAAGAGAAAATTGAAGAGTTGCGACAACGGGAGATCCTGCAGATACGAGAGGAGCTCGAAACAATTCGTAATCGACCAACACCAGGCCAATACATACAAAACGCGGACAATCGCGACAACATCAATTTTAAAAATTACAAAAGGAATCCTATCGAATTTCTAGAGAGAGTAGAGGAGAACTTGGCCAGAATTTGAGAGAATAGATGGACCGTGATACGCAGTTCGATCGATGAGTATTTTAAAGAAATACACGACAACTGGTGGACAGGAACCCGACACGAAATTCAGAATTACGAGGAGTTCAAGACACTCTTCAGGGCTAAGTGTTGGTCAGAGTCCACACAAAATATTGTACGGGACGACATATGCAACGGGAAGTACGACGCCAATCGAGGAACGACACCAACCGCTTACTTCCTCGGTAAAGTATGCTTGGCGAGGAACCTCGAACCTAAAATACCGGAGGAATGCCTGGTCACGAAATTATCGTATCACTACGAGGAGGGAATAGCGCGAGCACGGCAGTGGGGACAGATTAAAACCATCCAATCCATGGCGGCGCTACTCGAGAACCATGAGCATGAGGTTTACTACCGAAGAAGTCGTAGGAGAAACGATTATTACCTGGATAGGAATAATAACCAAAGTGGTAATAACAACCCAAATTACCGGAACAACCGGAATAACTACGACAACAATGTCAACAGAAACAGCAAAACCAATCACCGATCGAATAATCCGGGTAACAATCACGCTGACGGTAATAATAATAACATGAGACGGCCTCCATATAATAACTATAACCAAAAGCGACCAAATAACCAAGGCGGGAATAATCAGCGCCAACCATACAGAAGGGTTAATTATGTCCAAGCCAATAATGATTATGGGAGGAGGCGATATTACCAGAGACGCCGGATCTTTAACGGACATGATGATAGGGCGTACCATCACAACGACAGGGGAAATTCAAGGAGCGAACCACGAAGGAGCCGAAGTAATGAAGACGGCAGGAGGAGAAACTCCGACGAATTAAACCATCACCCAGGAGGACGACCCGAAATAAACGAAATGAATCGAGCAAACACGCCGGACAGAAGGGAGGAAGAGAATGAACTCTCTTTAAACGAACAGCGGCAGTGAGAAACCAACAAGACCCCTCACTGAACCAGTCTATTGGGTACAATTACGGACATGACGAACAAAACTTAGACAAGACGATAACTATAATACGGAGTCATAATTTGAAGAATATCAGACGGGAGCTACTTGAAGAAGAGGAGATCGGCAACGTCCACTGTAACAATGAAATAACATATGTTACTGCTTAAATAAACGGGGTGAGCACCACATTGATGATCGACACGGGTGCGAACGTCTCTTTAATTGATAGCACTGAGATCAACAGGATACAAGGAGAATGTAAATCGGTAATACCAACTTTACCGATCAACAACATAATACTGGGGGAGCGACTGGGCGACAAAATAAGACCGTCAAGAAGCAGGTCAGGGTAGAAGTGACTAGTCATGGGGTCAAAATTCCTATGATATTCTTAGTAGCCAATGGCTTACCTTCTTGCAGTTTAATCGGCTGCGATATTCTGAGAAAATACTCAGCAATTATTGACATGACCAGAGCGAGAGTAACTCTGAGCTCACGAGATTTGGAATGGACGGCTGAGTTAATTGGAAGCAAAGAAGCCGCTCAGGACCGCACCATTTTCCACGTTAGAAAATTACAAAGTTCTAGGAATCAGACACCCAATGAGGAAATCAAATATCAAGAAAACAATAACAGTTTATGGAACGAGAAGATCGAAGAAATCCGCCAATTTAAGTCGACAAAGAGAGACAACCCACCAAACCCAGATCAAATTGAAATGTTAATAAACATATACAACAGATACAGACCTGTATTCTCAGACACCCCGGGTAAGGTCAAGAATTACTAATGTGAACTACAGTTTAGAGAACCGGTAAATTTTAATAGGAAATCCTACCCTATTGCATATTCTCTAAAAGAGGCAGTCAGGACCGAAATCAACCGACTATTAAAGGATGACATCATTGACTGCAGTCAGTCACCTTATACCAGCCCTATTGTAGCTATCCGGAAGAAGAACGGGAAAGTAAGACTTTGTTTGGATGCTAGGGAAATCAACAAAACTTTAATTAATGACAGAACATCTCCAGGAGAAATAGAAGAGATTTTGAAGAAGTTTCATGGCGTGCAGTTTATTGGTTCCTGGGATACAGTTTGCGGGTACTGGCAGGTGGAGCTACATCCAAACAGCCGAAGGTATATGGCGTTCATATTTGAAGGGCGCAATTACCAATTTAAACGATTGCCCTTCGGATTAGTGAACTCTGTAGCGGTGTTTATTAAATGTATGGACCAGGTATTAGGTCCAGAAGTGCTCCAGTTCACTACCATATACGTAGACGATCTACTCATAACTTCTGCCAATTGGGAGGATCATTGCTGTAGAATAGAACATGTATTAAATAAGCTGTCAGAAAACAAGATTACATTAAAACTAGAGAAATCGCAATTTATAGCTAAAGAAGTAAAATTTTTAGGTTTCCATTTATCAGAGTATGGAATAACCCCAGCAAGAGACAAGCTAGAATCAACCCAACAATTCCCCACCCCGAAAAACGAAAAGCAGTTACAGTCTTTCTTAGGTCTGTGCAACTATTATCGTAAATTCCAGAGTAATTATTCAGAATTAACCACTAAATTATCGCCACAATTATCTTCAGAAGACAAATCATGGGGACCAAACCAAGACACAGTATTTCAATTGATTAAGAACAAGTTTCTGTAATGCTGCATCACCCAGATTTTAATAAGCCGTTCTACTTAAATTGTGACGGAAGCGACATCAGATTAGGATCTGCACTGTACAAAGAGGATGAGGAAGGGAACCGCCTGGTTATAAGCTTCGCCAGTAGAACACTGAACAAGTGCGAGCGAAATTACAATGTGACAGAAAAAGAACTGTTAAGCATATTGTTTGCCTGCGGAAAATTCCGGACCTATATTTTGGGATATTCAATAACCGTGCGGACTGACCACAAGTCCATATCATTCCTGAAGAACTGTAAATTAAGCCACGGTAGATTGACAAGATGGACCCTAGCCTTACAGGAATATAACATCAGTTGGGAGTATATTCCATGCAAGAAGAATATAGCAGCAGACGTCTTGTCACGTATCAATATAACCAATCAAACCTACGAAGGAGAGAAGGAGACAATTGCAAAAATCTATCACATCATTAAGGGTCGTTCGGACTTAGAAGAAATAGTTAAGGGAATCGAACAACACCAGAAGCGAGACACTAAGTTACTGCAAATTCAACAGAGATTAGATGCACAGGACAATAGGATAATACCTTACTATTGTATACACCACAATCTTTTATTCATCAAGACAAGATACCACAATAATACATGGAAGTTGGTAATACCCCGAACGCTAGAGAAGGAAATCATCATCGATTATCACATACGTTATGGACACATAGGAGCGTTGAAAGTGATAAGGGCACTAGAAGAACACCTGTACATCAAGGACATAAACAGAAGGGTGCGTAATTATATTAGAAATTGCCACATATGTCAATTAGTAGTATGCAACAACGAGAAGAAGGAGGGGATAATGATACCCATAACTTCATCAGACAAATTAGAAAAGGTTTTCGTAGACATCTGCGGTCCTTTCTCTCGCAGTGGAGGTCGACATCAGTATAAATACCTCATAATAATATTTGACCATATATATATATATATATATATATATATATATATATATATATAGAGAGAGAGAGAGAGAGAGAGAGAGAGAGAGAGAGGATATTGGACCTTTACTGTACATAAAAGAAGCTGATGATGGACATGAACCTGATGAGGAAGAAGAGAATTTCGGGCTTTTGGCGACTATAGAAGAAGTTAATGACCTGCAGTTACCTAACTAAGAACCCATTCAAATTAGTTAACCTAAAGTAACAAGGTAAACATTTCTTTTACTTTTTATTTTCTGGTTTGCGTTAAAGTTTTGCAAACTACAATATCAATACTATGAACAAACTTTTTTGTATTTTGCCTTTTTATAATTTTTGTACATTTATACTTTTTCAGTAAATTTAACTGAAAGTAATATAATAAAAAATGATAATTGTCAAAAATAATTGTAAGTTTTTTTGGTTAGGTTAGGTTAGTCTTTTTTCATTTGTTTTAGCTAAATGGTGGTTGGGATTAGAGTGGCATAAGTCACTTAAGCACTCTTTTTTGACTCATATAGTTGATTTTGCAAAATACAGCATAAAAGGATAACCATTTATTTTTATGCTGAAATTCATTGATTAAAATTTTATATCTTTTAAATTGATTTTTATGCAGTTTCAATAAAACGTTATTATATCTCCAAACGTCTTTAAACTGAATTACGCTACTGTCTTCTCAACAGGCTCATATGTTTTTAATTTTATTACTTTGCCTGCTTGCTATCTTTAATATGTAAATCGCAACACATTTATGTCTAACCTAACAAGCTGTTAAAAATTATCATAAATTAAATAACTAATAAATAATTTATTTTGGCTAATTTGTTACTAATTTGGTCGGCCTCTACTTTTCCAAAATTTTTTAATTTGGCTATTTTTAATATTTATTACAGTACTACATTGAAACTACTCAATCTCACTGAATCTTCTTTAATTGGAAACGTAAATTGTCTTAATTATTATATCTAAGATTTAAACTAATTTTTTTTAGTAAATTACAATTATTTGATAATATGTTATTATACGCTGTATTTACTATACTTTTATAACTATTTTCCCTTATTTCTAACCATTTATTTTTATTTACAGTACGCAATACTTCCAACATGTGTATAATACTTATACACATACTTCCTGTATACATACTTTTAGACATACTTCCGGTCTGTGTATAACCTACTTCTATTGTAGGTTAATCTATAGCTTAACAGATCTACTTATACTATAACATAAAACGTTGGTGTATGTAGAACAGAAGTAAGTCTGTAATCAAAGTTATGTCGTTACAACCGAAGTCAGAAATAAGTTAACTTAAAAAAAAAATACGTACAGTTACTTACAAATAATTCTATCTCCAACATGGATGGTGTCTATGAAAGGTTTCGTATGAAGCAAGTGGAAGGTTAATGTTCGTAGATAGAGTAAGTCACACTTCATACACAAACTCTATTAGTGTCATTTATTTTATTTACTTAACTCGATACTTTCCCTCAAAGGTAAGGTTAGGTAAGGACGTTTCGGTTTTTAGTTTATTGTTTAAAGGCAAAAAAAAACTTATTCTTCACAAAATACGAGTTAATAATTATAACGTTTAATAAGTAAACACAATGGCTGTAAAAGACTGACATTTGGCGAAATCTCAACACGCACAAAAAATGCAACTGAATGGAAACTGAATTGAGCATTGTTGTGACATTCTTCTTCGTTCGCAAACATGTGGAAGGTACACTTGAAGTGTTGTTACAATGGATGTATTTTATTTCTGTGAAATTGTATGTAAACGTAACATAACTAGCCTAACCTTGCGAACGAAACATCAATTTGTTTGCAAACATGTTGCGATTAAAACAGGTTACATATCTTTACAGACTGTATTGTAACCGTTTACGGTACACGTAAACAATCTGAAAATATTGTAAAGTAATACGGGACCCAGAGAGTAGCGGCAAAAGCAAATAGACAAAAACGTAAGTGTGTAAAATTTACTGTTCATAACAAAAAGCGAGTACTGTCACAAAAAGGGATACGTGTATAGTAACCCGGAAGGACCACCTCCCCTTTCTTCGAATTAGGTTTTTTTTTGTGATTTACACAAAAGTAGGCCTATATTAGTTTTACAATAAATTAACAAGCTTACTATCGTTTTACTTAAAGTATATTCTATAATCACTACACATATCGATACCGACTATAGCATAGTCGAAATTTCAAAAATTAATGCAGGTACTTTTATTGGAAAAATATCCTTCATTCTGTGTCTGAGTTTAAATAAATAATTTTTTTAAAATTGATTTTTTTTATGCGTTGAAACAAATCACCGCCTGTGGGTACATACAAAGATTACAGGGATCTATTATAGCTTTGTGCGATTGTACACCTTAAGAGACGATTGCTGATTTCGTTAGTGAAAATAGTTTAGCCTAACTGTACTTACTATTTCAAGAAAAATAGACATTAGTTTTACGTATTATATATTACAAATTATATACAATTTGCATTGTATAATTTACATATTTCAAATAAATATTTTTTTAATTTTGTGTTAGCGAAGGCATTTCAGTGCAAGCTAATATATTTAGTTTGAACACATTATGATACGTTCTACACGTTGTAATAGTAAAGTAGATTTCAATCTTTCATACTAAGTGAGCATATGCAAAATGGCATCTAGTTCGAGTTACATGATAACACAAATTCAAATTTAGAACTAAAAGTTTTACATTCATTGACAAAAAAATTCGTGTTATTTACATTTTCTGGGAAGTCATATGGCGTAAATACTGAATACTGAAACGTTAGTTTCTGAGTGCGTCATAATGTGTTTTCAGTTTATAAATTATTGATTGCAATGCTCTGATACCGAATAAATAATGCATGCTCACGCGATTGACAGGCACACTACATAGACAAGTGCTCGACGAAACACTTTGAAGTGAACGGTGAATCATAACAGGTCGGGTGTAAGTACAACGGTACAGCCGGACTGGCAGAATTCCATCGGATAGAATGTTCAAACATTTATCGTTTCAAAATATAAAAAATACGCTTATGTGTGTGCGTTTGGGGAGGGGGTAGTCAAAAATTAGAGTGGTAAGAGGGAAAAAGGGATTGCATATAAAAATAATTACGAATAATGTAAGAGGTAAATAAAATATAAAATATTTAAAAGCATAAATTGCAAGACAAAATTTTAAACGAACCTCCGATATCACAGATCTGAATACAATTTTCACGTAATTACGGTGTCTTTTAGAAAAGTTTTGTATCAGAAGAATTACAAGCAAAACAATTTCTATGTTAAGAAATTAACATTTAGTGCAGGAGAAATACGCGTATGTCCGTTACATTATAAGACAAAAGTCAGTTTTAATAATAATTGTATTAATAACTAAAATTAGAAGAACGGGGATACCCTCAACAACTTATAAAAACTATGCAAGTCCTATTTACGGAACAAGAATAGCTGTCAAAAATAATTGTAGGATATCTCAACAAATTTCTGTCAATCAAGGTGTTAGACAAGCGTGTAGTATATCACCTACCTTATTCACATTTATTTTGACGATCTGATAAGGAAATGGAAACATCTATTGAAGCCTAGTAATAAGTTATCACGACAAAAATATTTGAATGTGCTGTTGTCTCCTTACGACTTGTTTGTACTTCAAAATACAGAATCTGATTTTCAAAAATAAAGTTTTAAGCTCCATCAGATTTGCAAACAATACAATCTGAACATCTCTAGTATAGAAAAAAAGGTAATGACATTTCGAGGCAAGGAACCAATAAAAACAAAAATAACGATGAATGATCGAATTCTAAAACTGGTGAGCCATTATACTTATTTGGGAAATTATACTGGTTATGATAGGAATTATGATATCGATGTTAGGTTAGCATAACATACAATCCAGACGATCCAGACGATCTGTGGGACAGTCAATCGTATTTTCAGAAACAAGGTACGTCGAGATACAAAATTAAAGTTTTACAAAGTTATGGCAACAAAGTCCCTGTACTGTTCTATGAGTGTGAATTATGGACAACAACCAAGAAAGAAGATAGTAAAATACAGGTCTCGGAAATGGAATTCTTAAGAGGGGTTGAAATGTGTTCTAAACTTGACCGTATAAGAAATGAGGCCATAAGAGAAGAATTACAGATTCTTAACTTGAACGAAAAATTAAAAGATTATAAGTAGTCTAACGGTGGAAAGAACACTTACAAAATATGTCAGATTCCAGACTGTCCAAAACAAGTCTGGAAATATACATCTATAAGACACAGGTGTATGGGTATGCCCAGAAAGAGATGGCTGGAGGATTTCTGAAGGCGGAACAGGCACCACCTTGCGTAGCCACCAAAATTGTTGCGAAGATGTTGATGATGATGAACTAACAGAATAAAATTGTTATAAAATTAGTTTCCAAACAGGCGTGAATTAGAATATGTATGTAATACTACTTAACTAGATTAAGTACAAACACGCTTGCGTGAACGTGAAAACTCGTATTTATTTACAGATTCTTATACAGAATGCTTATTCTTGAAGAAGTCGCAGTTGGAACCACAATTTTACGTGATATGCAAAGATTACACCTATCACCTATTAGAGATCAGTTGAAGTCCTGCTTCTGCACTCGGTACTTCTAGCTATATAATTCCAAAATGATAGCCACAAGTTCCAATATTTGTTGCTAAATCTGGGAAGACTATTCTAAAGTCAGTTCTTAACCTAGTTTTACCAATTTCCACGTTTTGAAAGCAAGATAAAACAATACCATATATTCGAACACGAGGAAGCTTAGCTGGTTTCTTCCAATCTTAAAGAATAGTGCATGTTCTTCTTGCCTACAAGGTGCAATTTGTATATTTACTAACACGTGATCAAAGTGTATATAAACTAACGTCATCTAAGTTCATAAACTTACATCATATTATAATTTTTAAAATTAGGTTCATTACACTGAAGAGGTTAATTTGGGAAGTATTTCCAAATTCAATGCAAAATACAAAATGTTAGAAATTGTGAGATATGCCAATAAACGTATTATTCCGTATTCCTCTTCTTTTTTACGAGAAATTAACAGAAGAAAAAGGAGTGAATCCTGATGGGAGTAGTAGTATGAGAGAAATGTATGGTAAAGAATGCACTGGGACAATGAATGAGATGCGGACAGGGTTGGCGTTGCAAGTGAAATGGAATGAAAAGCCAAACCCAAAGTGAATAGGGAGATTTCAACCCTCAACTCACCCCACAACTCTGATCTCTTTCACACTAAGCTATTAGTAGGCTTTCTTCCGTCCTGCGGAGCGAAATGTATAGATAAACGACAAACGGACGCTTACATTAAATTTTTCATATACAAAATGTAATACCAATTATGTAGGTTAATACTGACTTTGAAGATTGTGACCGCATAGTCAGTAGGCCTATACTAATGCATCTTACGCACGACCTTAATTGCATATGTTTACAAGAAATATACTACAACGATACAACGTTATAAAATGTAAGTGTGTCGGGCGCACGCTCATGAGCGATAAAATTACATAACGATAAATAATATTTCTAACAACGTGCACGTGTAATTAGGGGTTCAGGTGTAATTAGGGGTTCAGGTGTAATTATAATAATGGTAGCCTTTTTGGGAAATTCAAAATGTTCCCATTTATTAATTTAAACAAACATATCAAGAAATAATACTATACAAATAATGATTACTTCATTATTCAAATACGATATGAATAAATGGTATTATGGTTTCAAAGTTTCTTAGTTTGCTGTAATCTCATCACCAACATAAAGCTTATATCATAGACATAATATTATTAATTTTAAATAAAAAACATTTCTTCATTATGTTATACTGTCTGGACTACTCAGTCTGAATGTGTTCTTTCAATATAAAAATATTTAACTAAGTTAACTACTTGTTCATTATTTGAACAAATCTAATTGATTCTTTCACATGTATACTAAATTTTTTCAATCATTATCAATTCAAAACTTATGCTTTCATAATTTCTCTACAATTTAAATTTAAATATTTTTTTATAAATTATTACTGCAAAAATTATGCTTTCATAATTTCTCTACAATGCTTTCATAATTACTCTATAATTTAAATTTATGTATTTATGTAGAAATAAATTATTACTGCAAAAATTATGCTATAATTTTTATACAAGACATTTACATCTATAAGTTATAAATTACACTTTTTGAAATTATTGGAAGTCCGATGACTCGTCCTTTACGTCTGGAAATTATGCCATGTAGTGCTCTCGTCCTCGGTCTGGAGTAGTGCTCCTAGATGTAGATCACTTGTAGACCTCTGACGATTTGTTGTTACGTTACTTTTTAATTACTGTTTTCCATTATTATGTTAAATCGAAATATTTATCGTATTACTTTACAAGTTATGATTAACAAAAAAGTCTTATTGGTGTTAGACATATCGTCTAACTCTGTCCGAAGTAATTAAAATTTCGCGTCGCGAACGGACATAGCGTTCCGCCACGAATGAACACTGTTAGAAGAGAGACATTAGCTCTCCTGGGCTTCTATTTATATTCACCAAGGAACTGCAGCTTTCGATTCAGGAATTAGCCTGTCGACAGTTGAACCATGGCGTGATAGCCCCCACTCTCGTCCTATTTCACATAATTGCACTTTTTTCGCCAATCGCACTGTTTAACGCGGATTTCACGGCGATAAAATATTGTCTAATTTAATGACCTATGTGATATGCAATTTTTATGATGCTCGCACACCTAGTGTAATTATAATGCTTTAAAAATCGCACAGGATTCGCACTGATTGTCCGAATTACGTAAAATTCGCACTGCACTTGTGTCTGATTTTTACACATTTTTAGAAGTTTTACCTTCTCGCTAACATTTATGGCTTGCTTAATATTAAATATATTCTTAATTTAGCATTGACTTGGGGTGAGGTTGCAAACTTTCAGGAACAAACAGGCTTCACGCACTATTTACTTGTATACACACATGCAGCGGTAATCGCGTGATCCTGCGTGTTGACTCCTGTTTGCAAGCCAGCTTCCAATTTCACACCTCCTCGTCTATTATATATTATTAAAATTAAATAAAATATTTATTTTATATTATATATGCGCATTACAGCCTATGCTTGTATTGTCGCAATACATATCATACAATTGAGTATACTTCAAAACGTGTGTGTGTGTTACCTTGTTCGTGTATGACTCCTCAGGCGTCTCGTCAGCAGAGCTGGTGTACGTACAGTACACTGTATTAAAGTTATGATATGATAATTTTAAAGTAGTATTTTTTAAAATGAGTTTAAAATCATTTGATTTTTGAAATTTCATAATAAGCAAGTTGTGTAAATTTGCATTGTGTATTGTTCAATTCTAATTTTGTACCATTTTTTTTGTTTAATACTATTCTTCACTTTTTTTATCGATTTGTAAAATGTATCCATTTAATTCATTTATTTCCTGGTAATTTTTCTTTCTTTTTAATCCTGTTATTTCATCTTGAAAAACATTATTTAACTGGATTTCTTCCTTTATCCAAGTGGACAAGAGGGTTATCTTAGGATTGTAATTATTCTGCAAGTCGTCACTGGTGATTTCCGTTGAATGCGATACCACTTTATATTTTTTAGACACATTTGTTGGCTATCGAAATAATTCAATATATAGGTATAAAATGAATTGAGCTAAAGAAAGAGAATTAACACCGTTTAAATGCAGTAGTTTGACATATTGGAAACGTGTAAAAATGGATAAATGAAGAGTGATATATCTGAGGATAAAATAGTATTTGAGGGAATATAGTAGGCAAAAACAATAGGCCAGGATGTTGTTGCCTGAGAAATGAAACCAAAAAGCAACCCAAAATTTGTGGGGAAGTAAACAACAGGTTTCTACGTTAACCTATTAATACATTCCTTGCTGTCTCATAAACATATTTAAACAGTACCAAAGTCAAATAATTCTTATGAAGCTTATATGTAAGTTTCTTAGGGTATTAATAGTGCTATATTTATTTAGACAATGTTGTACTAACAAAATATTATAAGTCTAAAAATAGCCGCAGTCCTCATACTTTAAAATAAAGGTAAAAGGCGCGTAGTAATTGGTATTAGTTTAAAACTAAACAAAAGAAGGTCTTCTCAGAATTGCTAAAAATGAAGATAGGCATTTGCGTTGTGACTGAAACAAAGAAGAAATGTAAGGGAAAATATGAAAATAGACAAATCAGTCAAGTCAGCAAAGAAAGCAGTGCCTATAGCAGTGATTTGCAACTGGCGGTCCGCGACGTTACCTTGGAAAATCAACTTAATAATTATTTATTTTTAATAACTAAATAAATATTAAAATATTATTTTAATTTACAAAGGGTTTTCAGGAGAGACGCATTAAAAATTTTCACTGATTCACAAATAAACGTACAGTAGATTTCACTTAATTTGTTTAATGGCATATTCATTTGCTTTAGTCCCGTTCCTTTTCTTAATATTGCAAGACCCAGTTTATTTCCTTCTACCCCTCAGCTAGACTAAACAGACGCGCTTGTCCGATATTCCATCCTAGATTCGCAATCAGTCACATCTGGTTTCAAATCTAGTCTTAAGTGTTTTCAAACTACAACTCGTCAGACAAAAAAGACCTACTCACCGAGTTCTTAAAATTCATTAACAGGCACTGGAGATAAGAGATGTGAGCAGCCTAACATACTACAATTACATTAATAACTTTAAGCAACAAACAATGTGAGAGTATTTGAATGCAAACTGAATAAAGAAAAAGGTCAAACTCATTTCTAGAACTTCAGGTAAAGAAGATGAAATCTGATTCTAACAAAAAATTTCTTCCAGCTCCTGTAGGCGAGTCTAGTTCGTGTTCCAATTCCTGAAGTAGACAACGGGCGGGGAGATCTTCGAAACATCCTAGCAATCATCGTGAGTGTGACAGAAGACGGATTTTACAAACTGGGAACCACTAACGGATTGTTAAAGCAGCTGTACACAAGATCGCAGTTCACCGTAGGCCTATTGCCCGAGACCACTAATGGGGATTGAAGATGTTCTTGAACAAGAAACCGCACTTCTTTCTGCTGCTACTAGCCAATCATTAGAATCCGGACAAGGGTTCGTAAAATGTAAGACTAAATGTCAAAAATATGTAATTGTGTGAAAAATGAAAGAAAGTGTACTTCAAAACGTCACAGCTCTCTGTCTTGTAATAAGTAGAGTATATTCCATGTATTTAGAATTAATAAACACCAATAATATCTAATCTATTTTTTAACCAGATTGGTTAAAAAAGTTCTTATACAGTGTAATTTTAATAAAATAGTATCTGAACATAATTAAGTAGAGAATAGATAATCTCGAAATGTCATACAAAGTCCTCTTCTGTGTAAAATCAAACTATTGTGTGTGACTGTATAATAAAATGTTTTCATTTTGAACGTAGTAAGCTTATTTTACACTTTGCCTAAAGAATCACTGGGATTATATAGAATCCCTAGGCAATGTATAGAATACCAAGAAAAAGTATAAACAACATTTGAAAGTATTCTATTCTATACTTTGCCAAAAAAGTCCAGGCATTGTATGAAATGCCTAGGTATTCTATAAAATGCCTGGATTACGTACTTTGCCGGTAACATATACAACAAAGTGAATGATGTCATTTTAAAACGTGCGAAGTGATATATGTGTGGATACAATTTGAAGGTGAATGATAAGATTATAACCGAACTATGGAAAAAGTAATTAATAATTTGGATTATTATTAATTAAATATTACTCGGATAATTAATATGTGACGAGCAATTAATTAGTATGTGAACAAAGACAAAAGTACCATGAACCTCATGATTCTATACTTCGCACATGGACACAAATTTATGAGTGCGAAAATACGCAACAAGTGATGTGTTGAAAACCGACGCGCGGAACAAAACTTAACAGGCCTGTGAAGGCTTAGTAAGCAATCTTCGATCTGTCAGCGTACGTTGAATATAAAACCCTGGCCGATTCTGAACGACAGAACGACAGAGACTCATCATCAGCATCACCATCAAGCCGTAAACAGAACAAACTACAATAATTGAGGAGCACCAGGACCATCATCATCACCATGCAATAGAACACTGACAACTAACGACATTCTGTCCAACAGAAAACAGACGCCGACGGAGGAGACTCTGCCCGACAGATGATCGAAGTGGAAACTCCGGGATCAGAATCATCACAACATCATCAACATCGTACAGGACACAAAACCACGCTCGGTAACAACCGCGAAAGTAAACAGGTGAAAAAATGAACAATTAATCTTTCTTAACAGAGAATATGAATAGAACTTAAAATGTAATATTAGTATAGACAAAACGGCATACATAAGTGTTAATAATGTAAATACAAAAAATAATTAACATATTAAAATTTTGTAACTTTATTTTCTAATAACTCCAACCTATATTTACTTGAAAAGGATGCACGGTCACTAATATATTCTGGAACTAACCTAAATGGTATTTCTTATATTATACTACAAATAAATTTTTATTTTTACACAATAAATATTTAAACATTTTTTTATATATTTGATTTATAATGTTTAAAATAATTGTGTGCAATAAATGTATACGTTAGACACCCAAGTACCTAGAACCTTGTTTCATAGCCTATGTGTGTTTATATATTATTGTTTATATGGTTGTTTCTACATTGTGATGTGTATTTTTATAATGTGTATAATACGGCTAATGCTTGTGAAATAGCTCTTTTAAAAAGTGACATTTAAATTCATAATTCTTTCCAATGTTTAAAGAATTTTTTTAATGAGTCAGAAACTTGCATAATTTAGTCTCGAAGGGAACAGAGACTAAATTATAAATACAATTAAACCCCAAGATACACGTAAACTAAACTTACGAATAACAACGTGAACATGAGAATTTCCATTTACCAATGCCAATTTAAAGTGTTGACTTCTGTTATCATATTGTTAACTCACGGGAAGATCAACATGAAGATAACATGTGTGAGAAACGCCTACAGAGTAAATAATTAGAACATAGTATGGTGTGGGGAGCAATCGGGTCTCTGTATGTTCTAGGGAGAATGGGAGAGTCCGGACAGTATTTATTTGCACAGGAACCTGTAATAAATCAAGCTACTGAGGGGTGGTAATGGTGTTGGTGTCGGTGCGTCGTGAATTGTCAGACTGCTTACCTCTATTGTCAGAGTTTGTTTTTTATTTTAGTGCCTCTCCGAACATGTATAAACAATTAGAATATATTGAGGTAGGAAACGCTTATAGCAACTTTAATAATTATTAAATATCTTTACCTAAGACCATAATCCGTCTCCCGATGTTATCAGACTCTCTCAGGGAGTAACAACTCAATACGGGCTGAAGCCTAAATGATACTGCCATGCTGAAAAAGAGACTAATGTTTTATATACATTGGTTTTATAGGTGAAATATATTTTCACATTTACCAATGCAAAGTATTAAAATTTTTTATAACTACAAATTATCTGCTGCTTAAAGAATAATATGTTTCCGAAATCAATGAAATAAGCAGGTCAAACATACTTATGTATATGCTTTATTAGAAAATATTCTTATAATAGAGATTTTATGCTAATGTCCTCCTAGACCATAGGTCGTACGATCCACTAGACAAGTGGTCAACAATTTTACGTATTTGTTTCTTACACGACATACCATAAAACTTCAGTTACACTGTTGTTTTCTCTATGGACTGTAGTATATTAACTCATGAAAGGCGTCCAAATGTAAACAATAGCAAGATCTTAAAACTTCTAATAAGGTCTTAAATACAATATAATTAAATTATTCTAATATAAGATCTTAAAACTTTGTAATGTTTATATTAATATTGATTGTCAAACTTTCACTTGTGAACTTACTTTGTTTTTTCCCGTACGCGTTTCGGCGTGATGTGCGCCTTCGTCAGCGGTGTCAGACAGAATGTCCGGAACGCGCGGGGATCCGAATTATTTTATGTTTTATGTATAATTGTGTCAAAGAGTGCGTGTGATTTAAAGTGTAATTGGTCGTTAAGTATGTTGTTTGTTGTGTTGTGTAGTGTTTGTATATTTCATATTGTTCTGCTGTGTTAAGTTTCCGACTTTTAGGCAAGTAGTGTAATATCTCAAGATTATTATCTATGTTGGTGTAGCTGTGGTTTTTTGTGTGTATGTGTGTGGCAAACGCGGAATGTATGTTGTTGCTGGATAGAGCTTTTAGGTATTAAAAGTTTAGAAAAAACAAAGTAAGTTCACAAGTGAAAGTTTAACAATCAATATTAATTAAGTGCTGTGAATGAAGAAGATGAACTATCAAAACAAATGTTTATATGATCGTTCTGCGTGATTAACATGAGTAGGTTAATAGTAAAGCTTTGCAACAAATCCAATTAATGTACAAGAATTAATGTAAATATGTAGTTCTAGTATACTTTTCATTAAAGACTTATTTGGATGAAGTCTGCACTTGTATGAAAGTATATAGAAAGTGTATAAAACGAATAAAGAAACAAGTCGTGTATTAAAATCCATACTAAGTATATTGTATTAAGAAAGTACAAGTATTATCACATACTTTGAAGAGTATCTGTGATTGTATTTGCTAACATTAATTACATTAATTAAGAAATTTAAAAAAGTAATGTAGATAGTATGACGAACGTTACATATACTTCGAAATAAATTTAATCCACTAAAATTTGAGTGTGTTATGGACGGTAAGAAGGGTAAATTTTAACTTTTACGTAAACTACATTTAGGTAAATGTAAGTACACGGCAGTTAAATGATGGACATTTGTGTTTAGCTTAAACACTTTATAAGAATTCAATTCATTTTATTACTAATTGTTTACTACTTATGTTCATCGCATCAGGAACGTTATTCTCTGCTAACTTTCTGCTTCCTTATTTAGTACTTGTACATGGGCTTCGCGGATTATTGGCGAGTGATACTCTGTCTTTTCTTATGTGATCAGTTCCATTTTTCATTAGCCCTGTTATAACACAGTACTGAGACATTCATACATACTAATTATCTCTTCTTAATTCTGTTACTCATATTAACGTCTAGGGCATTCCTGTTTTTGTATTTCGTAGTTCGTCTTCAAATTAGTATTTACAACTATAAGTTTTTGTTTTTTTATACTTATTTACCATATTCTGCGTTATGTACTAAACTATTTTATATATTTTTCTATGTATTCTTCCTTACCAGCCAACTCTATTCTTGTTTTGTAGCTTTCTAACTATCGATTATAACTATGTACATAAGTATAATCAAGAACCACGTACTGTTCATCAAGAACAGTTGTAGACGACGTTAAGGGAATTACTCAACTCTAACAGGATGCTAACAGTTATATTCCTATGATTTCATCGAACGCCGAAGAGTTTCACATACATATGAAGAGTCTGTGTGTGCGCTCGCTGTGTGTTCTATTTGAAGCAGAAAAATATATTTTGTATGTATTACAAACCGTCATTTTCTTCTGAAAAAAGTATTCGTTAAAATGTTAAATTTCTGTACTCCAATCTGCTACAGTTTGATGATGTGTTAAATATAACTGCATTAAGAAAAATTAAGAGTCGACAAATAATATAACACTGTAAAAAATCTCATGTTTCATTTAAAAGTTTGTAATTGTTAAATATAACTGCATAAATTTGTTTATTAAATTTAGAAAACATTTGTTCGTTATTGTCAGAGATGTAAAGTAAGGCAGATAGTATTGTCCAGAATCTATGTTGACCTAATTTAACACGTGCTTACGTAACGAACAAAATAAAAGCAAAAAGCTTATTTAATTCTTTGATTTTGTCTGTGTTCATTGTATTAGTTTAAAGACAGGAGAGCTCAGGAAATGTAGTTAGTTCTCAGCTTTCAGAGCACTTTGCAGCTTCGCTCGACGGGATTACTTGAAGCTGACCTCCATCCGCTCGATGAACTGAATGCACTCTACTTTAACATGCTTTCTACTATCGACTGCGTTTCATGTCTAACTCAACATTTTTTGAGCTAATGGAGTTATTCTTATACTGAAACTATCTAAATCACAACTGTTTTATATAATTTCCTTTAGGGACTTAAAAATGAGACGAATATTGTTAATCGTTCGCGTGCACACACTTTCTATAATTTATTGAGTAGCTTATTCTGGGGTAACTC
This sequence comes from Magicicada septendecula, assembly GCA_034769895.1. Lineage (NCBI taxonomy): Eukaryota > Metazoa > Arthropoda > Insecta > Hemiptera > Cicadidae > Magicicada > Magicicada septendecula. Next base: position 388,923,572 of record CM068368.1, on the reverse strand, counting down.
TCACATGCAAATTTTATTGGAAATATTTAAAGTACAGTAGCTTTAAGTAATTAAACCTCTCTACTATTGTAGTTCTTGGACTACGAATAAAAAACTCTTCTAATAACTAATCACAATACTAAATTATCACGATTAGTATGAAAAATTACATAATATATTTGCAACATTACATTTGTTTAAACATGTTCGGTGTTAATTCCGAACGCAGCTGTAGTATATTAATTACCCGGATTTTGTGTGCGTTACATTCAATATTAAGTGCTCAAAAAGAAATCAGGTTGTTAGTTGAGAGGAGACAGATTTTAATGACATGAAATAAATACTTAATTACATAAGAAGACAATCGTTGATGTATTAAACTAAATTATTAGATAGAATAAATATTGAGACGGAAAAAATATAAATTTAAATATTACGTTTTGTAAGAAGCAGATAAGAAAGTATAAAAACATATTATCCACACACACATTATAAATCACGCATAAATTATAGGAAAACAACAAACATGAAACACGTGCATGCCCACATATATGAAAAGTGTTTCAGATAATTGGAAGTTTGACATTAAATATTTAATTAAAGTGATATTTTAAATGTTGCAAGTGTTAAACAAAAGTGCATGTAAATATTTATTACTACAAGGAAGAAGTTTACATGTATTGTTTTAATTAAAGTAATAATACGTAATTTAGTTCAATATACATTAATTATTGAATACTCGTTTTTCAATAAAATAGAAAACATCATTATAAACTAAAAAAAAACACATGTTAATTAGTAATTATTTAAAATTTTGTATATACACTATATAGAATTATGTAATCATTTTTTCTTATATTTATATAAGTACTCTGTTTAGATACTGCATGTTTTTAATAAATAATTGTTCAGATTTTACCTGCTTTAAAACGGTCTTGTTCCCGTGGCGAACTCATCGTTGTGTATGTTCTGGATGATGGTGATAATGAAGACTCAAAATTTCTTATGCCCTGCGTAAACTGTCGGTTTTACCAAATCATTTTTACGTCTGTTTTTTACCAATAATTGCATTGAATTGCAAACCAGTAGTTACACATAATTTCTGATTTTTCACTGGCTTATTATATGTAAATGAATTGCTTATCACTTATTAATTAATAAAGTGATTAACTAATTATTAAATAGATCAAAAAATATAGTCTAATTTCAACTGATTTTCTGTCCATATACGAATTCCTCCACGCGCCCTTTAATGGCACTGCTCGGTTTGCAAAATGTTATTTAAATGAACGCATTTTTATTTTAAAACATATGAAATTATTACCAATTATTCGTGTCCTTACCTGAGTCAGTCACACATTCAAAACACAGTATACACAGACGCAGGATTCCCTGTCTACACAAATCACGCCTCAGCTTGCTACGCGCACACAATCAAAATACGCTATACACATACACAGACTCGTCTTCTCCGTTTAAATGTCAACTACTTTTCACCTAACTTCCCATTTCTGTTTTCCACTATTTAAAACTATTTACAATTATTTCTATGAATGCATTACTTATATGTACAAAACTATTATAATCAAGTGTGTATATAAATAATGTAATCGTTGTAATAAAGTATAACACATTAAACTAGAAGGCCTACTATTCTTTTGCTACTATTAGTATTTCAAGCGCCATAATAGTGCTAATAACTGATAAAAGATTTCGAGAAGATCAGCCGTTAAGTAACACAATTTTCGAACAATTTGAGTCACGTTTTAACTATTTTCATTGTCATCATCAGGACCAGAGTATGGACAATACAGACATAATCAAACACATAAATAGACAAATTAATTGAGTGAATGTCTCGAGACAAACGATCCTGTCTCGTGCAACCCTTTGTTCCTCTCAGAAACTTCATTTCCGAAGTTTGAATCTGATTTTTAATCTTCTTTGTAGGGACCCATGTTCCACATCCATATAGTAAAATAGGCACTGCCATTGTTTTATAAAATTTAAGCCTTGTGTTTTTCCTTGTCTTTTTGCTCAGCTATGTATGACGCCACATATCATTTGAAACCTCGATATTTTTGCGGTGATATCTTGGCCTATGTCGCTCCCAATACTAATAGTGTAACCCAGTTAATTGAAGTCAGAGACTTGTTCCAAAACTGTTCCCTCAAGAACAATTTTTATCTCTCTGGAAACTTCCCCCAAATAGCCATGATTTTTGTTTTCTGCTTAGATATTTGAAAATCATATTTTTTACAAATATGATTTAAACGATGTAAAGAATAGTGCAGCTTAACTTCTGTTTTCTGTATTAAGACTGCATTGTCAGCATACAATAAAATATACAAACACGTGTTCTGGTTAAGTCGAATTCCTGAGGCAATATCTCGTCTCCATGATTGGATGATGTCAAAAAAAATATATATATAAATATATATATATTGTAACACCACGGTTACTACGGGTTATTTTAGCCTCACTGTTGGGATCGCCAATTCTACAACGTTAATACAGGTTTCTAGCCACACGTTGTTGGCGTCAATTTGTAACGAGAAAACTCTATGTGGCCTTAATAAGTGCTTTGTTCGTATTTAAAGGATGAGTATGTTGTCAGGGTAATATTTTTTGAGCGCCAATTTGCAATCAAAGGTTGCAAATAAAAAGTATTTGTAAATTACTAAGTACTATTTTAAAATATCATAAAGGTTTCTTTTCCAGCTATAATTTAATTTCTTTCAATCTTTTATTTAATAGACGATTGTAATAACTAAAACTCAGTAAAGCAGATTCAAATTGGCTGCCATACTTCCTGATAGTGAGTGTTGCCAACTTAAACTAGTCAATGAAGCAAATTACCAGTCACTGATATAGTGTTTATAATATCATACACATTTTATGTATCCATTAAAAAAAGAAACGAAAACTTTTTATCTGTAGTTATTAAACTCAAATCTTTTATTTATTTTCTTTAAATTGTTTTAAAAGACAAATATAATTCTTAACAAAGTTTGACCGGCTGTACTTTAAATATGCTCAGAGTGGCAGCAGTAGCAGTAGTAATTCTTATACCTCAGGGCATAAACATTTTCATATTTTATATTTAAAATTAAAATACAAATAGAATGTTTTAACTTAGGTCCTTTTGACTACGATATAAACGACAGATATGTTAGGAAAAGTACCAAAATACTTGGGATTATAAATAATTACAGAGTGTCTTAATAAAATAATTTTACAATGTTCAGTGTCTAGGTTATGTTGATTTCAGTGTTTTTTAGGTCTAGTTCACTTTATATGATAGTAATACTCTATATTAATAGTTTTTTATACTGAAAATAAGATTATTCATTGATTATTTTCACAGTGCAAGTTCAAAATTGTTTTAATTAAAAGTGTCAACAGTGTCTTTGAGAATTGTGGCCTAAGCAGTGAAGAAAATTGTTCAGTTTAGTTATTTATCAAAAAATACTTCTCTTCCTGTATAAGTTGATTGTATTTCTTCACAGATTCCTTGGTTTACTTCTTTATAATAGTGTTGTACTTCCTTCTTCTATTTATTTTGGTTTAGTTGGTTTGTTTAATTTTTTACTTCAAGTTCACAAATATGAAATTTACTATATCTTGGATTAGTTACTCTTATTTCAAAATCAACCTTTCTCTTGTAAATCCAACAATGTACTACCTTATTTTATTTATATCATTTTTGTTGCTAAGGCCTATCTTAGTTTTTATTGGTTTAAATGTAACATGTTATGTTACTATGGAGCTCTCTGAGCATCAACATAAACAAACTTCTAATATTTTATCTTTAATTTTCTTTAAACCGTTATAAATTTTTGATAAGATCTTTGATCTTCACTTTATTAGTTTCTTTGATCTTCTGATGAAACACTGATTATTTTGACACTAATTTTGACTATCTTCTATTACATATTTCTTGAGTTACCATATTACACTTTTAATTATTTTTCCCAAAATTATTTATTATTAGTTCTTCTTGTATTTTTCACTTCATTAAAACTATTGGACGCAAATAGTAATAATATAACTTAACCTGACATTGTTTACTTTAATTTTAATATAAATTCTTATTCAAAATCCTTTAACTATCTAAGCTTAATATGCTTAGTTTTACAAATCTCTATTACTATTATTTCTTTTTGGTATTTTCCTATTAATATTAACATTTGTGTTATTAATATTATTACATATAATATTAATCAGTATAGCCAAACTAATTAATAACTATAAGTAATAGATGACAATTCCTCTTAGCTTTCTGTATACAATACAGTTTTTATAAATACAACAAAACACTATAAGTAAGTTCTAAAACATTGTCCTCCTTACTTATTATTATTAAGATTCATTTAACTGTAATATACATAATTATTAGAATCTTCGTTAACATGAATTAAATAATAAAATAAACAGTATTTAATTGATTAATTAAGTAATTATTTCTTGTAACAAAAGTATCATGTTCCTTGGTACTTTTGGTAGGAGTAATAAAGTATATTTATGTTAACAAGAGGCATGGTAGAATGTCATGTAACATAATACCCCCCAGAAAACGGGTTATTTAAATAATAAACTGATTACTTAAATAAGCTGATTGATCTCACAAGTACTTCTCTCAATTTTCCCAATATTTTTTTATTTCAGCTTGATTATATACACCTTTTACTTTATTAGTTTCTGTGCTGGTTAATTCATAAGTATTGTTACTTTTATCCTTGGTCACCCTATACGGTCCTGTATATAGTAATAATAACTTTTTAGTTATTCCTTCTAATGAACTTGGTAAATGCCTGTTTTTTAGCAAAATCTTTTCTCCCATATTTTATTTTAAAATTTTGTTGTTATCTCTTTCTTCTTTTTTCCTCTGTAGTTCAGCTTTGTGTATTTGTGTAACACTCTATTCTGTATTTCTACAATAGCTAATCCTTTCTCTTCCATAAAAGGGAATTCGATTAAAAATATTATTTCTCTTGGTGGTGGTCGGTTAAACATGACTTGGTATGGACTGGCTCCTATGGTCTCGTGGTATGCTAGGTTGAGGAATGTTTCAGCAGCTTCGACATATTTGCTCCAGTTCCGATGTTCTTCATGACAATATGTCCTCAAATTCTACCTACCTCACGGAGAACTCGTTCTGCTGGGTTACTTTTGGGATGATACACCGACGTCTTGTAAGTTTTGACTCCCCTATTTTGTAATTCCGTTTTCCACCTCTTGCCCTTAAGTTGGGTACTGTGGTCTGTCACTATAGTCTCTCGTTTACCCACCTCAGGAATATATTTGTTTATGATTATGTCTAGAATTTTACGAGTCGTAGCTTTGCTTATAAGATATAATTTCGAAAATTTTGAAAAATGATCAAATATTATCACAATATATCTGAACGTACTTCTTCCTCCACTCTTAGGAAATGGACCACATATGTCCAAAAATAACTTTTTTAACTTATGACTTGAAGTAATGGTTATCATAGAGCCATCCTTCCTTTCATTATTTACTTTTACCATTGGCAGATCGCGCATTTTCTAACGGTTTGCCTTACTTTCTTGTTGATTCCCTTTATGTAGACGTGTTCACTCAATGCTTTTACAACCTTAAGGGTCCCATATGTCCATACCTTATACGATAGTCTATTATTATTGATGACTCAACACTCTTCGGAATGTATAATTTCCATTCCTGTTTTCGGGAAGTGGGACATGTAAATATTAAATTATTATAGATACAATAGAATGCTAATATAGTGCGGTCGTTATTTTCCAATTTTCTTTAATTACCTTTAGTTTAATGTCCATACTCTGATGTTCTTTGACCTGTTTTAACACTTCTTCTAAATCTTCTCTAGATTTCAGTATGTGATATACTCTTCCAATGTTTTCTTTTTCTAATTCGTAAGTTCCTTTCACAGTATTAATTCTGGATAATCCATCAGCCACATTTTGTTTCCCAGGTACATACTCCCAATTTATATCGTATTCTTGTATTATTAGAATCCATCTTGTTAATCGACCATGGTTAAGTTTGCACCTTTTTAGAAAAGATATGGATTTATGATCCGATCTTACTGTTATATGATATCCCAAAATATAGGTACGGAATTTTAAGCATGCAAAGACTACACTGAGGAGTTCTTTTTCTGTAACAGTATAATTTCTTTCGCAAGCACTCAAAACTCTGCTGGCAAAGCTGATCACTAAACGGTTGCCTACTTCATCTTCTTGGTATAATTCAACACCTAAACTAACATTACTAGCATCGCAATTTAAATAGAACCTCTGGTTAAAATCTGGGTGATGTAACATAACACTATTTAGGAACTTAGTCTTGATTAAATTAAAATTATCTTCTTCAGCCTTACCCCATTTCCATTTGTTCTTGGTTGAAAGTAGATTTTGAAACTTAGTTGTCAATTCAGAATAATTTTGCTGGAATTTTCGATAGTAATTACAGATTCCTAGAAATGATTGTAATTGTTTTATATTTCTGGGTCTTGGAAAATTTTGTATAACTTTACTTTTTCAGGCGACGGCGTGATCCCAGTTTCAGAGAGTATAAACCCAAGAAATTGTAATTCCTGAGTTATGAATTTCGATTTATTTAACTTAAGGGTAATATTATTTTGTTGGAGTTTCCTGAGTACAATTTCAATTCGGTCACAGTGTTCATTCCATGTTTTAGAAGTAATAAGAATATAATCCACGTACACTGTTGCGAACTCTAACGCTTCTCTACCTAATATTTGGTCCATGCACTGGATGAAAATGGCGACAGAATTAACCAACCCGAAAGGTAAGGGTTTAAAATGGTAGTTTCTTCCCTCGAAGATGAAGGCAACATACTGGCGACTGTCCGGGTGCAACTCTATTTGCCAGTATCCGCAAACAGCATCCCAACTACTCATAAATTTACAACCGTGGAATTTCTTCATAGTTTCTTCTATCTCTCCTGGAGATGTACGATCAGTAATTATCATTTTATTGACTTCCCGTTCATCAAGGCACAACCGCACTTGTCCATCTTTTTTAGGTATTGCCACGGTGAGACTGGTATATGGGGAACTACTTCTCTCTATAATGTCTTCTTGAATCATCCTTGCTATTTCTTTTCTGACTGCATCTTTTAACGATTGTGCAATATGACTTCTTATTGAAGTTGACAGAGTCATGGAATTTTAATCGGCATATGAAATTCTTCGCCTTTCCAGGAGAATCGGAAAATACATTACGATAGGTTTTATAGACGTTTAATCAAGAAAGTTGTGTTAGTGGTTGAAATCACAAGCAGAATGATCACTGTTGCACACCACTATATAAAATTATAATTTTATATAGTGATCATTCAGTTTAACAGTGATCATTCTGCTTGATAGGTTTTATATATTTCTATTAATCTTTTCTTCTGTTCCACACTGATTGCCTCGGTATACTTTGAAACGACAATATTTCCTGCATTTTTTCCTGTCATAATGCTGATTCTGTTACGATTTCTTTGTCTCCTATGGGTGTCCTTATTATTCCCCTAACATGGTATGAATTCCTGTACTGAGGGGCTATCGAGCTTCCTATTATCTCAGCAGTCCAATCATAACCTTCTGTGCTCAGTGTCATTTTACCACTGGCCAAATTAATAATCGCAGAGTGGCGCCTTAGCGTGTCACACCCTATTAACACCTTAAAGGGTAACCCGTGGGCTACCAGAAACACCATAGGAATTCCTACTCCCATACTCGTAACATTCAGACTTACTTGCTGTTTTATTGTTTTGTTTTGTTTGCCAGTCGCTCCTATAATAGCAATGATATTAATAGGCAATGTGGGTATTTTTTCCATACTTAACTCCTGTATTCTGTTCAACTCTATTCTATCTATTAAAGAAATGTTCGCTCCCGTATCAATCATAACTTCAGTTAGCACCCCATGTAATTCTACCTTTATGTATACTATGTCCTCATTCAGTTTATCTTCCTTCCATGGTCATCTCTTCCAACAAATCTCTCTGTATATTTTTTAAGTAAAAGTTCCTTATCACGATTATTGGTTCCTTGTTTTTATTATTTGGGTTTATATCTCTCCTCAGCCCTGGGTCCGCTCGCAGTGATGGGCCGTCCAATGTTCTCACTGCTGCCTCTCGTTTTCCCTATTTACATCACTGTTGATTGGTTGTGCTTGTTCATTAGGGTTTTGGTTTCTAGAGGGTATGTCCCTTCTTCTATCCCAGCTTCTGGATCTCTGATATCCTTCGCCGTTATCATTCCATTGTCTCCTGTTGTCATTGTCTCTTCCATATCGTCTGTTATAATTTCTTTCATTGTTAAAATTCTGACGTCTTCCTTGAAATCGCCTTTTAGCTGGGTTTCTATTATATCCATCTGTTCGTACATGGTTTACTGGCTTTCGATAGTCGTGTGGTTGATCCTTGTTCCTCTCGTTCCGATCCTCGGGTCTTCTTCCACTCCGGCGGTAATAATTTTCCCGCTAAAAACCTTCTAAAAGAGCCTCCATCTCTCCAATTGTTTTTATTTGTCCACATCGACGAGCACGCACAATATCTTCTCCAAAATGATATGACAATTTAGGTATGAGACACTCTTCAGGGATTTTAGGTCCTAAATGTCGGGCTACCCAGACTTCTCCCAAAAAATAGGCAGTTAGTGTCTGTCCTCTTCCAGCATCATATCTGCCAGTGCTCAAATTATCCCTAACAATATTCTGTATGGACTCCGACCAATACTTTACTTTAAAAATTTGTTTAAATTAATTATAATTGGTAATCTCATTCCGTACTGCTTTCCACCAGTTATCATTAATATTTTTAAAACTCTCATCGAGAAGATTCTTTATCATTTGCCAACGACTTCCTTTAGTTCTATTCAAACATTCTTCTAGCCTCTCCAGAAATTCTAGAGGCTACTGACGATATTCTTTAAAATTGATTACTTCTTTATTGTCTCCTATAAGTGTAGGTGCATAGTTTATTGGTCTATGTTTTAGTACCTCTATTTCTTCCTTAAAATTTTTTATATCCCTTTGCTGGATTTCTTCTATTTTCTCCCTGTGGTCGGTCACTTGACTTTGTACCTTTACTATCTTGGTTTCAACTTCATTGTATCATACGTTCATCAAGTTTATTCTGTATTATCTCAAATTGCTCTTGAGTATCTTTTTGTAGCATTCCAATGCTTGTTTTATTATTATCTTCAACTTCAATAATTTTGTTTATCACCTCTTCGCGTAATTGAATTAAATTTTCATCAGTTTTTCTCATCCTTCTGGTTGGTTTCTGTAATTCTATTCCTTATTTCTTCTTTATACTCTTCTAACTTTTGTTTCAATTCCTCTTTATTTTTTTCACTCTCTTCCTTCAATTGTCCTTTTAACTCTTCGTTACTTTGTCTAATCTCCTCCTTCAACTGTTGTTGCAATGTTTCATTATTGCTTTCAATCTTTTTATTTAATTCCTACTTATCTTCCCTCATTTGTTTCTTCAGTTCTTCAGTATTTTGTTTCAATAAGTTTTCATTATCTAGTCTCATTTGTTTAAAATCTTTTTGGTTACTATCCATTTTCTTGTTAAGTGTTCTGATATTCTTTTCATTATTTTTATCTATTTTTTCAATATCCTCCTTCATTTGTTTCTTTAATTCCTTATTATTTTGTTTCAATGTTTCATTATTTTCTTTCATTTGTTTCTCTAAACTTTCATTATTTTGTCTAATATCCTCCTTTATTTGTTTCTTTAATTCCTCATTATTTTGTTTTAATAATGTTTCATTGTCTTTTTTGTCTTATTTACTCTGTTTTTTCAACACTTCCTGTAGCATTTCCATTAGGTTATTCATGTTGATACCTTCGGTTGTTTTGTTTGGTTCTATTTTGTCCCCTTGGGCATTCCTTACTATTACTTCCACTTCCTCAGTCGCTGTTACTGGGGTATCCTTTACCACCGTTTCCATTTCTTCAGTCACTGTTACTTCCTTGTCTTCCATATTTAATTCTATTTCTTCTCCATCCATACGTTTACGTGACGTTGCTCTTCTCCTTGACATCTCTGTTGTTTAACCGTAGTCGCCACTAGAGTAGAAATTGCTATAAAACTCACAATAAGAATACAAAGTTATTCTACCTCTAGCCTCATTAGTTGGGCTCCAATTTGTAACACCACAGTTTCTACGGGTTATTTTAGCCTCACTGTTGGGATCGCCAATTACGTTAAGCACATACGGGTTTTCTAGCCAGACGTTGTTGGCGTCAATTTGTAACGAGAAGACTCTATATGGTCTTAATAAGTACTTTGTTCGTATTTAAAGGATGAGTATGTTGTCAGGGTAATATCTGTTGAGCGCCAATTTGCAATAAAAGGTTAGAAACAAAATGTATTTGTAAATTACTAAGTATTATTTTAAAATATCATAAAGGTTTCTTTTCCAGCTATAATTTAATTGCTTTTAATCTTTTATTTAATAGACGATTGTGATAACTAAATCTCAGCAAAGCAGATTCAAATTGGCTGCCATACTTCCTAATAGTGAGTGTTCTTCTATTATTTAATCCTTTATTTATTTTCTTTAAATTGTTTTAAAAGACAAATATAATTCTTAACAAAGTTTGACCGGCTGTACTTTAAATATGCTCAGAGTGGCAGCAGTAGCAGTAGTAATTCTTATACCTCAGGGCATAAACATTTTCATATTTTATATTTAAAATTAAAATACAAATAGAATGTTTTAACTTAGGTCCTTTTGACTACGATATAAACGACAGATATGTTAGGAAAAGTACCAAAATACTTGGGATTGTAAATAATTACAGAGTGTCTTAATAAAATAATTTTACAATGTTTAGTGTCCAGGTTATGTTGATTTCAGTGTTTTTTAGGTCTAGTTCACTTTATATGATAGTAATACTCTATATTAATAGTTTTTTATACTGCAAATAAGATTATTCATTGATTATTTTTACAGTGTAAGTTCAAAATTGTTTTAATTAAAAGTGTCAACAGTGTCTTTGAGAATTGTGGCCTAAGCAGTGAAGAAAATTGTTCAGTTTAGTAATTTATCAAAATATACTTCCCTTCCTGTATAAGTTGATTGTATTTCTTCACAGATTCCTTGGTTTACTTCTTTATAATAATGTTGTACTTCCTTCTTCTATTTATTTTGGTTTAGTAGGTTTGTTTAATTTTTTTACTTCAAGTTCACAAATATGAAATTTACTATATCTTGGATTAGTTACTCTTATTTCAAAATCAAACTTTCTCTTGTAAATCTAATAATGTACTACCTTATTTTATTTATATCATTTTTGTTGCTAAGGCCTATCTTAGTTTTTATTGGTTTGAAATGTAACATGTTATGTTACTATGGAGCTCTCTGAGCATCAACATAAACAAACTTCTAATATTTTATCTTTTATTTTCTTTTAAACTGTTATAACTTTTTGATAAGATCTTTGATCTTCACTTTATTAGTTTCTTTGATCTTCTGATGAAACACTGATTATTTTGACACCACTTTTGACTATCTTCTATTACATATTTCTTGAGTTACCATATTACACTTTTAATTATTTTTCCCAAATTATTTATTATTAGTTTGTGACGATTTAAAAGGAATTTAAATAGCACAAAATAATTTTTATTCAAAATAACATGTGAGAAAATATTTAACCCTCCCCTGTATACTTATATGCCTGTATCAACTTGTAAAAATCTAGTACGGACATGAAAATTACTCTGTATTGAAGCGAAAATTAATAATTATTATAATTAAATAAAATGACGTGATAATAATAATCGAAATACCTAACTCAATAAAGAAAATGTAGGATTATTAATAGTAGTTAATTAGTATGATAATAATAATAATAAAGTACGAACTACTTTTCTCTCTCCGCGTGAACTGCTCCCTCTTCCCTACTAACCGCCGCAAAACCAGCCCCAGTCGAGCCAGAATCTCAGACAAGGTAACAGCTTTACCATGTGTCGTGACGAAAAACGTGTGAATATATATAAATAATAAAAAAAAAACGATGTAACTGAAAGTAATCTTTCGTGGTGACAGTCTCCACAAGTAATTGAAAGATGGTGAAAAGCAAAACAAGTTATGTAGTTGAAATGTAGTGAAATAACTAAAAGTAACTAACTTAGCCGACACATCTCTTTTAAAAAGGAACGAAGTGTTTAAATTGTAAAGTATGTTCTATCCGAATATTAAAGAGTAACATTAGTGCAGTTAAAAGTAAAATGTAAAGAAAGTGAACATCGTACATCAGGAGTGAAGCAACAACGACAACCTCACGAGCTCCAGGTAACAGAATCCTTTCGTCATGATCGCAATTTAGAATCTACAAAATAAATGGAGGCACCCGAACGACAACGTAGAACTTCCAGGAAACCCAACTGAAGAGTAACAACAAGAGAACCTGCCGCCTATACACATTATATCAAGGTGAAACCAAACCATTATCTTTCTAACAATGGCAACAAAAACAGTACATTTTTGCAAAGACTTATTCTAATCATGTAAATGTTAACATAGTAATGTCTGTAATTACAATAATGAAATAGTAATCTAATGATAGTTAAAGGTAAAAGGTAATTCGAAATTTGAGCAAATTAATCTTCTAATAGCTTGGATAATGTTGACTTATTTTAGAGTATTAGTAAGTTAAAACCCGGATCCGAGGTATTTAATGTAGTCAATAAATATATATTTTTTATTATGTTTGCTCACCAGAGTAACATTTTAAAAAGGCATAAGAGCTTTTGATGCAGAATCTTTGAGAAGTTATTAAGTAATAACTTATTAAGTTTTAAGTAATAAAACAAAAATAACAATTATTTTTTAAATCATTATTCAAGAAACTATAATAAAGAGATGTTTTTGCTAAATATCCAGAGAGTGAGTAAATTTGCGTAACCTAATCCTAATCCCTGTTCTACATATTTTCAAATTTTTGGTAAGTAATTTGTACTAACAACGGCAGCCGGTTTGATTGAAAGTAACCAATTAAACTGGTTCCCTCTGTTATAATGTCTCAGACAGGAGAGACGTTATAAGTTCTTCTTGTATTTTTCACTTCATTAAAACTATTGGACACAAATAGTAATAATATAACTTAACCTGACATTGTTTATTTTAATTTTAATATAAATTCTTATTCAAAATCCTTTAACTATCTAAGCTTAATATGCCTAGTTTTACAAATCTCTATTACTATTATTTCTTTTTGGTACTTTCCTATTAATATTAACATTTGTATTATTAATATAATTACATATAATATTAATCAATATAGCCAAACTAATTACTAATAACTATTAGTAATAGATGACAATTCCTCTTAAATTTCTGTATACAATACAGTTTTTATAAATACAACAAAACACTATAAGTAAGTTCTAAAACATTGTCCTCCTTACTTATTATTATTAAGATTCATTTAACTGTAATATACATAATTATTAGAATCTTCGTTAACATGAATTAAATAATAAAATAAACAGTATTTAATTAATTAGTTAAGTAATTATTTCTTGAAACGAAACTATCATGTTTTTTTGGTACTTTTGGTAGGAGTAATAAAGTATATTTATGTTAACAAGAGGCATGGCAGAATGTCATGTAACAATATATATTAAAAATCGTAGGCAAAATACTAAATCTTTGTCTTACTCCTTTATTTACTAAAATATTTTTAGTCTTTGTTTTCCCTGTATTTACTATTATATTAGAGTTGAAATATAGACTTCTAATCACATTTATCAAATGTTGTGAATAGCCGCGACATTCCATAATAGACCATAATTTATTCCTGTTCACTCAATCGAAAGCTTTCTCAAAATCAATAAATGCAACCTACAATGTCTAGAGGTTAAATTCTCTCCTTTTCTCAAAAATCTGTTGCAAGATAAATACAGTATCTATTGTTGAACGTCCAGTCCTAAATTCATTTTGCTCTTCTCCTATCAAAGCTTCAGTTATTATCTTAAGCCGCTTATTTAAAATCTTAGCATACATTTTATACCCAACATTAAGCAGAATTATCCCCCTATAAATTTTACATTCACTACGATCCGCTTTCGTAAACAGGGAAATAACCTCTGCTGTTTTACATGATTCTGGAATTTGACTAGTTTGCCAGCATTCATTTAATAAATGCAGTAGTCTCCAAAGCAAGAATGTGGCACCATATTAGAAGTTCCATATTGATCGCATCAGGATCTGTTGCCTTTCTATATTTTAGAGCACCCACCAGTTCATCCATTGTTATCAGATCAACACCATTAACTTCGCAAGGACTGTCATTCACTGGTGAAGTCTGGTCTCCTTCCTGAAACCACAGCTGTCCGTAGTGTTCTATCCATCTGTCTTTACCTGTTACACTTATTCTTGCCATATTCTTGAGTCAAATGTTTTAACATTTTGTATGCAAACATTTGTCGACCGTGAACATTATGCTCTATTTTACCTATGAATCTATCCCATCATTCTAGGTGAGTCTTCCTTATGATCCGCTTTGCTTCATTCCTTGTTTCTATATGCCTATACTTGGATTCATCTGTCCTTTTCTGTAGCCTCTGATTATTTGCTTTTTGTTTCTCTTTCGCTGCATGTTCTATGTCATCATTCCAGATTCTTAGCTCTTTTCTACTCCTTAACTTATTCTTTTTCCCAAGAGCTTCCTGTGCTGCGTTGCCAACACAAAGTTTTATATTCTGCAATTCTCTTTATATCATTTTCTGTTGTCGAACCCAAAATATACTGCTGTAATCTCTATTTATATAAGTTCCGCACACTCCCTTCTTTCAATAGATAAATTTTATAAACTTTTTTGTGTGTTGTTCTTCTCCGTACCTTACTATTCTTCCACTTTTCCCAAAGAGCAAATGTTGCCAACACCGAGTAATGGTCTGAGTTAATGTCACATCCTCTATAAACATGTACATCCTGCAAATGTGGTTTCAGTTTTTCATTTATCAAATCATAATCTATAGCCTCTTGTATACCATGTATATTTATTTATATCACATTTTCTAAAAAAAGGTATTTGTAATTTTTAAATTATTGGAAACTGCAAATTGTCTCAGTTCCCGCCCATTGTTATTTAAATTCATCTATTATATTTGAGACTATTGAATTTAACACTCTTGCATTAAAATCACCTCAAACCATAACATGATAATTTCTGTTTATTTTCTTAATACTTTTTAAAATTCTTCATAGAAATCTTCTGTTCCCTCATTTTTGCCCTCTTCTGTGGGCATAAACACCAATTACTGTTACATGACCTCTATTTACATTTAACCTTAACACAGTTATACTTTTATTTAAAATTTATAATGTTCTATTCTAGATTTCCATTTATTGGCCACCAATATTTCTACCCCACAACTTGATTGTCTGGACTGTGGTACACCACTATAAAACACTGAGTAATAATTTAATCTTTAATTATGTAATTATTTAAATTTAAGCCCTTAAGTTTTTTCTTAATTTCCGCTGCTTTAGCAATATGTATTTGTCTCTCTTCAAGCAATTGTTTTAGTTCCACTTCTATTCCTCCAAGTCCTCGAACATTCCATGTTGCAACTTTTAACCTACTCATAATACCTAATATTTTATCTTTACATACCTTGGTCGTTGTGCCTTAAATCCATCCCGTTTTTTATTGTGAATATTTTGAGTAATCGGTTACTTTGAAAATATTACCAACCCTTCGCAGAGGGTGACGTGACAAGACTGCTGTCTTATGATTTAAGTTGAGCTATCATGTGTACTATCCCCACATGAGGGGTTGCTCCATCCGCTCATCTCTGACCGGTAGAGTCTTCACCCTTGTTACCCCGGGAACGAGACTCCATATCATCCCTGGAAGTTAGGGATGAGATAACCATACGGATCTTTAATGCGATGGCTTTTCCTTCCCACCAGCATTCTTCCATGCCGTTGCCCAAATAACAGTCCATCAACCTTTGGAGGCAATTTCTTACCCCAAGGGCCAGAGAGTGCCCTAAACTCTACATGCAATAAGAAGCAGAGGACAGCTTTTACTGGTTGTCACTCGGTCTCCAGAGCCGCGTTAGCCGCCCAATGCATTGCCCATCCCCCACCATGAGGAGGCACGGTTGGATATTTTCCTTCATCGAGGAATGAAACCATAAGGCGTTACACATCGTGTCCAGTACTTTGGGGGACGAAAACATTATTAATGCATTATTATAAATTCATACTTTGATATTACAATATGATTTAATTGTTATGATAAATACAGTTATAACCGAATATCTGTTGAAATAAATGGAGACAATATACGTCTGAAATGTGTTGTGACTGAATACAGAGTGTAGAGACGTTTGAATATGTACAATATTTATAATTATTTTTACTTGGTGGTTTGAATCAAACTAATTGTAGTTTGTGACGTTAACCGTTATTACTCCTAGTATTTAACACTTTTTACGATATTAATTGATGACTCGTTCGGAACTCGGTGAAACATATTAATACAAAGGTTTTTAAAAATATACAAACACTTGGTAAGTTTCACAGTTTATTATTTCCAGTTCAATAATAAAATCTGTAAACAATTAAATTACTTATATATGGGCTCTCATTTACTACCTTAACTAAGTGAAATCTTTATGACATTTTTGGAAGAAGCCATTGTTATATCCAGTGACACTAGCATAAAATATGTTTTTCATTGGGCAAGATATGTTGACGATATATTTTGTATCTGGACGGGAACAGATAGACAGCTCCATATGTTCTTATATTATATTACTTCTTAGCGTGTTGAATGTCTTCATTCATGAATAAATAAACTGCTCCTCGATAGTGAAATTTTTCTTATGCTATTGTCAACGGTCCCGACACGTGTATTCGAGGAAATCCTTCAGCTATGAAACAAACTTCGGGTGGGTCATTTTTGGAACATTCGCAAAATGTGGATACAGCAATTGTCAAGCCTTCTACATTGTTTGTGACCACTACAGACTCTGTCGACACAGTTTCAACGTTTCTGGTAGTCAGATGAAACTGATGTGCCAAAATGTGTCGTGCCTGATGATGCGCATTGCGAGAACTTGTTTGTTTCCACTAGTACGAGGCAACAAGGTGGGCGTTATTATAACAGCCTTGCCGTTTACCAAACATTTTTCTCTCTAGGTACAAATCGTAAGTCAGGGAAAAATACCAAACAATTGTGTTTTAAGAAACACGGCCCTCGTAAGAAAATCGCGTAGTTTTTAATGTTAATGCCACAGACAACACTGGACTACTTATTAACCAACGATTCTTCACCTGACCTAATAGTTAACGTGATCTGCCATATATTCTGATCTCATTTCTATTTCTACTATTTTCTGAACATATCCAAAAGTATAAACTTAACACAGTCATCTTAATCAAGATATGCCTCCGCAATTTACTTGCATTCAGAAAACAAAAATCATATTGGCACTGTTCGACTCATCGCTGCCAAAAGTGGCACAGCTCCGTTGAAAACTGTATCTATCCCTCCCGTTGAACTTAACGCAGCTTTGTTATTCGTCAGATTGTTAACGTCCGTCCAAGAAGGATTGAAGACAATCAAAACTATAGAAGTCTAACTACATTCCGACGCCAAAGTAGTATTACATATGTAGTCTCATCCTTATCACTTTCAGACATACATGCCAATCGCGTTGGGTCAATTCTACAAAGGCTTCGTTAAAAAACTAGTTTCGGATTTCAATAGATTCCAACCTTGACCTTGGATTACGTGGCTGTCTAATTTGTCACGTAGAATATCCAGTTTTGTTGCCCAAAAAGTCACATGTCACATCATTAGTCATTGATTTTGTTTATAAGCTGGAAGTTAACCAGGTCGACGCCGGTTTAATTTTTCAGGAATACTAGATTCCTTCGATCAGAGCTGCACTTTGCTTTCGTCTTCCAAACTGTGAAGCCTGAGAAGCCTGTCATATCTCCACTTCCTACCTCAACCGCCTTTTTTCCAACTGGAATTGATTTTGCCGGCCCATTTATGACCAAGGATAATCACTTGCTTAAAGCAAACATCTAAAAAGGGTATTTATATGTCTTTGTTTGTATCTCTACCATAGAGTATGTTTATCTTTTGAGTTTGTCTCTCTATTTAGTGTATGTCCCCTCTTTATATACCGAAGCTTTCCTAGCAACTTTTGACAGATTCATATCTAGACGCGGTTTGTCTTAAAATGTCTATTCGTACAATATTAGGCCTACCAAATTTGTCGGTGCGCCACGGCAACTTCAAAAAATATCCATATTTTCTATTATGGACAAAAGAATCTCGTGATACTATTTTCAGTAATTTGTCATCAAGAAACGTTATTAGACATCTTTTAAGCAATTTTGGAGGAATTTTGGACGCCGTCGTGAAATCTGTCAACAATTATTCGCACCGAACCTTAGGAGAAAGCACCCTCACATAGGTATACAGAATATTCTATTGTATTAGCATCGAAGGCGTTTAGAACAGTCGTCTTGTTATATGAGCTGTCACCCGAGCGTTCTGAGAACCTAGATAATTTAACGCCTGATAGGTCGACTGCTACTGTCAGCACCTGAAAACCCGCATTTAGAGGACATGCACCCTCGTTTACGTTGGTCTTGTCTGAGTCAGTTAATACAGTCTTTCTGGAATCGTTGGAGTAAGAACTATCTTCACACCCAAATATAACGTCAAAAACAGAATTGTGCTTCATCCGCTCTGCAACCTGCTCAACTCGTTTTGCTTACCTGGACACCACCGATGCAGTGGATACTTAGATGCATCCTATCATTTGTTTTTTCATCTGATGGTATACGAGTGTTCGTATTCTCGTATTCGGTGTTATGCAAGTCCACACTCCTCATGGCACCAGAGTTTGTTCCGTCAACCAGGTTGCACCCTTACTGTTTATTGATATTTTATCTTTTCCGTGATGTCTACCCGTCAGAGTCATCGCTTTCCTTCGTCTTCGAGTGTGAGTTTACAAATCAACATGAGAATGTAAAGTACTGATTTTTATTCTTTAATTCCACGTTGTGAATTATCAAAGCCGTAAACGCAATACTTCGTGTTAAGCAAATGCAGTCCACTTAAACATTTACGCCGATCGTCTGGCGTATACAGAGTGATCTGTGCCCCAACCCGATGCGTATAGGCATAATTTTTTTCGATAAATACCTGCGCATTGTTACTTTTAAGCCCTGTATCGTACATACGTTGTTGTTGAAAGTTGCATATTTCTGACTTCCTTTACTTCGTATTGAGCTACAATTAACGTGTTATGAGGTGCCATTAATAATTTTAACAACAATCACACTCGTAGTGAAGTATTCGCACAAGAAAGGTGTGTCGTAATACACGGTTCGAACATATAAATATCTTGAGTTATCTATATGTATACTAACTTTGTATCACGCTGTAATTATAATCAAAAGATCAATGTTGGAAATATAATAGATTTAGCAATAGATAAAGTACGTTAGCATATTAGTTAGTTAACTAACATAGTTAGATAATTAGCATAAAATTGTCTTAATAAATGTGGAAATTGGCTATCCACTTTCACGTATGCAATCTTCGGAGCACATTGTTGGTGGCAATTCATACATATTCATACATATCTGACTATTTATTTTCTACATAAAGCGTTTGTATAGTTTGCTGTTTATAACTTACTTAAACTACCACCTACAGTCCATAGGATTATATACTTGAAGTTGCCAGTCATATGGAACATTAAAATTTTCCTTCGACGTAAATACTGATCTTCAATATCACGTCTCACCTCTCTTGGTAAGATATTAATATATAAGATAAGATATCCATGTCATCAAAGCAGCTGGGCAAACATCGTAGAACAATAATATAAAATATAAAATAGAGTCGCTACTTTGAAACAACTCTAACAATATTGTTTCAGTCAGCAACGTTATTTTCAAAGATGCACAAGCAAGACTGTTACGTTTGTACTAACAGTCCTGCTGTTTCTCTTTGAGAATACAAAATGACAGTCTTTAATAAATTAATTCTGTAATCTAGCAAGTGTGATGTGTAATTTCATATTATTTTACAGCGTTTCGTCATGTGCCAAACAGCACGACATTTATTACCCTCTGTGTAAGTTTTTCTGGAGTGGTATCGGTGTGGAGAACCTTACCTACTAGATGTTGAAGAAGGCTTGAAACAATATTGTGGTACTAATATTTAATACGATTTCAAGTTATAAAAAACTGTATAAAGCAAAATTTGAGTAAAGAAAACCAGTAGTTACAGTATGAAAAAAATAGTCACATTTCCTTTTCTTCGAATTTCTTAACAAGGACTACTAATAGAATCAGTATTATTAGGCAATATGGAAAATGAAGATTAATGAAGAATTCAAATTAAGAAAATAAAAAACTTTAAATGCAAGGGTACATGTGTTTGAAAAGTGTCTGTATTCTCTGTGTGTGTATGTGTGTGTGTGTGTGCGCGCGTGCGTGTCATGTGTGTACAGAAAATTTAGTGTTATCATTACACCATTTTTTAAGAAATGGCTTCACACGATTAAGAGGGAGCTCAAGTTTCGGGTTTGTCTTTCCATGGTTACCAATCATCCCCTCCAATTTACTTACACAGAGACGACAAATTATTTTTATTTTAAAGAGTAAAGTGTGTTTGTTAATTCTTAGGAATAATTTTGTTAAAATTTGTTTTACTTGGGGCCACCTAATTACAGGATAATAAACTATATATAGTATTATTATATAGTATATATAGGATATTATTATATAGGTATTATTATATATATAGGATATATATATATATAGTAGTTTTCTTTACCGTAGCGAATAGTATATCAATTTTGTCACTAGTAGAACCTACCAGCGCAGCACTTTGAAATATATTTTTTTCTTCAGTTTTTCGCTGGGTACTTTTTCTGCAAAATCAAACTATTGCCAAAAGGGGCCGGTCAGAGCTGATTTAGGTAAATCCTACCGATAAATTCTACAAGATAGTAAGACTTGAGTTATAGCTCCTACAAATTTCAGCTCTACAGAGGACCACGCCTCTTACTGAATCCCTTAAATGTGCGTCAGTACCGAGCTAAGATCCGATTCGTTAAGTTGCTCATATTAATGCTATCGTAAATCGTAAGGTATTATTATAAGTCTCTGGCACCAAACAAATTATGTACATTTCATATCCTGTCTCTCGGCATTTCTGTCCAGACGTTTCTTATGATCTACGTTCTTCTGCACGTTTCATTTTCACAGTTTTAATTTGTCGCAACCAAATTGAATCTCTTCCCTAGCGTTCCCTATTTGATAACTGTACTTAAGGCAAAGAGTTATCCCACCAACAGAATGGTAGGATCAGAGAAGTCTTCATTTGTCTGACTGAAAACAATTTACTTGTATTGTATATCTCTACGTCTTCTACTGAAGAACTGGTTGCTTATAGTGGTACATGTTATTATTAACATTATGACCATATGTAAACAAAGATTGCACGCACGTCATCAAAATTTTTCAGTGTGAAATCATGTCGTGTACATGTTAATTATAGTTTATTTTTCCGGTTAAATATACAATTTTGACACACACACACAAATACACACACAGGTGAAAAGTACATATAAAGTAGTAATTTAACGCTAAGCGTATGATAGCACGTTGCAATAAAAATTTGTCGAAGTAAAGATTGCAGGTTCAGACATTGTATAATAGAGAATAAGATAGGCTACATGTCAAATTTGTTAATTTAAGTTCATTTTTGACAGTAAAAAAAAAATAATTAGTGTTGTGAAATAGTGCGAAAATATACCTAGGCATATGGCGAGTGGGCGTGTGCGGGTATCTATCACTATGTTACGTGATAATAATAAAAAACACATTAAATTAAAAAACTTTCGTGAAAATAAATATTCTGACATTAGACTTATACCAGAATAAGCGTAAATAAAAGGCCTCTCGGGTGGTAATATCTGTTCATAAATAAAAGTATGAGTTTTTTTTTGTAAAGAAATTTTTATGATCCTAAATGAAAGTAACAAAATTCAACTAGTTTTTTTAGCAAGCTTAGCTTTGTTCGTAGACAGAATTTTCCAAGAAGAACGTTATCTCAACTTAAGCTACAGAGGAAATGAATACTTTATCCAATGAAAGCTCGAGAAATTGGCTAAGATCTTAGTTGATTTTGTACTTCGTATCGCTTGATGCAGTCTCGCTCTGAACTCAATAATGCGTGGTCGTTGCTACTAGTCTAAACGATTGGTGTACAATAGCGCACGAGCACAAGTCAGAAAGTTATCGAGTACATTAATTATCGATTGCTAATACGGTATAGTACAAGATTGTCGGTATAGGCATTTATAAGAACACTTCAAATCTCAAATTCTCCTCTTGCATGTGCAATTCTACTTTTTAGATTACCGGTGCATCTTGTGTCTGATGTAATGCACCTCCCAAGATATTTAAAGGCATCAACTTCCTACCGTCCCAGAAATATCTCAGCTTTTTTCCAATTCGTGACTATCTCGTGATATCTCGGGATATCTCGTGACTTTTGTTTTCCTGTTTTATCATCATGTCGTCATCTCAAGATCTTTAAGATCGTGTTCATTTTGTTAAGATGGTTCTGCATTTTTTCCTTGTTGATTCCTAAAAGCGGAATGTAATTTGCAAAACGGGCGGTTTACCAGCACATGCCAATAATTATTAATCCATTGATGATGGATTCTATGAACTCCTTCATAGCGTACTCTAAACACAAGTATACACATACCCATTTAGGTAATATACATCGACGTATATGACTTTTTATTATTATATTTACTTAATTAAATAATACATTTGATCTTTTGTTTACAGTTAGTCAGTTTCTAGCTTACTCAAGAATAGTTAATTATATCATAATACGAAAATTTACCCGACAGAGCTCTTCAAAGCTCTTCAATTGCAAATCAAGTAGGTACAATGGAAAGTCTTTGATTTGAAATTACTTTGGCTAGAATAATTTTAAATTCAAGCTGTGTAGTTCTTTTTGACAAGACAAAAATTCCACCTTTAATTAGCAAAATCTGCAAAAATTTTTTAAATTATTATTTGGCAGTTAAAATGTAATTAGGTAAGGCAGCCGTCTGAAACGTATTATTATTGTCTAGAATGAACGTAATGAAGAAGAACGCCTAAAGAGTTAAACGTGAAATTCAAACAGTTCCCATAAACAATTACGCTGCATACATGACTATATAATTCATGAAGACAATCTTGCGTATTACGTGACATGCTTCCGTTTACTTCTATGGTTATTTAAATCTTGATCGTTATCATGAGAATATTACACATAACTAGATTTTCAAGATATTATAAATATTTATATCTTCGGTTTTTCCATTAACTAAGTTTTTTAGAAAGCAAAATTGTTAAATTAGTAACTTTGGAATTACTGGACAGAAACCATTCATGAGAGGTTTCAAATTAATCTATGTTTTAAAAGCAATTCATTTGTATAATTATCTTTAAGATTGAAGGTAGTATAAGAAAATTATAATAATTTTAAGAAATTTTGTTAATTTGGGTATCAAAAACATAAGCCATGCCTAACAATGTTACAAAATTTCCACCAATGGGAATTTTACACTTTTTGTGCTTGGATGACCAAAATTTGTAGCAAGAGCAACTAGTTCATTATTGTATTCCGAACAGTAAACGTTAAACCTCCGTATACCTTGAGGATATGAAAGTGGATACGGCATCGAACTGAAGTAAGGTTAGGCAGGAGTGTGATTTAACCAAAAAGAAGAATAAAGTGTAAAATTTTAGTACGTAGGCTTTCACGGCCGGTGTCATTATAATTATTTAAAACTTCCGGGCTGAAAGGCCGTGGTCGAATGCTTGATGTTCTGCAGCTAGACGTTTCGGCCACACCACCGGTGGCCATCTTCAGTAGCAAAAATTCTTCGAAATAGGGTGGTATGCCGAACAAGTCGCCCAATGAACTGGGAACAAGCAACAGTGAGAGAAGGCTACGTTGTTTCTATTTATAACGTTTTGGCCGCTTAAGGTGTATAACGCGAACCAATCAGAAGCCAGCTCTTCATTCTCCACTCTGATTGGCCATGGAAAATAAACCATACCAGACACTATTTAAGGCAATGCTTTCACCTCGGCGGTTCACACGCCCCCGGAACCGGAACGCGAAATACGCCACTATACACAAGTCCCGCTGCCGGACAACGAGGAAATTGATCCTCCATTGCCGCCGCCACCCAAGCCTAGATTCCCCAGATCGGGCAAGAAAGTTAGGAACCCGGCCAAGAACACGGGCCAGCCTAAACCACCTGCCACTGGACCCAAGCCCGTCCTCCAAAAGCCAGAGCGGCCACCCGCTCCAGTACCAGCCCCCAAGGCTTCCACCGTCTCGCCCCGCCGCAGCTATGCAGCTGCCGCCAAGCGTTCTCCCCCGGCCTCATCTTCCGATGATCTCGCCGTCGTTTCAGACTTTCTGGCAAGCTACGACTTGCAGAAAGTGGCCCAGACTTTCCTTAAAATCAAGGAACGCTTGGCAACAGCCTCGCCCCAGGACAAGTTCCTCCTCTTGGTGGAAGCCTGCCGTGTAACAGGTCTGTTATGAACGGACAACCACGGCAATCCCTCAAGCGAGACCTCGAGCTCGTGGCGTGGAACGCCAACGGCCTCGCTTCCCGGCATTCTGAGCTCTTAGAGTTCGTTGCCCGTCACAAGCCCGACGTGCTTCTTCTTGGAGAGACGCACCTGACCCCGCATCGTCGTTTCCGACTACCCAACTACGTGTGCCACCGGGACGACCGGTCGGGTCGTGCAGGAGGGGGCACAGCCATCGCGGTGAAGGCGAGTCTTCGCCATCACCGCGTTGTCCTGCCTCAGCGGCGGAACCTCGAGTGCACCGCGGTCGAGCTCCATGGTGCTCTCGGCGGTCTACTCGTGGTGTCCGCTTACAAGCCTCCACACACGGAGCTCCTGTCGAACGATCTGGAGGCCGTCTTTGGAGCACACAGGAGGGTAGTCCTGGCGGGCGACCTGAACTGTAAGCACCCCGATTGGGGGAGCCGCTTGGCGAACCCAAACGGGACCCGCTTACGCAGGTATGCTGATGCGGCTCGGGTCACAGTCATGGGTCCTACCGGGCCTACGTACTATCCCTCTAGGGCTAACTCCCGCCCTGACGTACTGGACATTGCCGCGGTCAGGGGCGTTTATTGCCCGGTCCACGTCTCCGTCATTTCGGAACTGTCCTCGGACCACTGCCCTATCAGTGTACATATAGCTACCCAGCACGCCACCGTCCGCGACGAGCGGCGGGTAATCGAGTGGGACCGCTTTGGCCCGGCGTTCAGTCGCCGCCTACCAGAGCATATCCCGCTCGACACTACCCAGCATGTCGATGAGGCAGTTGCCGTATTCGACACAGCCGTAGTCTCGGCGGTTGACGTGTCCTCCCGGATGAAGCCGGGGCTCACGCCCGACTATCAGCGGATCCCCGAAGAGGTGTCTCAGCTCGCTTGCGAGAGGAATCGCCTCCGGAGACGCTGGCAGAGGACTCGTGACCCGGCTGACAAGGCTGCGTTCAACAGAGCGTCCGGCAAGTTGCGTCGCGACATGCTGGCGTTCCGTAGACGCAACTGGGAGCTAGCTGTCACACAGATGGATGGCCCTGCAGAGGACCGTAATGTCTGGCGGATTCCCAGTGCCCTAACGGGAAAGCGCAAACGCGCGCCTCTCCCCGCACTGGCCGGACCCGGCGGTCAACCCCTTGGTCGCCCCCTCGAGAAGGCAGAGTTCTTGGCTGACAGTTTAGAGCGTCAGTTCGCTCCCAACCCATCCAAGAACCCGGCCTTCACTGAGCAAATCTGCCGCGAGGTAGAGCGCTTTCTTTCGGCCGATATCACAGTCCAGCCGGAGCCCATCTCCCCGGAGGAGGTCTCTGAGAGGATTGTTCAGCTCAAGCCCCGGAAGGCGCCTGGCCCGGACGGAGTCATGAATTCCGCCCTCCATCGCCTTCCGGAGCGAGGAACCCAGTTTCTCACTGACCTGTTCAATTCATGCCTCAGATTGGCCTATTTTCCGGTGAAATGGAAAACGGCTACCGTCATCGTGATACCCAAGCCGGGAAAGAATTCTTCTCGAGTGGAGAACCTCAGGCCCATCAGCCTCTTGTCCGCTACGTCCAAGGTTTTTGAGCGTCTGATCCAGCGTAGGATCCGCGACCATCTAGAAAGACTAGACGTGCTGATCCCCGAACAGTTCGGCTTTCGTGAACTGCACTCCTCGACTCATCAGCTGATGAGACTCGTGGAATGCATAACCGAGGCTGGCTGCCAGGGCAAACAGACGGCTGCGATCTTCCTAGACGTAGAGAAAGCCTTTGACCGCGTGTGGCACGAGGGTGTCCTTTACAAACTAACGGAAGTCCTTCTCCCAGACTGCTACGTTCACTTGATCGGCAGCTTTCTGCGAGACCGTAGCTTCCGAGTGAGAGTAGACCACGCTCTCTCTTCGGAGAGGCGTATTACCGCTGGTGTCCCTCAGGGAAGTGTCCTTGGGCCTCTCCTGTTCTCGTTGTTTGTCAACGACACGCCCCGAGTTCCTGGAGTGAAGCTGTCGCTGTTCGCGGACGACACTGCGGCTTTTGCCTCAGAGCCGAACGCGAGTTATGCGGCCGTTAAGCTCCAGCGCCAACTCGACGCGTATGTCGGGTGGACCGATGACTGGAGAGTTGCCGTTAACGCTTCCAAGAGCGCCGCGGTAATATTCTCGCGAAAACGCAAGCGGCCTCGGCCGCTTAAAGTAGGCCCCGTCGAGGTGCCCTGGACCAACAGCGTCAAGTACCTCGGGCTCCACGTGGATTCCCGACTCACCTGGCGAACCCATGCAAATTACATCCGACAATGCGCTTCGGCGCAACTCAGTAGACTCTGGCCCGTGCTATCTAATCCGGCAATGACCCCCCGGCTAGGTAAGCTCATAGTCAACACGTACGTGTTGCCGGTGATTACCTACGCCTGTCCTGTTTGGGGATACCTGGCTCGTGGTCATAGAATCACGCTCCAGCGCGTACTCGACCGGGGACTGAAGCTCGCGTGCAAAGTCCCCCGGAGGTACTCTTCTCGTCTTTTGAGGAGAGGACTCGGTGTCCGCTCTCTTGATGACACCGTGAGACGCCTGGCGCGACGATTCTATGTTCGTTCCGACAGAGTGACCCACAATTCCCTCATTGCCGGACTTGGTAAATACACCCCGCGACCAGGTGAGTCCTGGAAGCGACCTCGTTTGCTAGTCCCGGTGGTATAATCCACCAATCGCAGGTCGTTTCAGACCCCCCCCATAAGTAGATAAAAGTATATATTGAACTCCAACAGACCCAGTGGCAGGAGTCCTTTCTGAGACTCGGGACACTGTACTACTCGCGACCCGCGCTTCGCGCGGGCCGCGCAACCCCCAGTTGTGCTCGGCGGTTCACACAGTTCGACCCGTCGCCGCCGGCGTACCACAGGGATCTGTCCTCGGCCCCATTCTGTGCCTTGTGTACACGAACGACCTGCCTGTCTTTCCCGGAGTCGCGTTGTCTTTGTTCGCTGACGATGCTATGTATCACTGCAGCTCCCTGTCCCCGCGATTTGCGAGTACAAAGCTGCAGCGTCAGTTGAACTAGCTTCCGGTCTGGCTAAGGAAATGGCGGGTGACGATCAACACGGAGAAATCCGAGGCGATCTGCTTCACCCGTAAGTCCATCTCCCGATGCCAGCCCCTCTCCCTAGACGGGAGGCCCATCGCCTAAAAAGAATCGGTGAAGTATTTAGGCGTTCGGCTAGATCGTCGCCTTTGCTTCAACGCCCACGGGACGGAAACCCTTACCAAGGCTCGCGGCGTCCGAGCCAAATTATCTCCTTTCCTCTTGTGTCGCAGCCGCCTGGCCATGCACACGAAATTTACAATCTATCTGCTTTTTCTCAGGCCTGTACTGACCTATGCGGACCCGCCTGGTAGTCTCTTTAATCCACCACCAACAGATGTAGGCTGGAAGCTTTCCAGTCCCGAACCCTACGATCCTTGACGGGGTCCCCTTGGTTTGTAAGGAACGACGTGGTTCGAAGGGGTCTCCGTGTTCCTACCTTGACTTCCTTTGTCCGGTCGCTGGCTCTAACTCTCTTTGCTAAAGCCTCGACCTCCACCTTCCCATACCTCGAACCATCAGTGCATCAGAACCACCACCGCCCATTCGGGTCAAGCGCCCTCGGGCGCTTCTTGACGACCCGCCATAACGCCATCCTCTTTAAATTAAACAAAAACAAATTGTAATCATCAGCCCTAGACCACAGTATTTCACCTAAACTGTCCTTCCCTCCTTCCTGCCTACCTCCTAGCACGCTGAGCCGGCTGCTTGTCGCTGTCATCAATCATTGGCACGGAGGCTCTCCACCTCGCGGGGAGCGACCGACGCCCTCAGGGCGTCTGCTGGCTGGACTTGAAACGGGCGACATCTGTTGCTCGAATCGGTACCAGCGGCAGTGCATCAAACAAATAAAGTTATACTCCCCCGCCTTCACAGTTAACTGGTTGGCGGTTTCCTTTTCCAGTTTTAGGTAACCAGTCGACATTGTACCAGCACTAAGTTTACTTCTGGCAGCCATTGGACACGTTCCAGATGCTGCAAACAAGCCACGGGTGCAAAGACACCCCGCATCCATAATGCAATGCAATCGGCGGTTCATAGCGACGGACGCATTCCTATGAATATGGATGGACTCCAGATGCAGGCGAGTGAAGTAACCCCGGACAGAAGACAACACCAGGGCTTCATCAAACATTACCCGGTGATCGTCGTGGAAAAGAGCGTCTTCAGCGACTGCGGACTTCTCCGGCTGGCCCAGGCGGCAGTATCTCCGATGTTCAGAGAGGCGCGTCCGGACACTACGTTTCGTGGTGCCTATGTATACCTGGCCACACGTACAAGATATACTGTACACCCCGCACGACGAGAGCGGATCCCTGGCGTCTTTTACCGGTCGCAGGAACTGTTGGATCTTTTTGGTTGGCTTAAAGATCGTCCTGACGCCCCGTTTACTCAGCGACTTGCCGATGCGGTCAGTCACGCCACGGATGTAGGGCAAGACAGCGGAGCCAACAACCTCGGACAACACCGACTCGTCCGGCCTACCAGATCTTCTCGGCCGGGCAGCTCTCCTAACCTCCGCAGCAGAGTAGCCGTTGGACTGCAGTGCTTCCTCGAGATGCCGAAACTCATCTTCGAGATACCGGGGCTCACAGATTCTTTTTTCCCGGTCAACCAGAGTCTTCAGCACCGCCCTCTTCTGCCTAGGATGATGATTGGATGACTTGTGCAGATATCTGTCAGTGTGCGTTGGCTTCCTATAAACTTTATGCCCCAATCTGCCATCGGTCCTTTTCAGGACCAACACATCCAGAAATGCCAGTTGATCACCACTCTCGCGCTCCATCGTAAACTGTATGCGCGGGTGCACAGCGTTCAGATGTCCAAGGAAGCGTTCCAACTCTTCATCCCCATGGCTCCAGACCACGAAAGTGTCGTCAACATACCGCAGCCAACACTTCGGCTTCAGTGGCGCAGATGAAATTGCCAACTCTTCAAATTTTTCCATGTAGAAGTTTGCAACCACAG
This sequence comes from Magicicada septendecula, assembly GCA_034769895.1. Classification (NCBI taxonomy): domain Eukaryota; kingdom Metazoa; phylum Arthropoda; class Insecta; order Hemiptera; family Cicadidae; genus Magicicada; species Magicicada septendecula. The sequence continues at coordinate 388,893,891 of CM068368.1, read as the reverse complement.
GGCTGAGAGGACTTCCCATCGCAACGCCATCCAACTGTTCATAAAAGCCGCCGTTCCATTGGAAGTAGGTCGTTGTTAGGACCTGCCGGAACAAAGCAGTGATGTCCGCCGGGAACAGTTCACCTACATACCCCAAGACCTCCTGGACAGGGACCATCGTGAAAAGAGAGACCACATCAAAACTCACTAGCACGTCGCCAGGCTCCAGCACCAACTCCCCGATCCTCCGGAGGAAATGAGAAGAGTCCTGGACAAAAGAATCCGTCTGCCCGATGTGCGGCTTGAGCAATCCAGTGAGGTGCTTAGCCAAGTTGTACGTAGGCGAGCCAATAGCACTAACGATGGGCCTCAGCGGAACGTCCTCCTTATGGATCTTTGGTAATCCATAGAGACGAGGGGGAAGGGCCTCCGAACACCGGACGGCCGTCTTCACATCAGACGCTAGAGAAGATTGCTTCACTAAAGAATCCGTTTTTCTTAAAACCGTAGAAGTCGGATCTTTGTTCAGCCTCCGATAAGTGGCCAGATCTAACAAACCCTCAATCTTCCGCTGGTAGTCTTCGGTGTTCAAGACCACCGTAGCGCTCCCCTTAGCCGCCGGCACAATGACAATGGAGTCATCCCTTCTCAAATCCCTCAAGGCTCGCAGTTCCGCCGACAGAAGATTGCATTTTGGGGGAGCGGCCCTTTTAAGGGCCCTGGCGGCTTCCAACCGTATCTCTTCCAACCAAAATAGACAAATGCTTGAATAGGTAAAACCGTTAAGTTACAGATTGGCACCAAGAACGTGGGGCTTTAAAGATAATATATTCTCCAGAGAAACAACAACAAACCAGTATAAAAAGAAAGGACAGTATTGGTAACTCGTTAAGTTACAAAGTATATGCGTGACTTTTGTATGTAGTGATATATTTTTTTATACGTACTGCCACCGTGATAAAAATAACATGCATAACATACGTTGGTTACGTACTCGGCCGCCTGTGTGACATAAATGTCTAGTCTTGTCTGAAAAAGACTAGCTGTACATTACAGAAAGGTCCCGATTAACCTCCAATAATTTGAAATTTTTCTAGGGAGCGGTACGTTACATAGATGACCTTGGTTATCTTTGCTGCGTACATAAAACATACAGGCGATTGCAGGTGAGTTCAATTTCCATGAACTGGGAGTTTACTCAGTGCGATAAAACAATGTTATAAGACAGTAGTATTATCGAATGTGACCTGACCAAGTGTTGATTTGTATTGCAAATGTTTGGGGACTTTTGATTATCGGATGTGTATTACTGGAACAACCAAAAGATTAACATTCGGAAGCCTCTAATGTAATAAAACTCTCGTTTGCGCAGCGCTTCCCGCAACTGTCTGTGTCCGCTAATTATATAGCACCAGTATTAAGGTGATATTACTGTCCTGTTTCCACGTTTCCGTTGTGTTGGCACTGTTAGGATTCATCAGCTGTTAACCTTCTAAGCAAGGGCGTAATATAATCTGAATTGGAAGACAGTGTAACTATGAGAACTACCGTTATACTTGAATACAAGTATCACTGTTCTATAAATGTATGAAAAAATTATGATTATCGTTTTTATCGTTCAGTAATTTAGTCCCCCGTTTTAAACTTTTAATCCGTTCGGATCTCTTAACAACATAAGACCAAAAGATATAAGGAGATAAGGATAGCCTGGTCATCAGCAAATAACATTTTGTCAACTGCAGAATCATAAAATGTTCTGGAAGATTTATCTGCCAATTAAGTATGACATCGTCTATATATAAATTAAATATGTAATTTGTACACCTCGATATATTTTCCTTCCCTCCTACTTTGGGAATAATCTTCCTGTTCTACCAAACAATAAACAGATATAATAAAATGAAAAATCAAAATACCTTCACTTTTTATTAACCCAAAATTACTGCTGTCTCTGCATGTGGCTTCCCTGCTTTTCTTCTGGCACAGATGACCGTTGTGGTTTGTGTTAAATCTGTATGGCCGAAAACTGTCATGTTTGTTTCAAACAGTTCTTCATGTTTTTTCTAGTTTTCCCTTCATAGTGAGAAGTTTCTATAATCCACCCTTTCAGCACTACATTACTTCACTGAACATTCTCATTGTTTTGTATAAATCATATTTTAGTATTAAATATATAACTTTCCCAAGATTCCTAATAAACTAGATCATTTGTTTCTTACCATATCAATTCCTGATATTTTTTAGTAAAGTTACTTTAATTGCCAAGAGAGAAATAAATGTAGGCCTACTATAGAAGGACTTTGTCCTTTACTAATTTGTAACCTCACTCAAGTACTCAAATCTGCTGCCTTGATTTTAAGTTATTATATTTTTATTTTTGTGTGAATCATAAACAAAAAAAAAACTTCGAACTCCGATATGGATTTCTGGTACAGTAAAACTAAGGAGCTAATTTATAAAGTAATAATTGAGAAGGAAAATAGGAATAAAGAACATAAAGGGATAACTATCGATAATACAGACTTTAATTATATCGGCAGATAGCTTTAATTGATGATAAAGGAATAGAAGCAGAAAAGTTATTATTACATATACTTACGATAAGGAAAAGAGATGAACCCAGTCTAGGCTACGCTGCTAAAGACAGGCGTCTTTTTCTTCTTCACCTAAAACCTAGGTCTTGTTCCTAATTATAATCATTACCTTCTTCAGTAAGAATTAATCCAAAAATTGTTTCTTCCGGTCCCAAGCAAATAGACTAGATTTGGTCACTCCAACGCTTCTTCGAACGCCCGACACCTCTCCGTCCTTTCGGCTTATAAATCAATAGTTGTTAGGGATGCGTCAGTCGTCCATTAGGTTAACATATTCCAACCATTTTAGTCCATACTGGGCAATTCTACCAAGTGTACTCATAATATTCAGGTCCACCTGTAGACGGACATTTCTTTTGCGATCTTAAAGAGTATTTGCTGCCACGTGCCTGAGAAATCTCATTTCGGTCGCTTGAATACGTCTGGCCTGGGACTTCGTTAAAGTCCAATTTGTGTTTCTTTCCTCTTTGATTGTAGAATAGAATTCTCAGCTGGTGCCACACATATTGAACTTTTGTAGCTTCTTTACCACTTGGTTGTTTGTAGTGTAACATACAATACAAACCAGATATTCAAAATTACTGACCTGCTCCAGAACAGTACCATCTAAAACAATGTTTCCTCGTATGGGATCAGATCCGTCAAAAGCCATCACCTTGGTGTTCAGTATGGAGACCTTTGTTCCGAAATCTTGCAGATTTGGCACAGCCATCTGCATGCCGTTTTCCAATTTTGACAGAATAGCCTAGTCAACACAGCAAATAACATTGTGTCATATGGAGAATCATAAAATGTTTTGGAAGGTTCATCTGCCAATTGTGTATGACTTCGTCTATATACAAATTAAAATGTGAAGGTGGCAATAGGATTGATAAGGATGAATTGTCGTACTCTACAATCGATCAGGCCTACACTAGAAGTAGTGCTCCGTCTTCTTGACTCAATTAAGATTTGGTTTTTAACATAAAGACTTTTATTAGCTCTAATGAGGTAAATTTTATGAATTTAATTTAATTGCGTCAGGTTAGAAGACGAATACATAAGGATAAGGAAAACTGAATTAATTACAAAGCAACTGCCATTAAATAAAGGTGGGGCGGCTACTGTGAATGTATAACTAACATTCCGCGAGAGAGTTCTTGCCAGGGAACTATGATATAAATCATACGTCTTAGACATTGCCGTATTTCTAGCTCTCATACAAACGATTATTAATTAATAGAATTCATGTCTCATAATGTCCTTTTATTTTGTCCATAATATATCATTGTACTTGCTGACTAAGTAAGAATATCTAAGTATTAATGAATAAGTATGTGTTGTATTTATTTATTAATATGAATTAATTTTTAAATAACAATATCTGATTACAAAACTATAAAGTAAGCATATTTACATTTTACTTGTCTATTTAAAGCAGACTTTTATCAGGCCGTATTATTATAAATACTATTCAAGCGCATTACTAGGATTGCACTATAACTGGCGTGTAGCACGTGATGTTCCACAGTCCGACTAAATTCGACGTTAGGTAGCAACGGAAAGTAAGAAAAAAACCTTCAATTTTTATTCAGTTTATTTCTGCACAGTTTATTGCTTCTAGTAACTCCATGGTTGCATTATTAAGTATTACGTATGTCTAGATAATTCAGTTACGTATCATTTATCTTATCCTTAAATAGAGTTCCTTGCCTTACTATATTGCTTAAGCGTTCTCAGAAAATTGTTCCCTGTAGCAGAAGACGGAAGTTGCATGTCAGTTATTCTGCATATTTTGTGTTTCAAAAGACTGAGCACTATACTACTGACTCTAAAAATGGTATATAACCAAACTGCATATTTTATATAACAACTGTGCCAAGAGCAACTAATGTTTATTATAAGACAAAAAATATGACTGATTGTTTATCCAGACATCATATTTTATTATTTTTTCATTTCAAAGATGTTTCGGCAACAGATATAATATTCATTTACAGTGGCCTAAAGCCTATTTCCGCGTTCTACTGTACTGGAGTAAATAAATTATATATCTCCAAATGATTAAACGCACGATACTTTGAATGTTATAATGGTCTTCTTCTGAAGAAGTGTTAATTACTATAATGTCATTCTTGTCACATTATTAACGTGATGTGACACGTTTTTTATGACACAGGCTTATTTCAGAAATTTCAACACCACATACCTATTGTACAATAATATTGATATTAGAGACCGTTATGATATTTAAAATAAATCACTCAATATAAAATGAAATCTATTAAATATTAATGGATTTAGTATTGGATTAAGTTTTTTAATAAAAATTCTTTATGGTTTTAGACATTAAAAAATATATGTGTGTTTATGTGAGCTTGTGTATTTTCGCCGGTATGTAATCGATAACAGTTTCATAGAATTTTGACCAAACTAACAAAATGTTACAACTAATATTACAACTGGGTAACACTGCAGGCATACACAAATTGTTTATTATAATTGCAGTTTAACTTTGTACGTATTAAATGTATAATACGTTCAAATTAAATCTGCCCCTAAATAAACTGTGGTTAATTACCTTGAACAATGCAACCAAATTTGATTATAGTTTGTTCTGTTCTGCATACGGTTAGCATGCACACAAATATATGTGCCGAGATATTTCAATTTTCATTTCAACAAAAATACAAAGAAGTGTATTGATTAAATGAATTACATGATTAAAACAGAAAACACGAATAGAAATACTAATCCAATTGTTAAAACTTTTCAACAACTCTGTCTTAGCTCTGTGAAAAACAGGAAAATGAATACGAGTACTAATAAAACCATTTACATTTTTCAACAGCCTCTAACAATACTGCTGGTAAAGTCAGTATTGCAGAATGGTAACAATTACCGCTCTGATAAGTATTTATTAGTATCACTGAGCAATTTTAATTAACTTTTCTGGACTCTGGGGCGATTGCTGTAGGCTTTTCTAATCGTATTTCGATAGCTTATTTATCTCTTTTATCTTTCCTTCATCCCTTTTTAATTTAATTTTGTAAATACAAAAGGTTATTATTAAATATTTTACTCGGACCGTGAAAGAATTTGTAAAATTAAATTACAGTTAAAATGTTTTATTTGTTCACGCATATTCTGTCAAAAGCTAAACTCTTGTCATTAATTACACCTACAGTAATAGTTAAGTTTGTTACCTAAATTCTTTTTTTTTTAGATCTAATAAATCGAACCTTTAACAATGTTTGGCACTTTTATGTATCTTTTCTAAAACCCATACTGTGAAATGTTAAATTCTGAAAAATTTGTCACGTCTGTTTCAACATACACTTTTACTCTGGATTCTTGACTAGATTCGTTGGCAGAGGTCAAACCACTGTGCCAGTGACACTGTGATTTCGGTTAGAAAACGGACACAGCGTGCAGACTGCTTTCTGTGCAAGCTGTTTACCTGTGAGTTAATGTAGTTAGTCTCGAAAATTACACAAACTTGATTTAATAATTTGTTTAATTCCATTAAATTTTTCACATTGATCAACTCTGAATGGGCTCGTAACTACCACTTTCCTTCACGGATTTCATTAAAACACTAATTCAGTTAATTAAAATATTGAATTACATATCATGTGTTTTTACGTAGTTTCATATTGTACAACCGTGACAGTAAAGTAGCTCGTACTGTAAGAAATTGTGTATGAAATTTTTTGATTTTATATCCGTATTTAGAAATTAAGTTAAAGTTTACCTTTCAGGATTTAGTTATGGGTTGTTAGTCGTATGTTTAATAGTTGGTACGAGAAATAAAAAAGCACTTGCTCAAAATTTTGGATATTTTATTAAATAACACAATATTCTTGCTTTTACCAAAACAACTCTTCTGAACGCTACTCAGAAAATTAAATGCTAGGAATGTAAGCAATTTTACGTGAAACAAACTGGATGGAAAAGAACCAACTGCGTATAGAAATATTCGAATATACTCGTAAACAAGCGTAATAAATTACATTTTTGTAAAATTACGTACACAGATGGACAAATGTTGTTAGTGGTAGTACGGTATTATTATTACAAATCATATTATTACTTTTCTACTGAAATTACTTCCTACTACTACAATTAATTACTACTACTCCTAGTGTTACTACTCATGCTAATATTATTTTTATGGCACTGCTACAGTACCATACAGTAACAGAGCTTGTTTTCCCAAATAATCAAAAGTAAGCAGATTATTTTAGATCTAATAAATCGAACCTTTAACAAAGCTATTTCTCAGTTTACTTTATTCTCTAGAAAAAAGACTGTACTTGGGAAAACAAAAACTGGTCAAACTCGCGCGCTCCTGTGTGTGTCTGTGGTAAATTCTGTAATGTATGTGTAACGAAGAATGGTTGGGATGGCGATGATATTCGATGAGATGAGAAGAAGGCTCGCCGCGAGGAGCTTGGGTGGGTGGGACGGTTTGCCCAAATACATGACATAGTGTAACCAGATTTCTTGTGTCCAAATATCACAGACTACGCCTTACCCTCACCCCTTTCTGCCTCTCCTACGTTTAAACGCACACGCGCACGCGAAGCACACACTCTCACAAAACACATTATGTCTTGCCTGAACATCTGGATATTTTCACATTATTCCCGTTTTCTTGGCTGGTGTTCTACTTTGCCTGTCCCGTATCCCTTTCTCTGCTTCGAGATAATCTTCCCTTTACTTTATTAATGTCCGGACACTCACTCTCACAAAGCACATTATGTCTTGCCTGAACATCTGGATATTTTCACTTTATTCCCGTTTTCTTGGCTGGTGTTCTACTTTGCCTGTCCCGTATCCCTTTCTCTGCTTCCAGATAATCTTCCCTTTACTCTATTAACGTGCGGAAATCTATTCGGGCGTGAAGTAGTATTCATATTTTTATATCTTAAGAGTAAAATTGTGAACCTATAATTTGTCGAAGCTACTTGAGTGCATGACCTTGACAGAGACGTTACACCTGCCAAGAAACGTAACGTAACAACTGCACCTGCCGACTTTTCGAGAGCGTGCGCAATTGTGGTAGCAATATATTATAAATAAGTTCCTTCACACTATAGAAATTCCGGTCACTTCCAGACTACGGTTTTCGAATAACATGACCAAAATTCTTAATTTTTCTTATCTTGAAAAAAATGTTTCAACTAATTCTTTGATTTTCAAACAGACTTTTAACAGGAATTTTATATTTTTTGGTATAAGCTGAATTATTTTTTCGTAAAACATTAAGTTGTTATCAAATTGGTAGATCAAGGTTGTTTTGAGCATCGTATAAGACTGACTTATGTTACCAATAAATATCAAACCTAAAACAAAGTTGAACGTGAGGGCTACTCGTGATACTAACTCCGCCTACATATCAAGGAACGCTTGTATGTGAGTCGGTCATGATTATCCAGCACTACGGTAAAATTTCCTCAGTTAATATTTTTACTGTATTTTCTACTTCCTGACTCTGATTCCGTTTGTATCTTTTTATATTATTAATACAACCCTGAATAGAGTATGAAGCAGCAGACGTTTGGCAAGGACGGATATTGTGACGATCACAGAAAACCGGTATAATAATAAAAGAACAAAATTTCAGAAGGACTAAATCTCAGAAGGACTTAGAACACAGTTGACGATCAGACGTGTGAAATTGTATTTACTGTTTTAAGGCGAAGAGGAGGAAGGAAAAGTTAAGGAGAAATAGGAAAAAAGGGGAATAGGAAGAGGAAAATAAAAAAGAAGATGTGAGAGGAGGAGAAGGAAAGAGTTCAGAAATCTGCTTAATTTTTCGTTACCATAGTTTTGCTTCTCTCAGATCTGTAGAATATAATATAAATATTATTAATTATGGATAACTATATTTATGCCTTGAGGTAGAAAGTATGGAGGACCATGAATTCGCTAGCAAATAATGCAGCACAATAAACACGTGATCTTAAAATGGATGTAGAAAGTGATAGGCGACGGAAGAGGCGCATTTGGGTATTCTATGTCAAGGTAGTAACGATGGCGATCGTGATATTTATATTACTCATCTATTCTCACTGTAAGTAATGATCTACATTATGTTCATTCGCACGTTATCACCTCACTGACTCTTAAATATAATGACTAAAACTCGTTGCTGTTTGTGTTGTCACATTCCACGTAGCAAGGAGTCGAGAGCGTGATGTCGCTAGAAACTACGCGACGTGTTACGCAAGCTTCGTGTACTAAAGTTAAGTATAGTTAATTTCAAAGAATAATGATATTTATGTTCATATAATACTTCTTATCATATTTCTATGCACTGTTTTCCACCTTCTAAAACACAGTTTGTTGATTTGTTTTTAAAAACACCTTAAACTTAAAACAGCGAATACCGTAAGTGTCAATGAGTAAATTTATGGTTGCTCAAACGTGATAAAATTTGTACATTCACTCTAAGTAATCTCAAGACGGTAAAAAAGCTAGTAAATTTGCATTAAGGTTTGTAACCTGTACTGCTGCACAACGATCTACAAGAGCGTTGTGAATCCCATTAGAAAGGGCAATACAATTAAGAGATCAAAGCATTCTCAAAAACTCTTACTCCTTTTAATAGTTATGAGTGAATAAAAATAGTAATTTCAAACATTTTTATGCGCCAATTTAAAATCATATACGGCGCATTAATCTTCTAAAGTCATCGAAATAAAAATTCCTGTTTTTAATTTGTTCATTTGTGTGGTATTTTACAGTTATGTTCCAGAAAAGTTCCCTCGTACTGGTGAATAGGCCTATGTTACATACACATTGAAATTATTACCTTAAGAATTATCCACTTTTCATAGTGAAAAATATTTTTTAACACTATTAGTGCCGCACATTAGTGATCGAGGTTTAGTGTACAGTATTACTTTTTAATATGTTTGTCGTTATTTATGTATAGTAGCGGACATCGTATAAGGCATTAACAGGCATGATCTGGCAATTCTGATTGCACATCGTTGCCTAGTTCAAGCGTCATATTTGCGGCCCTTCCCCGCGCACGATGATGGACAATCTATTACGAATTACGCTTACCCCTGCCATAAAACGTCTCTGCGGCTGAGTTTGTATAAATTAGTTGTTGTGTACAGGTGTTTGTTAGTGCTAATTCAGAGTCGTTATAACGCATCATTTTTGCAGAAGAAACTCTTGCTTAACACCAACAGACTGCCTGTATTTGCTGAAATAAACTGGTTGCAGAAAAAAATAAAAAGACTTAGAAAGCCAAATACTGTCCGTAATACAAAGATAACTGATAGATTCAGAGTTTAAACAGAGCGTGAATTAAAAAAAAAAAAAAGGCCAGACGTGACGAAAAAGTTTCAGGTGTTGGCATCAGATGAGTGCAGACACAGAAATTTCCTAACAACAGAAAACCTGGTTCTTTACACGAAAATATAAAAATTAAAAATATATCATTGTTTCATCAAGACCAAACGGTATATTACACTGATTGACTGGCTGAATAGAACTTTTTTTTTTTTTTTTTGAGATCTGTAATCTGTTCGACTAAGCGAACATATAACAAATTGGCTGACAACACACATACAGGATTATGAAGAGCTGACCATTGACACCTCTTCTTGTTTTTGATAATAGATTAAAGAGGTACACAAATACAAAACTAAATGATAAAAACAAGTAAGCAAATGAACAAAAATCACTTCCACTTCCTGCTGGCATGATACAATAAGTTCAAATGTTAAACACTGGGCCCATAAGGCACATATACCGGTTGACATTAACACTAAATAATGACAAGAATACGAAAAAAATTCAGAACAGATATCACAGACAGTACAATACAGAAAATACAGAGAATACATTATTAGTTAAACCTGAATGGTAAGTCTAATAGTTTGTGCCTTTTTAGTCTATAAATATCTTCACTGCTGTCTAACAAATTAATTGCCAGGTGGTTAGGATGCTGTTCTAATTTTTTAGATGTAAGTCCCGCAAAAGAGTATGATTTCTTCTCTCACGGTTGGAACTTTGAGGTCGCGGTGTATAGAGTTGTTGGAGACAAACCATGGAGCGTCGACTATTTATCTTAAAGTTTTGGACTGAAAGCGCTGGATAATCTCAATATTACTTGTACTAGCAGTACCCCAAAGTTGAATACCATAGTCCATACCGGTTTAAGAACTACTTTATAGATCAACAGTTTGTTGACGAGACTTAACCGTGATTTTCTGCCTATCACCCAATAGATGTTTCTGACCTTGTGATTAAGATGTTTCAGTCTTCTTAGATGTTATATGTTTTTTCCATGTGAGGCTCCTGTCCAGATTCATCCCAAGGTACTTAGCACTTTCAGCTTGCGGTACTGGTTGACCGTTAATTGTTACTAGAGGGCAGTTTGCCTTACGTGTGGTGAAGGTAACGTGGTCTGGCATGGATGAATTGATTTTTATACGCCATTTTTCAAGCCATAACTGAACGCTGTTTAATGATTCTTGTAGTATAAAAGATGCTATTGAGGGGTCGGAGTGTGTCGCTAGTATTGCTGTGTCATCGGCGTAGGTAGCAGCGGTGGTTTCACTTGCTGACGGTAAGTCCGAGGTGAACAGGAGGTACAGCAGAGGACCCAGGACACTACCATGCGGAACACCTGACCCCACTGGTAATAGAGGAGAAGTAGCATCCGAGTACTTGACTTGAAAAACTCTCCCCACTAAGTAGGAATGTAGAATACGGTAACAATTATGTGGCAGATTTTTCTTATAAGAGTCCAAGATGCCAGACTTTGTCTAATGCCTGGGGAACGTCGAGAAACACGCCTGAGCAGAACATCTTCGATTCCAACGATTTATTGATAACATTTGTTAGTCTATGTATTTGATCTACCGTAGAGTGCTTTTCTCGAAAGCCAAATTGGTGATCCGGAATTAGGTTGTTTTCTACAATTGTTGGCATGAGTCGTTTTACAAACAGCTTCTCAAAGATCTTACCAAGTATCGGTAGAAGGCTTATGGGTCGATAAGAAGAGGGCTCTTGAGGGTTTTTACCAGGTTTTAAGACCATGATTACTTGAGCCGATTTCCAGAGAAGAGGAAAGTATTCAAGTCTGAGTATGGCGTTGAAAATTTATGTTATTAGTACAACGCCTTTGTGAGGCAACTCCTTTAGAATTTTCCCCGATAGCAAATCAATGCCGGAAGCCTTTTTACTTTTCAAATTATACAGGATTATTTCCTTGATTTCCTTAACCTTAAAAGACTTAATAGGTAGAGTCAGTTGGAGCGGGGAGTGTAAATATCTTTGTACCTCTTCATCGAAAGAGACGTTCTTGCTGGCTTCAGGTTGAAAAACATTGACCAAATGTTCGGCAAAAGTCTGGGATTTCTCTGTATTGCTTCGCGCCCAGTGTAACGTATCCTTTATTCTTGGTGTTACAAAAATTAATTATGTATGTGTAAAAATTTTGTTTAAATTAAATAACAAAAAATTTATTTTTCTTTTATTTATTTATTTATTTATTAATTATTTATCAGTTTATTTTTTATTAGATTATCCCTCGTTATTATATTAATTCCTTTCTTATTTTATTTTCGGTGGTTGTTTATTAAAATTTTGTTTTACGCGTTAAATAGGTTATGAAATATAATAATCGATTAGTAGTATTTGGGTGTTTGGTGATCGTACTCCTTTGCGATGTTATTCTCTTCTTCCTTGAAGACCAGGTTTCAAGTGCTACCTGAAATTCTTCTAAATATATGTCCACAAAGAAATAAAACTCAAAAAATGGAATGTTTAAATGAATTTATTAACCTTGTTGCGATTAATCGACTTTGAGTCGAAGTACTGTTTCGCAGCTCGAAAACTCTATCTCAGGTCGTTTTGGTTTATGTTATTTAAACTACTAATATTTAAAAATTAATTGGTTCTTTTAACTGTTATCAAAAGTCAAAGAAAAGGTAATGCTGAAAGATACAATACTTACAATTAAACAGTTCTTAATGATAAAATAGAAATAATAGTTATTATAAAAATGTTATTAACAAATTGAATTGTTCGAACCAACAGCTAGCCATAGGCTGACGTCATCACAGCTGACGCTCGGGTATACGAGTAAAGACGGCCGCCTTCTTGCTACGAAGTTACACCAAGATTTCAAACCGCTTCCCCTGGTCCTCTGCCAATTTATTATAAAATTTTATTTTATCAAATTTATATTCGTCATTATCAGGAAACTCTATTATTTCTTTGATCTCTCGGGGAGGTGGTTTCTCATACATGGCGGTGTATGGGGTAATCCCTATAGCTGGATGATGAGCTAAATTGTGGAATTTCTCTGTGGCTGACAGATATTCTTGCCATTTCTTTTAGGAATAGCCACGACTGGACTGGTGAACGGAGATTGACTACTTTCTATAATATCACTACTAATCATTTTATTAATCTCAGTTCGTACTGCCTCCTTCAGTGAATGCGCTATTGATAGGACTTTCTGTTAAATTCCACTGGTTCCCTGAATTGAATTTTGCATTGGTAGTTTTTGATTTTCCCGGGTTCGTCTGAAAACACTGTTCGTTATTTCTCATATATTTGTATTAAATTGTTTGTTTGTTGCTCTGTTAATTTTTCCTTTGTACTCCGGCATCGGAAGTTCCTTATTTCCTGTATCTTCTGTGCCCATAGGTCATCTTCTGTACTATTATATATTATTTGATTACATGATGATTTATTTTCTATATAATTTATCTCACGAAGTTGTTGGTGGCTCCTACTGGGAAGTACAATCTCGCTACCTACTAAATCCGCCGTCCACGTTACCCCTTCTGAGAACAGTGATACTTTCACCCTGCTCAGTTCAATAATAGCTGAGTTTCTCCTTAGTAGATCACATCCTACCAATATATTAAATGGCAAGCCTGTTGCAATTAAAAACACCATATTCATAACTATACCCTTGCTAGTAACATTTAAGAACACTTGTTTTCTTATAGTTTTATTTTGGCGACCAGTGGCCCCTATTAATATAATATTATTGACCGGTAATATTGGCAGTGTTCGACGGCATTCCTTTTGTATTCTACCTAATTCAACACTATTAATTATGGATACATTAGCGCCGTGTCAATCATTATTTGAGCTAAAATTTTTTCAAATTCTGCGTTTATATAAATTATTTCGTTATTCTGGCTGTTGAGACTTGTAGTGTTCTCTTCCAATAGTTCATTTCGGATATTTTTTAAATAATTACTACAAATAATGGTAAAGTTATTAAAGTTACTTTCATTTTGCAATTCTTGCCCATACCCAGGAGATAGGAGCAGTGAAGGGTTGTGAAAATTGATCACTGCCTCCTCCCGTTTAAATTATCATTGTTATTATCAATTGGGCAGACAGAGGTGTCGGTCTGGAATCCTTGGGTCGCTTCCTGCCGCTCAGTACGATGGTTAAATGGTGGTTCATGGTTTGTTTGTCTGTCTCGATCATCCAGGCTGGTACTTTGTCTGGGTCTATTGTCCATATGATTATCACGTCCACTATTTACCTGCCGAGGTTCATAATCATGAAAGCTATTCCGTCTCTGATGTTGATACCTTCTTTGACCGTTTTCTTCTGCTCTTATGTAGTTTACTCTCGGTCTATAGTTTCTATTGTTATTATTATTATTACCTGGTTGATAGTTCCTGTTATTATTATAATAATTTTCTGTATTAACATGGTTGGGGTTTCTCTGACTGTTATTATTATTATTATTATGATAGTAATTACTTCTATTATTGGGGTGGTTATTATTATTTCTATTATTATTATTATTATTATTGTTATTATTATTATTGTAATAATTAGAATTACTGCGGTTCGCGGGGTAGTTATTATTTTATTACTATTATTATTATGGTACTGATTATTATTATTTCTTATGTCCGGTCGATCATTTCTCCTCCTACTTTGGCGATAGTAGCCTTCATGTTCATAGTTCTCGAGCAATTCTGCCATGGCTTGTACTGTTTTTATCTGGCTACCTCTACGTGCTCTTATGATATCTTCATCATAGTGATACGACAATTTATTAACAAGGCATTCTTCTGGTATGTTTGGTTCTATGTGTTTCGCTAAACACACCTTCCCTAGGAAATAGGCGGTCAAGGTGTTACCTACGTTGGCATTATATCTTTCGTGACATATGTTGTCTCGTATAAGTTTTGTGTAGACTCTGACCAATATTTTGTCTTGAACAGGTTTTTAAATTGTTGATAGTCAGTTATTTCACTCCTTATCGCCATCCATCAATTGTCTGTCATTTCTCTGAAAGATTCATCCAGCAATTCGCGGTTTGTACTCCATCTATTCCCACGATGTTTAGCAAAATACTCCTCAATTCTGGCCAGAAATTCCATTGGTTTTCTTTAATATTGCCTAAAATTTAGGCATTCTCGACCTTCAGTAGTAGGGATATTAGTAATGTTAGTTGGTCGATTCCGAATGGATTCTATTTCTTTCTGGTTCTGACGTACTTGACCAGTTATATTGGTCATGGCCACTTCAATACCGTCATACTTTTCCGTGAATTGGCTCCGTACCTTTCCCAATTTTTCCTGAGTTTCCCTTTGGTTTTCTTCCATTTTATTCCGATTGTGTTCTTCGATGTTAGTAATTTTGGTGTGTACTTCTTCCTTAAACTCCTGTACTTCTTGATTAGTCTGACTCCACTTCTTGTCAGCTTCTGTAATTTGTTGTTTTATTCTGGTTGTTTCTTCTTATAACTTCTTGTTTGTCGACTCATTATTATCGTTTATTTTCTGGCTCAACTCTTCTTTTAACAACTCTATTCTTTCGTCTAACTTGTCCATATTTTTCTGGTTAACCTCCCTTAATTCTTCTCTTAATAGTTGGTTGTCCTCATTCAATTCTTCCAATTTCTCCCCCATCTTTTCTTCCATTTTCTTATTGTTTTCTTCCATCTTCTCTTCCATCTTCTTACTGCTTTCTTCCATCTTCTCTTCCATCTTCTTACTATTTTCTTCCACCTTCTCTTCCATTTTCTTACTGTTTTCATCTATTTTCTTATTGGTATTTTCAATTTGGTTACTCAATTCTCCCAAGTCTTCCTTTGTGGATTGTTTGTTCTCATCCACCTTCTTACTCAATTCTTCTTTTGTGGATTGGTTGTCCTTCCTTAAGTCTTCTTTTGTGGATTGGTTGTCCTTCCTTAATTCTTCTTTTATGGAATGGTTATTCTCATGCAATTTCTTACTCCATTCTTCTTTTATGGATTGGTTGTTCTCTTTCATTTCCTTACTATTCTCATCAATTTTCTTACTATTTTCTCTCAACTCTTCCCTCATAAGTTTTATCAAGTCCTGTAAGATCATGTTCTCCGTTTGTGTGAGGTTTTCCTGTTGTTTCTCCTGTTGTGTGGGTTGGTTCGGTTCCGCAGGAGGTAACCTTCCTTCTATATCTTCAACCGGAGTTGCCTCTTTGTCGTCCATGTCAATCTCTTTCTCGGCTTCTGCCGCTCTTTTCTTTGACATTGCTCTCTTGGACATTTTTATTACCCTTCTGAGCTTGTAACAGTTGCCAGCTAAAATTAGAAATTAGGCAGATTATTTTTATTTCTTTTGGCCTATCAAGTTCTAATTTCAGCCCCTTAAGTTGGAGCGCCAATTTTGTAACGTATCCTTTATTCTTGGTGTTACAAAAATTATAATTATGAATGTGTAAAGATTTTGTTTAAATTAAATTAAAAAATTTTGTTCTTTTTTTTATTTATTTATTTATTAATTATTTATCAGTTTATTTTTTATTAGATTATCCCTCGTTATTATATTAATTCCTTTCTTATTTTATTTTCGGTGGTTGTTTATTAAAATTTTGTTTCACGCGTTAAATAGGTTAAGAAACATAATAATCGATTAGTGGTATTTGGGTGTTTGGTGATCGTACTCCTTTGCGATGTTATTCTCTTCTTCCTTGAAATCCAGGTTTCAAGTGCTACATGAAATTCTTCTAAATATATGTCCACAAAAATAAAACTCAAAAAATGGAATGTTTAAATGAATTTATTAACCTTGATGCTATTAATCGACTTTGAGCCGAAGTACTGTTTCACAGCTCGAAAACTCTATCTCAGGTCGTTTTGGTTTATGTTATTTAAACTATTAACATTTAAAAATTAATTGGTTCTTTTAACTGTTATCAAAAATCAGAGAAAGGGTAATGCTGAAAGATACAATACTTACAATTAAACAGTTCTTAATGATAAAATAGAAATAAGAGTTATTATAAAAATGTTATTAACAAATTGAATTGTTCGAACCAACAGCTAGCATAGGCTGACGTCATCACAGCTGACGCTCGGGTATACGAGTAAAGATGGCCGCCTTC
Organism: Magicicada septendecula; assembly: GCA_034769895.1. Classification (NCBI taxonomy): domain Eukaryota; kingdom Metazoa; phylum Arthropoda; class Insecta; order Hemiptera; family Cicadidae; genus Magicicada; species Magicicada septendecula. Next base: position 388,876,957 of record CM068368.1, on the reverse strand, counting down.
TTGCTACGAAGTTACACCAAGATTTCAAACCGATTCTCCTGAAAATAAATGTTGATTCTTTATGTGTCCTTCATCATAGTAGTAGTGATCAGTTTTCTTCGTCTTAGAGTGATGATTCCGTATTAATGATCCGTTGTTTGGTTCGGCAATAAGTGTGTAGAAGTGTCCCCTTTCAAATATCTCGTACAGTTTTGTAATGGTAATATTCACATTGGCAAATTCTGAATTAGTGCCTGGATTGTTCTAATATCTTGATTACTATTTACAATCTTCCTACATGTAATGGTTGGATTTCTTTTACTTGACCTTAGTGTTGATAAATCCTATTGTTAAATTTCTTTTTTTTTTATAGATTTAGTTCATGTCAAATTAGGTTTTTTATCTTTTTTGAGATCTCTCGTTCTGATGTGTTCACATCAACGTTTAACAATTAACTCCCAGTTTTTTTCTTCACCATACAAAAGGTCCTGGCTGATTTATTAGTAAATTTACATTGTTTCAGTCAGCTGATTGAAGCCTCAAGTTTGGGTTTTGTACAAAAGAATTGATTTTACATTATATTATTAATTACATTTTGTTTATTATCTATTATTATTTAATTACAATTACTTAATCAAATTCCTTATTTTATTCTGAATAATTTAAGACCATGCATGACATATTTTATAGTATCTTTTAACTCAAAAGTCACATTTGCAGTATATTTGGTTGTAGGCCTAAATTAATTTACCTTCTCCACATTAAATGGTTTACAATCTATGTTATATTCCCATTAGTATTAAATAAGATTATTGGTTGAATTGTTATTATTTGGTTTCTCTAATTCTTAGTAATTTTATGATTTACTTATCTAATTTAAATACTATCTCCAATTTAGGCTTTTCTTTAGACTCCAGTGTCATTACACTTTCATTTTTCCTAATAATATCCTATACATTCCTTCATTCTTTTCACCAAGTGTTGTTACATTTATTATAAATGGTTAGTGATTTACATTCAACAAATTTCATTCATTTAGTTAGTTTCATTCTTATTTACTTTTAATTTATAATATTGAGATTTACAATTTGGCCTATGTTTTTATGTTAGTTCAGTTACAAAGTTTATTATTCTTTCAGCTTGCTAATACCCTTTCTGACATACAATTCTAATAAAATCTTATCAACTAAGTTACAATATTACTCAATTACAATATGGTTTTTGATTAACTGATACCATTAAATCATAATAAAGATATCAATTGAAAAATGAATACAATCTCAAGCACTCAAAGCTATGAGTTCAATGAACTGCTAGTACAACAAACAAATCTATTTTTATTTAAATATTTTCTTAAAGTTAATTTTTATTCAGTCCCTTGCTGTTTTTGTTTTAATTTAGGGATTTACCCTGGTTTCCCTCACTATTCACTATATTCCCAAATTTGATTTCTAGTCATTTTATCTAGTCATTGGGGAATAAGGAACATCACTTAAATGGGATTATTGTTAGCCACTTTTTCACACTCAAAATAAATTATATTTGTACACTTTCCATCATATATCTAATATTTTTACTTATTTTTAATTTACATAGTTTTTATTCTACTGTATTGTACCTTTCCTATGTTATACCCTTTTGGGGTTTTTATTTTTATTTGGTACTGTTTTTTACTAGTTATTTCTTTATTCGGTGGTTTTGTTTATGTATAGTTTTTTCTTAACTGCTCCTATTCTACTTGGGTATATTTATTATATAAGTTGGACTATCACTTAAATTGGTGTTAATGAATTTGACTTCTTTGAATTCAGTTTCTTTAAGATTTCAGTTTACTTTTGTTCTTGTTTAATTATTATGGTACTTTTCTTTTTTGCCAGTTTAGTTTTTTATCCTATTCTTGCTTATTTTTTGACTTATAATAAGATGGATTTTCTGTCATGCTACACCAGGTACCATCTGGTTTATGTATTGGTGGTATTTGTAATAGTGGCCTTTTTAATCGTTTAGTAGCCTTCCACAAAGAATAATCAGTACTTTCATTAGGTGACAAATTTTCTAGATAATCCTGAATGCCTTCATTCTTTAAATTTTTTAATAATCGTTTTAGTCTTTTATCATCCGGATAATGAGTTTGCTGCCAAATTCGTCGCAATCTACGCTTCTCAGCTAATTTCTTTCGGACAACCAGAGGAAGGTTTAAGTGCTTACTCTTCGCTGTACTGCAAGGTGCAGCTTCCCAGGCTGATTTTTGAAAAGTACTGGTGAGATAATTTACAGCCGCATCCAATTCAGCAGGCGTGTGGAGTGGAAGTTCTTGCGAGATATTATCATTTATAAGCTCTCTAAAGTATTACGAGTCCCAGTCAGTATTACGATTTGTGAGTGTTAGTAGACTTTCAGACTCAATTATAGTATTAGTGGCAATAATTGGAGTGTGGTCAGAGGACAAATCAAGGCAAGATTCAACTTTTTAGTATTTATGAGACAAGCCTCGTATTAAAAAGAAATCAATGAGGTGAGGTATTTTATTTCTATCAGAAGGCCAATAGGTTGGTTGACCAGTGGACAGAAAGGACAGGGATTCTTGTCTAATGACGTTATATAAAATTCTACCTCTTGGATTAGCTAATCTCGAACCCCATTGGGGGTGTTTTGCATTGAAGTCACCTCCCACCATAAAACGTGCACCAAGAGGTCTAAGAAAGGAGATGAAGTCAGTTTCATTGATTCTGTGTTTTGGGGGACAGTAGACTGCAGAAACAATTAGAGGGCCTCTTTGATCTTCAATTAAAACGTTTGTCGCCTGTAGGTGAGCACTTTTGACTTTAGAGAAGAGATAATGTTTTATATTGTTTCGGATTAACAGAGCGGTTCCGCCACGAGCTGTACCGTCAGGATGTTGGGTATCATAAACAGTAAATCCTGGAATCCTAATATGGCTTCTGTCTGTGAAATGTGTCTCAGATATAACCATTAAGTCTAACCTGTTGTCAATAAGAAAAGCTTTGAGTTCTAGGCTGCGTTGAGAGAGTCCTTTGGCGTTCCATAATCCAATCCTGTAATTGTTATTCATTATTAATTAGAACGTTTATTGACAAGTGTTGTAAGGAGATTAAGCGTGACGCTATTTTGCTGCATGGGTTGACTGAACATAGTCTCAAATTTTGTCAGGAATTGTGAAAGTGTGATGTCCTCATTTGCTGTCTATTTGGGATTGCTGTAATCAGGGGGCGAGGATTCTGAGTGTCGCTGTAGTCCTGCAATTTGAGCGTAAGTAGGAAAAGAGACGTCACGGGTATTCAGGTTCTGTACCGTGTTCATAGTCCTAAAAATTGAAGTGTTCTCCTAGGTGTAGTGTTAGGTACGGGGCTTTTTCTGGCCGGCAGATTTTGATAAATTTCACAACCTTTATAATTAGCTGTATGAGGACCATCGCATAATGCACATGTGGCTGGTGTGTCCTTAGTTTGGAACAAGTTGCGGAGTTGTGTTCACCTCCGCACTTGACACACTGGAAAGGTTTTCTACAGTACGTCTTACTGTGACCGTATGACTGACAACGAGTGCACTGGATTATGAGGTTTTTTCTCCGAGGTGCCTCTACAGTAATCTGCATGTTACCTAAGACCTTAGGTTATATATTTGTTTATTGTTTGCTGCAGGTTCATGATCAACAAAGAAGAGAGGGAGGGGTGGAGGGGTGTTTTCTCTACTCTGTGTCTAACGTTCGTTATATTTCTGACTGAGTGTCCTTTTTTTTTAGTGCTTATTGAATAAAGTGTACTCTGATGCTAGGATGAAAGTTTCTTATGACAACCCGGTATGCTCGCTGGTCTTTAATTTGATACATATGGTAAATAATTTTTTCGTCTTCGAGGTGACGCATTAATTTTCTGTAAGAATCAGGTGCAAAAGTGTTGATTTTCGCCGTGTTGTCATCGAACGATTTAGTACTGTACTGTTCTGATTCCAAACTTTTTGTAAGGTTATTGACCATTTCATTGTAATTGACGACAACATGAAGGTATACCTGAGGAGGTCTAGGTACTTTCGGCTGAGCCAAAACTTGAGTAGGTTGGACGTCATCAGGGTCATCTATAGGTAACACCGTAAATCTGTTGTGTTCATAAGCTGAGTGTGTGTTTCAGATGTTGTTTTCTGAAGATTGGCGACATATTTTTCGTTTCTTCACCATCTGCCAGTTGTGGGATCTGTGTTGTGTGAAATCAACATTAACGTTTCTTCCTGGCTGTTGACTGTTATAGGATTGAAGGGCATTTTTCAACACTGAAGGTAATGTAGGCAGCATATTTGCGGTTCCTGAGTGGACCGTAAGAACAGGTTCAACGTTAGTTGACAGGCCTGGTTGCTGATAATTCATTATTGTCGATAATTACAATAGACAGATAAATTAAAAGACGGGTGTACTTCCAGATGAGTAATTTCTGGCCTTGTGTTTATGTTTTGTAGAGAAACAGGTACAAACAACCACAAGTCGCAGACAGACACACAGTCCTACACGAACGAGCAGACGCACGCGCGGCCCCCTGGCCGGCTGCTTGGATTTGTTCGAGTAATCAGATAAACCTTTTGTTGATATTTTTTGTTGCAGTATTCCTTACAATTATAAGTCTATTTAGTAAGAAAGATTGCGATAATATTAAGTTACCGTACTCGACAGTACAACCGCACCGAACAGCTGCTCATACAAGACTGAATAGAAATAGTACTAAAAAACAAAATTGTAATAATAAAGACAAATTAAGCATAAACGCGCGAATACATAATGTTACGCCATTTCAGAACATTCTACATGTTTCTCGGCTATCCCAGCAGAACCACCTGTAATGTTGTGTGCGTACGTGACTCTTAATATATTTTAAGACCTGACCGAGGCTGGGCCAGACTTCACCGGTCCGCGCGCACTGTGTTCAAGGCCTCAAGAAATTACGCTCTACTGTTTTCTAGTAGTGTTGACGCATATTATGGATTATTCTGGAATCTTAGCGGGGTATAAATATAAGCGTTCAGCGACGCTCAGTTTCAGTTTTAAGTGGTAATGTATTCAAGTGATGTTCAGTTATTGTCGGGCGATTTACACAGTGTGTCTCAAGTGGTGTATTAGTGGAAAAGTTATTGTAGTGCGGAATTCTTTATAGTTGACATTATTATTTGTGTGGACAGGTTAACTTGAATTATTGTACGAGTATAACCTTGTTGAATGTTGATTATAAACTGTTAATTAATTGTGATAATTAAAGCTGGTTTTTAGTGACTTCATTGGTGTCTTGTATTTTATTTTCCACTGTACCATACGACGATCGGTGAGGTCGTCGTAACAATAAAGTGACATGCAGACGTGCGATGGGCGTTACCTGTACATACTATTATAACCACCCAGTTTTAAAGCTACTTCCACCTAAACTGTACAAGGTAAAATAATAAGTATCGAAATAAAAGTAATGTACAGTGATTTTTCTAAAACTTGCAGACAAAATGTTTTTGAGTATAAGATGAAAACATTCTCTCTAATCAAAAATTTGAGGCACCAGTTTTAATAATTATATTTAGCGGATTGATTTTTTGTTACTTAATTTATGTGTTAAAAATTGTAAAAAATGTAAATAGATGGTGTAATATATAATCATTGTGTACTAAAAAATATGAAGTTTTTGTATAATACTTAATAAATGTAGTCCAAAGATCAATATAAATCTAGGCATATCATATTTGCACACCAGCGTTAGCTCTGGCTGTTTCACATAGGAATTTCGAAAACTAATTGTGCAACATCATATTTCAATCCAACCTCCTAATCCTATAATTATAATATAATAATCCTGATAATAATCATCCTATAATAACATAATAGCGTTATCTCTCATTCAAAGGCTTCTGTAAGCTGATTTAGTGTATCAATTTCAAAATAAATATTTGAATGTTACTAGATCACTAATAGTTCAGCACAAAAATACTTTCTGTCAATATAAGGCATCAATTTGATTATTGTTTTCTAAAGCGGCCCACGGTAAAACAATTTGTGCAATGGAGCCTGTTGGGCAAACATGTAGACGGTGTATGCTGTAGTTTGAGTGTTAGCGCAACTGTTTGAGCTAAATCGAGTGTGTTCGAAATTATTTGCGCAAACAAGTAGTGTTTCACAACAGTTTGCAACGTGTATGGCAGTGTTTGACGAGGCGCGACGGAGTGTTAGACCAGTTTTACCATTTTATCATGACATCATTGCAGGTTTCCACCAATACTACTAATAAAAATTCTCGCGTGAGTATATCGAGATTTAACGAAATTTTCCCGAATATTGGAAAGTGAAAAGTGATGCGTATAAAAACCGTGAATTGAAAAGTGCGGGTTATGGTAAACTAGTGGAGGAAATGAAGGACAGAGATCAAAGTGCAGACAGAGATATGGTGAAATATCAATGGACTCCGCACTGCATATCGCAGAGAACTCAAAAAATTTAATGACTGTATATAATCTGGAACAGGAGCTAACGATTTATATGTATCTACTTTGTGGTATATCAATTACATCGATTTTCTGGGGGACCAGGAGACTCGGACACCAGGAACTTCTACGATGGATCTCACAACTGAAGCAGAAGGAGACACAGAAAGTGCATGTTCGCATATTTGTTTAATTAACATCTCACAACTTATAAAACATCTTGAAATGTAGAGGAATCAGTTTATAATAGTCCATGTGCTATAACGTTATCCTGCCATAGCAAAATTCCGACAGTGTTGAAGTACCGTGAAAAATTGATCCGCACATCTTCAGATGAAACAGAAATAGTCCGACCGAAGAGTTGCCATAGAGGTAATAGCGTTACATCTGTTTTCCAATCTACGTTTATAATTTTATCTGCAGTTATATTTTCAATATCGAAACCACCTTGGTAGTATTATTCCACTTCCTTCTTCCGTAAAAATTTATGTAAATAGGTTCAAGTTAAAACCAAGGTAACGGCTTTTTGTGGCCTTAAATTTTTTTAGTTTATACTTTACGGTTATTTTTTAAGAGTTTTCTAGTTTTCATTAAATTATCAACAAATCCGATTAAATTGCTTTGACCGTTATACTTTGTTACCAAAATATTGTGTTGCATACAGAATTATAATAAATAAAATGTCTAATATTGTAATAACAATAAAAATAAATAAATAAAACTTTTCTCAACAGTTTGTAAAGGGCCAAGGCAATATTGTATTGTTAATAACATTTACTCACCTTTAATTGTTTTAACATTTTCAAGAACGCAGGTCTCCATAACAATTTTCCCGAGGCTTTGGGGTGATATGGTAGTTACGAATTTCATTTCTTCAAATGTGTGCCCACTTACAAGATACCTCAAAGTGGCAAATAACCTCTGTTTGGGCGGTATCGCTTCCCTTTTAACTGTATATTTTTTCTGAATAAGAACTGCAACCATGTCTAGTATGCAACCATGAACACATCCGCAGATAATTTTTGTAGTCGACAGATGAACACAGTTGAAGCTCAGCTATCAAATTTTCATGGCTGAAAGCACTTCTCTTCTTTAACCAATCTTTAACTCATACCCTTTCTTTCCTTTTCCGTTTTGCGGGTCTTCCTTCTCCTTCATACAAGCAATTACAACTGCAGCGCAAGCATCGTCCACAGACATCTCACGAACTACCACAGTTGCTGTAAAAGTATATATTTTTATACTTGTTTGATCAATAAAAACAGTCAATTCAAAGCAGAGGCAGCACTTGGTACTATGACAACGGAATTGAAGTTTCAGCCAACCGTTGGACCCTGTATGCAGAATGTTTGTACAAACACACCATTGCGTAAACAAGCGCTGTTGCACAAACAGTTTGACCGTGTTTGACCGTGGTCGTGGACCCCTTAAGGGTTCATGTTATGCGATAAACCACTATTTCAGATTAGATTAGAGCTCTCTGCTGGTAGTAAACTGGCTTACACAATAACGTTTACGAATCAAGTATGACTCAGATTACTGTAATTCGTTATCATAACCATGCAACCATTCTGCCCTGAATGATGGGGGAGGTATAATTTTTTATCTTTTTGTGTGAGTTTGTGTTTTTTACGTTTATTTTGGGTGTCGTAGATGATACGTTTTCCCATTTATTACTGTTTTGTATTGTGTTTATGTATACGTAACACTTAACACACATAACACTGTTCTTTTGTACAAACACATGACGTTATATAAAGAGCTTGGTTTAAATACTTAGTGTTAAACTAATTATTTAGTAATAAAAAGAAACCTACAATTAACAACGATTTATGTGTATTCACAAAAACACGACAACCTATGGTTTCCGGTAAAGAAAGTCTAAATATTTATACTTTTAATTATAACTTCGTATACTCTGCACTTTGAAACGGCATAGTGGAAACAGCGCGTTAGAAAAAGAGTATTATTGTTTGCCAGTGAGTAACAGTATTTCTCCTAGTCTACAAAGTAATAAGAAATTAGTGTAAAAAAGAAAACACTACAGTGGACATTCAGAACTCAAACCACAGTAAATATAAACATATAAAAATTACGTTAAGTAATGGTATCGACTAAATGCTTGTGCGTGCGTGTGTGTATGAAAGAAGGAACAGAATTCGCTATGACAAACGGGCACGTTACATCTGATCACAGTAATGTCAGTGTTCGAGCAAAATGGTGGTGCACGCACGAGCACAGTCACACAATGCGCCAACCCAAGCTTTCTTTCACGTCTATCTTTCGCGCTGATTTCCCGGTTTTAGTAGAAACACACGCGCACTCACATACATCGCAAATTACTTTTTTCAAAAATAGATTTTTCCATAAAATTGAACGATTTTTTAAATCACAAAGAAACGACTTCGTTAATACAATTCCGCTTTGTCACAATGTTAAGTTAAAAGTAGAGAAAACCCTAGACACATGTAGGCCTATACTGAGTATCTCGTGTCTGATTAGTTTATAATGTGTTTCTTCCATTCGGTTTAGAGATAAATGCTTTCAGGTATATTGTTTGGGTTTACTGAGAAAACCGGCCATACGTAGATTTTTAACAAATATACACAAACGCACACATTAACATAATGGGAATGAAATTGTCTTCGTTTGTTTAACAATACGTGTGTAGCCTACATATATTTCAGAAAAAATGAAATATTTTATTCGAATGTGAGTATTTAGTGGTTGTTTGTAAATAGTATTGCAATAAGAAAACACTTATTTATTTCAAAAGAAAAAAAGATATTTATCGTTGAGATAATTTGTCTTTTATTTTTAATTGTAAATAACACTAAGTATTTACTTAGCATATACTAAGGGAATTTGGAGAGGTAGTACCTTCGTACCACGTTGACTGGGCCCACAGAGTTGGATGAAGTGATGTTAGCTCACAAAGGAGGTCTGAGCTTCTCTCTAGCAAGGTCGTACTTCGTGGTGGAAGCGCCACAACCTACAAGACTTGACCCTGTTGATGCACAACGGTACGGATCTAGATCGGAAGTTCGATAAATATTCCTGGTGGAGGGCACCTGTAGCGACCGATACCAAGTTAAAGCTTAAGGGAAATTATCCTGCACCTTTGGAATATTACAGGCGTGAATATAGTTGGATTTAGTCAGCTGTAATACTGCGTGAAGGGAAAACTGGCCCCTTTAGTCAGGTAAGACAGCCAGTTTATGGGAGACAACCGAAACAGAGAATCGGGTTCAACGTTAAGCACCATCGTCTTACCCTGCAATATGCTACTAACATATTCAGGGTATATATTAGCTACTAAACTGTCGCACGGAAGGTGTAACCGTAAGGAGAATACGTTGCCGACGATGACGAGACGGCAGGACCGGAATGTTATAAGTTGCTTAATTCAGTTGACCAATATCGAATATCGAGTAAATGGTTGGAACATCTGAACCGCATGGCTGACTACCACATACCCAAACAGCTATGGAATTATAACCCGGAATGACGGAGAGGTGTGGGGCGTCCGAAGAAGCGTTAGAGTGACCGGCTCTAGTCAATCAGCCTGTGACCGGTACAAACCATTTTGAAGAAGGTGATGAATATTTAACAAAGGAAAATTTTTTTAAAATTTTAATTTTGTGTGTGTGTGTGTGTGTGTGTGTGTGCGTGTGTGCGCGCGTATGTGTGTGCTGTGGGGGATTTCGCGCAAGGTATACCATACACATATGTATAACATACATATGTAGGGCTATACATATGTTACATATGTTCTAATCACAAATTACAAAATTTAAATAGATATATTTTCTTCCTGTATGGCGGGAAACACAAGTAAAAAGATCAGAAATGGGTCATGATTGAAAAAATGTAGCGTTGTTACAATTATTATTTACGGAAGACAGATTTCATGATTGGACGCCTAGCAATGATTAGAATATTCAAAATTCGTTATATGCATAAGAAGAAATCATTTCTTACTTTGGATTTAATAAAGGAATACTTTTGAATATATTTTATAACATTTACATTTAAATTGTTTACTTAGGAGGAGCGTCAGAAGTACAATTTATCCGATATGTTGTTTTGGATACACTCTGAAGGTGTTGTTAGAAGTGAGAAAACGAGCACCGTTTACAGAGTAGTGATAGTAGGTGCTAGGGTCTCGGATTGCAGACTTCGTAGACGGGCTACATGGAATCCCGGAAATTGTAATGAAACTCCATTTCCGCATACAGTCGGATGGTAATACACATGACCAGTCACTGTAGTTGTTTTTTAACGTCCACTTTAATCAATTAAGATTAATTTTACGATATTGAGTGACTGTAATTTATTACAGCTATGGAGCGTCTCTAATATTATTTACAGCAGGTTTAATGTAAACAATTTAAAACGACCGTACTTATTTTTTAAGTTAACGTGTATGAAGATTAATCAACATTACTAATAATAAAGACATGAAATTAATAATATATTAAGTTACAAAATCTTAATAGTATATATTCGTAATACAGAATGATAAGAAATTTTACGTACTAGAAGAAGGAAGAACAAACACATTTAAGCCTACAGAGCACATTTAGTAATGATAAGAAACGTGCACACAAAAGTACAGACAGAGTAAACGATTATAGAAAATAGAAAACTAAGTAAGAAAGTAGTGTTATTTTAAATAACTAGTGTACAGAATAAAGTTTGAAAGTTTGTTATAATGAAGTAAAATGAAGAAATATTTTTAAGAAAATAATAAGATTCCTTGATTATTTAAGAAAAATTACCTTATTAATAAGGTAAGTAACCCATATAGCTATTAACATTATGAAGCATGTTGAATCAGCACATACGCGTATAATTGACAAACAATGAAAGAAGAAGAATCAAAAGTCAATTTTCGTGAAACATTTCTGTGTTAACCAGTAAGACAAAGGCTTCGAAATTAAACTCGATTTGGCCAACGAACATGACGTTTATTAAACAGAAATATATTTCGCATCAGTGATACTAACTATTTAGAAAATAAACGGAATCTCGTCTATTTTGATTGTTAACAAGCACCCAGAGCTTTGAATTGTCGCTTCCTTAGAGTTTCGTTTATATTTCAGTAATAGTTGAAATACTGTGAGAGAGTGTGTGTGTGTATGGGTGTGTGTGTGTGTGTGTGTTCTAACACATAGTGCAACGTTACAATTTATATTTTGCGCATCTGAAGAGTACTCCACGTAACTACCGAATAAACTACCAGCTAGGTCGTAGAATTTCTGTGCTCGTTACGTCAAGTCCCTTTTGTTGCACAATAAATTTTTATCTGAAAAGAGAGGAGGATTTTGTGGCGTGGAATAAATACTAATAAAACAGTCATTTATAAAGAAACAAATTTTTTAAAGATTGAAAAGAAATATGAATTAAATGTTATCTTTAAAAAAAAGCTGTTTTACAAGCATTAGGCTTACTATACAAATTAGAAATCATACTTAAGTAATATACAAACAACAAAAATAAGACACAGTTACTTTGGTGTCTGATGTAAATATTGAATTCAAATTATTAATTTAAATAGTGCAAGTTATATATGAAATTACACTTAAATATATAAAAATGAAAGTTTACTTCGGAATTGTTAATTAAAAAAATAAAATTTACTTTAATTGAAGAAATACTATTTATTGCACACCCATTTTAATTAAATAGAAAAACTGTTTATAAATCAACTGAAAATTAATATTACTGTACTTATTTTACTTTGAATAGTTACAGTAGTTGCATTTATGAATTTGTTTTACTTTCTTCCTTATGAGCTCTATATTTAAAAAATAATTGTTCATATTTCACCTGCGTATCGGTGTGTTACAGCTGAAAACCTACTCTGTGTGTGTGTGTGTGTGTGTGTGTGTGTCTGCGGCTCCTGGTTGCTGTGATGATGTGGATGTGCTGATTCCTACGTAGAGCGTTAGCTGTCAGTGTTCTATTACATGGTGATGATGATGATGGTCCTGGTGCTCCTTCGTCAATTATTATAGTATGTTCTGTTTACGGCTTGATGGTGATGCTGATGATGAGTCTATGTAGCTGAGACATAATGTCTCCGTGAGTAAATTCTAAGCGTCTGTTGCGTTGTTCAGAAGCGGCCGGAGTTTTATACTCAAGGCACGCTGCCAGGCCGAAGCCAGGCGATCTCAAACATGCCAGATTCTGTCCAGGCTTTTTCGTCAGTTTCCAACACATCGCTTTCTGCGTATTTTCACACTCGTAATTAGTGTGTAAATTAGATTTGTAAATATTAGGTTTTAAAATCGTATTGCGATGATGAATGAACTCTCGGACAGTTTTTTCTTTGTCTAGCCTACGTAAAATTTATTGCAATCTGGACATTCTATTTTGTAAATTCCATTTTTATTACGAATGCTGAATGTAGTGTTACGTTTTACTTTATTAAAAACAATATTATCTGTGTTATAAGATAGTTTTAAAGACACACTGTTTAAAGAATATACATTTCCAGACATTTAAAATGTCAAATTAATTAAAAATGTAATAAAAGGTAACAAAATGAATATCTGAAAATAAAAATCTTAATATTTACAAACAAAATAATAATAATCTACTAATTAAAGAGTAAATTCAAATAAAAACAAAACACGACGATTTATTTAAAACCAAACATTTATTAGAATAATAAAATAAAACATTAAGTATCTAAATATAATTATACCACACCGACTCGGAACACAAAAACACAAAACTAATATTATATGACGGTTCATAACCAATAATAATACAATGATATCGTATGATGGTATGATGGTTATGATGGTTTACTTATATTTAGTTAATCAACGGACACGTCATGGACAACGAAATCCAAGAACTAAATATGTAATAAATAGCTGACTATATAAACATTACAACAATCGAAAATAGAATCGAAGTATAATCGATTATCCGTTAACTATATTGTAAGCGAAGCATTCAATTACAATTCAAACAAACCTCTGAAAATACAAAATGATTTCTGTGAAACGTGCTCCAGGTGAATATATATACCTACTTGTGGTGTATTTATTTGAAGATATTACATGGGAGACCTGCACGAAACCTAACGAGTTATTTACAAAGGAATAATATGTGTGTGTGTGTGTATATATATATTATAATGTAACTTTCTCTTCGTTCTATTTTTATTTATTTAACATTATTTTGTTTAAAAATTATGTAATATTATTATTTGTTATGAAACAACATGGTGTTTTACCGATCACTGTTGTTTAACACTGAATAAAAATGCACTCGCCACCAATCTGGACTACGCTGCTTCACTAACCCTAAAGTTACTCTCAATGATTATGATAAGGGTCTATGTTTTAGTATTTACTTGGATTGTGAAGTAATTATGGTCGATCACTCTAGTAGTTTGTATTAAATGCACTTCTGTAAAATAATTGGTGTTCGATTCGCTTCATTCACTCCATTTGTCAGAGTGGTTAGCAACCAATTCCAAAAGTAAACATTGCCTATCTTTTGGTTCTTCATAATTTACTGATAAAAGAAAAAGCGTATCAATCCAGTAATGCTGTCAATATGGCGATTTATTTATAAGAGGTATTCAGTATTAAAGTTGATTTTATACATTTGAATTCATTTATAATTCTTTATATACATTTGTTCATTGTTGACTCTTGCATCTTAGGGTTAATTAAATTGGTTAGTTTAAAAAGATTTTTACATACAAAGTGAGTTCTTGGAACTGCAACATACGAATTCTGAACGTCTTTGTTCTCACAAAACTTGATAATAATAATAGTAATAATAGGAGAGCGATTACATTAAAATTAATAACTTATCATTCTATCACAAGTAAATTAATTAAACTAAATATTGACATGAACTTTGGAGGTTATTTGTTTACAAAATGAACAAGTAAAATTAACCTCAATTATCCTTAAATAATACATAATAAACAGGTAGGTTAATTAATGAGATCATATCCTTTGAATGATCTTTTACAAGTAATTAATTAGGCTATTCTTTACTGAAACCAAAATAATAGTATCCGGATGGGTTTCATCATTTCATAGTTGGTCACTATGTGCCTTAAAGTCGTTTGTTGACATACGAAATTGCATTAATTATTCTCTAAGTTCTTTGAACTGGAACATTGTAACTAGGAATGTTGATAATTATTCGTTAACTATAGAAAAAGGATGTCGATTAACATATGAAGGTATGGTAATTCTTAACCTACTACAACAAAGTTTGTTTACACAGGGCTGACACCATTGCAGGTTATCTTTTAACCCAAAAAAATTAAATAGTTTTACTATTAATAACAATGAAATAATGGTTCACAAGTAGCATTGGTTTACTAATAATGTTCTGTTAGGTAGTGTAGAGTTAACAAAATGTTTACAATTGTCTTATAATGTCCATTGGCATTAACCTATACGTTACGAAAATTTTTCAAGTATCAATTATTTTTTATTAATTGCACTATACTTCCTTTTAATCCGTATGGCATTTAGTTTCACTACACTTTTAATGCTTGATTGAGCATTCAAGGCTGTTATTCGCCATCACTGCACCTCACTGTTATTTAAATTCAATTCACTTTGCCTTGACTAGGTTATCCGTTTGTTTACATATGTCGCCGCACAGAACTATGGGTAAAGATGGCGGATTTCTTAGCGCGGAGCAATAAACATTTCTCGCTGAATGCTCTTAACCAACTGTGTAAAATTTCGTGTCCTCCTCGCCGTTGCCATCAGCACCCGCGGTGTGAATCTCGATTTTAATCGATCTGATTGGTCAAAACTTTATGACATTACATTATTTGAACACATTTCCTGGTCAACAAAATTAATTATTTTGCTAAAAGCGTGCGTCTTTGGGTTGAAGAGTTTAAAAGTGAAGCTCACTTTTTTTTCTAAAAGTAATGAAATATTTTAAAACAGATATAAATTCCTTATAACACCTGGGATCTTTAATCCAGCTTTATAATCATTTGTCAAATGTCTTGCTGATTATTTCGATATCCCACATGCCATAATTCTGTTTCTGTTTAATAAAGATCACTTTTAGAGCTTATATCTACTTCAATGTTTCTTTATTAAATCTATCTTATAACATTTTAACTAACACTTTGCAACTTATAATACATAGTTTCACTATACAGTCCTTTTCTGTTGTTTAGTTACTAAATAGTCACTGAATTGATAATGAAACACTAAGTTTAGGCCTAAGCTTTACTGTGCTTGAGGCATCATGCATTGCATTTACTTATTCTGAGTTAAAGATTGCATCTTATTAGTGTGTACTAAGTCACACTTAATCCTAAACAACCATAACAACTTCTGGTCCACTTTATTTGGATTCATTGATGCCATTTTTAATGTATTTTGCTATTACTAAACCCATGACTTCTTGCACAAGCAAGCATCATGTCATTTATTCTTATCTTGATACAAATACATCTTTATTCAGTTAATATTTGGGTTCATAATCATTGTCCGATAACCGCAGCGTGTGTGTGAGACGTAACAGCGAATGACGTAGAGGTCAGGGAGCGACGCACGAGGAGTGAACGAAAGCGGAGCGCCGGACGTCTATAATACTGTTAGAATTCTATGATCAAGTAACGATATATGTAAAACGAACCCAATAGACTCTTTTATTTAAAAGGCACTTAAATAATAAATAATTTTATGTTAAAACTGATTAAGACAATAATAATTATTAATGTGTTAGTTAATACATTTTTCCTACCTCCAGATATAGAACCTGTGTTGATAATTTTATCTAACCTACCTATGCAATAAAAATAATTTGTTACGCTGCAATATACATCACGCTACACGTCTTCTTATGTTTCATGGTTGAAGGAATGTTAATTAAGAAGTGAAGCGATAAAGTGAATTTCTAACATGTTAACAATTCATAAAACTGGTAAGGGTTTTATTATGAAGGTCTGAGTTTATTTTAAATAAGTGAATTCGTGTAGGATTTATGTATAAATAAACTAATAGAAAAGAAAATATACGTGGCAGGTCATTTACTTACAACAGCACAAAAACATCATAATATACTGTACACAGCGCAATGTAAACCACAAATTAATTCCATAAAAATTCAAACAAATGTTAATAGGAAACGTCATTTGACTATTGATGGGATATACGGTTCCTATAATGAAATGGGATATAAGTAAAATTTAATGACATATAATCATACCATATCTTTTTCACAGTGTTTTATCATAGATTCTCTAGATTCCAGGGAGATGTAGCAGGGATATACTCCCTGATAAAAATATTAGTGAATTGGATAAATCTTCATAAAAGTTGTCGCTAAATTTAATGTTATGACCTTTTCAATATTTCTCAAAACGATTTATGCCAAAAAAATTACTTAAGAGCAGTTGTATAACGAAAAGATGTTTAAACGATAAATACAATTTAGTGGTTAAGTCTAACTTATGCTAAACTTGTGTTGCTACCACTAATACGCACTTACACTTCCATGAGCACTTTCAAGCCTCTCGGCTCATCTTCAGATGGAAACAACCTAAGAAGAGATGTTTGGTGGGGGAGGATGAAACTTCTTGCAACTGGGACTCCCATTTATTTTATTAATTTATAAATATATTCACTCCTTTGATTTCTACAGTTATTTGTAAGCATTATGTCAACGCACACACATCTGGCTTAGAAATAGGCTCGTCAAGTCACTATGGAATTTTGCTGAAATTTCGAATAACTCTGGGCGGGGGGGGGGGATTAATACCTTTATCCCCTTCGTGCTTACGTCACTGCTTTAGAGCATCACATATTTTAATTATTTATATTCGTAGGCAGATATAAACCAATAAAAAAGAATTTCTGACCGTAGAGGTTGTCAGTGCGACAATTCACGACCCACCTTCAGCACAAGCCCACCTCACGTTTGAATTATTACGTGTTACCGTGCAAACAGTAAATACTGCTGGAATTATTTCCGTCCCACAGTGGAGTACATTTTACGTATCTGTACTACGCAGGTTATTTGTACCTCGTATCTATAATTACAAAATGATTCCGGTAAAAATTATCATTGGTCAACCTCATGGCTAAAAATAAAGTAGTGGTTGGAGTTTGAATCCTTACAAACATAACTCAATAAAAAATTATAGTTAAAAATTATATTTAGTCTATTTGTTACTTATAGCCTATATGTACTGTATAGCGTGTTTCACTGTTATTTTTTATGGATAATATACGTTTCCATTGCTAATGGTACTCTTGAAAATGGACGTTTTGTTCCTGTCTGACTGTCACTTCTCTGTCAATCTTATAGTAGAAAATTGCCTGCAATCTTCCTGAAATGTGAAGTTAACACAAAAGAATGTGAATAAAAGTTTGCTTTTCAAAGAATAAACAAATTTGTACTGATGTACGCGTAAATTATGTGAAAACATTAATTTTATAAAATTATGAATATGTTTAAACTTATACATATGCTTTTAATGCCCTTACTCGAAGTATTCATTAAATGAAGTGTTACGTTAACTGTACAAACGTGCATAGGCCTATGTGTTTAATTATCTCGAAAGACTTTCCAGTTCCCGTTTGCTGTAATTTGCTCATGTTATATTCGAGTATAATTAAATACACTTTTTTTAACATCTTTTCTGAAACATTGAAGTAGTATTGAAAAAAAGGCAATGGCTTATAATTTATTATGCCTGCCTCTACTTAACTCCTAAAATTTATTAAAAATATTTCACTATTGTAACGTACGTCTCATAGTGGTAATTTTACATTTTTTCTTAATCAATCTAATATGTAAAGTTCATGTTAATGTGTTTAAAGTTAACAATTCATATAGAATTGTAATAATTCTTAATTGAAATATTTTTTCTTGGTTAAAATTTGTTTAAGGCTATAACAAATATTTTCAGAATATTCTTTCCTACTGTAAAAATGTATTTCTTCTAGAAATTGTAAATAGCTTCTTTAGCGAGCACATGTAGAAACAGGAAACAGCCTCTTTCTTTCCGGAATGAAATTACAACTGAAAGAAAAAGAACGATCAACATAAGAGTAACTTAATGCTCCCTTTTCAGCTACATTAGCTCTTTTTGTCGTTAAAGAGGCACAAAATTAATCTTCGAAAAAGAAAGAGAGAAATATAAGAAGGAAGGAGTAATGAAAACCTGTATATGTTTTGAATGGACTCTCCCCCACTCAACTGCATCCAGCAAAATCTATGGTAGTAACACTTATAGTGAGAGATGTAGCTATTTGTTAGTGACTATTTACTTTTTAGTTGTATACTGGATTATTCTATTGGCTTTGATAATAATAATGGTTGTATTAAGTATGAATATGTTAAACTTTGTGCTTGTTATACAAGCTGATCTGAATTTGATTTCATACAAACAATGTAATCATATATGTCATATAGGTTTTTAGCAATTAATAAGTTTAGCAGAAGTCGACCTTGTATATTTCTTTCCTTCTCATTTACATCCTAATTTGTAAACCTAAATAGAGAGGTAGGTTTGATGTATGATAACGTAATATACCTCTGAAAAAGTACGAAAAATTTATGTTTTGTATCTTCCTATACCTAAACTTCAAAAAACACGTAATTTCTTATGACGAGGATCGCCAGTCTTCAAGGGCCGAATTATTTGATGCATTAATCGATTCAAAACTAAACTCGATTTAAAATATTCCTATACACTGCAAATACTGGAATTTAACACAAGTCAATATTGCGCAATTAATTCTTGGAACAGAACCGTACAATGATGGTGTCAGTCGTTAAAAGCCAGTGTATTTTCAAAAATCGTTAAAAGTAAGTTTTTTCTTGTACGTTGTTAATAATAATTATAGAAATATAAAGTTCAAATGATTTATGATGTAACGAGATTTAATACATTTAAATTGAATAAGAATTGGTCAAGACAGAATGTTTTGATTTATCGCTTTTTTATTTTTATTTTATATTTTTCGCTTATATTTAACGTTGATTACCTTAACGTTTTTACAAATGAATATCTGTTGCATTCTAATTGATTAAGTTTGCTACATTATGGGTAAACTTGGTGCAACAAGTAATTCTGCAATACATCATTACCTTCAAATACGTTAAGAACCACAGGGTTCTATTTAAAAATACGTTTTAAATAATCAGGGTTTCAGCCCCTCCCTAAGAAGACGTCATTTAAAAGCTTTCTTACAATAGCAGCCACTGTTCTATGTTTGTATGGATTTTGTTTTTACTTCAACCGTAATTCACTACACTCACTGGAAAAAAAAAGGCACAGGCGGGCGCACAACCCACGTCTCTCTCGCTCTCTCTCACTCTCTCTCTCTCTGGCTCTCTCTCTCTCTCTCTCACACACACACACACACACACACACATATGTAATTAATTATTTCCTTGAAATCAACTACCCCCGTGTAGTTTCTGTGGAACTCAAGTATCTCTGATTTTTCTTTAATCATCACGAGTAATTTTAATCCTAAGAAGTTCGAGAATTCAATTCCTAAAGAATCAGGCAATTGTCTTGTATTGTAATATACTACTTCTGTTTATTTGTAAAATACTTATACAGATTATCAAATATACAGATTTTTTGGCATACAAACAGTTTTTTTTTTTTTGGGAAGTTCAGTAGACTGTAGCTTTGTACAAGCTTAGCGTAGATAAAAAGTAAAGGCAACAGATGAAATTAAATTTTACTTACTTTTATTCAGTGTTATAAAAGTATTCTAAGTTGTACAATTTTCAAGTAATTTGAAAAATAAAATATTTATTTAAATTTATATGAAACTAAGACACTCCCATGTACGCCATGTGTTTCTCTACATGTAAGATAGATTCAAACTTATATGCCATGGATCCCACAAAAACGACACTGTAATTTTTAATTACTTATAAGAATATTTAAACAACGTGGTTAATTTCTTTAAAGAAATGCTTTTCAGTAGTTACTAACTTTCAAGGGTCTGAATTTCGATTTCATCCAAGTAGCTTTATTTTAAGAAATTAATTAATATACAATACTATTGCTTTGAAAGACAATTACTAAAAACTAAAACCAATAAAATATTTGTTTACAGAAAATTTTGAACATTTTCATTTATAACGCAAAATAAAGTACACAGATATTTAATGAAGTAATTAATTTTAAAAAATTATTGTTATTAATTAATTCATTAATTTTTCTATATTATGATTTCCACAACTGAAGATCTTAAGTCCAGGTGAATCGAGTGTTGACCATTTTGTTTAATAATTTTATACGACAGGATGTGAGAGACACTGAACGGTAATTCTTCAGATTTATTGGATTATTACTGGATTCAGGAAGGAGATTTACAATTGCTTCTTTTCACGCATGTGGATAATCTTCTTGATTTCACATATTGTTATATATTTGCAATAATATTAATTTCGTTGCCTATGACAAATATTTTAAGATGTGTGTTATCTGGTCTTGCTGGGGTATTGCCAGCAGCGTTAACAGCCGTGTTTAATTCCTTTATCGTATACAGGTGATTGTACGAACTTTGTTCAGCGCTTCCGAAGTCTAGAACTTCTTGTTTTACTTTGTCCGTTATCCTGAGGAAATCTTCACTACACGTATTCCAGCTTCTTCGAACTACTGTTGGGGCATAATGTACAGCCAAGAATTGCACAATTTTTTCTTCGTTGCACAGCAATCGACCGTCCTGCTCAAAGGCGGCTAAATGCTTATTCTCTAATGAACCACTGCACACTCGCTTCCATATCTCAGTGGGTTGACTGGATGACGAGAACACAAAATTTTTCCAACTGGACTTTTTGCAGCAAGACTATTTTCCCAAGATACGGATCTAATACGCTTCTAAGAAACCATGTTGTCTAAAATCGTGCATTTTTAAATCTGTTGAAAGCCCTTCGCTTCTCTCTGATCGCTTGCTTAACTTCCGCATTCCACCACGGCACTGATATCGTCGATAGAGAACTTGAATCTGTGGGATGTGACTCTTAGCCTCCTCTGTGATGGCGGTCGTGAAACGACAGATATCCTGCACCACTTTGTAATCACAGACCGCAGGTTTTAAATCTTCGGAATTGGCAGTCGAGTTGGTACTTTCCGTGCTCCAACTCCTGGGCACCTCTTGAGGCCCTAGTTGTTATAAGCAAAGTCGTCACTTCCGCTTGTTACTTCTCTTCCTTCACTTCAGCCTGTCGTCAACCGTTTGTCCATCTCTTCTTACAGTCAACCTCCGACAAGATAGAACACATGACTTTCGGTGACTATCTCGTCCTGAGAGCAACTGTACAGATCCCTGCAGATAACCACGCTTTCTTCTTCTTCTTCTTCTTCTTCTTCTTCTTCTTCTTCTTCTTCTTCTTCTTCTTCTTCTTCTTCTTCTTCTTCTTCTTCTTCTTCTTCTTCTTCTTCTTCTTCTTCTTCTTCTTCTTCTTCTGTTAACTTTAATACCTTGTTTGTTTTTTCTTCAACGTAATTAATCGTTACCTATGCTAAACAAGTTGTTTTCTCCTTCTGTCTTCAAGCATTAGGTGTGTCCCCTGGTCGCGTAAAACTGACAATCCACCATTGCTTGAGAGCAATCAGCCATCTAGTGACCGTGTGTGATGGCGAGTCGCAAATGGAGACAGAGTTGTGTGTGTGTGTGTGTGTGTGTGTGTGTGTGTGTGTGTGTGTGTGTGTGTCTATGTGTGTGTGCATTTATTTTAAAATGTGCCTTTGTTACTTACCTAGACCAGGTAAGTCCCTGTATTAGTCCTCAGCGATGAGTTGGGCAGGCAGACCGAGCCGTTACCTTGACTCGATCCGATCTTTGCGATAGTCTCATACAAAATCATTGTGCGGCCCGGAAGTCAGTATTTTTTTTTAATTCATAAGATTTTCTAGCTATAAGTTACTCAATTTTTATTTTACAAGGCTATGACAGGTCTTATCATTCTCAGATATAGCTTAAATGGGTTAACTCCTTATATCAAACATTTTATATGTAAGATCCTTTCTTCAAGAATACTCGTAAGTAGCAAAAGTACTGTAAAAAATTCAACTTTCAAAAGCATCAGATCTTGGTCACATTTATCCAAATCAAACGTAATAACTAACATATTATTAGAAATTACATAATTTGAAAGTGTTATTCATCTTTCGTAAAATTTTATAATTTTGAAGTTACTGTATTTTGCAAAACCTGTCCTGCAACCATTCAACCCGTAAGTATTTGAGGATGTTAAACGAAGAAATTTTTAAGCAATTTTTAGAGTGTGCTAAAATACATTGTTGTTCATAATTATGCATACAAACTTATGTTTTTCAGCAATGAATCTATTCTGTTTTCCCCAATCAAATCTTACTTTAATTAAGGTAATAATACATAAACTATAAGCAGTCGTAAATGATAAAATAATACGTACTTATAAAATTCAAACACTTTTTGCTACAGTCTATTTCTTGATGTATATAATATATTCAATATTTATAATAACTTTACCTCAAGATGTTTTTTCCTTATTTGGAACATGTTTCGGAACACTTAGTGTTCCCATCCTTAGTCTTCTTAGTATTCATACAGGTTACAAACCCTTTCTCAGAGCTGATAATAAAATTAAGTAAAACAAAAGCCAACTCTTTTTAAGTTTTAATATGAAATAAACAGATTAAAAAAGTAAAATATTCTAAACACTAAAGTAAACAGCTTTTGCAATAATTGTTATCATCATATCACGCACAACGCGAAATAACGTCCGAAGCGTTATTTTCTACCACTAATGTTATGATTTTGCATCCAAATAAAGTTTATTAGTTTATTACACTCATTACTATCACAAAATATTATTTGGTTATCATGACGCGTATTTAAGTACGTGTCATAATTACTCACTCCGTATTTAGGTTTTATCTAGTTTTTTTTTTATAATGTTAATTATTCTATTGACGAAATAGCTTAGTTTTGCTCCAAGTTTATTAATAATTTTCTTTATACTGTTATAGGTTTATTTATAGTATAATATATTCAAAATTGTATTTAGTTATTGTACTGGCTGATTTTATCACCAATCTTAAACAACATGTATTTCAGTCTCAATGGAATAACGTCCACGCCTGTTTGCTTATGTGTGCTGCGTTCTTGTGTTTTAAAGTGTTTATGTTTTACTGGTAAAGAGACGAAGGAAGAAACATTAGGTTTTCGTAATTTTCAGAAGAATTTGTTAAAAGAAATACTTATATATTTATATTTTTAAAAATTAATTTTTGCCATCGTATTAGCAGTGTTCATTTTTATTCAGTATCACAATCGCTTTTAAAAATGTGTTTTGAGTACTTATTGTCACATGTCATGTCACTAGTCGTACATCGGAAAAGAATGCAAATAACCAGTAGCATTTATTTGACAAAACATCCGCCCACCTCCGACAAAATATACTTTACAATCAACGCTCTTATGTTTTGATCAACGAGTTGAACATTACAATAGAAACTTATTTTGAATTATTTTGTTGCCATTCTCTGGGCGTTAACAAAATGTGTGAAAACGTATTGTTATCCAGCAACTGACAAGACAGGTAAACAAAAATTGACAGGAATATGAGAATACATTTGACATGTTTCGTTGACGGGCTAGTAACGTTTCTCAATACATAATATAATATGTAAAGTAGATGGATACGAAAATTTAATTTCGTAATGTCTTTAACCGGGCAAACAGTAAACGTAAATATTTAGTCCTGTATTTAGGGAGAAAACTCCGGAACCTTAGTAAAATATATATGGCAGTACTATTCTATTATTATACAATAATATAATATTATACAATTATATTATACAATAATATTCTTGGTTTACATTAATGCGTTCATATTTAGAAGAAATATCTGCATCCCACCTTCTTGATAGGAAATTATAATTTTAAAAATGTATTGTAGTAAAATTATATTAATAGAAATATTTTATACACCCATTGGAAAATGAGTGTTTCTTGTAATTAACCAAAATTTGACAAGTAATAGTCAACCAATTATCCTGTACTTAAAAATTAAGCATTTTTAATGGGATATCTGTAATCACATACTAGGCTAAATATTTTTAATTTCCATAGGAATTGTGCCTCTCTTAACTCATACGTATATTAAATGTTTCACGATGTTTAAATTCAAAGTGTACAAGTACATATCACTTTGGAGGTCGTTAGTAGATGAATTATGAACTGAACCCAATGATGGATAAACATGTAGACAACTAAAAATTTAATATTAACCTTAGTTTTTCTTTTGGTAATTAATGACAAAAAATATAGTTCAAGAGTTGATATACATTCATACTTGTATTAACTCCTATTTATTTGAAAAAAAGTTTGGAACGAAAAAATAAGTCTAGTAATTTGGTTTGTATAGCCACTTAATTACTGTTTATACTCATTCAACTTCTAATCTGAGCGTTTTTCGTATGCATCGCAGGATGACATTGGATTACAATGCGAATGAATACTGATTTACTACAGAAATGAGATCTTACTCTGTCACGATCAGTCACATGCATGTGTAAATTAGGTAATTAAGAAAAGTCCTATTTGTAACTAAATACAGCTAAAGTTATTGAATAAAAAATAATTTACATTGAATTCTTACCGCAATTTCTTAATAGTAAGATTTGTGCAATATTGGGAACTGAAATATACAATAATGTCTAGGGTGCTGGGTAATCTTTGAGGGTTGTGCTTTGAGTAGCTAAAGAGAGTAACATTGTCTGTTACATTTTCTCAACAAATAATTAATGAACGATAGTAAATATAAAATGTTAAATATTGTTCTGTCAAAAAAGATTGAATTCTACAATGTTTTACTATAAACTGTGACTGACTTCGATTTTATAGAAACGGCATGATGGTTTTCTTATGGTTATTTTCTTTGCTAAATGTACGCGAAATTTTCTGTTTTAAACGCGAATGTGTACGTGAACTTTATTGTTCTAATGAAATGCCAATAATGAGCGACCTATTCAAAGTTAATCGAAGTCAAATAAAGTTAATCTTTGTGAAAAAAATTACTGTACCATCCAAGTTGCGCATTTCACGTGTCTAACGAGTCTCTGGGTTATGGCTGCGTAACAAAGTTTACGCGCACTGTGTTTACTGCGTCTGCTGAGCACTCACGGAGTTTCGCATCTCACTGCTGTAACTGCACCCACGGTGCTAGAACACAACTACCGAATTCAGTTGAGTCGCAATACGATTAGAAATATTTATTTTCTTCAGTGGTTATACAGAATTTTGAAACAATAATATTTTACAGGTTTAAATATTAAGAAATAGAAATTGACTGTTGAATTTATATTTAAATATTGACACTACTTTTACAATCTTCTTAAATAAAATTAATTTTGTTTGTTTATAAATAGAAAACCTGAAATATATTGTTAAGTAACAATTTTTCAGAATCAAAGAATTATCAGAAAGAATATAAAAATAAATAGGAAAAAGAGAAGTAAAGCATTATGCAAATAAAAATACACTGAGCAGCATGTTATATAATGACAAAGTACTATGAATATCTTGTAGTCATAATAGTTTGTAGAGTATAGGCACCACCGGTATTTGTGTAACAAGCAGTTGGAAAACTACATCACAAGCTCCTGGTTTACGAACAACAATAATTGGCAAATTAGAAAGATTCAATTTCTTAACCTTTAATATTCTTTTTGACAATATTACTTTATGTAACTCAAGGGGATTATATGACTAGGTAAAATCAAAATATATCAGTAAGAGAAATGGTTAGACAAATTTTACGATGTTTAAAAGAAACAAGCTGGAGCAACGTAAGTAGAATTGTAAAAAATGTAAGAAGAATTCTAAAGCCCTGATTATGTTACAAAGTCAGCGGGTGAGATAAAAATACAAAAATATACGTACAACGGACGTAAGGAAAAGAATGGTTGCAATGAAACTGAGATTGAATGAATGACTAGAACAAAACGAAGTCTGGCAAAAACATAACCGTGATGACTTGATATGTAAGAACGAAGGTGTAAACAACTAAACGAGACCAGACAGATGATAATCGCAAAATGTAAGGATACAGAATAAATGTAACCAAAGATACTACTATGGAAATGAGCGAAAATGAGCATAATATATTCTCATT
Source organism: Magicicada septendecula (assembly GCA_034769895.1). Lineage (NCBI taxonomy): Eukaryota > Metazoa > Arthropoda > Insecta > Hemiptera > Cicadidae > Magicicada > Magicicada septendecula. The sequence goes on along the minus strand of CM068368.1, from coordinate 388,850,359 downwards.
GAGAGAAAAGTTGAAAAGTTTATTATTTCAACACAGTTTTAATGAATACACATTTTTTAAGGAAAAATATTACCATCTCTTTGTTTACATTTGTACGCAAATTCCCACAAACTTCTTTTGATACGGCTGGCTGCGATTTCGATAATCTTATTGTTATTTTTCATTTAAGGTTCCTTTAGTTTACATTCCATTGTCAAACTGAAAATATACTCACACAGGGCGTGGTGTTAATCGTGTACTTTGATTTTTATTAATATTCCTAAAACTTTCGTACAATTTACTAATGGTCCTTTAGTTTTCGATTTCAATCATGTTAGGGTATAAATGAATAAATTTTGCCTCATTTATCAAGTTCGTATTCATAAAATACCTGTATACTTGTCTCAACTCAACTACTCTCGCGTTTTCCATTTATAATACTTCTTGTGTTGTATTTTGATCTGACAAAGAGTTGAATAAAAATTATTTAACAATTACTAAAGAATGAAGCGTCAGCTAAAGATATGGACAACATACACTTACTTTTAAAAGAATGATGTACACTTTTCGAGATAGGTTAATAATTATACTACATCTGAAGTTATTTTCTGTGGTAAAATTAAAATAAAATTAATTTCCTAAACATAGGAAAAATAAGAAGGGGAAAGTAAGAAGGGGGTAGTTTTTCTTGTTTAGGGAAAAGTAAGAAGGAAAATTTCATAATCTCGAAAATGTAGCGGTGAAAGCGGACAGAATGTTTTAAACTAAGCCAAATAAATACCATCTAAAATAAATAAATCTACATTTTCTAGACATTACGCGTCTATAGATCCATATGCATTCTCTGTATAATACGTTACACTCTGGCAAGCTGGAAGGAATCAGATAAAATGAAGATGAACTACACATTATTTGATACCATTGTGCAGTTCAGTGAGAGGTAGGCTGTGTGAAACGGCTTGAAGCGTACACAAATCCTCTAGCGATAAAGTTAGTATGTAAGTAGATAACAGCCTGCAGAAAAGAATACAAACATTAACATTGCTTACTTAGACGTTAAGAATTTGAATTCATTGTACATAATATGACAATTTAAAATAGTCATACACAGAATATACACAGAACTTGTACTATGTCTCTCTACAACGTACATAATATGACAATTTAAAATAGTCATACACAGAATATACACAGAACTTGTACTATGTCTCTCTACAACGTACATAATTATACAATAAAATTACGTACAACAACGTACGTACGTAACGTGTACGTGTACGTGTTGTATTAACGTACGTACAATAATTATGATTATTGTTTTGTTATAACATATTGCACAAATACTCTTTAATAAATGAGTAGAAAAATCACGTCTGTATATTTTGTTTCAGTCAAACTGAAACAAAAACTAACTAAAACAATCTAAGGAATTGAGAGCAGTTACAACGAGCGTATCTATGTCAGCTGTAACTAATTCTCTCAAGCAAAACTATAAAGAGCACTAAAAGCTGTTTACTGTGTTTTTTGCTACCTTTTCTCTTCGTAGTACCAGATAAGAACAGAAGATACAATAAGAATAATTCATTCAATCATTTGAATCCTATTCAAAGGATACTTTATCATATAATAACTTGAAGCGTTATTGTAATTTTTATAAGGTTTTCATTTCCATTAGTGTTCTGAACAACACTGTTGGAATGCTAGCGATCTTGAAATATTTATCAACAAAATTTGTCTTAAATAAAATTCCTTTAATAATAGTTTTATTTTAATAATTAAGTGTACTTTAATATTATTATTTATTTCAGGTTTGTTTCTGCCGATATATTATTCTGACAAAATAAGCAAGCTTTCGTCCGAAGTAAAAAGGACTTTGGCCTATACATTACCGACGCTTAAAAATATCTGTATTTAATCACAAATCTTTGTACGTAAAAAGACAAACAAAATTTTAGTTACAGTGATATACTGTAATTTACTGCATCTTATTAATCGACACCATTCGTTGTGATGTGGTTTTCCTAAACGCAATATTAAATTCACCTTTGGTCGATGAAAACAGATGTTACATCGTGTAATTTACGCTGTGACGATAATTAATTGTTCTCCATGATGTTAGATATTTCCGCAGAATCGTTTTATAAGAGATAAACGAAAAGTTAATTGATATAGTTAAGAAAATTTTTCAATAAATAACAGATTACAAGAAACGAAAATTTATTTCAAATACAAACTGAACATACTTGAATTAGTTAATAAGTTACAAGGAAGACAGTATCAATGACAGGTATTTTACATAAAAAACCACTATTACTTCCTTAGACTAAATGATTTATTAGATAGATACGTATTAAATGAGTGAGAGAGAGGAGAGAGAGAGATAGATAAGTAGACAGAGAGACAGAGTAACAGTGACTGAGAGGGTGTTAAGTTAAAAAGATATGTTTTTCGATATAATAAAAAAGGTATAATAGGGTTAATATTGTTTAAAATTTAACAATTTTTCAAAAGTTTATAAAAAGTATGGAAAACGTTAGTCAATTTGAGATTACTTAATTTAATGCGTAATCCAGAATCATATTGTGTTTAGAGTAAGTAAAGGCAGGTAGGTAAGCGTCCGGCACTGTTTCACACCACATCATTTGGCTTTCTTTCTGAATTGTGTTTACAATGAATTCCTTTCCTCGGGCATCGCTCTGGAGAACAGTCAAATGTCTCTACAAGATTCTGTTTTAAGTTTGCATTAAAAACAGAGTTTGGGGCGGATAGGAAGTTAAAGTAAATCCCTATGTTGTTCCGAATATGCCCGGAAGCGGCTTGTAAAAGTGAGCGAAGAACACCGGATACATTGTTAGTGGGTGATGGGTGGAGGGTATCTTCAGAGAGTTCCTGTGTGCCTTGGGCGGGGCGGACTGCACAGAATCCCGGAAATTGTAATTCATTCCCTTCCATACACTGGGACGATCACAAACAAGGCATTCACATGTTTTCTTCTAATATCTGTTTTATTTCCTCCTTTATTCTGAGAACTAATAAAGTGATTACATAGGTTATATCTTATATACACACACACATAAGATATTATAATATAATATACTCATACGTGTTTATTTATTTATCATCATCTTTAAGAAATTATGAATTTATATTTCATCAATAAAAGTCCACATGTATCTTCATTGCCTATCATCCGAATTGTATTAAAATACGACGTCCATTTGGTAGAAACGAGAGTATTGATGGTGGAATTAGAGAAGACTGTATTAATTTTACAAATAAATCAAGTAATTCGTTAGCTTCATTAACTCGATATGGATACAATGCTATTCAAGAGACGTATTTATGTACACCAGAGGAGAAGAGGAACGCAAGAAGGAAAAGAAAATGAATTCCGGTTAAGAGCAATGGTGTGATTTACGTAGAGAAATAAATTGAAAGGGACCCATAGTAATCCTGTAAAAGGTGCGCGCGGGGATGCGGGTGAAATGGAGTGAAAACAGAACCGCAAAATGTCTGAAGAGGGTTTACCCTCCTTCAAACAAGGTTGATGGCTTCGTCTCCGACGTATTAATACAAACCCTTCTTGTTGGCATAGGAAGTATATGCACTTTTATATAAATTATTGCCCGTTTTTTTTCATTTTACGTTATCTAAGAATAAATGTTATTGGGTTCTCACCGCCCTTTCACAACACATTATTTTAAGAGAGAATTAGATTAGTGTAGAAAATAGTTTTGAACAGTCGTCGCAGACTAATTTAAAAACGTATTACAGCAACACTGCGATTAGTCAGCAGTGGTTTAGGTACAGTAGACAGACAATAGTTTCAATATTCGTCCCGAGATACGACTTATACACATAATAGCGCTGTGTCAGAATCGGGACATATTATTCAGTCAGCACTTTATTTTATTTCAGTCAGGCAATGTTATTTCAGACATGATAACGTTAATAGCCTGCGTACAATATTCCGTGTGGTTTAATTATTTTGAAACTTGGAGAGCCACTTAAAGTATTCAAATGATGTTCAAGTTATGGTTTTCCATTAATTTTTCTTATGAAAGAAGCAAACACAATGATATAGAGATTTCCGTTTTTTCACATGTTCCGGTTACGTAGATATTCCTCGTTGCTCACAGTTTACAAAAATTCTTAATTTTTGTTTGTATTCACTTCAAAGTCGTATTTGTTTGGCATACCAACAATTTCTCTTTTGCAAGATGTACGAAACTTTCCTACTTCATTTATTCTGCCAAGTATGTATATTAAATCAGCCTGCTTCAGGAAAATTAGTATTTTTATTATGTATTAGTATTATATATGTATTTTTATTATGTATTATTATTATTATGTATAGTATTAGCTTCATTAGGTTTTTGTGATGAAGAAAAAAATCTAACCAGGAAGAGCATTCTTCCTCTGAATTGAACATGAGACTACATTCGAAGTAGAAGTGGAATTTTGTGCAGTAGAATTCAAATTACCTGCATATTTTCGCTGTATTTATTTTAAGTTTCCGAGGACGTTTCGCTTGCTAATCACTATGTTATTCCTACACATTAATTCAACCTCCGGACCGTCTCATTTGCTCGTATGTTTCCTGTTGTTCTTTCACCGTTTCTAACATTGCTTTCCATACATACTTTTGTTCAGAGAGTAACATTTCCGATTTCGTCAATTTATTTTTATATTTGAAATTATTGTCTTATTTTACTTTTATTCAGGACTGACACTATTTATGAGTAATGCTTTCAAGATAACAAAATAGTTTAGAAATAAAAAGTGAGCAGTAGGCGGAAATGTGTTACGCTAAACATAAACATCTACAATGTTCATGTATGAATGATATATGTGTACACTGAACAGTACGAAATGAGTACTGATCTCGTATGTTTATCCGTTAGATTGGCAGAGAGAAACCGATTATTATTTATTGTGTTGTTTTTCTTTAATGGAAAAATGGCTAGTCATATGTTGGAGAAAGGAACGTATTCGACACAGAAAATATGGTTTTCCTTCCGCGTATCGTTGTACATAATTTTGGCTTTTACGGACCCAAGTCTTCCTTGGCCTACCTAAGTTTCTCCATCTTTGAAGCATATTTTCTTTTCATTCCGATAAAATGTTCTATATTTAATTTTAAACTTTCCTTTAAATTACGTGAAAATTTAAACTTACTACTTTACTGTGTAGAATGGCTAAGAGAATTGCTGATTGGAGACCGGTAGGAAGAAGAATCAGAGGCAAACCCAGAAAAAGATGGTTGGATGACGTGGAGAATGACTTGAGATGTATGAACGTGAGGGGATGGAGACTGGTGTGAAATGAGAGGGCGGAATGGAAGAAAATCTTTGAGCAGGCTAACACTCACGCTGTGTTGTAACGCCAGCAAAAGAAAAGACTTTACTGTGATATTTATTTGTATGTCTCTTTAGCTATAATCTTTTCCTTTTTTTCTAAGTTTAAGATTATTATTTTTGTTACAATATTAAGCGACTGGAATTATATATGCTGTTGCCAATTAATTGGCTGTGTACCAATACGAAACTAATAGAAACTGACGTGGATACGGAAGTATAAAATGCTACGATTTATCTCATGTTACTCAGTTCTTTTACCGAATGTATGCACAAAATTTTATATTTACCACAACAGAAAGAATTGCATATTAACTTTTTACTTACAGCAACAGTATATTTATTTTTGTACACACTAAAACACAACAAATTTATACAATAATATTTACTTACTTAATAGGCAGATATTAAAAGCTGGTAATGTGAGGTTTTTTTCAGTAGGAAGAAACACTTCTCCTGCATTAAAATTATAGAAATTCGGTTTGTTTTTATTTCAAAGAGTTTTTTAAATATCTGATACAATTTAAGTGAAAATTGCTTGTAAATTGAATGGTTATATAGTAATGGTGTATAGAAATAGTATAGATACCTGATAGGTGTGTTTAGTACTAGTAAAGCGTGCTCGCATGCTAAATAGGGTCACGGAAATAAATCGGGTCTTACTGTATGGTTTAATATTTACCTACACTACTACAATTGTTCATCATTTTTTATCATTTCATTTTTATATTAACTCTTACACTTTTGTAATTTGTGACTACCAAAATAAATTTTTAAAATATTGTTATGCAATTTCGGACGCTCTCGAACAATGGAGTGTGTCATTCTACACGTTTCCCGTATAGCCCAGAAAAATCGGTTTCTGCCAAGGCCGCACTCAAGTAACCTCTAGAGTTTTTGAGTGCTTGTTAAGGACGCATATTATGGAGCCCTGCAGGCTATACGTAGGCAACAACTGCCGCTTAGTTTCAGTTTACGTTGGGCGATTTACTCAGTGCGTCACAAGTGGTTTATTTTTGGGAAGTAGTTATTAATTACTCTATTACTAAAAGGGACTCTATTAGTTGACATTATTATTGTGTGTGGACAAATTAGTTTGAATTACTCTACAAGGATACATAATCTTGTTGAATTTGGATCCATTAATCTGTGATAAATTACAGCTGGTAATTAGTGATTTCCTTGGTGTCTGTATTTTGTACCATACGACGATCAGTGAGACAATATAACCAACAATATCGTAACAATATAATTCTACATGCATTGAAGTCCAATATTTTATTGCTAAACACATTTAATTGAAAAGGAAACAATTATATTCTTGTTATTAGGAAACAATTATTTTTGTCAAGGCTATTGTTCATTTAGTGCGAACTGGAAGCACGTGTTGATTAAAATCTATAGATAGCAGTAATAACTATTCTCACTGTAAACATTGCTGTTCGTTTCTTCTACTGTAAATTCAAAGTTTACTACAGTTGTAAATATGCACACTTCACGTACAACGTGACTATTTAGTATGTCACATATGGCAGTATTTCATACCGTATATATCATAAATTACAATACACAACGTGACTATACTCAAGCTATATTTCGTATACTACTAGCTATATTAGAATAAAGATTTATAATTTATCTTTATAAATATTTCTAATAACAATATACTTAGGCCTACTTATTTTTGTTTACAAAGATCCCTACTACATATTTCCTAAATCAAATCTGTTACTCCTTCCATCGGGGAATAGGTGAATCGCCTGTTCCGGTCCTAAAGAAAATGCATCCATTTCACCAACGCTTCCTGTCTTTCTATACTTTTCTGGCCAGTAGGCTTGTGTTGGCAAACTTTCTTAGATAACTTGCCATCTGCATCGTATTCATGTAAGTAATCCATCTGTCTTTGTTTTACGAAATGCTATGTTGGATGTTACAAATTCCAAAACAAATACAAGTACAAAAAATACAAACATTCACAAACAGTAAATAGGAAAATTTATTCACAAACTAACAAAATACACTAGAAAAAATGTACATTATCTGCTTTGCCTGTTACCAACGTTATAAGAAAATTTACAACTCACAGACGACTTGTGCAAATTGCCTGTTTTGTTCAGTCGCTGTTTTCTATAGCCGTTATCATGTGTCCGTTATCTTGTCTCTGCGATTAGTTACTATTCAATATATCCTGTCGTTTCTCGCTTCTGCTTAGATTGCCTATCATTTCACTCGTATATCAAATCACGAGTACCAAAAAATCCATTAAGTCATTCAGTAATCACATTACTCTGATTATTTCTGTAAATATCACGAAACATTTGTAGAAATAGAAAAACTAAATTTTTTTAAAACAATTAAATTTAATTTTTCTTTTCTTGTCAGTATTATAACTCTCTACTGATCTTTTCTATTCTTGATTCTTGATTTCTATTCTTGCCTTCCAGTTGTTATATCACAGGATATATCATCCGGAAGTCAAGCTGATAGTGAATTTGCAATAAACTTGAAAGACGTTTAATGAAGAAATTTGTGTTAGCGGTTGAAATCACAATCAGAATGATCACAGTTGCACACCACTATATAAAAATTATCCCAATTAGCGCTTTCAAGCTTCACAGCCCATCGTCAGATTGGCTGATGATGATAATAAACTTGAACTTGAACTTGGATAAATAATTAACTAAAGTATCATAAACTTTATGATTATATATATATATATGTATTCAATAACTTTCTGCTACAGTTCGTTTCTTGATATATATAAAGTATTTAAAATTTATAAATATATTACCTCAAGATGTTCTTTATTACCTCTATATATATATATATATATATATATATATATATATAATAATATATCGGGTGTGTCACTCCCGTTTTAATTTGCCACACGATGGAAGCGTCAATTTATAATATAACGGTTGCGTTCGGAATAATTATTTCTAAATATGTTCCACGTTGGAAACGCCAATTTATAGTACAACCGGTCCTGCTTTCTTTAAAGCCCCGCGATGGGCGCCAATTTATAATATATCTTTTGCGCGTTTAAATGTTATGCCCCACTAATGGAGCGTCAATTTATAATATAACCGGTGTGTCCTTATCAATCTTTTATTGTCCCCACTGTTGTGAGTGCCAATTGATGATGTAACTGTTATCCTCTCTTTTAACTTAACTTAGGTATTGTAATATTTAACTATGTTCCACGTTTCTCCCTGTTTAATATAATTGTGTTATTGTGATTAAAAATTATGTATAGAGTGTGTAATTCTAATTTTTCGTTCAAGCCTATCCCGCGTTGAAGAGAAGAGAAGGAATTTTTATTGTTTTCTCATTCTCTTTAATACCCAAGCAGTCCGCGAATAGCGCTGTGTTTCCCAGACAGCTGAAAATTGTAGGTTAATCCACCGCGTACAATAATTCTCAGTTACACTCTCTACTTATATTATATCTTGTTCACAATACACTAAATATTATATGAATGAGAAGATATCGTTAAGTTCTGAAAGGATTCTTTATTAATAGTTTAATATTTCTTGTCCAACAAAGTTGTTTCTTTACGGAGATACAAAAGGCTATATGTTAGAAGTAATCGATTATCGATCGGATTCAGGGTTTTATATTATTTTAGTTATGATTTTATATTTCTTTAAACACAGGGTGTGAAGGTTCTTTCAACTGTCAGTAAGATCAGAAAATGCATAAATAGGAATACAAGGTATTACAATATAGAATTAAGTTCTTATTAAATAATATTTAAAATAATTGTAGTTTACCGTCCTCTGGACATCGTGACTCGATAAGGCAGTGTATAGATAACCTCGTCGTCGTGTTTGGTCAATCACAGAATGCAGATGAATTTGTTCTCGTCAGTTTTCGGTCCAAGTTGAAATAAAAGTTGATTTTTTGGTCCTGGGATGATGCAGAAGTACCGCTCCTTTTGTTCACCAATGTCCGAGTTTTGTGGTTACGTGCTTCGACGAATTTCGAGTCCAACTACGTTTTTTTCTATTGAATTGTGGAAACTGAAGTTCAGATCTAATTTAGTGTTTTATTTTCGTTTATATTATGTTAAAAGATTATATCACTTTATTCAGGTAGTTATTTCCCTGTTTTGGTTGATTAATTAATTTAACATTTGTTCATTATATTGAGATTTACTATTAGAATTCTTCCTTTGTATTTTTCGTTAATTTTCTTGTACAGGTTTTAGGTTGTTCAGTTATATAAGACGGTTGAATGACAGTGGACCATACTAGTGGTGATTTATTATTCATTTTGCTTCCCAATTGTATTATTTGTATTTAAATTAATCAAATCTTTTTTGAATGTCTTTAAACTAAACCGTCTTCGTTCATGTAAAATTATTCAATAATCGAATCAACAAATTCTAGCTCTCTCCTCGTCCCTGACAACCATTTTTTTCTATTTTTATTGGATATTATACTATAAACATTTCATACAATGTTCTTCCACTCATCAAAATAATCCTTTACTAAATTTCCATTATATCCTATTATAATTTTATCTATTGTTTATTACTAAATTTTATATATATTGCTGTCGTTTCCTCTTAATTTACTTACTTTAACAAGTATTATTTTACTGTTACAAAACATTATCTATCGGTATCACTGCACTATTGCATTATGAGAATTTATTTAAATTGAATTTATTTATTTGTTATTAGCAATTATTATTAACTTCTCCTAACTCATTAGATTTTATTTAGTATTTGTTACAAATTTCTTTACCTAACCTTTCTGATCTGACTTACTATCTAATGTTACTAGTTGTTAGGCCTATCCTTATACTTTTATCTACTTCTGATTTTAATCTGTTACTGTCTGCATTATTATAGAATCCTTCATTTATTTATGACACGGTTATATTAAACCCTTTTGTATCTCGTTAACAATTATAGCCTTTTTGGCCAAGTTTACAATTATAATCGTCCTACTATCTAAGTACATGTATACAAACAATTAACTTTATAAAGTCTAACAAAAGCTTTATAATGACATATGGATAACACATAAAATGAAATTAATTGGTAATCAATTAATGAGTTTGACAACAGCTTTATAATGGTATAATAATAACATATAATAATTATTTACTTGGTATTCTATAAAAAGAATAACTCCACTTGCTGCACACAAAAAATAACATAATTATCATGATAATAATACGACATGATACAATTAATAACAGGTATATTTGTGTGACCTAAGTCATGTAACACTTACACATTCTCCTCTCCTTTAAAACATCAATTATTATGAAACAGTATAAATTAGTTTTTACATTATTTGTCAATGTCTGTTGTTTACAACTCTCACTGAACTTTGAGGTTTGTATTTATTAACATTATTAATTTTTTTTTCTTTCTATCGTGTATTCTTATTTCATTTATTCAACTCTGGGTTGGGTTTCTGACCTTTTACAAGTGTGGATAATTAATATTTTTATTCTATTTTAAAGCTTATAAGTTGATTTATGTAACGTAGGGGACCGTATTTTCGTTACGTTACAATATATATATATATATATATATATTTCAATCACTTTCTGCTACAGTCCGTTTCTTGATGTATATAATACTTTAATATTTATAACTAAATTTACCTCAAGATATACTTTTTTCCCTATTAGGAACATGTTTCGAGAGTTCCCGTTCTCTCATCTTCAGCCTTCGCCATCTTGTTTCTGGTGAAGTATTTGTGTGTTGGCTTCTGGATGTTATTAAGGTAGTTTGTTGGTCTTTGGTCTTTTAAAGTTGCATTATTGTGTGTGGTTGTGGTATCTGTTTTTGTATTTTGTGTATTTTCGATGTTGAGTGCTTTGAATATTGTGTCATGTTTTGTATTGATTTGTATTTGTTCTGGTATTAGTTTGTTTTGTGTTTTATGTTTGTAAATCTGTAAATTTTCCCAAATGTTCATTATGGTGCCTTTGTGTGGTATACGTTTTATTAGTGTTACATTGGTTATGTCTGGGAATTCATGTCCTGTGTTTATTGCATGTGTGGCTAAATTGGATTTATATATATTTGGTTTTTTGTATGCATTTAGGTGTTCAAAATAACGTTTTTCAGGTGTTTTTTTGTTTGTCCTATATAACATTTATTGCATATATAAATATATAAATGAAAAACAAAGATAAACAAAAGAAAAACAATAAAACAATAAAAGAAATTAAAAATAAAATAAAGAACAATAATTTAATAATAACTAAAGCAGACAAAAGTCAAGCAACAGTAATCATTGATAAAGCAGACTACATCAAAAAAACCGAACAATAAAAAAAAAAGACTTCATCAACAATAATAAATGCGTACAACTAGATAAAAACCCAACAGAATACTATCTTAAACAAACAATAAAACTAATAAAAACAAATAAAAACATTTTCAACAATAAAAACATAGACATATATATAAACAATAATCCAGAACCACCTAAAATGAACAGCCTAATAAAAATACACAAATTAAACAACCCAATACGTCCTTTAATCAATTTCAAAAAAGCTCCTACATACAAAATAGCAAAAATAATAGCACAAAAACTAAAAAGTAACCATCTAACAAATAACCATCATAACATAAAAAATACATACGAATTAATAGACAAACTAAAAATAATAAATATAAATGAAAATACATTTTTCACATCATATGACATAACAAACTTGTACACTTATATCCCAGTAGAAGAAACAATTGACATAATAATAAACAAACTTATAGAACAAAATGAAAACAAACAATATATAACCGAAATAAAAAAATAGTCTCCAACTAATACTAAAACAAAATTACTTTGAATTTAATAGCAAAACTTATCAACAGAAAGAAGGTTTAGCAATGGGATCACCATTATCAAGCATAATAGCAGAAATATTCCTACAACACATAGACACCAAAATACAAAATATCATAAAAACACATGACCCAGATGGCATATGGATAAGATATGTAGATGATGGACTATATGTATCAAATAACAAAAACACAAATGCACAGAACATACTGAAACAAATCAATAACATACATCCCAAAATACAATTCACAGAAGAAAAAGAAAAACATAACAAAATCAACTATTTAGACATAACCATCACAAGATACAACAAACACATACAATATGCAATATATAGAAAACCAACTTCCACTAACATCATTATACCTAACCATTCTGACCACCCACCACAACATAAAATGGCAGCATTTTATTCGTTATTTAACAGAATGTACAAAATACCCCTAAACAAACAAGAAACTGACAAAGAAAGAAATATAATATACCAGATTGGTTATGCAAATGGATACAATAAAAATACTATGATCAAAATAGAAAATAAAATCAAATACAAAATAAAAACTGAACAATTAAGAATTAATCAAACTGAACAACACATAAATAATAACAACAACAAAAAATGGGCCACATTCACATATATAAATAATAAAATGACAAAACTAACAAAACTATTTAAAAACACAGATATAAAAATAGCATACAAAACTAATAAAAATAAATTACAAAATCTAAATAGCTCACACAACAAAGATAATACAACAACCAACGGTATATACAAAATTGAATGCCAAGATTGCAATAAATGTTATATAGGACAAACAAAAAAACAGCTGAAAAAACGTTATTTTGAACACCTAAATGCATACAAAAAACCAAATATATATAAATCCAATTTAGCCACACATGCAATAAACACAGGACATGAATTCCCAGACATAACCAATGTAACACTAATAAAACATATACCACACAAAGGCACCATAATGAACATTTGGAAAAATTTACAGATTTACAAACATAAAACACAAAACAAACTAATACCAGAACAAATACAAATCAATACAAAACATGACACAATATTCAAAGCACTCAACATCGAAAATACACAAAATACAGAAACAGATACCACAACCACACACAATAATGCAACTTTAAAAGACCAAAGACCAACAAACTACCTTAATAACATCCAGAAGCCAACACACAAATACTTCACCAGAAACAAGATGGCGAAGGCTGAAGATGAGAGAACGGGAACTCTCGAAACATGTTCCTAATAGGGAAAAAAGTATATCTTGAGGTAAATTTAGTTACAGATATTAAAGTTATATATATATATATATATATATATATATATATATATATATATATATTATAACGTACCAAATCCCATAGATTTGGGGTTATATGTAGAAAGTTTTAAAATCTAATATAAAGTTAATTTAAATCCGTAGAACCAGATCTCGCGCTGTAGCGAGCATTCGAAACAATTGTAAAACGCCCAACGGATATTTCCGTTGACGTTATGTAATCGCGCACACACCGTTATAAATTAGGGACACGCCCCAACTTTAAAACATTAATATTTCGGAAACGAATAAATATAGGCAAAATCCAAAATAGCCAAAATGTTTGCCGAAATATTAAGAATACGGTGTGCGAATTTCATTAAATATAATTAAAGGGTTAATGAGCTAATGCGTTTTTTTAAATAACTTCCATAGTAAGTGAGCTAGGGAGTTCAGATTTGGAAATGTTATAATTGTAAAAATTACGAATCAAATGTATATGTTAGATTAAGCATAACTTGGCTTGCAGCCAAGATAATCGCAATACAAATTGCAACCGGACATCCGACGACAGTTGGTTCCTGTGTATTCCAGAATATTAAAAATAATAACAATTCTCGGACTGTGGGAGATAGTTTTCGTTCTCACGGAATGAGGTGAATCAATTGTAAGTAGAAGGGAGAATGTTTCATCCAATCAGATCATTCTAAAAATTTTGAACAATCGTTGGTTTCGGGCTGAACTCTCTTCATTCTTCTGTTAACTTTCAACCAGTCAACACAGACTCTTCTGTAAACATTCAACCAGTACACACACATTCTCTTCTGCCAGGATTCAAACAGTGAACACACACACACTTCTGTAAAGATTCAACTTCTGGACAACACAGACACTCTTCTATAACGACTGGACCGTGACGGCGCCTACGTGCGATAGTCTTATTCATCAACAAAGAAGCGTACTGCGCAATACACCAAAACTGTTGGCGTACGCATATAAGAAATCGACCATATACTACTAGAAGTCACGCCCAGACTACAACAGAACGAGGCCGTCTAAATCGTGGTACGAGCTGAAGAACTGACGACGCAGAGCTACACCCGAGACGAGGTACACACACACACAAGTGCAGAGTATCCGGACCGAGGGCCTGAAGCAGTTGCAGCAGTTTAACCACGGACGTTAAATCCATTAACAGTTGCTGAGGGACCGGAGTTGCTGATCCCTGAACTCTTCGTTGGAACCCAGGACGCAGCGGAAATCATCGCCACTAGCTGATTGGACTAAGACATCGAGGGACCCCAGAGGACATCTTCGAGAACTTCAGTATCAGGAAAGTCAAAAATCATTTATACATTTTTATTTAAAAAGAACATTTTTATTTCTTTTGTTAAAACCAAATGTAAAGTTAACTTCATTCAGATGCCTATAAAAACAGAGTCTCTAAGTTAATAAAAACTTCAATATTGTGATAATCTGTAGAACAAGTATAAGTTAATTAAGAAGAAATAGATAAGAAGTAGAGTAGATAAAAAGCGCTATACAAATCTTAATATTAAATCACTGAAGAAACTTATACTGCAGTATACATGAAACTAATCACAAAGTAAATAAAAAGCACGTACAACAAGATTCACGGCTAATTTATTTAAGAGTAGTTTAAAAAGCATTCTGAAATAGTAAAATCAATATTAAAGTCTTAAAAAATCATTAATTAAATTGTTTAAAGAATTAACTTTGAAAGTAATAATAAACAAGTTCGAATAAATTCATATTTATAAGCTTTCCTTCTGAAAGCTAATGTTCGTTCAGAAAACATTGATCAAATTACTCATTACTCTTTAGTACGTAAGAATTACATTAGATATAAGTTTTTCATTGTATGTGCTATTAGAATAATAAACCCCAATTTTATACACAACACTGTTTTGTTATTGCTGTACTCCAAAATCTACCAACATCACAAAACTATTCACAATAATTATAACGATACACTTTGTGCTTGTACTTTTGAATTAATCTACTTGCGAATTCAAATCACAAATTCTTACGGCCCTAGTCGGAAGAAGAAGACGCAAGAACGCACAGCAGGTAGGTCAGTTCACACACACCATAATAGTAAAGTTATAAATGTCGCCTGAACTTGGGGCTTCCCGAAGTTAACAAAGTTTATTAGTTATAATATATATATATATAAAATAATTATAATATCTTTACCTCAAGATGTTTTTTCCTTATTTGGAAAATGTTTTGGGACCTTTAGTGTTCCCATCCTCAGCGTTCTTCATTTTGAATCTTGAGGAGTATTTGTGTGTCGGTTGGTTGTTGTTATGGTAATTACTCCTCACCTAATAGATGAATAATACAAAAAATTATAAAATTAAAAAAATGCATGATATGAATATGTGATTTTGTACAGTCCAGGATTTTTTCTAGCCATTTTAGAATTTTCTTCGCAATTTTCTCCTTATTTTTCAACCGCCTTTCAAATGCTGCATGCATCGCATCGAATCATACTCCATTTGAGATTGCCCACGTTCTAGATATTTTTGAGTAATTATAATAATTTTTTACGCAAGTTCTAACAGAATGTTGGATAAATTATTGCAGTTTTAGTAACTGCCAATGTCACTCCCAGTAATTTCTTTATCATTACTGTTGGAGTTCAGTTCTTTGTCAATGAACTACATAATTATTGACGAAAACTCGTTTGTACTCACACCACCATGTGTAATAAAAACCGCCCTTGGTGTTGTTAAAAATTGTAAAATTATGCATTATGAGTGTGGTTTTGTAGTACATAGATAACGTTTGTAACGACCAGCAAGTAGGACAGCTGTAAATGAACAGTTAATACTAAATTATCACTGGTATTGTTATTGTCATTTTTGCTTTGAAGTAATGAGCGCGCGACACAGAACTTTATGAGCTAAACAAACGTCACACTGGTCCTTACAGGGACTAAATATTTGCAAGTTTTGTAAGCCAAATTCCTGATGATACGTTTTAACTGATGTTTAAGGTATATTTTTTCTTGTGTTTTGCCAATAACATAATTCTAATTTTTGTAGTATATTAAAAATATTCTTAAACCTAACATTTCATATGAAGTAATTTTATTTGCATTTTCAGTACATTTTTAGTTGACAGAATAATATTATTATCCTCTGAAGCTAATGTAGATGGTTCGGAATGTTTTGCCAGCCTCTTCAGTAATCCATTGCAGAACCACCCAGTCTGTTAACCCCAAAGTCTTTAAGAATAATCTCTTACATACACGTTCTCGCTGTCCATGTAACTCCAAATTATATACTACAGTACTAGTCATCTTCACAACACGGCACACGCAAAGTGCTGCCTGTTCCCCCTTCAAAGATCCTCCAGTCATTTCTTCTTGGGCCTATACACTCACTTTTGTTCTATAGGTTTGTATTTCCAGACTTGTTTGGCCAGTCTAGAATATGACATTCTTTCGAAGTGTTCTTTCCACCGTTATTTGTAATCTTTTAATTTTTCATTCAAGGTAAAATCTTGTAACTCTTTTTTCATGGCCTCATCCATCATACGGTCAAGCTTAGAACATTCAATTCCTCATAAGAACGCCATTTCCGAGGCCTGTAGTTTACTTTAACGCTAGAGAAAAAGAAGAGTAAGAATAAAACTGAAAATTATGGCGTACTTTAACTTTAAATGCCGTTTCTGGTACATTTGCTTTCATGGAATTCAATAATTGTGATCTACGTCCTTAGATCCACTGAAATTGTTTTTAGTTTCTAATCACGTTGTACTTTTGTACGATCGCTTTGTTGCTAATAATCTTTTATATTGGTGGCATCTCACTGCTATATTGTTTTACCTTCGTGATTACTTTTAATTTTCAACGATAACAGCTGTGCATTTTGAAACAGACTTTATCATGATAATATTTTTAACAACTAAATATTCATTTTCTAATATTTTGTACCAAATATTATCTAAAAAATTAATAACGTTCTTTTTTTGATAAGGATACATAATAAGGATACATACTTGTAATAATATGATTAACGTTCCACGAAACAAAGTCGTCAAACTGAACTCATTTACTGACTCCATTATAAACAAAAAACAGATTTTGCTTAATTTATAGTAATGAGCATGCGATATATAGTCTATGGGGGTGCCTTTAAATATAAAAAATATGTTGGAGTTGTAACGAAACTTGCGCGGCGCTTAATACTGGCACTAATTGGTGTTCAAAATTTATTTTTCAGAAACCTAAATTGCTGAGATCGTTTCTACAAATGCTTTTCCTTAAAGTAATAGCATTTTTTTTTTAGCTTTGGATTCAGATAAAGTGGGAACAAGTAATTTCATTAGTGCAGCAGACATAGTAACCACAGGTGTAAACTGATGCCTGGAGGCATAAACTGGAGGAGGCCAGGGCTCAAATTGGTCTGTAGCTCCATTGGATGGATTGTGTAAACTGAGTGTGATACAAACTCAGGTAGAGGAAAACTTGAAACTTAACACCGATCTGTGAATTCCATAGCACAACTTGCACAGCAATATCTTCACTCAGTTAACTATCCTCCTAATTCTATTTGTATAATTATTATGCCAAAATGAAGTGATTAAATGTTAATAATGAGAGCATAGATATAGAAATATGATGATGTGAAGTATGTAGAGCGATTCAAAATTGGACGGCAATCTCTCGGATGCTGATTCTATAGCTAAAAATAAGAAAAAGCCCATGTAAACATAGGTCCGAAAACGGTTTGTTGGCAAGTTACAGCTCGCGAACCAGTTCGCCCTGATTTCTGCTCCCACGGTAAAATGACGCCATACTGAAGTTCTTGGGGTCTAAACTGAAGCACAAATTTGGCGGTTCCTTATGGTTTTTAATCTGCAAAATTGAATAAAAGAGGTCCCAGAGCTCTATCTCAATTAGTTTATAAGAAAATCTGTGTTAAACACAAAACATTGGAGTCGAAAAACACACATTTTTAGATTTGGGATAAAATAACGTCGTTAATTTTCCAATAAACAAATAAAAATTTCGAAATACCTTTGTAGAGAATTTAATTATAAGAAAATTGATGTGTATAATGTGTGCTAGAAATAAGTACAAATATGAAAAATTCGACTTTAATTAAAAACAAAACAGACCAAAATGCGCCAGAAAGTGTTACAATTTACAAGAAATGGCATTGTAAACTTTCAAAACACCCACACTAGGGCAGAAGGAAACCCACATGAGACTGCTACAAGACATGACGAACATTTTTTTTGTCATTTAATGTGTGCTGCGGTCGTCTTGGTGATAATCTCTTAGACCCTTTTTGCTTACCACCAAGGCTTAATGTAAAACAATACTTACATTTTTTGCAAACGAATCTGTTGGAATTTTTGGAAGATATTCCACTTGCAGATAGAGTGCATATGTGCCCATTACGGTCGCCTAAGCGATGGGTTGGTGGGAAACGGACCAGTAAAATGGTCACCTCGATCTCCTGATCTCACGCCAGCAGACTTTTTCCTTTGGGGTTGGATGAAGTCGTTAGTTTATTCCGTTCGTATTGGCACACAAGAATAATTCAGACATCGCATAGTAGAATATGGAGCTACTGTTAAGAATAATCCTGATGCTATAAAACGTGCCCGGGTAGCATGGATTAGCCGAGCTGAATTCTGCATTCAACAAAATGGCCACATTGAAAAACTACTTTGAACGAACGTTTGACGTTTCATCAATTTAACAATTTTGATATTTAATCATTTGAAGGAAAAATTCAATAATATAAAATTTCAATTTGTTTACTATTACATTTTGTATGTAAACGTTTACGAAAAGCTTTGTTCTGTTTAAAATTTTAACACTTTTATAGCGCATTTTGGTCTGTTTTGTTTTTAATTAGTGTCGAAATTTTCAAATTTGTATTTAGTTTTAGTAAACTTTATACAAATTACTTTTCTCATAATTAAATTCTCTACAAAATTAGAAATTTTTATTTGTAAATTTGGTGGTAGGAAAAAAGGGCCTAAGAGATTATCACCAAGACGACCGCACCACACATTAAATGAAAAAGAATGTTGGTCATGTCTTGTAGCAGTCTCATGTAGGTTTCCTTCTGCCCTAGTGTGGGTGTTTTGAAAGTTTACAATGCCATTTCTTATAAATTGTAACACTTTCTTGCGCATTTTGGTCTGTTTTGTTTTTAATTAAAGTCGAATTATTCATATTTGTGCTTATTTCTAGTAGACATTATACACATCAATTTTCTCACAATTAAATTCTCTACAAAGTTAGTTCGACATTTTTATTTGTTTACTGGAAAATTAACTACGTTATTTTATTCCAAATCTAAAAATGTGTGTTTTTCTACTCCAATGTTTTGTATTTAACACAGTTTTTATAAAAAATCTAATTAAGATAGAGCTCTGAAACATCTTTTATTTAATTTCTCAGCTCAAAAACCACAAGAAACCACTAAATTTACCCTTTACTTTATACCCTAAGAATTTCAGTGTGGCGTCAATTTACCGTAGGAGCAGAAATCAGGGCGAACTGGTTCGCAAACCGTAACTCGCTAACGAACCATTTTCGGACGTACGTTTAGATGGACATTTTTCTTATTTTTAGCTATAGAATCAGGTCCCGGAGATTGCCGTGCAATTTTGAATCACCCTGTATAATGAGTTTATAGATAAAAATAAGAGAATGTGTGTGTGTGTGTGTGTGTGTGTGTGTGTGTGTGTGTGTGTGTGTGTGTGTGTGTGTGTGTGTGTGTGTGTGTGTGTGTGTGTGTGTGTGTGTGTGTGTGTGTGTGTGTGTGTGTGTGTGTGTGTGTGTGTGTGTGTGTGTGTGTAATATTAACTCCAATAATCGTATTCTGTATTTAGTAACACCTACAATAGTTTGTAGAGAGCCAGTAGGCCTAAGTGACATAGTCCTTTGTATCTATGTAGCCTTCCAGATCTGGGACTTGGCGTCACAACTTCATTCTACGTTACACAACACTGCCAGCAAGTTTATTTCTACAATAAAAATGCTCTGCGATGGATGAAAATTAATATCATGTTGTAATTTATCGTACAGAAGAAAAATGTATTAGAATGAATGCCTACTAATCTTCGTATTAATCGAACGACTAAAAGAAAGAATACTTTGCAATACAAAAACAAAGATGGGAATTCGAACAAGTACGTGTAGAAACATAAAGAAGTAATAAGAAGATAAAGAAATGAAACCTTTCACATTTTAGTCTCAAGCTGCTTACGATAGTGTAAAGTTTTGTTTTTGAGATAGGCCTATGTGTGTAATTTATTAGACATTTTTTCATTTCCTTGCCTCTAACATTTAGTTTCAGCATCAAGTTGTTTTGCTAACGACATTGATTTTAATGACTCATACTTTCATGTCTGTTGCGTTGAGTTTTTGATTATTTATTTTTGATAAAAGGTTACACACTCTGACACTTATTAACTACGCTGTACAGTTAGTGTAATGTTGAGATATGCATGTACCAAGCTTCATAAAAGGAAACTCCTTACAAAATTAAATTACCTGAGTGAGCACGTGTGCAGTGTGCGTGAGCCCGTGTATATGAGAGAGTTGCACGGAATAGGCCTATACTTTACTTTAATCTAAAACAAGCCCACCCAGGAATGAAATAATGTTAACGAAGTTGTTTTTCTGAATTCACAAACTCATCATATTCTCTAAGAAAAAGAAAATTTATCATTCTTGAAATAGGAGTTTGTCGTATGTGTATGTATGGTGGAAAGGATGACGGCAAATATAGATGAGAAACAAAACCACGTGATCGCTATCATCGCGTGAGGGCGACCGTTTCCTCCACCCAAAATATGACTTACTGAGACTGTATCCCATAGATACACACACACTCACGACCACACATGCACAAAGCCCTTAATGCTATGCTGAACACCTGGTTATTTTCTCAGAGAGTTGGACGATTTTCATTTTGTTGGTTTGAGTTTCACTTATCCCTTCCTCATACATCCATTTTCGTAAAAGAAGCTCCTATTTGTCTTTCATTCTGTAACAGATTTCTTTATTCTATGTTTCATCTGTGAAAAATGTTACATTAGCGTAAGGTTAAATTGGAGCCAACGTATGACTATATTAAAAATATATAGGATATAATATTCATTTACGCACACATAAAATTATACATTTACGTGCTCAACCAGGTCGTGGTATTTGAGTTGAGGTACGTCCAAGCATTACGTCATGTATAAAAAATGTGCATGTACGTCCGCGATGCATCACAAGGAAAATTAGTACCGTGAAATGAAGTAATTACCTTAAAATTTAAAGAGAAAAATTTATTTCTACTGCACACAAAAACTTCAGTATGTCCCTTCTTATAAGTTCGCATCTACGTAGAATAATTATCATATTATTGTCTATTAAAAGATTAGATTTGCAAGTAAAAACATAATATTAACGAACAATAAAATAAAAAGTTTTCTTTACGTTGAAAACTGACAAAATAATAAATCAAATTATTAAAAGTAAATAGAGTAAAACATTTTTAAAAAGATAATTCATATTAATAATGTTCACCCAAAAGAAATATTTAAAAATTTAGTGGTTATATTATTAATTAATTCAATAAATTTTCATAACCTATTATAAATTTACTTAATTAGCGATTTAAGTACCTATATTGCATAATTATGTATTTATTATAACCACATTGAAATCATTGACATTCATTTAATTACTTCTTTTTTTATAACAAATAAATCACTTAACTTCCCCTGATGTTATCGATTGCTTAATATCATTCTCTCTGTGTGTGTGTGTGTGTGTGTGTGTGTGTGTGTGTGTGTGTGTGTGTGTCCTTGGTAGTCCTCCAGACGTTTGCGTCTGTGCTCTCCAGCCTCGCCTCGCAGATGCCCAGATGTAACACTCTGATGGCGCGGCGATACCAAACGGTGGTAAACCGTCATCACTGATGTTCACACCTTTATGCCAGATTGCAAGAAAGTACAGTATGCCAAAGTTTGTCCTATATATACTGCAAACACACACACACACACACACACACACACACACACACACACACATTTCGTACTACAGTTAATATTTTTTGATAGGCCAACATAAATTATTTAATATTTATTACTAATTTACAACCAAGATATACTGTTTCCTTACTTGGAACTTGTATAGGGAATTAAATATTTTCTATCTTCAGCCATCTTGGTTTTTGACCTTGTTGAATATTTGTGCTCAGGTTGGTTTAAATTGGTATTATTGTGCCTTGGTGTGAGATATATATATTTTTTTAGTGTTTCCAGTGCTGAATATTTTCAAAATCCTGTTGTGTTTGTGTAAATCTGTATTTGTTCAGGTACTAGTTTGTCTTGTCTTTTGTGTTTATTTATTTGTAAATTTTTCCATATATTCATTATTGTGCCTTTGTGTGGTTCATGCTTATCAGTGTCATGTTGGTTATGTCTGGGAATTCGTGTCCTGTATTTATTGCATGTATGGCCAAACTGGATTTATATATTTCTGTTTCTCTTTGTATACTTTTAAGTACAAATTTAAACTAACAAAAGCCAACAGGAGTCATAGCAACAACGAACCTGAGCACAAATATTTAACAAGATCAGAAACCAGGATGGCTGAAGATGGGGAAAAAATATTTAATTCTCGAGATGTGTTCTAAGTAAGGAAACAATATATTTTAATTGTAAAACAATAATAAATATTAACGCGCGCGCACACACTCTCACACACATACACACACACACACACAGAGATAGAGAGAGAGAGAGAGAGAGAGAGAGAGAGAGAGAGAGAGAGAGAGAGAGAGAGAGAGAGAGAGAGAGAGAGAGAGAGAGAGAGCATAATGTTCCATTCCTGGGGTTATTAAAACACATAGTACAATAAAATGTCTCCTTGTGAAATAAAAATGTATTAATTACTGGAACTAAGATTACATAATACTACGTACAAAGTGTAACTGCTTCCTGAAGTTCTGTCCCACCGGCTGGATTCATTGGTTGTGTCCCAGATAGCGTAGGCATAGTTCAAGAGCGGTGTGAAGGAGACATAAAAAACCACAGAGTACTCATTGGGTGGCATACACACTCAGCGGCAAACTTAAGAATTTCTTGTCCCAATGTTAGATACATCAGTTGACATAAATCTCTTAGCTTCTTAAGAGATCTGTTTCATACGCTTAACTACAACTGCTCACGTTGAGTTTAAATATAATTAAGGCAGGAAATCTTTGAAAGACTGGTTCAATTTACATATATTTCAGCGTTTAGCAGAAACGGCGACTCAGAAAATAGCCTTTAGGCCTACGGAGATCATGTATTTCATGGTTCTTGTTAAATGTATTTTTTCTTGTTCAAAGCGGAAAATCTAAATATACCTTTCTGACTATTTCATCATAATTACTACCTTCCCGCTAAAATATTCCAAAATACAGGAAATATTTTGAACAGTCACGTACTTACATCGTAATTGATATGCATCCTTCCATAGATGACAGCATAATTTTGTATTTCATTTTAGTATTTCAATACTAATGACACAGTAGGAGAAATATAATCTGTATTATTTTTAATATTCCCTTTAATATAATTACACTTTTATTCATTATACATGCATAAGTTACAATGTACGTTACGTTTATTTGTAAACATCGGATTAGTCTACTGGGCTAAAAATTTGGGTTTTTATTTTTCGTATCATAATAAAAATAAAAATTAAAACACTAAATAAGTTGTAGTATTGTTTTGGCAAAATATTATAAATTTATTATATTCATTTATTATAAATTTGTTTTGTTATTTAATTGCAAAAACATTATTTTTAATTTAATTTTAAAAAGTGAATGAAGACGTTCCCGATAATATTGACTTGCATTAATATAATAAATGTATTATATTTCATAAATGAGTGCAAAAAATTAGTAATAAAAAGTAAAGAGACAGAATAAATTAGAATCAAATTTTTTAATTAAAAAAAGGCATCACATAATTTACGTCCACATTATATTAGCAAAAACATTTAATTAAGAACTGAAGGCATACTCCCGGGGAAATTTTAATTAAGCCCTCTGAAATTGGTTTTATTTATCCCTGATTTCATACGCATAACCCGTGTATTATGTCTTATGAACAGTACACAACGAGAGACGATTAAATGCAAAAATGTACTCAAAACGTCCAAATTACTTGGAAAATTAATCAAAATTTGTGTTACACGATTATAAGATTTATGGTTTTTCAAGGATTAAATAATATAATAGAAAAATATTTTTAAAAGTTATTAATCACATAGGATGAGTTAATTTTTGTCCTTTTATCGCTCGGGTTTCCAGAAATAAATGTTTACCTCTCACTAGATACAGAGTATCATAATTATGACCACTCAAATTCTGTTTCTTCCTTTGGTAGTATAATCCTTTGTGGGTTTTGGCACGTTCAACGAATGTGCCCAACTTTCTCTTACCATCAGAATAGTAATGACCATTTTTCTACTTCCACATTCTCCAACAATCTCTTCCTTGTTTTTTTTTCTACTTTTAGTTTCAATAATCTTCTATCCTGTTATCTTTCTTGTACAGGATGGGCAACTTGTTACATATGGCATACTGTTACGTATGAGGATATATATTATTAATAATGGAAAGAAGTAATAGAAAACGTAAAACAAGACATTCTTGAATATTAACATTTAGTGGAGGTGTTCTTTTTTGTCAGTGATCATTTGTAAAAGTAATCACAGTGCACACACCTGACGCTCTAGGCGATCTAGTTAGATAGAAAACATCAAATATTCGACTTAATTTTCACAAAGCATAAGAACCACTGTAATAAACGTTTCCTTTGAAAAATTCGTTTAGAAATAACAAAAATTCTGAACGCCCTGGGACAATCAATCATGAAAATATGAAGCACGTGATGTGTTTCTCCCCCTTGCTGAAAGATGTTCTCATGTTCAACGTCAGTTAATGAGGCGCAGCTAGTGAATGATTTCTGTGGGTTAATACAGAACTGACGTGACCAGATAAGACAGTCATAGATAACAGGACTCTTTATTATTCTTTATTATTTATTATTCATAGATTACAGGTTTGGTCTATCTCACTGCAAGCCGTTTTGTTGAGAAGTAATTAACAGGAAATGAAATCCCAAACCTTGTCTCCTGATACATTTTAAGAATAAGGTACTTGAAATTTTTTTTATTTTATTGTTTGCGATTTTAATTTGTGTTTTATTTTAAAATATGGCATGTTAGTCGCTAGCTGTACCGGGGCTGGTTTGAAGTAAACATATACATATACATATGTGTACATACATGATATATGTCTTTGTATAATTTTTGTAATCTCACATTATACATATAATCTTTTCCAATCAGCATACGTGTACCAGATACCTTACTATCTAACATTTCAGAAGTGACACGTAATCTGTATTGTTAATTTACGCATTTCTTCATCGTTTCTTTGGATTCTCCAGATGCCGTCTTGTTCGTGGACTAGTCTAGACATTTTCCTCAGTACTTTTCTCTCAAACTCGTCTTCGTCCACAAGTCTTCTTTGTCCTCATCTTGGAAAGTTCAGGCCTTACTAACTTACGTTGTCTGAAAACGTAATCGTCTATTTTAGATTATACATTTTCACTTATTATTTCTAATATCTAAAGTAATTATGTTGTTTATGTAGAAATTTTGTCTCGCCAAAATATCACTTGTAATGTAAGCTTATATTTATTACTTTTTAATTATCGTTTGTTGGAATACTACGTCATCATCATCATCATCATCGTTAAGGGTATACCACGCGACCTGTGCCTGTTTGATAGAACATCTTCCTTAGGACACCATTTGTCCCGTCACCACTTAGAATGATACTCATTGTGAGCTAATCAATCCTTCTACTGAAATACATATTGGTGAATTTCATCATTTACAGCAAAGATTGTTTATGTAACTCTTCTGCATTTTTTGACCTCAGTTTCACCTGAAATTTTTCATGTAACTACTCCTCAATTTTTTTATCATTTTATTACCATACATCTTGTATGCAGTGTTTAGAAGACTTAATTCTTACAATTACTGCTTTCCACTCTCAATTTGTTTTCGAAGATAGACACTATCAATTCTATCTTCCTTTCAGCTGGTACTTTACTTTGTAACCAATATTGATTGAATAAGGTTTGGAAGCAGCGAGGTCTCACTCCCATCACGAAACTACCCCTACGCAGCTTTCGTATCTCGGCGAGGAGAGTTTTAGTTACTGGCACACTCTACGAAAGATTCCGGCTTCTTTTGTATATGACACACAAGAATGAAGAGTAAACCACTTCTCCTAGCATATGAACTAAATACTGTCATTGTCTATGACTAGCTATAAATTAATAAGTGTAACATAGAAATTATAAAATAGAAGAAAATGATAAGCAGTTTATTTGAATTAGTATAATACCGTAATAGCTGTTTGTTGCATTAAGGATTAAGGTGTCTATATTGATACCTTCCCCAACCCCGAACAGGAAATTTTTATTTTATTCTTTTGTAAAAAGTATCAATTTTTCCATTGTTTCTGTCAACATAAGCTTTGTTCCATATACCTGATGATTTGCAGACAATGTAAAATTCTCACCGGTATCTGTGGTATGTGACGTATAACTATTGTAACAGTACAAACTGTCCCATAAAAATCAACTAACTAAGTAACCAGAAGTGATGATAACCAGTGGAAAATCTACTATCAGCATTAAATAACAATACTACATAAGCAGACAATTTGACTGAGACATTGACAAAGACTAGTTCCCAAATAGATTAGTCAAGTGAGGATAACAAACCAATAAACAAAGTCAAACACCATAAGTAGAATAAAAGGTGAAAGAACTGATATTGACAACATGTATTAAAGTAGTGTAAACAGCTGATTAGCTGAGTAAATACAAAGTAATAATTTGCATAACAAACAAAAGGAAATATATTGTTGATAATCATAAATTATGAATGAATTATAATAAATGAACCATTAAAATAAGATTAACAGTATAATCACAATGTTAGATCAACCTTAAAGACGGGTATGCTAAGGCATAATGAATAATGATGATAGGATAATTAATGAGAGAACAAATTGTATATGATCTAATAATAAATGATCTCAATGTAATCAACAATGTAAAAACTATATGTATTTAAAAATGTTATAAGAGGGTAAATTTTGTAAAAATATGTATTATCAGTTAAGGTGAACAAAACCTTATTATGAATTGTGTAGACTAAGAGAATGGCATACGATGAGTTAAGATGACTCAATGAATAATAAATAATATAGTAAAAGCTCAAAATAATGACTCACAACAACTTATGTGGGGTCCATACTGACAGAAGTAGAGTAGTTATGAAAAGAAAATTGAAATGATAGACAAACAAATGATGACAAAACAGATTATGAAAATAATAATCATGTATCATAAAGAGACCATACAAAGTATAGCAAAATAGAGATATAATAATAATGAAAAAGGTGTAAGTCACCAAACAATGTCAAGTATAATAAGTGTAGGAAGTAAGAATAATTTTGAATACTAATAATGAAGCAAGGAAGCCATTAAATAATGATAAAAAATATATGTTATAATGATTGTTAATGTTCAGCTGGATACAGCAAATTTAGATAATAATATGTTGATTTCAATAAGATAATTGTGTTCAAAATAGAAATTAATGAGGGTTGAATCAATGTTAAAAAATACAAAAATAGAATCTGCAAAGTGTAGCAGAAGACATTTGAAAACAACACAGCCTATATTTAAGATAGGCTATCATTAAGATAGAGTTTATTAATGAAAAAATGTATCCAAACTGGCCACTATTCTTCTCAAAATAACCAGAAAGGAACGATCAATACGATGCTAGTAATAGAACCAAATTTGTAATTAGTATAACTGAAAAACAAACATAAATATGATAAATTTTGTGAATTTTGGGAGTGTACAGAAGAATACCAACAACAACAATAACCCCACGCTTAAAACAATTATGTAAGAGCTAAAAATAGAATGACCGCATCATGACGTCATTTGTAACCAATCAGAAAATTACTTGAAAAATTAATTGTCGCTGCCTAGCGGAATTCTGAGCGGACTATATATACAGATGTACGAGTAAAAAAAAAACACATTTTGTCAAATTGCATTCCGGCAGATACTACAGTACTCCAGATCAAAATTTTCATCAAATATTATTAAACCACAGCAGTGAAGTACATACCTATTAAAGTGCATCACAACAAGCAGTGTTCCTTTTACTAGTTGTGCGTAACAAAAAGAACGAGGTTAGGTGAATTACCTAACCAAGTATTTAATTTCAAGAAGTTATAATCGTTCATTCGCGTAAAAGTGAAGTGTACGATGAGTGTATAAGATCGTAAAGTGAATTAAAAAATAATCCAAAGCGATTATCAAACAGGGAGTACAGTGCCATATATAATTACAGTGTATGAATATGATGTTACTAGTATAAGCAATAATACACTTATGTACTAACGCAAAACATTAATACTATAAAAAATAAGCATTGTCTATACTTTTTTCAAGAGGAATTATACGATTCCAAATATAATAATTAATGATCTAGGCTAACCATAGTTAACCTCAAAACTTGTAGAGGTCAGACGAACATTTCGTTAATCAATTTGAATTTTTAAAGGTGTCTAACATACTAAAGTAAACTTTTGTGAAGCATCGTAACTCGAGGCATAGTTATTTTATTCTGTAGTTCTAAAGGATTCACCCTTGAGGTATAAAAAATGTGTAAATAAACAAACCAATAAATAGAGTCATCATTGACAATCTTCTGGGTTAGGAGAGATTTAAGCCAGGTAGATTGTGATCCATGTATTATTGTTAAATTGAATGTATAGAGTTAAAGTAAGCACGCTGTGAGCAATAAACCAGTAAATTATTAATTAACAAACGTTGTAAGCAATTATTGGAGCAATTATTAGTTATTTTTCTCATTTAAAATAGTTGCAGTTTCAGGGCACTGAAACAGTTAAGTTGGCGGCTTGGACGTGTGAAGCGCCAACCGTTTAAACACATAAACAAACCAGAAGGAAATTAAATAATTAAATTATTTTAATCATTCAATCAATGAAATAATTTAACAACATCAATTAAATTTATTTATTTTATTCTTTGAATAAATTATTTTATGGAATAAGAACCAGAGATTCCATATGGCGCCCAAGTAACATATATTTAGCTCACTTACTTACAAACAGTGCATTTTGACAACTTAACAGTTTTATAACGTACTGAGACCATCTGAACAACCAGTACAGACAGAACTAAACTACCAGTGCTACAACAAAGGTACGTGAGAGTTATAATTACTTAATAATATTGTCAAAACAACACTTTACTGTACAAAGACGATTTAGGTCTACGGAAGTGCTACGGAACTTCAAGAGGATTCCGAAGTGAACAACATTCAAATAACTGAGATTGCAATAATTAATTAATAAAATAATAAAAATTAATTAAACCAAATATACAAATTAAATAAATTAAATAACAATTAAAAATTATTTAACAACCGAATTAAATAAAAGATAATCGACTACGAGGTACGCACTCCGTATAGGTTATACTATATATTTTCACAGTTACTTTACGGAGAGAAGAGAAAGGTATGTCATATGATCCTCATTTTTCCTTCTATGATGTTGTACTTCGTTACATTGCTTTTTCTTTTTCAAACAAATAATACTAATAATACGAATGACAGCAACTGCAAAATCGTGAAAATTAAATAATAAGTTGAGAAAACCTACAGGTTAAGCGATTCAAAGAAACTGTCCTCGAAAACTTATAGGAGAATATAAATGTGCTATAGTCAACTCTCGAAGACAATCCGTAGTTTACTGTAAACGCTGTCGTTCATTCGTCATACGAGTTGGTAAAAGAAGAAACATAAACAGTTGCAATATAAAGGGAAGCAAATTGAATGGAATTTGTTAGTATGCTTGATATAACAGAGAGGTAGGCTATGTATTGACATCTCTTGTATACTTTAGCAGTCGATACAAACACAGGAGCTTTTCAGGCGAATGACATGATGTGTACATATCATTTTGAAGGATAACTGACAGTGAAAATACACGTTTTTGTAACTCAGATAAAGTAAACATTGCTTGTTACCTACCGCCATGAAGGCGGCTACTTACAAGAAGTAGTGTAAAAGTAAATAAGCTCAATCAATTTAACATGTTTTCGTTTTGCAAATTACGGAAATATAGCTAAATATATTGACAAGCTCGTGTTAGCTATTATAGCTTGTGTTTTAACAAGTTCGCCGCTAATGATGTTGGCAAAATATATCTTGCTACATGATATAAAATTGGAACTCATAGTAAACATTTGCTATTTGAATAAACACCTGTAGAGAAACATGTAAATAGATTTTTATAGCTACTGTTGATTAAAGTAAGTTGACATCCTGACAATGTTAACTCTGATTCACGTTCCTCTGAAACAAAGTACGTACAGTTCCTGATCATTATAAACAAATTTTAAATGAGCGGGTACGATTCGTGTTTCATTAGAGTATTGATTCTGTGATCGTGACAACTGTATTCGTACGTAATTATAGTCATTAAGCATCAATTGAAGGTCCAGCACATCTTCAGGTAACATGCAGTATTTTGAAATTTTAAACTAGGTCTATTTCTTGATCTGTCTTGAATTCTTACAAGAGAGCGCGCCGTTTTTTTAACGTGTACAATTCATACAAAATGGTAATAAATAGTGTTGTAAAACAATTCTCAGGATTATTACATTATTTAATAATGTGGCGCACCCAGGAGGGTTAGAACACCCCCCCCCAAATTATTGGAAAAGTTTGTAATAAATGTATGATAAATAGTGAGGCTGTAGTAATTCCTATATTGTCATGAACAAATGAAAATGTTTACTATTACTAAATGATAATCTAAAAATCAGCGTAGGTCAATTTACCAAGCATGAATCAATTGTTTTTATGCCAACAGCGCATGATATGTAATGCGCATGCGTCAGCATAGAAAGATAGGTAAGTTTTCTCCAAAAGCTGTGGAGATTATTGTAATCGTACTTTTCAAAGAACACCAATTTTCATCAAAAGCGTAGGGTTTAGTTTATTTCTGTACTTACCGATTTGGAGAGTCAAATGTATATACCTGGATCGCCGTTGACTTAAGTGCAAAAGAAAGTCAGAGTCGGAAAAAAATTTATAACGATTACAAATTTAGTAAGTGAGAAGATAAAGAATAATATGTAATGTAATGTACTAACATATTGCTACTAACACTAATACTGCTAATGACAATGTAACAAACAGAATTATTACTGTTGCACACCTCTATAGAAATTCTATAGTAGTGTGGCACAGTGATAACTGTGTTTGTGATTATAACCACTAACACAACTTTCTTAATTAAATTTTTGATAATGTGACAGGTTGTTTCGAAGTTAATATGGGGCCTTATAGCATAGAAGACGATTTGAGTGATAATACTATTAATAACAGTGAAGAAAATATTACTGGGGCGGAAGAACTGAACTAAATATTTGTAGTTGGGTGTAAGTAAAAATGTGCTATTTTACATAAATAGTTTTAGTCTAATTGTTGCATTAATATTGTCTCTCCTCTTCTTTATGGATTTTATACATCAGCTGGTGTATGTATACATCTATGACACACACACACACACACACACACACACACACACACACACACACACACACACACACACACACACACACACACACACACACACACACACACACACACACACAGTCGTATTACATTAGAGCCTCTTATTGATGTTACTTATTCAAACAAATCAAGATGCCAGTGCACTGTTGGTTATATTGTTACGACATCACAGAACAATCTACGTTTTTGTCGAATGTGCCAGAAGAATCTCGATCTACTGGTGTGGCGTACGTGCGTGTAGACGCATTTGCGAGAGTCTTCTCGATGCCGCCAGCCGTGCGGACTGTGTCAAGGCCGCAGTTAATTACGTAGTTCATACGGACGCTAACACGCAATTAGGAATCGTCTAGATTTTCTGCGGCTATAAATATAATTACTCAGGGACGCTCAAGTCAATATAGCAGCGATTTTGACTTGACAATTCAAATTGAATTGAATTGTAAATTGACAATTGACAATAGAATTGACAATTTACAGTTCGGTTCGAGAGTTATTATCGGGCGACATTACTGTGTACGTTCAAGTGGTTATTAGTGAAGTGTTGCGTTTTATAATCGGGCGGTATAATTGTAATACAATTGTCTTTAATATTAGTGACATTTTATTGCTTGTGAACAATTTATATTTAATTTTTTGTAGTAGACTGTGTTGTTAATTACAAACTTTTTAACTGTAAAAATTAAAGCTGGTGATTAGTGACTTAATTGGCGTCTTGTACTTATTTTGTTTTCCACTGTACCTACGACGATCAAGTTGACCGTCGTAACAATATATTACTACGTTTTCCCTGAATTGTAACATGTGCACAAAGTATTACAAAGTATACGATGTTTGTTAATGTCTATGCTCGACTACGAGATAGGAGAAACAGTGTAATAGACACAACACACCAGTCACTGTTTACAAAATAATTGTAGTACTAAACATTAAACATTTTATAATTTTGTAAAATTGTTGTACTGTTCCTCTACTGTGCCTACTGCTTGTCTTGTCTTACAGAACGTCCATGTGTACTGTTTAGTCGTGTTGAAATGGAAATCGAAATCAGAACTTACGTTTGTAGACTCGTCATTCAGGGAGCAGACTAATATTTTCAATAAAGTCAGCATCTACTGATAAAGTAATTTAAATTATTCAGTAAGCATATGCAAATTAGTAATCTTGTGCATACAGTTATGTTGTGAATAATTTTCATGTTTGCTTCCCTTGTGTTGTGTTCTTCTAGCGATTTCTTCTCTAACAGTTTTGTGAATTTCTTTATGTGTTGCTGTCGTATGTTGTAACACATTATATATATATATATATATATATATATATATATATATATTGTAACGAATCGTAGTAATAGGGTTGTAAATGTTGTGTTACAAAATATGTTAATTATGTGCTAGTGTAGAAATAGAAATTTTTTTTTTTTAAATTTTTAATTAATTTTTTTATTATTGATTAATTAATTAAGAACAATTAATTAATTAATTAAGTTTAGTGGTGTTCCGAAACGTTTTTCACTTAATTTAAATGTTTTATAGACTTTTGGGTATTTGTTAAAAAACTCCAGCCACTTATAGGATTGTCTCCAATAGCAATCGATCCTTGTTTATTTTCAGTTTGGAGGTTATCTTCCTTCTGGTGGTGAAATTCTTGTAGTAATTTCTGATTAAATGAAGGTATTGTGTTAAATAGCTATATTTAGAAATGAAAAACTGTTTAAATATGGAATATATTAATAATTTTATTAACAATTAGGTATTTTGACTCTTGTCGATATGTAAATCGATTCTCAGGGTATCGTTTTGATATTACAAATTTTGTATATAAAGGTTCTTTGAACAGCTATGTTAGGGAAAGTCAGAGAAATAGGGCAAAGATTAAAAAGTATAACATTACAATGTAAATTCTTAAAATTAACAGTACATATTCGATTTAAGTATAGAAATAAATAATTATGTTGCAAACCGTCCAGCAGCAGTAGATGGCTGTGTTCAGTTGAGTTGTTGGAAATCAGTAATGGCCGCCGTTGAAGTTGGAAATCGTCACCTCGCAGTTTTGATGTTCAAATAAAGATGTTTTCCTTGTGAATTTACGTCCTGGTGTCTGCAAATCTTCCTTCTGGTGTTGGTGTAGTGTCTCTGGTTCAGTTTTGGTTTTGTATTCGGAAAATTGGTGTAGTTATAAGTCAATTTCACTTTTGTCGGTTATGTCATATGTTAGTCAGTTTTTGG
The DNA here is from genome assembly GCA_034769895.1 of Magicicada septendecula. Taxonomy (NCBI): domain Eukaryota; kingdom Metazoa; phylum Arthropoda; class Insecta; order Hemiptera; family Cicadidae; genus Magicicada; species Magicicada septendecula. The sequence goes on along the minus strand of CM068368.1, from coordinate 388,815,922 downwards.
TTAAGTTTTATTACTGTTTTATCGGGTTTAATGTTATTTCCACTGGTGTTCTGTGCTGTATAATGTTAGTTCGGTGTTTGTAGATGTTTATTTCACTGTGTATGACTTTAAAAATGTTTTTTACCGCAACTCGCGATTTTCACTCTCGTATCGTACAATTATTCGCCATTGCGGTATTCGTAACTAGTTTAATACGGTTAAAATTCTCGTGTCAAGTGTCCCGTACAATGTTCAATAATTAACTAACTAACTTCCTTCACCTCCGACTAAAACCTTAGCCAAAGCAATATTATTCCTTCCATTGTTCAAATTTTATTTTGCATCCTGTGCATGTAATAAAGTTACATTATATAACTGATTATACTTTGGTTATTCTGTGTATAGTTCATTCGGCGTATTTTGATACCAAATAATGCTATTTTATTAAGTTTTTGATCTAAAATTGATAATTTGTACTTCATTTTGTATATTCTAAATTTTAAGGTCTAGCTTCCTGTTGTTTTCCAAATTCTGCCATTATCAGGTTATATTTATGATTATTAAATCTCATATTGTAATAAAAGGTTTATATTCCCTTAATTTCTTGTAATTAGATGAATTGGTTAAGTTTTAAAATATTATGTTGGAATATATGACTCCCGTTTCCAAATTTTTGAGTTCTGTCATTTCAATTTTTACCAATAATCCTGGCTATAATTTTACAAAATCTTTCTCAGTTATATTTCTAATTACATGGCTTTGTTTCTGGTTTACCTTATCTAAATCCCTTCAGTTTAAATGTATTTAAGTACTTAGTTTCTCAGTTTTGATGATGTTTAGTTTTTATCATTTTGCCTAGATTCCTAACAGTTTTTACATACAGATTTTTATATAAATAATACATATTGAGTTATACCCTCTCTGACTTTTTTACATTGTAACATAAATTAAACATTTTCTTCTATTAAACAAAATAACAATTAGTATTTGTTTCATACTATTAACATATAACAAATAATTCCAAATAATGGTTGTCTTCAACAAATCAGACATTTTTTATACTCAAAGCTTAATAATAATACATAACAAATATTATTTATAAAGAATGTTTTTCCATTCTAACATCTTACTTAATTATTAACAATAATACCTGTAACAAATATTTTACAATTAAAGAATGTTAGTGGTTCTGAACTGTTTAAATTTTCTTATTCCTAATACATTTTTAAATATCTTATGCTACATAAACAAAACCTTATTTACTATACTCTTATTCTCTATATTCCTTATACTAAGTTTATTTAGCAGTTTTTAACTGTTTTTAATTGGGTTTTGGGTAATTATACCCTGTCACTTCACTTTTTGTTCTGTGTCTGCTTTTGTTTTATTAATCATTTAAATGAATGTCATTTAAACAGATTGGCAATTCTTTGCTAACACATGTATTATATTACCTCTGTACAGAAATTAAGTCACTTAAAAGTTGTATTATTTCATTATTTACATAGTTTGTGAATGCCAATAATGAAACATAAGGTTCATTTTTTATAATACTAAAACTTGCACTGGTTCTCTTTACATTCCTTGATTCTATTTCTAAATGGTTATATAGTCTTACTAAAATCAAGAGATCTATTCGTAGATTACAATGAAGATTTGTTCTTTGGTATTATATTATTATTTCACCTTGGTCCACTTTCAACTCTTACTCTATACACTTTTTTGGTCTTATTTCTATTGTACATGTGGGTTTTTTCATTAATACTTTGTTATATTTTTTTATTATTTTTATTTTTATTTATTTTGGGGTATGGGTGTTTTTTACAAGAGCATTCCTTCTTCTTGTGGATGTCATCGGGTTTTTGGGTTCCTTCTTCACCTACTCTTCTTGTTTCATACAACAGATTTCCTTCTCTTTGTTGTGTTTAGTTATTTTCTGGGTATCTTCCTTGTCTACTCCTAACCTTCGTTGTGGGTTTAGTTATGTTCTGGGTTTCTTCCTTATCTACTCCTACCTTCCGTTGTGGGTTTAGTTATGTTCTGGGTTTCTTCCTTATCTACTCCTACCTTCCTGGGTTATATTTTTTCACCTTTAGTTATTAAAATTGGTTTTGATGATTCATCACTTGTAACATTTATTTTATATGAACTTATATTTTAAATCAATGATTGTACTGCACGGTTGTTCTGAATTAATTCTTTATTATATTGCTTTCTTCGGATTTAAACATGTTATTATATTATTTTAATGATCAATTCGTCATTCATTTTTATGGGCTTATCTGTCATGCTACAATATATATATATGTATATATATATATTGCAACGTTACAAGTATTTCAAAAATTCACACAAATACACTCAACGCAACTATGATATGTATTACACCGGCCAGGTCGCAGGATTTTTTTTATTCTCGTTGCGTCAAGTATATGTAGTTGCACAATAATTAAATAATTTTCAAAGAGGAGTGAGACGTTGTTGACATTAAATAATTAATTACAACCGTTTCAAAATAATCATTCTATGATTTATTGATATTAAGAGGAAATATGCAAATATTAAAAAATTCGAAACTTAGATAAATAAAAATATTTTCTTTTAGAAGTTTACACAAATACAATGTAACCTTCTATGCTGTTCATGACATATAAAATAAACAACCATATAATCTTACTAGCTAAACAGACATGTTATAAAAATTATGTAAACCTTTTTATTTCAATGTGTCTGACTTTGACTCAAATCCTTAAATAATAGCAACTCATTTACAAACAAAAATAATATTAAAACTCAAGAATAAAACTAATTGTTGCTATAAACAAAATAGAAAATAACATTTACTTCCAACCTATTATTTATTTCTACTGACACACCCAAATTTTATTATACAACAAAAGATTAGTATTTTTAAATTTTCTTGTTAAATTAAAATCTTTTCTTTAACTACAATTTAAATTTATGTACGGTAATTTTATTTAAAACTTTAAGACTTTAGTGTTGATATATAAGTTTCTTTTTGAGAATTCTTTTCACAAACAAAAAAATATAATTGTTTATTCATCATCTGCGCTCTGCCGACGTTATCGTTGCGCGCGCGCGCGCGCGCGCGCGTGTGTGTGTGTGTGTCCTGAATCCTGAGAATTTGATGATGATGATTATGTCGATGCTGTGTTCTCTGTCTCTACGGGTTGTTGTTTGTGATGGTCCAGAGTTTCTCCATAAGACTTGGTGTGTGTGGTAAAGATGTCGATCGGTCGGCAGACCAGCAGCGTGACGTTGTGTGAAGATATCTTGAGTCTCTGAGACCGCCCCAAAATTGCCGGTGGTATTTATACTTGACGGAAATCTTACAAGTCCAGGACTGTTTTCGACCTGATAGATATTGTCACTTCGTGCAAAGCGTCCTTTTAATTACAAATCACTTTTTGTTTCATTTTCGCGATTTCGTAAACATCCTCGTAGCACGAGTGATATCAGCGTTTGCGTAATTTTTTCTTGGTCACTCACATATAACACACTTATTAATTACTATTTAATTACACTAGTAATTAACATTAAATTACCTGGCGTCTTTATTATTGCAAATTTCTGCAATACTTTTACATCACTATATTCGTTAAAAATTCCTTAATGTAATGGTGTTTTTATAATTGGTGTAAGTCTTTGTTCACAGTTTAAAACGTATTAATTAGTTTATTTCTATCCGGTTAAAACCTGATTACAGAGAATTCGTACGCACCACCCTATCGTAGACTCTTGCTTGCCGTAGCTTGCGTTTACACACACAAACACACAAGCGCTGTATTCACTCGCGGGTGCAGGTGTACGCTTTCTGACAATTCTTACCTGCATAGTATTGTTAAATACTGTTCATCATATATTTTTCTATGCTAAATGTTTACAAACATACCACCCTGGGCAAATATGTAAATATATGTATTGTTGCAATATATATTATTAACTGAACTCGTGTATGCTGGTATTAATAATGTTAAATGGTATAATTAAACTTTGTTGTTTAATGAAGAAAAAACGTTTGCTCTATTTTTAATCTATTGTGTCTGTCGATATCTATGTTGCGTGTTTATTCCTCGTATTTGTTAAATTTATTAAATTATAATTTTAATTCCTGAATGACTCTTCCTTATCTATTAATTCGAGAATTGACTGAAGAGAATTATTCAGTCCGTCTGTTCTAATTTGAATGTAGCGGTTGGATTGTCCCAAAACAAATTCTCAACGTTTACATTCGATCTTCATCTTAAGCCTATTCGTTGAGGTTAATTTTGGTTTCATAGTTTCTTTTATTCTTGTGGCTTACAGACGTCTTCTGGATCTCCGTGAATATAGAACGAATCCTGCTTGTACCTTACATTCGAGAAATAAAACACATGGATATGATTTTGATAATATTAATATTTAATCTTTGCAAAATTAATTCAGTTTAGGAAACATTGTCTTTTCGAGATACACGCTAGCAATAATCGATTCTTTATCTCAGGGTCAATAGTAAAATGAATTAAATATATAAAGTGTGAATTCTTTTGGCTGCTACGAAAGGTTCCATTAATTAATAACAAACAATATAGAATACATTACAATATAATCTTAACACTTATGATCTAATGTGATATTATAAATAAATATTATTTTTGAATAAAATGGCTTGCAATATTTCGTTTCGTTAGGTGCGCAATGCATTCTGGTTATGGCATGACGTCATAAACGTGGCCGCCTCGTGATCAGTTATTGTGTGTAAAATTGTTCCCAATGTATTTTAATGTTCACTTTGTATTCACTACTTTTATATACTGTTTTTCTTTTCTTTATAAATCGTCCATCGGTGATTAATTGTGGTGTTACTAGTGATTGTTCATGTTGGATTACTAAAGTTGTTTGGTTAAGATATTTGTAGAATACGTTACAGTGCTTAGTTAGTTTTAGTTTAGTCCTGTAAAATGTAGTACTTGGTGGATTTTCCATTTATCTTATTAAACAATTTATAATGATGGATGACAGTTAACTATGACTCCTGGATATAACATTATTTTAAATTGATTTGCTGTTAACATGAAACTTTTTTAATGTAAAACAAAACTCTTAATGATACTTCTTATATTAACAATTATAATTTACTACCTTAACTAATTGCACACTGTTAAACAATTGTTTGTGTGATAATTCCTACATCACTATTGTCAATCATGATTGATCACTTCTTAATCTAAATAATAGCACACTTTTCAACTGTAGTTTATGTGACTATCATTAGGCCACCTTTTTTTGTTTATTATCACTTATAGTACTATAAGGGGTTGTGCCTCTTTTTTCACTTAATTTATAACAAGACAGATTTTTATTGGCCTATTATACACATAGGTCATACACCTGTTACATTATGAAACGGTTGTACTCTTTATTGTTTTATTAGGCTTATTTATTTAATGATTGGTTATAGTTTTTTATGTTATTTTTATTGATTTACTGCCCTAGCTTACTGGGTAAAGTCTGGTTATATTTGTTAGTCATAGTCAGGTCAATGGTTGGTGTTGTTGAGTTAAATTTGGTTCATTCATTATCTTCAAATTTGGGGTTTCTGTTTATTAGTTGTTGATCATAGTGTTTGGTTCCATCCTTGAAGAGGGTTTCAGCGATTTTCATTTATAATTATTCTTACAGCGTTCTGTTTCGTTACAATATATATATATATATATATATAATGTGTGTGTGTGTGTGTGTGTGTGTGTGTGTGTGTGTGTGTGTGTGTGTGTGTGTGTGTGTGTGTGTGTGTGTGTGTGTGTGTGTGTGTGTGTGTGTGTGTGTGTGTGTGTGTGTGTGTGTGTGTGTGTGTGTGTGTGTGTGTGTGTGTGTGTGTGTGTGTCCATTCTTATGTGCCCCCTATTTATTAACATCTCAGATATAGCACCCTTTCTAGTACCTACACGTTTTGTGGTGCGGTGTAGAGGCTTTCAATAACATTTGCAAAGTGTTTGCGCGATACACGCTTTTCAACATGATTTCGAACAGCTTAGGTCTGTCTACTTTATCAAGTAGTTTACATACCTTCTATACATTCATACATATTCTCCTGTCAAATAGTCTATATAGTATTCTATCAAATAGTCTACATAGTCTGTCTACATACACCTTCTCATAGTCTCCATAAGCTAAATGAGACTTTAACACAAATATATCGTCAATGCACGATCTGCCTTTCCTAAAACCGGCTTGTTCCTATAACCGTATGGCAGTGCGGAGCCTTTAATTAATAATTTTACTATATATTTTATATGCGTCATCTAACAGTCTTGTTCCTCTGTAATTTTTTCGGTAACTTCGTGACTCTTTTTATACAATGGCAAATTTTGCAGCTTTTTTCCTCTCTGATATATCACTTATACGTCAACATATTGTTACGTGACGCTTTCGAAAAGTCAAGATTGTCATTCTACACGATTCTTGGCTAGCCGAGTAGGTGCAGCGTCTCTGCCAAGGCCGTGAAGTCAACTACTACTCCAGACTGTTCTAGTACTTGCAACTAAGCAAATTATGCTGGCACGCTGCCAGAAGAATGGAAAATTATTCTGGAACATCAGCTGGCTATATGTAAGGAACAGCGGCCGGCTTAGTTAGTTAATTACACTTGGCGTTATTGTTGAGTCCGGTTCAAGTGTTTGTTGAGGATTAGTGGAAGTTGGTTGTTGTGTTAGAATAGTGTGGAGCTCTAATAGGTGACATTATTAGTGCATGTGGTCAAATGTAACTTGAATTATTGTACGAGAGTATCTTGTTGATTAGAATTGTTATTTGTCACAAATTAAAGCCGGTTATTAGACACTGGTGTCTGTATTTTGTTTCCACTGTAGAATACGACGATCCGTGAGTTCGTCGTAAAAACAGAGATGTAATAATTTAATTCTAATTGAAATTCCGCATCACTTAAGAAGCTCAGAACTGATATCATTTAAGCCTGAAGGTTTCCTTTTATTTTCCTTGGCCAAAGCAGCTTCCAACTCTACTAACTGCAACATGTGCATTGTCACTTCCTATCGACTTTCCATCTGTAATGACTCTTATTGTATGTCAAGGAGTAAATTCATTTAGTGGGTTATCGATTCATTTTGATATGATTTCATTTGTGCAAGATCCTTGCCATTTTTATTCAAATATTATATGAGTTTAAATGATATTTCTTGTCGTCAATATACATCGTGCTTGCCTCTTACTGGTGAACGCCTCTCACTTTGTCTGATGAAGTTTGTCGGCTGTCGGGCACTTTTATTTCACCATATTTAGCCATTCCAAATCCTTAGATCTTTACGATGTTTATTTTTATTGATTTTCCGTAATTTCTCATTTCTCACTTTTTCTATTGCTCCCCTTATATTTTCCTACTCTTTGATAATTTCATTAGCAGTTGCTCTCACTTCCAGTTGCCTACCCAGCTGTTGTTGATTCAAATGAATACTCTCCTCTTCCGAGAAGTAAGTTTTGAATATACGAGGAGTTTCACTTCGAGGATGTTTATCTTCTACCATCTTTTCCTTCCATGGCGTCCGTAGCTCAATGTCAGTTATGACGAAGTTGTGATCTGTACACAAATTACACATCTGGTAAGTACTAGTATTCATTACTCACGGAGCTAACTTTTTATTAACAATCAGATACTCAATTAATATAGCTATAACCATTAACAGACCATGTGTATTTAAATATTTATTTTCCTAAAAAATTTGTTATTTATTTTAATTAATTAGAAGCAGTAAACTCTGTTAACCTGCTCCCACTATTATTTTCCTTTCATTTTGAGTTCTTATAATATTCGGTATGGGAATGTTCCCCACCCTTTCATTTAAATCACCACTCGTTTGTTCACGGACCCACTCCGCCAAAGAGATATTAATTATTACGGAAGATTATTATATAAAATTAATATTATTATAAAAGGATGTAGTATCCTTTGAACACGAAAATAATCATTCTAAGCGCAAAAGATCTGTATACTTGACTTTAAATCATTGTTATTCGACGTACTTTAAACTGTGGGTAAAGAAAAGAGTTTTCTTTAAGTTAAAATTCAAACATTTATTTTTTAATCTCCACCTGCTACCTTATGTAGACATGCACAAAAACCTATAAATGCAAATTATGATGTAATAATTGTAAATTATAGTGAATGTTATAAATGTATGAATGTGCGAGTAAAATTGTATACTGTATATTCTGACTGAAATTATTGTTATACAATTTTTTAATCCAGTAGAAGTGCCGATCACTGTTACATATTTATGCATAATGAAGGAATATTTATATTGCTTCCCTGAAAAAATCTAACACACGGTTATCCTAAAAGAAAGAAAATTCTCGATGTAAACAGCAGAGGAGGAAAATTACTTCATGTGAACACGACGAAGTAATCAAGTGACGAGGAGTAGACTGTGTCTTCAGAAAGATTGGCTGTGTGACGAGCTGGCGTGGAGTGACATACAGGGCTTTGTGTTATGACTAGCTAGTAATGGAAACGTCAACACGGATACTGTAGTATTTGTCTGTCTGCTGGTATATGACTCAATCTATCTGTTCCTCTCTCAGACAAACTGGCCAGGAGTGTGTATGCGCGGACGTAAAAATTAGATTTTCTTTTTTGTTTTGTTTTGTGAATTGTTCCCTTTCTCGTCTGTCACTTTCCGTATTCACATCTTTAATCGTCTTCTAATTTTACCAAGTCTTTTTCCGCATATCTGTATAGAGATCTTTGCTTTCCGCAAATCTTTATTTTTCAGCAGATCTTTAGATCTCTATGTACGTTGTGTGCGTGAGTGTGCGTGGGGAGTGCTTTTATTTTTAAACGATAGAAAATCTTGTTTGTCAAATACTATCTTTGTTACTTTTTATTCGATATAGACTTAACCTTCCTTACCAGTAAGGTCTCAGATAAGTCTCAAAAAGTAATGAATAGTAGCAGACTCACCCACAGTGTTTCTGTGTCCCGATTAATTATTGAGAATCTAATGTAGATCGTTCAAAACTTGAATATCTTAATATCTTATTAGTCAAAAAGCTTTTAAATTTGTAATGGTCAGTATAAACAAAATTTAACTTATACATTGCAATGGAACACAGGATGACAAGCTATGTTGTTTATATCAGAGCACATGGATGACGAGCATTTTCATGTTTAAATTGGTTTTATGTAATACTTTGTCTTTTAGCCGTACGTTTTGTATTTAGAAATTGAGAAGCATTTAGGGTAAACCAAATTCTCCGTAAAAAGATGTTCTTTATTGTCTTGTATCTTATGAGTTAAATTGTTCGCGTGTGCGGGTGTGATAATGTCTGATCGCTATATATTCCGCGGTAATTAACTGATCGACGTGTAACTTTGACAATGAATTGTTTATGTAAATAGCTTCAATTTATGTGTACTCTATGGTTCATAACTATTTTAGAAATATGGTTTTTTAAGTAGGAAAAACTCAATTTGAAACACTTATCATTAATAGGGTCATAAAAATTTGTAGATAATTCAATGCAAGTTACTGCATATTTATACAAACTCTTTCTGGAAAAGTTGATATCTGTTGATTCCATAAATAAAAAAGTATAATATTTATTAAATTTAAAATATAAATACATCAATATGGCCGAATCACAAGAATTACAGAATACATTAGCGGCAGTCCTAGCTAATATGCAAAAAATGTTGGAAGAGAATAAAGCAAATATGCAGAAAATGTCTGACGAGGCAGCAAAACAAAATAAGTCACTCTACGATGAGAATAAAAGAATCTATATAGCCGTTCATGACCAGGCTAAACAAAATAAACAACTTTTAGAGTCAACCGAAAAACGTATAGGCGAAAAGGTAGAAATAATTCGCAGCAATATTGAGACCGCTTTAGAAGCGAACAATTATCGCATCAGTGAATGTGAAACTAAAACCACTGGAATAGAGGAAAGAGTAGTTCAACACACATCTACAGTGAGTGAGCTCGTATCTGAACAAGATCAGCAGATACAAGAATTGAAACAACAGCTGACCCGACTCCAGAGTACCTCGACAACAGCGAACCAGACCACGTTCTTCTATAGAACTGTAGAAGAAAACAATTCACAGTTGAATGTCTTCGGCTGGGACTCTGAGAATCCGATTTATTTTCTTAAATTCTGCCAGCGAGACATGGACGCAATAGGCGACACCCTGAGTGAGATGGATAAAATAAACTATGTAGTCAGAAGATTAAAGGGTACTGCAGCTGAGTGGTTCACGGTAGTCCAAGATAAATTGAAAATTACAATAAAACGTACCGTAACACACAACAGTATCAAAAATCTTATGTGAACAATACTAGTAGTAAGAATGTATACATTGCGTCAGGCCTATATCATGTTGACATTAGAGATGAATTAATATATAACAATTGTGTTGATGATGATGTGGAAAATGTTAGAAATAATAATGATAATGACATTGTTGTGAGAGCAAAAATTAATGGATGTGTCGGAAATGTATTATTCGATACTGGTGCGCAAATTTCTCTAATCAGCGAAAAATTCATTAACAAACATAGACACCAATTTAAAAAAACACCAATCTTACCTGTCAACAATACGGTTGTCACGACAGCCACAGGTGATTCACAAACTGTCAATAAGCAAGCACTTATCACAATAAATTCACAAGGGATGGAAATGGAAATACCCGTTCTTATAGTCAAAACTCTAGTGTACGATATTATAGTAGGCATTGACACATTAAGGAAAATACACGCTACAATTGATTTCACTAATAAAACGCTAGAATGCTCAGTTAAAAATACAAAACATAAAATTAATTTGTGTTATCCTCTCAGTAAGGGAAGTCAATATGACAATGGGGCTGACCGGTGTAGGCCCGTTGACATACAGAAGTCACCTGTTAATCGCTTAGATAAGATAGCAGCTAAAGGTAGAGCGCATGATAAGGAGATAACAGACGGTCAACGAAGACAATTAAATAATATTTTAAATAAATATGAATCGATTTTCAAAACACAGCACACAATTACCAACGTTTATGAACATAAAATACAAGTTAGCGACGAGAATAAATTTATAAGGAAAATATATCCGATCCCATTACATTATCAGCAACAAGTTGAACAAGAAATAAATAAAATGTTAGAGAATAAGATTATTGAAAGAGCAGATAGTAATTTTTTAAACCCGATGGTGGTCGTTACGAAAAAAATAACGACATACGCATCTGCTTAGATATGCGAAATCTTAATAATATAACACAAAAATGTTACGATTGTGCTCCCAACGCGGAAAATTTGTGTGTAAAATGTCAAGGAGTAAAATACATGTCGCGTCTAGACCTAAAAAGTGGGTTTTGGCAGATCCCGTTAGCCAAAGGATGTCGGAAATTCACAGCCTTTTTATATAAAAATAAATGTTACCAGTTTAAGGTAGTACCTTTTGGTTTGGTTACCAGCCTAGCCGCTATGGTTAAGTGTCTTGAATTGGCATTGGGGCCGGAGGTCGACGATTTTGTAAGTGTGTTTGTTGACGACATACTTATTATATCGAAGTCGTTCGAGGAACATATGGAGCACCTGGATATCGTTTTCCGCAAGTTAAGGGATGCGAACCTTGCGCTCAACTTAGAAAAGTGCGAATTTGGAAAATCATAAATAAAGTTCCTCGGGCATTTTATTTCTGCAGATGGTGTTAGTACTGACCCGGAGAAAATTCTAGCCATTACGGAATTTCCAAATCCAACAAAACAGAAAGATATCAGGGCGTTCCTTGGATTGACTAGATATTTCCGCCGTTTCACACCGGAATATTCTAAAACCATAGAACCGCTGCTAGAATTGTTAAGGAAAAACACCGAATGGAGATGGGAAGAGCGACATGAGGCAGCGTTCGACGCTACAAAAGAATTATACAGTAAGAACTTACACGTGTTCCACCCGGAAAAAGAAGGAACGTATGTGCTCAACTGTGATGCTTCAGACTACGCGATTGGTGGTGTGTTGTAACAACGGAATAATAAAGGAGAACATAAGGTAATTGCACATGTAAGTAGATCTTTAAAAGTGGCAGAAAAAAATTATTTTACGTCAGAAAAAGAGATTCTTGCAATTGTGTATTGTATTAGTAAACTTAGATATTACCTGGTGGGTCAACATTTTGAAATTCTCTCAGATAATCAGGCTTTATCTTTCATGCTTAATTGTGAAGTGGCCAATGCGCATATATCGCGTTGGATCATGGCGATCCAGGAATACGATTTCAGCATCAAGTATTGTAAAGCCAGTGAGAATAAAACTGCTGATACTCTAAGTAGATATCCCCCCGTCATCGAAGAACAGTACTCCGCGACCAGGAGTGAAATTCAAATTCTAGCAGTCAAGTATACATTACCAGATGACGTAAGAAATAGATTAAAATTGGTAAATCTTGAACAACAGAAGGACGCAAAATTAAGAAAAATTTGTGAAGAAATACAAAGGCAAGACAACCCGAAGTACAGAATCGACAGGGAATTACTGTATAAAATAATCGATGGTCAATGGAAGATTATGGTTCCTGATGATCTCGTAGAAGATTTAACTTGGGCTTGTCATGAAAGTCTTGCTCATGCTGGAGCTTATAAGTGTTATTTGGCGATGAGGGAAGACTTCGTATGGTTGAACATGGCAAGGAAAGTTAAGTCTATTTTGCGAACATGTCACATATGCCAGACAGCTAAATTCGCAAATCAACACACCTATGTGGAGGTGGGTAACATCATTACCAAGAATAAAAATGATCTACTGTGTATCGATTTTTTTTGGTCCGCTACCACGTGCTGCAAGGGGTATGAAGAACCTGGTTGTTTGCACAGATGCATTTTCTAAGAACGTAAGTTTATATGCAATTGGACGACCTACCACGATGGCAGTATTAAATGTGGTATTAAATAAATACATTCCGAAATATGGTCCGGTGAAGAAAATTCTATCTGACCAGGGTAAGCAATTCACCAACAAGAAGTGGCAGTCCGCATTAGAGAATCACAATATACAGGGCAGTGTTGACAGCAATCCGGAGATCGCAAGGTAACCTCGCCGAAAAGGTTAACAGGGAGTTAGGGTGTCTGTTTCGCACTTATTGTAATACCAATCAGAGTAGGTGGCCATATTATCTCGAGTTTTTCGAGGCGTCCACCAACGGCAATTACAATGACACGACAGGATTTACACCTAACGAACTACAAACCGGGGAAATCCCAAAGCGTGTCTGAGATGGGTGCATCAAGAGGATTGCAACGCAGAATTTTCTTATTCCAAATTCGGTTAAAAAGATAGAGGCCAGGAGATGCATTAAAAGGTGTGCCGAAGAAAGGACGGAGAAATTTACTGCGGATCACAAACTGGTAACGTTCAAAACTGGAGAGAAGGTACTCCTACGAGCTGTAAATGTAGGCCACAGGGAAGACTGCAGCCAAATCCTTTAGATTATACAACGGTCCATATATTTTATCGGAACAAGTGGGTAAAAATACATACATTGTCACAAACTCAAATACAAACAGGGTGATAGGGATGTTCCATGCATCATCCTTAAGAAAATAGTACGTTAAAGATAATTAAACCTAGAATGTCAGGATAAAGGTGGAATGACTGGTAGGAAATTGTACAAAAATATGTGTGAAGTAAGAATAATTGTGATCATGTTGGAAAAATGTATGATGAACTGTAATATACAAAGATATAGCCGAATGACGTCAGAAGTGTGATACGCTTATCTGTGTGCAGGAAGGTTGGTGATATATAGCCATGTGCGTTTGTTTGTTTACATTAGGGCTGTCAAATTGACAGTTGAGGAATGTGTTTGATAGGAGCTATTTATTTATTTTGATTTTTGAAGTTATTATGTTAGTATTTGGATGATTATTATTATTGGGAGAAAATTAGGTCAATTTAGGTTAGGAAAAAAAAATTTATATTCCACATAAACAATTTTTTTCTACACGTGGTGGGGTTAATCCTGCAACGGAACACAGGATGATAAGCTATGTTGTTTATATCAGAGCACATGGATGACCAGCATTTTCATGTTTAAATTGGTTTTATGTAATACTTTGTCTTTTAGCCGTAAGTTTTTTATTTATAAATGGATAATCAGTTAGGATATACCAAATTCTCCGTAAAAAGATGTTCTTTATTGTCATGTATTTTTTGAGTGAATTTGTGCGCGTGTGCAGTTGTGATAACGTTTGATCGCTATATCTTCCGCGGTAATTAACCGATCGACGTGAAAATTTGACAATGAATTGTTTATGTAAATAGCTTCAATTTATGTGTACTCTATGGTTCATAACTATTTTAGAAATATGGTTTTTTAAGTAGGAAAAACTCAATTTGAAACACATCATTAATAGGGTCATAAAAATTTGTAGATAATTCAATGCAAGTTACTGCATATTTATACAAACTCTTTCTGGAAAAGTTGATATCTGTTGATTCCATCAATCATGTGACTTGGGTTAAGCCAATCGGAATACACTAAATTCAGTAACATTCATTCTCTGTAGTGTAAATATCGACACAGTCTGTCTGTGGCAATTGCAAGGTGAAGTTGTGCTTGTGCGTGAGAGAGTTATTCTCGAGCGAACATAGAAAAGTATAATATAACATAATCCTTGTTACTCTGTACGAAGTTTTGTGTACAGAGCCGAGTGGGTCGACGAAGATGACGCCGGACGAAGAGGACGCCAGGACAAAGAGGACGCCAGGACAAAGAGGACGCCAGGAAGAAGTGACGCTGAAGAAGAGGACGCCAGGACGGAAGTGGCAGTAGGAAGCGGAGGATTGCACGTACTGAGGTCGTAGCCTCAATCAAGTAAAACCGATATATTATCGAACATTATAAACTATTATTCCAAATTACAATACATGACAATTTATAATACAATATACCTCTTTAAAAACTATATTTGTGTGTATAATAAATAATTGTTCATCTCCTCCATAATAGACTTGTTTGTGATTTGTACACACTCACTATATCCTTATTAGTATAATAAAATTTTATGTGTTGCAACATATAGGCTACATTTAATATGAGAGCGGTTACTTATGGGTTACTTTGTTGATGTTAAGGCATTTAAAGAGATGGTAAATAAATAATTCTGGCTAAATTTATTATCTGTTGCGTGTATTATACACACATGTCTAATTTGTTCAAACCATTATTCTCATACTAACTTTATTTTTACAGGAGTATCGGTGATGAACCAAGAGATTAGTGATACTCTTTGTTTCGAAAATTATTTTTTCAATCTCATTATTATACTAATTCATTTCAGATTCAATGTATCAATTAAATTTATAATTACAGTCATAAAGGATGTTTCAGCAAATGTAATTAATTAGATGTAGGCCTATATTTACGGTCTACGTGTTATGTTAACGTATTGGTACATTACAGTGTAAGAATACGTAGCAGGCATTGCTGAAGTGCTGATGTTAAACACGTTAAGCATCATCAGTACAGAATACACAGTCGTGTCGTCACAGCCGTGGTAGTTTCCAAAGAAACTATGAATTTACATAAAATCGATGAATTCAGTGAAAGAGGACACCTCCAGGTCTCTAGAACCCTATAAGTAATAACATCTTTTAAAGACCTCTTTAATTAGTAGGCCTATGGTCATTAAATTCAATAAAGCATACCATTAATAAAGCATGTCATTACTACAAGATCTGTAAAAGCCCATCTTGTCTCATCCTCCTCTTTGAGATATTTGACGGACGATATGCAGAGTTTTTCTGATCTCTCCCTTGAAAGCTGAATAAGTTTGGATTAGACATTAGTTCGTAACACCAATCATTTTCTTACCTGGCTTTTAAAGAAATTATAACTTAAATTTACCACCTGAACTTTGTAGGTGTCTTTTATCTTTTGTAGATAACTCCGCTACTGCCGGTGACAAGCCCGAGACTCATCTCACAAGTGTTGGGGGAGAAGGAGTCGGAGAAGTAATAACCTCGTTAAAAAACCTGGGTCCATCTGGCTCCTGATGGTACTACCTAGTAATGGTATTAATGTTATAATAACATTATGAATTTCATAACCGCCTGGGGTTACAAGTGAAAACCGGCCAACGGTCTCAAAGGTGGAACAGAATTATCTCAACAGTGGAGAGAGCGGAAGAGCCTAGGGGAGAAAACCCTGAATGATAGTCATGCAAGTTCAAAGGCATTAAACACGGAATCCCTATCTTCCACCATGTTAACATAAAGAACATTTTCAAAATAACTACTCAACCTATCTGTTTTTACAGCAGTTTTTGTAGACCTTTTCACAAGAGCTGAGTTTTTTTGTTAAAAAATATAGCACACAAAATTAAACAACAATTTTTTTCCCATTCAACTTTTAAAAGTTGCTAAATTTTCATGCAAACCGTTTTTGTAAATTTGCATTTACCATGACAGAAAAAACTCAGTACATATACTCACATACTGTGAATACTGTGTGAAAATTTCACAATAATTGGTTCAGTGGTTGGTGAGAAAATGTTCCTTATGTATTGAAAAACCATACTTTCGGCAATCGAGAAAAAACTAAAAACATATGAAAATGAACTTACATTTAATACATTCCAGGGCCATAGGAAGGTAACTCTTTAAATTCTTCCTCCAATTTCCTTTTTTTTAATTGTTTTTTGTCTTCAAGCTGCTTTGTTAAACTGACACCAAGAGTCATTACCAGTGGGACACCAGCCATGAGCTGGTCTTTCATCTGTTGAAAATTTGTGAAAGTAAATAGCCCACACTGCTCTTTTCATAGCTTGCAGATCACTTGAGTTATTTCTAATTGCTAAGCCGTAGTAACTTTGCAGCTGGTTTATAATTTTGTCTGTAAGTCGATTCCTACCACTGAGACAGAGACCATTCGATAATCGTTTACCTCTCATTACACTTTTCAACTTCCTTAGCCGAGCTCCCATCCGCTTCTGTACATGCCCTAAGCATTCTAGTTTTTATGTCAACATCTCCATAGGGCTTATCTTCAATTACTGCTGAATAACTTTTAGTGTCTCCATCACCCAAGTAATTGATGTAGCGCACATTGTATTTTTCAACAGATCTCCTAAAAATCTCTTATTCACCAACCACTTCCATGCCCTATAGTGTAAATTAAAAAAAAAAAATATAAAAATATAATTTCGGATTACGCAACGAACGCGAAAGGCAGTTAGTATCTGTCAAGAGTGTGATAGATAGGGGAGAATACGACTGTCATTCGGACAATACAAGCATTCAATAACACGACAATGTGACGCCTTGTTTAGTGGAGGCAATAATTCTAAATTGCTGTGTTAAATTAGGGTGAAGCGAGAGAAAACGTCTTCATAACAGATAGACAAAAGGCGCTGCCTTGTACATGCAATTTACCAAGAATACACGAGGCAAACGACACGCCCGCAGCGTAACACCATGTGTGAAAGGTCCGAGACGACACTCTGACACAAAGGGTTTACAATGACGTTACTTGAAGGTTCGTCATATGAACAATAAGGGTTCTGTTGCGAGTGTGAAAAGACGATGCAACGACTGCGGGGGGTTCGTAAACGATTCCGGACATGAATAGAACTAGGAGAAAGGCAGATGTACAGTACTGAGAAGTTATCAACCAGCAGTATAGCAATAAAAACACTGAAAGGATACAGCAAGACAATACCGAAATTCGTTACGCTTGAGACTATGGGACGACAGAGTGACAGGGTATAAATCAGAGGGACATAACTCGAACTTGAGTAGAACAAAAGGGTGATTGACAGGCGGAGGAATTGCTATTTTCGAAGAATTAAGGGGTGATGACACCAGAGAGTATGTTAGAGTAGGGTAGACAGCCTATCAGAGACCAAAGTTTGGCCAGGGCTGGACACAAGAACTATGTTGCTATGGAGACGATTGGCGTAAACGAATCAGAAGGGAGTCGTGAACCTGACTCAAGATTTTGGGAGGACTCTTCGAAGAAATTGAGACAAGAAACCAATGAGAAAGACGTTGGAGGATGGTAGAGATTTGAGCAAGAGATGTTGGAAGGGAGTTAAGATGATAAAACCGGGTTTTTACCACGAGGGGTAACCCCAGTATCATATAACTTTTGCAGAGTATCATATAATTTTTGGCTCAGTGTCATATAGATTTTAGTCAGTCTTACATAAACTTTGCTCTAATTATTGAGATGTGCGGTAACTAAGTATATTAGTATGTTACGAGTTCGGAATATCAGTTTTCAATCAACGGTATGATAGACTCATAATATTATTGAATTTAGACATTCGTCAGTTTATATACATCAGTGCGTAATGACTTTATAATATATCAGTTTTACTACCGCAACGTAACACGACATTGTGCGCAGTAAACGGTGAGCGCGGTGGCAATACGTTAATTAACAGTCTCAATCTACTCATAGTAAGAACTGAGGTGTTAAAATGATTAGAAACATTATTGATTAACAAGTAATTCAAGTATAAACAATCTATACTTGGTATTATACGTATATGCCTAAATCAAACGAGACCGGATGCATACCGATGCGGAGTGCGAGAGATGTGTCGCGGAAGTGTGAAATCATTTGTGATATAAATGATAAGTGCAAAGCAATTGTGCTGGAAAGTGCAGGACATAAGACGCCGGATGGAGAGTCTTCACAATTTGGATATCAATTAACAAGTAACGTAAATTATTTATTGTTAGCAGTTACAAATCCACTGACCTAATTCTCACAAAGAAACCACGTAGAAATGGATATGAATGATCAGATAATAGCTAACTTATCTAATGATCACTATTATAGGTGCAAGTCTGGAGTATGAGCTCATTAGGTGTAGGAAGATGTTAAATGTAAGGTATAATTTATTGCATACTTATGCTATATACTAGAATAGTATTATTAATTAACAAATAAGTTGTGTAATATTGTTTCATTTACAGGAACATGAATATGTATTATCATGAATGCTGATTATTAATTGTTTAGTAGATAATAAACCGTAATATATAGACCCAGACATGCATATGTGTTTTATTATAACAATACCAAATAGTGATCAATAAAATATGCAAGATATGAAAGAAGGTGAAATCATGATAACAGTGAATCACATTAATTCAGTTAAATGTCTAATTTACGAATATTTGAATTAACTCATTAGTTAATTACCTCTTATTTTTATTGACACCTAAACGCGGGATATTATGAAAGGTATCAAAATTATATTAGTGAGTACTTTATGATAGTTAAAACTTATTCAATATCAAATCACACATCAATTATAATTAAATAAATGGAATAATTATCGTAACAACAAGAGTAAACTAATTTGCATAAACAGAGTTAATTAAAACCCTATAGAGTGGTAATGGCTTACCAATGAGGGGCTTGAGAAGGCTATAACCGCCGCTTAATTGTTTACAAACAAATAAAATAGGTTAATTAATTAATTGAATAATTAAATACAAATAATTAATAACTAGTTGTATTGGGGCTCCAATCGCGGGGCTTAAGAAGACTATCAGTAACCACTCAATACTTATTAAATTGATTAATTAATTAATTAACAAGTTAATTAATTAAAGTATTTATAATTAACATTATAACATTGTAGCCCCCACTTGGCCCCTTATAATTACTCTGGCAGTTTTCATTATGATTACTTTTATCTTGACATTTACAATATCTAGCTAATACATATACTGTACATCTAATACTTTTCCACTGTCTACACTGGTGCACGTTACAACTCCATTTAGTGATTTGAAACCTCTTTTCTGCCAACTGCCATCGAAAGCGGCAGATAAATCTCTGGGATTTTCAGCTATAGTTAGGCTGTTTTCTGCAACTGCTTCCTCAACAGCTTGTGACATGGTTTCCTGGGCAACAATTTTAGCAGATCTACCCAGAATGTCATGATACGTTTTGAATTTGGATGGAGGTTGAGGAATATTCAAAATACCACAAAGCATCTGACCACCTCTTTGTCCTTACCAATACACCTTAATGCATAAACTAACCTAATATTAATATCATACAGTTTTAAGTTAGATTCTGTTATTTCAATTTCCCGTGAATTATAAAATTGTTCTACTAAATTACAGAAAGAGTAGTAAATTTCTAACTGTGTTGCTACTCCAACATGTACATTTGTACTTCTAACCTGTAAGCCACTTGATTTACAATTTCTGCATAGAGATACTTTAACCAGAATTTGAGATAATATATTTAAATTTAAAAATTTGTTCACATCATTATCATTATCTGAAATATAACGACAATTGCAAAACACTGTCATGAGATACCATACACCAGTCATGGGGCACCCTCTCCATTGTCACGTCATACATTTCAGATTTTACCGCCAGTCACGTGAAAAGTGTAGCAGAACCTTCATTTTCACCGTATTGTTTCTTTTATTGAAATCTTTCAGTCATTTATATAATTTTTAAGTGAAGTATGAATGAAGTTAAGTATTTGTGTCTCTGTAACTTTATAATTTAAATCTTACTTAAGCACATTATTGTTGACTAGGAATTACAATAGCCATGACTATTTACGGTTACATTTTTTTTTGTAATATTCTATACTAATGTTTATAAACACATTTTCTTCAAGTGTGTTCCTTAAATAAGTTGTATTTAAATTATGGGACACAAAACAAAAATACTTTTAAAGTATTTTAAAAGGAAATAAATTCATCCCATAGTATAGTCTGCATGCTTGCACATGACAAGTCACTTCCCACAAGTGGCTGTAAATGGCTGTTTTAGGTTGTGTGCAAAGAATATATAAATTATTTTACACGTGACAGGAATGAAGTAGTAGCCAAACTACTGGAAACATATCGTGGGCGTGCGCTAACTTACAGCACACACGCACGCACACACACACACACACACACACAGTGCCACTGCGGGAGTTAGTAAATGGACGTACATTTATTGGATTGTGTGACAAGAAAAGGGAAACGTATCAGGGCTACAAAATAATTCACTTCCCACCCTTTCCCGCTCGCTTGCACACACTTTACACTCTTCTAACGAAATAAGTAATTTTAATTCTTGTTTCAATACTTTTTATAAATGTCACAGTATTTCGACTTTTATATCAGTACAAATTTCGTAAGTAATTATTTTATTAAATTTTCTTCTTTAAATAAATATTCACAGTTGCGACCTGGGTACGCGCGTACTAATTAACATATATCCACGCACGCTTGTCTGTATGTAGTAGCGTTAAGTTATAATTGACTATTATTGTATATTGGTATTATATACTGTAAGACAATGCTATACATAGGCCTACATATTTGTTCAGGAGGTAATAATGGCATGCTCCAGAACAGGGATACACTCTCTATGATAGGGATGATAATAGAACACATGAGTTTGTTACTGGGTTCGTTGTCACTAGCAATCTGACGGATACAGTGCTGGACTTGCAGCCTATCAGTAGCAGATTATGTAACCTGGTGATTAGACGTCACACCACAAATAACAGTGTTCTCATGCTGCTTAGTAGGAGAGAAACTATGAGAAAAAGAGAGATGTATCCATCTTGGCTACTACGTTTAAAATTTATGGTAAAATAATAAACTTAAGATAGAAGAGTTTTCTCTATGGCAGACTTGGTTTGTCGGAAGAGCAGGATGGTTTCAGGAGGTCCTGTGTAGACGACGTTTTTTTAAGACTACTGATAAAAAAAGAAGGGCGTTTAAGCTGAGAACTTATTTTACTTTCACAGATATTATAAACGCTTTAGATAATGTCTACACGTCACTGCCGTAGAAAATTATTGGCCGTCGAGGTTTCTCAAAACATTTAATTGCCGTACTCCGAAGATTCCATAACAGGGCATTTGTTACCTTAGATTTGAATATGAGGTTGACAGGATATATTCCTACAAATAAGGGTGTTCGATACGGCTGCCTACTTTTCCGACACTCTTTAACATCTATGTAGATGACGTATTTTTAATATGGAAAGCTCAAGCTAACCCAATTTGTGGAATTGAGTCAAGTCAAGTGGAATTTGCGGCGACTTTCATTTGAATTTCCTACTGTACGCGGATGATAAACTCGTTATAGAAGAGACAGAAGGTCAGTTACAGAGAGCGGTTTCTGTATTATGTAATGTCTTACACCGATATAGGTTGCAAGTCAAACAATTACTCTTGTTAAAACATTAAAAGTGACTGGTAAACTACCCCTTTCCCTTAACCGATCTTCACCAAAATCAACAGGCCTTAAGTTCTCTACAATTTAGGGATGTATGCATAAACTTATTTGATTCTGTTTGAATGTGCGCCAGTTATCGTTCGTCATAGAAACAATTACTCTTGTTAAAACATTAAAAGTTTCTGGTAAACTACCCCTTTCCCTTAACCGATCTTAACCAAAATCAATAGGCCTTGAGTCCTCTAAGACTCAAGTGAATATTGTAATAAATTAATAAATAAGTTGTATTGATGTGTTGTGTGTTGATGATAATAAGCTATTATGGAGTATGAGACTCCGATGTAATCAAGCCCCTCTGTTTGGACTATTCAATTTGTAATAAAATAAATAAGATTGATGTGTGAATCTGTAAGTTGTAAGGTGTTTAATTGGTGTGGCTCTCGACGTCTTACTGGCCTGAAACACTTCCTTAAGTTTCCCAGCTGGTCGAGTCCCAATGGTAGCAAGACCGGTCGAGTAGCGTAAAGTTGATGAAGAAATATATATGCTCAGCTTCACCGAAAGTTTCAAAACAAAAATTATTGTTTTGAAGAAAATTAAAAAAAAATTATGTTTATAAAAAAAAATAATAATAAAAAAAATTTTAATTTTATTAATTAATTAATTAGGATCAATTAATTAATATAGGGCTGTGAAGTTTTAAACAGTGTAATGCTCTTCTGAAAATTTTTATTAAAGTTTTAGTATAATTTAAATAATCTATCACCACTCATAAGACTGTCTGTAAACCAATCGATATTTGTTTACCTTTCTATTTTTTAGGTTATCTTCACTTACGGGTGGTAAAGTCCTTGTAGATTATCAATTAGAATTATATTATTGGTAATTAGTATTATTGAAGAAATAAAGAACTATTAAGTATTGAAAAGTATTAATGTTTTATTAAGTAACAGCAATGTTGACTCTTATCGATTAGTATCGATTCTCAGGATATCGAAAAAAGTTACAAGTATATGTTATAAAAATTATATAGGGTTCTTTAAACAGCCAGTTATTACCAAAGTCAGAGAAATCGGGCTAATATTTAAAAAGTATAACGTTACAATCAAATTAATAGTTATTAATAAACACAGACATTGAATAATAAATTGTAAATATAATAATCGTTTTCACCAAACAGCTGTGCTGAACCAAGAAGAGGCACTGGAATTGTCAAAGCAAATGGCTGCCGTCAAGTCGATGAAAATGTTGCTCGTTGCTGCTGCATTCCAAATAATGTATTTTGACGCAATATTTCTGTTCTCGTGTCCGCAAATCTCTTGTTATATGTTGTGTAGTGACTGGTGTAGTGATTCTGGGTTGTATTTAGTGTATCTGTATAATTATTAGTTCAAACACTTTCTCCGATTCCGTCACTAATTTGGTTTAATGTATTATACAGTTTTCTAGTGTTTTATGGTGTTTTTCGGAGTAGATTTATATTGTTCTGTGTTATGGAGTGTTACTTGATCGTTTCTGTTATAATATGATAGTTTCAGAAGTATTTTACAAGTCACTCGCGATTTCACAATAACTCACTATACACTCGCTTTGTATGACGATTATAGGTTAGGTTATCCACGTAATTAAACGTATGTCATGTTAACCGTTCAACTACCAATAATTAACTAACTGTTTCCTTCAGTTTCAATTAAACTCTTAGCCCATATAATATTATCCTTAACATTGTTCAAAAATATTTTCACATCCTGTGTACATTTTACTATTTCACTATATGAATGCCTAAACTTTGGTTATTTGTCAATTTTATTCACTAGATTTGATTTAAATTAATCTTTCAGTTCATTCTGGTTATTTTCAGATTAAATAATGCCATTTTATAGTGTTTTCTGTCCAAAAAATAGTAATTTTACTTTCAGTTTGGGTATACTCTGAAGAGTCCAAAACATCAAAATTTACTTCCTGTCATTATATAAATTCAGCCATTTTATCAGTTATATTTAATATTAATAATCCTATATTGTATTAAAAGGTTCCTATTCCCTTATTTTCTGGTAATTAATTGAATTAGTTGTATTCTGAAACATTATTCTGAAATATATGACTCCCATGTCTAAATTTCTGAGTTTAGTCATTTTATTTTTATTTATAATTCTGAATATAATTTATTAAAATCTCTCTAAATGGTATGTGCAATTATATGGCATGATCTCAAGTTTATTTTGTCTAAACCCCTTTTGTTTATTTGCTTTTAAATGAGTAATTTCTCTGTTTTGATGAAGTTTGGTTTCCATTCTTTTGGCCTATGATTTTTTTTAACAATTTTTCTTACAAAATAATTTACAAACAATATATGATGTGTGATACCCTCTCTGACTTTTTACAAATAGTATTATAAATTAAACATGTTTTCAAATTACACAAAAACAATTAGTATTGGTTACAATACAAACAATAGTTAACACAAAATAAAGAACATTTTTTTTTAAATAAATGGTTGTCTTCAAATCAGACATTTTGCAACAAAATTCCCATTTCCAACATGGAAATATGGTTTACAACAAAGGTTTTGTACTAACTAACATCTTAATTACTCTCTACTATTTACAAGTGGTAATTATTTTTATAGTTCTGATGTTAGTTGTTTCAGACCCAAACAAATGGCCTTATATCTAAAACATTTTTAAACATTCTTGTACTATATACATTAAAACCTTATATTTATATTCTTATTTCTAACTATTATTATAAGTAGGATTCTACAGTTTTTATACAGTCTTTTATACCTTGTCTTTGGGGAATTGTACCCTGTCATTAACAAATAAATAGTATGAACCGTTCACAAAGCACTATGAAATCTGTTTTTCTTTTTTTCATGTAAAACAAAAATGTTATTTTAAACAGATTCATGTCTTATGAACAACATATTGTCACCGTACATATTTTAAGTCATTGAAAAATGCATATTTCATTGCATCCAATGTTTGTGATTGCCAAGAATGAAACACAAGGTTCATTTTTTATAATACCCAAAACTATCACTGGTTCACTTTGCACTTATATATTATGTTAATGCTAAATGGTCGTATAGTCTTATTAACATAATAAATTGGTTAGCGTTTTTTCAATGGAGATTTGTTCCATGGGTACTATATTATTGTTTCATCTTAGTTCACAGGAAACTTTTACTTTGTTCACTTGTCTCTCTTAAATTTATATACATGTGGTTTTTATTTCGTTATACTTTTGTTTTTAGATATATATTTTGGGGATATAGGGATTTGGGTGTCTTTTATAAGAGCATGACGTCTTCTTCAGGATGCTGCCCTCTTCTTCTTTCTTCGGTCTTCTTTTCTCCTGCCTTCTGGGACTGGTATCTTCTCCATCTGTTCTTGATGCCATCAGGTTTCTTGGGATCTTCTCCATCTTCTTCTTTAATTCAGAAATACACAACCTGTATTGGTTGATCTTGGCTTATTTTAGGGTTTCTCTTTTATTTATTCTCCCTCGTTGTGGGTTTGGTCATATTGTGTACTGCTTTGTTATTTACTATTTTACCTTCCTGGGTTATACCTTGAAAACCTTTGGTTATGAGACTGGTTTTGGATGACTCATCACTAGTAACTCCTTTTATTTTAACTTGTATTTTCTTTATAATAATGATTTCTTTCCACAGTTGCTATGAATTAATCTATTTATATTAAACTTAATGCTTTCTTCCAAATTTAAATATTATAACTTCATTATTCTAATGATCAATTGCCATTCAATATTATGCTTATATCTGTCACGCTACAGATTGCTCTCCTCCAGAAGTAATTATTTCAGACATGTTTATGGATGAAATAATTTCTTATGATAATTTCATCATTTCTTATAATTCATTTTCTTCTCCATTTTTATATCGATTTTTTTATATTAGAGTTTTATTAATTTTATATATATAATTATTTGTTTTACTACTGATCCTTTTCGGATAGTTAGTGTCGTCTGAGATATATTATAATTGTAATACATTTTCTTTCTATATCAACTTCGTGTTGTATCCTTGGGATATTAATTCCCTAACATTCCCTATCACGTGGGCTGGGGCAGATCAGAGGGGCACTGTACGCTACTTCTCTGCTGGCCATACACCACTTCTATAAATTGAGTACAGGGGCATATCCATCCCTGCTCAAAAAAACATAATGCTGCTGGAATTATCTTCAGTCAGTCATCGAATAAATAAATAAAAAGTAGTCTCATTTTCGACTAATAAAAATATCTTTGGATTCTCCACTTCGTAGTCTCTCAGATTATCTCACATTTTCTATCTTAATAAATCTTCATAATCATTATTATACTCATTACATATATATTTTTTCAAAACTCTTAACTTGTCTGATATATTTAATTTAATTATGGTTGAAAACCTTTCTTTTAATAATTTTGGTTACTGTTTACAGTGTAACTCTCTTTCTTCTCCATCTGAATTCTCTTTATACTTTCTTCTGGTTACTCATAGTTTTAGCATGGTCTTTATAAATAGTCTTTCGTATTCATTATTTGAATGGTCTTAATATATTATATTTAATTTTTTTACATTGTATCTTTACATTAGATATACAGGTTGTTATATTGATCATTTTATTTAAACATTTTGGTTCTTTCCTTTCTCTTAGAAAGTTATTAATCCGCCTTCGCATTCATTAGCATTAATTCATTTATATTATATTTCATGTGGTATTTATTCTCTTTGCACTTCATATAGGTCTTATTATTATCATTGGTTCAAAATCATCTTCTCCATATGTTTGGTATGAGTTGTTCTTCTTTGCTCTTAATTAACTGTATTCATTATCGTTTCATAGGTAATTAGTCTCTTTGCTTCCAAATTTTTTCCTTCTCTGGCATATTACACTCTTTTTTGTTATTCTTCTCTACTCCTTCAAATGCTATTGTGAATGTCTAGCATTTATTCTGGATTAACGTTAATTCTCTTTTCTGAATTAATCACTTTATTTTCTTCTCAATTCAATCATAATTGACACATAATTATTTTTTGGAACTTGGTTAGTTTTAATGTAAAATTTAAACTATTCTCTTTATTTAATTGAAAAATATTTCTCATAAATCCTTGTAATATGTTGATCTTATCTTGTTTCAAAGTCCTGACGTTCTATCAACATTCAAATTCTGTTTAATTCATTTATTCCCAGAATTGTTTCATTCAGAATTGTTTATAGTACTGTTATCTTACTACTATTTCTGAATGTTTTGGTATTTTTCCAAAATCAAATTCTTCTTAATTATTTACCATAAAGTTTTCTAATAATTCAGTGGTAGTAAGCTGTGCTTGCTTAATTTTAAATTTTTTAAATTAAGTTCAAAATTCTCTCTCTTTCTCTTTCTTCCATAAAGTTTTGTTCTAAATATCAGGTTGTAGTAAGAAGTACTTACTCAATTTTAAATTTTTATAATTATATTTCAATTCAAAAGTCTTTCTTTTCCTTTCTTCCATAAAGTTTGTTCCAAAATTATTAGGTTGTAAGATGTACTTACATTATTTTAAAATTTTTTTAAAATTAAAAATTCTAAATTCCTTCTTCTTATAATTCTCCAGAATGTTCTTTTCAAAATATTAGGTTGTAAGATGTACTTACATTATTTTTAAATTTTTATAAATTAATTAAATTCAAAATTCTAAAACTCACAACTCATTCTTCATAATATTTCTTCATAGAAGCTTGATTGTACACTCCTTTGATTTTTCCTGAAATGATTTCCCTCAACTCATATGTATTGTTATGCTTATCATTTACCACAACATATGGGCATATATTGTACTCTACACTGGCCCATATTATTTATACTTTTGTAAGTTGATCTTCTCTTTTTCTTTCCTTATAAATTTTCTTTTCTTTTATATACCCAGGAAGATGGACGATTTTCTGTATGTCACTGCATTGCTCATATTTTTATTGGTCATGTTCATTTTCTTACATAGTCTTCACTCATAAAACTCAGTTTTGTTTCTATGTTTATTCTTTGTATCATTTCCTTTCAATGATATTTATTTCGTCTCCTTCAACGTTGTTTTTCGCCGTAGTCGGTTATCATGATCCGTCCCTTTTCTTGATGTCGTGTGGTATTTGTGTCAACCAGGGTCCATCATCTCAGTTGCTCTTATAAAATTTACCCTAGGGCGCGACACTCGGTTATTATTACTGTTATTATTTTTATTACTAAATTTATCATGATAGTAATTTCGGTTAGGTTGGTAAGGTCTGTCACCATTATTGTTGGGATATGGATTTCTCTGACTGTATGGGACGTTATTATGTTGGTATAAATTGTTTCTATTGTATGAATAGGGGTTGTTATCCCTAACGCCGTTAAAATTACTGCTAAACTGGTCATTACGCGGTGGGTTGTTAGGGCCGTCGTAATTACTGGGCTGGCTCCCTCTATCATCATATGGTATACACCAATACTTCTCTGGTCCATGTTTTGTGTTCCCTGACAAATATATGTGAGGATCTTCATCTGGGTTATCACTTATTATTTGTTTATCTGAAACACCATAAGCTGGTTTACCATCACATATCCACTCTGAAGGAATATATTTTAGTCTAACCGTACCCTGGAACTGTCCTAGATGGCACGTTAATGGAATACATTCTGGTGATTCATCTGTGTCATCATTACAGTCTGGTACGATATCACATTTCCATCTTTCTGAAATCCACTGTCCAGTCTTGCGCTGAAATTGATCTGGTTCACATGTTGTATTCTGTTTACCTCTGGTCCTTTCCCATTGGTAGACTACTGTCTTGTGGTAAATTATTTCTGAAATTACTTCGATTCTCCTTCTATAATTCCTGGAATTCATTATGTCTTTGTCATAGGTAATTGGGATATTATTGCCATCAATTAACCCATGATTCATCATCTCCAACTCTTCCTTAGTTTTTATCAAATTTCTTGGATACATTCTCCTTTTCCTTGGTTTAATATCTTCCTGGTTTCGGTTAGTTTCAATTTCAGGTACTACCATTACTAGTTCCTGCGTTTTGTCATTTATTACTTCTTCTGGTTCTGGTTGACTATCTTCCTGCGTTTTATCATTTAGTACTTCTTCTGGTTCTGGTTGGCTATCATTTTTTATTTCTTCGGTCTTCTCCTTTCTTAATTCTTCCTTTTTTAATCTGTCCTCTCTTCTTTCTTTAATCCATTTTTGATGCTCCTCTTCCCTTTTTAATCTGTTCTCTCTTATCTCCTGATTTACCTCCCTTAACTCTTCTCTTAGAATTTGATTGTCCTCTCTCAATTCTTCCAATTTCTCCCCCATCTTTTCTTCCAACTTCCTGTTGTCTTCCTTCAATTCTTCCTTCAATTGTCGGTTGTTCTTCTCTATCTTCTTCCTGGTTTCATCGATTTTCTGATTAGTATTTTCAATTTTATTAATCAATTCTTCTTTGGTCGACTTGAATTCTTCCTTGAACAATTGGTTGTCTTCCTTCAATTCTTCCATGTTCTTGTTCATCCCAGTCAACTCTTCTTTTGTGGATTGATTATCCTTCTTCAATTCTTCCATCTTCTCTTCCATCTTCTTGCTGTTTTCTTCCATCTTCTTGCTGTTTTCTTCTATCTTCTCTTCCAGCTTCTTATTTGTTGTTTCGATCTTATTTCCTAAATCTTCTTTCAAGGACTGGTTATCACTCCCCATTTTCTTACTCAAGTCTTCCTTCCATTCTTCCATCTTCTTATTTGTTGTTTGGTTGTCCTTCTTCCTGTTCT
Source organism: Magicicada septendecula (assembly GCA_034769895.1). NCBI lineage: Eukaryota > Metazoa > Arthropoda > Insecta > Hemiptera > Cicadidae > Magicicada > Magicicada septendecula. Next base: position 388,785,936 of record CM068368.1, on the reverse strand, counting down.
CCTCCATTTGTTCCATCATTGCTCTGATCATCTCTTGTATACCCCCATCCTCCGTTCGTGTCGGCTTTTCCAATGGTTCCTTCCGGACATTGACTTCCCCTGTCTGAGTAGGCATTTCGGGTTGTTCAGTTTGTTTGGACAACACCGATTGTAATACCTCTTCCACCTCTACTGGCGTTGCCTCTTTGTTGTCCATATCGTTTTCTATTTCTTTTTCGGCCTCCGCCGCCCGTTTCTTAGATGTCGCACGTCGTTGCATTTTCCCTTGAAATTCTCTGGCTTTGTAGCTGTTGCCTAGCTCCAACTAGTGATTGTGCAGAATGTATTGGCCTTCCAATCGCTAATTAAAGCCCCTAAAGTTGTGCGCCAATTTGTAATAAATTAATAAATAAGTTGTATTGATGTGTTGTGTGTTGATGATAATAAGCTATTATGGAGTATGAGACTCCGATGTAATCAAGCCCCTCTGTTTGGACTATTCAATTTGTAATAAAATAAATAAGATTGATGTGTGAATCTGTAAGTTGTAAGGTGTTTAATTGGTGTGGCTCTCGACGTCTTACTGGCCTGAAACACTTCCTTAAGTTTCCCAGCTGGTCGAGTCCCAATGGTAGCAAGACCGGTCGAGTAGCGTAAAGTTGATGAAGAAATATATATGCTCAGCTTCACCGAAAGTTTCAAAACAAAAATTATTGTTTTGAAGAAAATTAAAAAAAAATTATGTTTATAAAAAAAAATAATAATAAAAAAAATTTTAATTTTATTAATTAATTAATTAGGATCAATTAATTAATATAGGGCTGTGAAGTTTTAAACAGTGTAATGCTCTTCTGAAAATTTTTATTAAAGTTTTAGTATAATTTAAATAATCTATCACCACTCATAAGACTGTCTGTAAACCAATCGATATTTGTTTACCTTTCTATTTTTTAGGTTATCTTCACTTACGGGTGGTAAAGTCCTTGTAGATTATCAATTAGAATTATATTATTGGTAATTAGTATTATTGAAGAAATAAAGAACTATTAAGTATTGAAAAGTATTAATGTTTTATTAAGTAACAGCAATGTTGACTCTTATCGATTAGTATCGATTCTCAGGATATCGAAAAAAGTTACAAGTATATGTTATAAAAATTATATAGGGTTCTTTAAACAGCCAGTTATTACCAAAGTCAGAGAAATCGGGCTAATATTTAAAAAGTATAACGTTACAATCAAATTAATAGTTATTAATAAACACAGACATTGAATAATAAATTGTAAATATAATAATCGTTTTCACCAAACAGCTGTGCTGAACCAAGAAGAGGCACTGGAATTGTCAAAGCAAATGGCTGCCGTCAAGTCGATGAAAATGTTGCTCGTTGCTGCTGCATTCCAAATAATGTATTTTGACGCAATATTTCTGTTCTCGTGTCCGCAAATCTCTTGTTATATGTTGTGTAGTGACTGGTGTAGTGATTCTGGGTTGTATTTAGTGTATCTGTATAATTATTAGTTCAAACACTTTCTCCGATTCCGTCACTAATTTGGTTTAATGTATTATACAGTTTTCTAGTGTTTTATGGTGTTTTTCGGAGTAGATTTATATTGTTCTGTGTTATGGAGTGTTACTTGATCGTTTCTGTTATAATATGATAGTTTCAGAAGTATTTTACAAGTCACTCGCGATTTCACAATAACTCACTATACACTCGCTTTGTATGACGATTATAGGTTAGGTTATCCACGTAATTAAACGTATGTCATGTTAACCGTTCAACTACCAATAATTAACTAACTGTTTCCTTCAGTTTCAATTAAACTCTTAGCCCATATAATATTATCCTTAACATTGTTCAAAAATATTTTCACATCCTGTGTACATTTTACTATTTCACTATATGAATGCCTAAACTTTGGTTATTTGTCAATTTTATTCACTAGATTTGATTTAAATTAATCTTTCAGTTCATTCTGGTTATTTTCAGATTAAATAATGCCATTTTATAGTGTTTTCTGTCCAAAAAATAGTAATTTTACTTTCAGTTTGGGTATACTCTGAAGAGTCCAAAACATCAAAATTTACTTCCTGTCATTATATAAATTCAGCCATTTTATCAGTTATATTTAATATTAATAATCCTATATTGTATTAAAAGGTTCCTATTCCCTTATTTTCTGGTAATTAATTGAATTAGTTGTATTCTGAAACATTATTCTGAAATATATGACTCCCATGTCTAAATTTCTGAGTTTAGTCATTTTATTTTTATTTATAATTCTGAATATAATTTATTAAAATCTCTCTAAATGGTATGTGCAATTATATGGCATGATCTCAAGTTTATTTTGTCTAAACCCCTTTTGTTTATTTGCTTTTAAATGAGTAATTTCTCTGTTTTGATGAAGTTTGGTTTCCATTCTTTTGGCCTATGATTTTTTTTAACAATTTTTCTTACAAAATAATTTACAAACAATATATGATGTGTGATACCCTCTCTGACTTTTTACAAATAGTATTATAAATTAAACATGTTTTCAAATTACACAAAAACAATTAGTATTGGTTACAATACAAACAATAGTTAACACAAAATAAAGAACATTTTTTTTTAAATAAATGGTTGTCTTCAAATCAGACATTTTGCAACAAAATTCCCATTTCCAACATGGAAATATGGTTTACAACAAAGGTTTTGTACTAACTAACATCTTAATTACTCTCTACTATTTACAAGTGGTAATTATTTTTATAGTTCTGATGTTAGTTGTTTCAGACCCAAACAAATGGCCTTATATCTAAAACATTTTTAAACATCCTTGTACTATATACATTAAAACCTTATATTTATATTCTTATTTCTAACTATTATTATAAGTAGGATTCTACAGTTTTTATACAGTCTTTTATACCTTGTCTTTGGGGAATTGTACCCTGTCATTAACAAATAAATAGTATGAACCGTTCACAAAGCACTATGAAATCTGTTTTTCTTTTTTTCATGTAAAACAAAAATGTTATTTTAAACAGATTCATGTCTTATGAACAACATATTGTCACCGTACATATTTTAAGTCATTGAAAAATGCATATTTCATTGCATCCAATGTTTGTGATTGCCAAGAATGAAACACAAGGTTCATTTTTTATAATACCCAAAACTATCACTGGTTCACTTTGCACTTATATATTATGTTAATGCTAAATGGTCGTATAGTCTTATTAACATAATAAATTGGTTAGCGTTTTTTCAATGGAGATTTGTTCCATGGGTACTATATTATTGTTTCATCTTAGTTCACAGGAAACTTTTACTTTGTTCACTTGTCTCTCTTAAATTTATATACATGTGGTTTTTATTTCGTTATACTTTTGTTTTTAGATATATATTTTGGGGATATAGGGATTTGGGTGTCTTTTATAAGAGCATGACGTCTTCTTCAGGATGCTGCCCTCTTCTTCTTTCTTCAGTCTTCTTTTCTCCTGCCTTCTGGGACTGGTATCTTCTCCATCTGTTCTTGATGCCATCAGGTTTCTTGGGATCTTCTCCATCTTCTTCCTTAATTCAGAAATACACAACCTGTATTGGTTGATCTTGGCTTATTTTAGGGTTTCTCTTTTATTTATTCTCCCTCGTTGTGGGTTTGGTCATATTGTGTACTGCTTTGTTATTTACTATTTTACCTTCCTGGGTTATACCTTGAAAACCTTTGGTTATGAGACTGGTTTTGGATGACTCATCACTAGTAACTCCTTTTATTTTAACTTGTATTTTCTTTATAATAATGATTTCTTTCCACAGTTGCTATGAATTAATCTATTTATATTAAACTTAATGCTTTCTTCCAAATTTAAATATTATAACTTCATTATTCTAATGATCAATTGCCATTCAATATTATGCTTATATCTGTCACGCTACAATATGTAAAAAATTATTTTATTCTGTTTAAATTTACGGCAGTTATCGTTCGTCATGAAAATATTTCTCTTCTTACAACATAAAATGTTGAAGGTAAACTACCCCTTTCCCTTAACCGATCTTTAACAAAATCAACAGACCTTGAGTTATCTACAATTGATGAAGGTATGCACAAAATTATTTGATTCTGTTTAAATGTGCGGCAGTTATCGTTCGTCATAGAAACAATTACTCTTGTTAAAAAATAAAATGTTGCAGGTAAACTACCCTTTTCTCTTAACCGATCTTCACCAAGATCAACAGACCTTGAGTACTCTATAATTCAGGAAGGTGTGCAAAGAGTATTTGATTCTGTTTGAATTTACGGCAGTTATCGTTCGTCATAAAGACAATTGCCCTTGTTAAAACATAAAACGTTGCTGGTAAACTACCCCTTCGATTAACCGATCTTCGCCAAAAACAATAAGTCTTGAGAACTCTACAATTCAGGGTTGTGTGCAAAACATTATTTGATTCTGTTTGAAGTTGAGGCTGTTATCGTTTGCCATAGAAAAAAATTACCTTTGTTAAAACATAAAACGTTGCAGGCAAACTACCCCTTTCCCTTAACCGATCTTCACCAAAAACAATAGGTCTTGAGAACTCTACAATTCAGGGCTGTATGCGATATATTATTTGATTCTGTTTGAATTCGCGGCTGTTTTCGTTTGCCATAGAAAAAATTACCCTTGATAAAAAAAAAGTTGCCGGTAAACTACCCCTTTCCCTTAACCGATCTTCACCAAAAACAATAGGTCTGGAGTACTCTACAATTCAGGTCTGTATGCAGAAAATTATTTGATTCTGTTTGAATTCGCGGCTGCTTTCGTTTGCCATAGAAAAAATTACCTTGATAAAAAAAAAGTTGCCGGTAAACTACCCCTTTCCCTTAACCGATCTTCACCAAAAACAATAGGTCTGGAGTACTCTACAATTCAGGTCTGTATGCAGAAAATTATTTGATTCTGTTTGAATTTGCGGCTGTTATCGTTTGCTATAAAAAAAAATCTATAGACACACAGACAGATAGACAGACAGACAGACAGACACACACACACACACAATTTTCGAAAAATGGCTTTTTTCCATGTTTTGAGGATAGTACAATCAGAATCTGTAATTATCTCGAACACGATTCTTTTTGCCATCACCATACTTCCATTTCCTTATGGAAGATGGAAGTAAAACTATAACCACTACATATTTCTTAGCAACAAACCGTATATTCATTGTTCAACTAGAATTATTTTATAATTTTTGTTTTTACTTTTATTATTTACATCAAAAAACCCCAGCACCATACGTAAGTCCTTCTTTTTCCTTTAATTCTTCTTCACGTTTCAAAGCTATAATTCGGATTTTTCTTCGGTCCTCCTTGAACTTCTTTGTAGACTTCGACTTGAATTGCCTTACTCTTTTCTTATCCCTCGAAAGCATTATTTTTCTACTAGATTTTCCAGTTTTTAGACCTGCTGCTGTCATGGATGATGTTAATATGGAATTACCAAAATTAAATTCACCAACGGCTTCCGCAACAGCACTTTCCACTGTTCTTTTTGAAACCTTTTTTTACCTTCGGGCACTTTCCCCATATTATGCCATTTATGCTTTCGTTTGCATTTTGTGTCCTTTAGCACATCTTTCAAGGAGGTCCTTGCATGCCAGCCTTTGGTAAACTGGAGCTATGTAGCGCAGAACAGTCTCCGTTATCGGAGTTTTCACAATTTTATTGTGTGACCCAGGAGTTTCGCTTTTCGCCAGAGCTCGATTGAAAAAAACACCAGCTTTCTGGTCCTTTTGGGCACTTTAAATTTCTTGGTTTGGCATCAGTTGATACACAATGGTGCAAAGTAGCCAATATATCACTCTTCATTTGATCAACATTGTTTATATTTCTTAGAATACTGTTATGGTAATATTTTGTGAGTTTCACAATTTTGGATTCCTTTAGACTTCCATAGGTCTTCCCACCCAAAGTCATTTTCATAGTTCTGCACTCCTTTACAACCTTTTAAGACCTGTTCCTAGTCTTTTCGATACATGATTAACACATTCCTCTTTAGTTAGACTTACATCATCTCCATAAACATTCAAGGTTTGTAAATGGTTAAACGCTTTGGAGTCGCCATCTGAAAGCAATGTAAGATATCGGAATCCGTAATCAACTGATCTTTTCCACAGTCTCTCGGCAGCCTCAACCTCCATAGCAGGTGATGATCCTTCATAATTTTGTCTACAGTCGTCTTTGTGGCCATTGAACCAAATGTCAAATTCCGGGGAATCCTCGCCAAGCTCTGACTTGGTTATCGCACATTCATGGCAATGCTTTGATAGAACACAGTAATCTACTACAAGGCCCGTATACAATTCTATTACAGCTCCGACACCATAATTGGATGTGTGGCCTCTCTTATGCCACGTGCCGTCAAAAGAAACAGATATGTCAATAGTGCTTTTGTGCGCATTACTAGGGTCTTGCTCAATATATGCTTGTCGCACTCGTTCCCTTGCCCTATGTAAGTTTACTTCACCACCTTGTTTAGATGACTTGGAAATATTGTTTGAATGATTATTGTAAGTCCTATTACTCATCCCTTACATGTTCATTACCATACTAAATCGCTCCATAGAACTGTGTCCTTGTCCGGTCAATGAGAAAAATTTTACTATGCGAAAGTTGAGATCATAAGTAGATGTCTGCCCTACTTTCTTTGAATTATGACATGATTGAACTACGATTTCACAATTTAAGCATTCAACTGCCAAATTGTATGCAAACCCCATTTTATTTGATACTTTTATTGTCAAAGAGGATTGATTACATTCAGGGCAGGTCAAGTTGGAAAACAGATTTGAAAGGCAGTTAATGTCAATAATTTTGTAGTCGGGTTCAACTTGTTCTTCGTTATGGTCTTCCGAATTGGTGTCCATAACTAAAGAGTTTTCAATATCACTCAGTCTAACATTTAATTTTTCTTTTTTTACACAGTCCCCCTCAGGTGCTTTTAGATTATGAGTAATACCAGTAGATGTACTCGGCTGGTTACGCTCAGTCTCAGCAAAATCGCATGGTTCTGACATAGTACTACAAAATTCTCCCAAATTAGTATTTTCTTGTGCAAGCGTATTTTTATCAGTATTTCCCCATCTCTTCATAATAGCTAAACTTGCTTTCTTTTTCTTGGAAATAACACTATGTGATCTAGCCTTTTGTGATGCATGCTTTCTTCTTTACCCATTCTTTTGTTTTATTTAGGCCTAGTGTATTTTTATAACAACAGCAAATATACTTACTTGCCTATTACTTGTTATTATATTATGTGTAAAAAAGAATTTCACTAAACACAATTAGGAAGGTAAACAGCAAACAAAAATAACCTTTACAACTTCACTAAATCAAAACTGATGAAAACTAACGTCGACTTGTATTAGTTTGAAATAAAAAATAGCTGATAGTCAACTGATCCACATTATTATAACCAGGATTGCCAACTGAGTGAATGTAATTCGTAATTTTACACTGTTATTGTGTATATTTCTTGTAAATATGACCATCATTTTGTTTAATTTCATTTTGAATTCATTCTCATTCTTATTCATGGTTTTAACCAGGCGATGTCGCGAAAAAGTAAAAGTCTTAAGTATCTTATAAGCTTAATAAAACCAAGTTCTTATAAGATTTTTGTCACATATTATATGTCATTAGAACCAGAAAACGTCACAGATTAAGATAATAAAATAAAAAAAATTTGATAAAAAAATCGTTTTTAGCGATTTTCAAGGTAGGGTTCCCCCTTAACTCATCATTTACTATAATATAGTCAATTAATTATTGTGTTCCTCTTCTAACCATAAGTATACTTATAAATTTAATTCTTTCTAAAAAATGTGTTTGTTAGTTTTAATTCAAGGTGGCAAAATCTCTAAGTTTCTTACCATTCTCGTTCATTACACCCTCTCCGAAAATACCCTCCACATTAGGGACAACCAGTCCCTAACAACACGAGCATTTAAATCCCCTGCTATTATTAGATGATGACTAATCTTATATTTGTTTATCTCCCTCTGCAACGCCTCACAGAAAAATTGTGTTTCCTCTTTCCTACCCTCTTCTGATGCATATACGCCAATAATCGTCAGGATATCTTTTACAATTTTTACTCGTAATGTGACTATTCTTTTCACTTTTTATGCACATATACAGCTACTTCTGCCTGTGCTATTTCCATCTTCTCAACTCCACTGTATATCATTGACCAGTCCTGTACATCTCTGGTACCTTTCAGTTTCTTCTTTATTTCTGTAATTGTGGCAATATTTAATTTCTGATGTTTTAGGGCATTTATCATTCCTGGTTCCTTCTAACCCAAATCCCTTATATTCGAGGCTGCAACCTTTAAGATGTTTTTTATACCAAAATCCCTTTTATCCTTAATACGTAATCGTTGTCTGTTTTATAAAGTAGCTCATTAATATAATAAAGTAGTCACCTCCCATATAAGCTGCTATAAAAATAAGGTTTGTATAAAATATAATGCGCGCGCGCGCGCGCGCGTTGAGTATACGCGTACGCTCTGCTTGTAATTCTTACATCTTCTCAACTTAATAAATAAATAAAAACTCTTAAGTAAGAATAGATTTTTAAATGGCTGTAACAATAATCACATTATACTATATCCATATCTGTTTTAAATTGGTTTACAAGTAACAAGCAATAAGTTATACTCATTGAATTTACTTTTGTATTTACGTATCTCCGCTGCCTATAAAATGACCTGAGAAAATTAATTTATTATCTTTTCTATGCTCGCTGTACATTCAAATACAATTTTATGATTTGATTCATAGCTATGCTGTGCTATGCTGTTGGTAATTCCTTCCCGTCCCTTTTCTTGTATGCTTGTGTGTTCTTGGATTCTTATTAAGATTTATTCCCGAGCCATGTTCATAAACATAATGTCACCGCGGATAGCCCATAGTGGATATATAGTGGCAATATATTACTTACCATTTTCTGTCAGAGCACCTGTGGCTAAAAAACTGAAGAAATCAAAACTTTTATAAGCGTAACATTTGTACACACTGGATACGAAAGATAGCCAAGTGTAGAAACAAATCATGTAAGTGCATTAATATGGCAGGTGTATACCTCTACAACTGACAGGTGGATGAGATTTGTTTTATATTTTATTCATAAGTCACAGAAAAAATAATTTCTAAGGTGACTGAAACTGAGTAACTTGAATTCACTGTAGAGGAAAATAATATATTTACTTATAGCAGCACTTTAGATTTCGAATTACAAAATGGAAATATTCAGGAGCCAGATTTACGGGGTTCTGGAATGGCAAATACAAACTCGTAAAGAAGATCTACATACAGAAAATTTTAACGTATTTTGGAAAATACCAGTCTGATTACGAACTTGTCAGAATAAAATACATGAACGCAATTAAACGTTATAAACGTTTTGCACAGTATCCTGTAGTAGTCATCGTGTTAATAGTGGCCATAATCTCGTAGAAATGAAGAAATGACCTTTGAACTGAGAGGAAAAAGAAGCAAGAAGAATGGAGATTGCTTTAGAGATCCCCCCCCCCGCAAACAGATATAGAGTATTTGACGAATGAAAAAGTATGTGCACTACTTATAAAAAAACGTCGGACAAGGAAAAGATCTGAGGAACTCAGTGTAATTTGACCTGATATTAAACATGCTGTTGGAAATCATGCCAGTTGTGGTGTACAGAGAAGAAAGTTGAGAAGACATGGGTGCAAACCACAGAAGAAACTTTATTCAACTGAACAGCAAAATTGTAGACAATAGGTTAAAAGAGGGACATGACAAAGTATAATTGAAAAGTAGAACGGAGAGGAAGAAGAAAGCTAATAGAAAAGGGTACGTAAATTATGTCTATACAGCTTCTAATCAATGAAAGTTCACAACAAAGTAAACGATAATGATCTCAGATCTTGTATAGAATGTATACAATTTACAACGATTTAAATCATTTACAGGATAACTAAACAAACATTGAGTGTGGTAGGATTCTGAGATGTAGTAGGGCGTATATGTTGTATGTGTTCGTGTGGAAATGTAACTAGCACATATATCAACAAAACTTAAACCAACAAGCAATGATGTAGATGTAGAATAACATTAAGAAATCTACTGCACAAGTTTTAGCTTCAACGAGTCTATTATACGTTAGTTTTTATAGTGTTTCTATCAGTTAAGCATTTAGAGATGAACAGTTGTTACTGTGTCTGCAAAGTGGAGTTTGATTTTTTCTTCTTCATCTTTTTCATCTTGTTTGTTTTTGTTATCTCTTCCTCCAACTCCTACTCCTCTTCCCTCCTCTCTTCCTTCTCCGTCTACTTTTCCTTTTTCTTCTTCTTTACTTTAATACCTTTAATATCTTTATCTTTGACAGTAAATATTTTTTAAGATAACGGTCTTATAAATATTCAAATTCGTATCTGACGTAGACATAAGAATATCTTCAAAGACATATTCTAAGTCTAACATCTAATCTAAGAAAACCTTCAATTTGGACAATTCAAGTAGATTTTAAAATTCAATGAAAAATTGAAATCGCAACAATACTCTACGTTTTTCCAGTGCGAAATAATAAATAGATTCGTGCTATATGGAACAGAAGCGTTATGTTTGAATTTTAAACTATTTTACAATCCTTCAACATGAGCTAATACGCGTAGTATGCATGTACGTTAGTGAGAAATGAATAATTGTGTATAAAGAAGTGAGAGTCTTTCTCCTTGGCAGACAACACAATTCAGGAACGTCCATTTACTGGTTCTCACAGCACGAGTGTGTGTGTGTGTGTGTGTGTGTGTGTGTGTGTGTGTGTGTGTGTGTGTGTGTGTGTGTGTGTGTGTGTGTGTGTGTGTGTGTGTGTGTGTGTGTGTGTGTGTGTGTGTGTGTGTGTGTGTGTGTGTGTGTGTGTGGAGGGGGTATTATGTTCAGAATTCTGGTCACGCCCGCAATAATTTTTATAATCTTTGCACATAACATAACAGCCACTTGCAGAAAGTGACTTGAGAATTCAAAGAGACAGACTTTTTGAAGACTGTACTAAGAATGACTTTTTTCCTTCCCATTACCATATTATGGGGTGTTGCAACATTAAACATTTATACTTTACATGACCAAACAATATAAGTTATCTAGTAAAAATAGCAGGAAATTCTGGATAGGATAAATTTATTTAGCGTCTTGGAGGGTGTTTTTATAGAGTTGTTTCCCAATTATATTTTTCCCGTTGTTCATTCATCACGTTTATGGAACTGCAGTTCAGAACCCGTCAGGAATTTCTTCAGGTTCTTGCTCGTCAGATGGCAATTCTAGTGTATGTGTTTAGTATAAATATATTAATTTTTAATATAAATTTTCTTAATTATTGAATTAAAACTTTCTACTCAAATTAAGTTATTTCTCAGTAAAACAAGAATTACTTTGTACACAGATAAAAAACTGTAAGGAAATAAATAACTGTTTTAGCAAGTAACAAAATTAATATCTGAAAAATATTTTGTTGTAATACACGACTTTCATTTACCCTACAAATTTTGAGTCATACGTTTTATAAACTTGTAAAATGTAAACTCATTTTACAAATATTAATTTATTTGTTAAATGCCATAATTCTTATTTCTTACCTGGAGTAAAGGGAAGTGCACTAAATCTTGTTACTCATATGCTCGTACATTTCCATTATGTTGATATTAAAGAAACTTAATATTAGTGTACTCAACTAATTAATTGACAAAGTTTTTTTTTCATCCAATTTTAAATTGGACTTTTTTTCTTTACAATCAGCTGATCTTCTCTGTATTCAACATATTTTTGAAGCTAACAGAAAGTCAATAGAAATATTCGACAGTAATTAAAGGATAACAGAACTTCTTTGATCGAATATTAACTTAACGATATAAGAGTTTATAATTAAATTTATCCAATTTCAATACCCAATATCCCCATGATTAAGGAAGACATCTGCTTCATGAACTATGATTCATGAAAAACAACCAGTCTTTACACATTTCCAGTAAACATGCTCCCCTCACTTGGTCATCTCGGGCGTATTTTATACTTTTCATCTAAGGCAAAGCATTATAAAAATTTTATTTACAATGCTGAAAGGTATACCTAAGCAAAGTATGTTGTAATAACAGAAACACCATTTCTACATAATATTATTCGTCATGCCTTTCCTATCCGCTTACCAAAGAGACACACAGAGTCCATTTGATGGTTATTCTTATTAAGGTTGCTTATACACACTACTTCAGGTTTTGATTAAGTCTTGATAGGAACTACATCAATAAGGTGATAACAGATTGAATTGGGAGACTGAGCAATTTCGTGATCAGTGAAATTTGGCCCAACAATAGATTCTTTGACTATCGTATCCCCAAACACAACACAGTACACTGAAAAGTATTAAGGGACTGTTATATGTTTACATACACTATTATCTGAGTAGCTGATGATTATAATTATTAAAAATGTTGATTGTGCAATTGTTTAACGTATCGGTAGGTATTCCTTTCTATCTACAGAAGTTAACACGTACTTTGTAATATAGCTTTTTCTATCCTTCTCCACATTAATTACTTTTTGCAGGTAAGGTCACGTTAGTTTCAGCTTTATGCTACCAGTCAATCTACCTTTTCCTTGGTTGAACTCTTGTCGTTTCCTGGAGCCTCCTGTGTTCACACATCACCTTCGATTGTATGTTCTGTGCCATCCTTAACATACCCGCGATTTTACTGTTGTCGTTCAATACTTTTAGGCAATTATTCGAAACCAGTTTAGTTCTAGTGATATAATTTCTACTGTTATCTTCTTCAATTAGCAACTTAAGTGTAGCCGATTTTCTTTGTGTACAATTTGATTTGACAGTATCAAGCTTCCACTTCCATATACTAAGATCGGTCTAAAATTTGTTTTTTTTTTAATTCTATGCCTATTCTACGTTTTCATTTCCCCCTTCCCCATAAATTGGTTATAAAGTGCGTAGTAGAATGTGATATCGCTTCCCAATCTATCTTACGATATTTTTAAATTGTATTCCAACTGAACGTACGTAATATCACCATCCTCTGTTATACAGGCTGAGTGCTATTTTCATGTCTTCAACGCGAAAAAAAGTTTCATGTTTCCGTGGATCTTTAAATTTCTACTGTACAGCACTATTTCATATTTCCAAGTTGGGTTTTAAATCTTTCCAATTTCTTATCTAGTCAACTAAGTTATTGGTAAACCACACTACTTTCTCTACAACTCTCATTTCCTATAAACCAAGTTTGTTTTCTTATTTTTGCTTTTATCTCTTTTAAACTGCTATTCAAGGGCCTTCTACACATCTAAGAACTACAAAGACCTTAGATTGTAAGTATTGTTCTCTCATCATTTTTGATAGGTCCATATAAACTAAACTTTATGTTATTGCATATAGTTTAATAAATTCAACTTCTTTTATTTTAATCTCGTCTATATTACTTATTCTGATAGACAATCGAGTACTTTTCTATATTCAGGAACAGTAAGATTATTTTTGTATTACCACTTTTTTAATTTGTTATTATGTGATCCAGAACTCCCCTCTCTCTCCTTTCCCGGTCACGAATTCTCTAATTTTCTTTTTTCATAAAAATTCTTCAAATAAAACTCGGTTATATCCTTTTTCTACCATCCTTAACATTGTTATTCTTCAATATTTTGTATGGTCTCTTTTAAATTTTGACATAGATTCCCCGAGTTCTAACACTTTAGTATCGTAGACAACAAGCATTTGTTTTATAAGTACTCACCATTGTTGGTGTGTTATGTCGGCCCTGCTGCTTTGCATCTCTTTAAAAATGTCACTGCCTCTATTATTTTTCAAACTCTATTTTATAACACCTATCAAGCCCAAGAGGATATTTTATAGTCTTTTCTTCATTATCTTCTGTTAATTCAACTGATTTGTATTTAGTACTTTCTCAAAACATTCTTTCTCTCTTCATTTTGCTTTCCTAATATTCAATTATTTAGGTTTAATATGCTTGGATTTGTACTGTCTTCTTTCATAATGCTTTTGAATACTTCATAAAATAGTTTTTGTTACATAAACAGTCGCGTTTCATCCTCATACTAAATTCATCCATGACGTGATTGCTTTATAACGATTTTTACTCTTAACTTCGGTTCTTTGTATTGTTGATAAATGTTTTTGTTATCTGTTTTGATACATTTTCCCACTTTCATAAATTTCTCACCTTTGTATCGTTTGTTGAATTCCTGAATCATCTGATGATTATCAGGTGGCATATTATCCATTCCTGAATCATCTGATGATTATTAGGTGTCATATTATCCATTTTCTCGTCCGCTCTCTGCTTCTCTAGTAAATCTGTGCATCGTTTTTTGCTGATAGAGTGTTTTTACATTATTTCATTTTCCTCACTAATATTTTACGTATGAGAAATATTTTTGTCACTCTACCATAGTCCATCTTTAAGACATTTTCAACCTATTATTTATTACTACTGATTACTGTTAGCCCAAAACAAACTACCATTAAACCCAACCCTTCAAAGCCTTTAAATAGGTACAAAAACATACATCTTGGCTCCCAGATAAACAGCACTAACGACATCAACACTGAAATAAGAAAAAGAATATATCTCGCAAATAAAACATATTATGGATTAAAAAAGCACCTGACATCTAGCTTCATTTCAAGAAACACGAAATATAAAATCTACAAACACTTATCAGGCCAGTGCTGACATATGCTTTAGAAACCTGGACAGTGACAAAAAATAGCGAGAGACTTCTAGGTTGCTGCAAAAGACTAAGAACAATATTTAGAGGAGTACGAGAAAATGGAATGTGGCGCAGGCGCTATAATTATGAACTGTACCATCTTTACAAAGAGCCTGACATTGTCAGCCTAATCAAAATACACAGCCTAAGGTGGGTTTGATACATAGAGAGAATGGAGGAAGGATAGCCTACGAATCAAATTTTCTACTAGAAACCAATGGGTAGTAGAAAAGGGTAAAATCTACTAGTAGTAGTAGTAAAAAAAAAACGAAGTAGATTCAAAGACCAGATAGAGGAGGACCTGGGAAAGTTAAAAAAAAAAACTGGAAAGCCAAGGCATGCAATAGGGTGGAATGGAATCGACTCTTGGAGAAGGCCAAGACCCACCAAGGGTTGTAGTGCCACGGTTGATGATGACTGTTAGCCCAAAAACCAATCAGACTTGTTTTTTACTTTTTCCTACGTACTGTGTTTTCCATAGAATCCTGTTGTACTTCCTGATCACTCACCATTTTGCATTTGCAAACCGTATAATTCTTAGCCTTCTCTTGCACACTGCTACTTCAGAAAGTGCTTTAAAAGCTGCCATTTCCCCACCACCTCATCAGATTAGGTCCACATATTACTACCAAAGTCGTAAGTGTACTTTTGTCTAAACCTATTATTTGTCTTCAGGAATTTTTCCTATATTGTAGTCTACCTATCAGTGTGTTTACTGTTGTCTTCATTTCTTATACATCTCTGACTTTTCCTTGCTTGACTTCAGTTGAATTAATTTCAGTATGAAACGTTATGACGAGTTATGCTTTACACTACGGAGGCAACAGATGTAAGATGTCTAGTTTGTGTAGAATTAGCAATGTATAAAGCAAGAAGTTAGAGAGTTGAGCATAAGTTTGTATAAGTTTTTAAAGTCGGTCGTAGTCTTTATACGCTCCATTTACAATGCACTTACGACTGCACAATAAAAGCAGAAACAATGTACTAAGTTTCTGAATAATTATATTAAATTATACAAGAATGGTCTTATACTTAGAAAACAGTTATACAGTTATCGTCTTATACAGTTCTTCCTTAGAAAACAAAAACATCTTACTTTATTAAATATGTAGAAGAAGAGTTTTCGTATTAATTTACCGATAATAAAGATATTTATTTCCCCATTATGTGTAACATGTCTGATTTAGTAAAATCTATAAATTTTTACATTGGACTTAATAAAAATATCATTTTTTAAAACGTGTTAAATTACAGTTTACGACAAATTATATTCAACACTAATCACCATTCCGTGTGTAACAATTTTAGTAATACCATTCAACTAAACATCACCAAATGTAGTTATTTGAAACTCAATCAAATCGGAACATTAAAAATGGGCTTACCAGACTAAAGTGAATATTGTTGATAATAACAAAGTAAAAATGTAAAAACATATTTTATTAAAATGAACAAACACATTATTTTCACAAAAGAACACACTGAAAGTGAGCACAGAAAAACCAACCAATTCGATTGTGAGTAAAATAGATGACACTAGATTTTAAAAAACCCTAGCTATTTAGTGGGAAAGGAATACAAATTTGCAATTTAAAATTAAGTAAGGCTAACGCTGCAACTCTTTGACATAACGCCTTATAGGAGAGGAAAATTTTGATTCTCATTTAGGACCCCTAGAAACTTACCGGTTATATGACTGTCGATAATTTATTACTTACTTAAGGTTAAGAAGCCTGTAGTCTAAGACAGAATACTTAGATAAACGTCATTTTGTTAACTAACACCAATGTAGCGTAGTGCGAGGAGGGTTGGGATCACGAGGAATGCCGCCGCTACGAGCAAGTAGACATCTAAACTTGTATACCTGCAACCTCTCTTGGTTTGTCAAGTATATACTTTTCTTTTTTGAATTAAGTGTAGGCGCCGCCTTTGTACCACAACAGTAGAATGTGCATTCGCTTACACGTATGTATTAGACTACAGTTTATTACCGGTTCCTGGTTTATATAACTAATTAGAAAATTATAAATAAATAAATGCATTCGTAAGTTTTCTGTCTCCTTGTAATAAAAACAACAAAACTCTATTTGATGTCACTGTCAATTTACCATTTATGAAATTGTTAAATGTTGTCTGGCAATTTACCTCTATAGTTACACCTGTAAAATCACTCACACTGGTGTGTGTGTGTGAGACAGAGAGCAAGTGAAAGAGAAAGAGATGGAGAGAGAGAGATAGAGAATAATGTTCAAACAATAACATTAATGACGACATATTCAAACAACTTGTACAAGTTTTGCAGACAATTGTAAAAACTGACTGCAGTTATTAAAAATAGAACAACAGTATTATAATGTAATTTGTTTCAAAATAAGCATTAAACGTTTATTCAACATTTTTAAATTTTGCAGTTTTTAATAAAACAACCCCAATTATGTGTTGGAGGTTTTTCCAATATATTAACATACTCTTCAAATTAAATGTACTCTCATCTCATCATTTAATTCCTTACAAGCTGTAGTGATTAATAATGCACTATCAGTATTACTTACACTGACATTCAGTCAAGTAGAACAGAATGACATTATAAATAGTAATAATGTCTTATATCATTTTATAAAAGTATACATTCCTTTAGATAAAAAGACTACCTAATTACCACAAATAATACAAAACACAAATTTCTGGAAACAAATAATCAAAGAACTAGCGAGGTTAAATGAAGTTTGCATGTAACAAACTTAAATCATTAATTGGATTCTAACCAAGTTTTATGCTGTTTTGGGCTAAGATACCTTTACGTTTGCTCACTTCACCATATTAAAATCGTAACCTAAGCTACGGCGATGGTAGCGGGAAGCTATGACAGAAAGAATGTATGAATAGTACATAAAAGCACAATTCACACAATGGAAAATTATACCTATAACATAAATTCTTTATCGTTACCTACTTCATTGATCCGTATACTAATATTTAATAAAGGCAGTTCTTCGTATAAAGCTGTGGTGTTTATGTTAAAAAAGAGGGATATGGAAAGGTAACAAGAATTTGTACAGTCTAGATTTGAAGGAAAAATATTTTTACCTAGGCATTTTACGTTTTTTTTTTAAAGTATTTTCCACAAACGTCTGTCAAGAAAATGACGAATGGTGGGTTGTGGATGTAATCAATTGTAGACTTGGCTAACAAAATACTACTTTGTTTTTATAAATGTTATAGTTTTTAAAGTAAATTGCAGTGTACAGAGGTCTCAGTTGCATACAGTTTAATTAAAAAGAATAATTAAAATGTCGACATAACGCAGAGAACGTAGGCGTTTGTTCAATGCTTTTGAATGTCATAGCTTCCATATTATTCTCTACATGGAAATTTAAGTGTTATAAAAGTTTACTTTTTCAGCTTTTGCTTGGACGTGACATGGCTGCGGTGGAGTTCACAAATGCAGTATTCAAATTGAGGTCATCACTTGAATCCAGAAGTAGACATCTTAGCATAAAATATAAGCAGGAAAATATAACTCTCATGTTAACCGTATTTCGAAATATGTTGTTTACATGATTATAAATTTTTGTACAATTTTAAAAATTATATTTCGTACATATCTCATTTATTCTTTTATATACACTGTAATAGAAATGACTAATTCATAGTTAATAAGTTAGAATTGTATAGTGGTCAGTGTTGGAAGATGGTTTCAATTCGCACTAACCATAGACTCACTGATTCACAGACTAGTACCAATTTTTCCAAGTAGTTATACAACAAAGTCATTATAGAAAGACATCATTTAACTAAGGGATTATTATTGAATATTTTTAAATAAGATGTCGTAAAATAACAGTCTTTCTGCTACATAATATTAATAAAATGCATATTACATACGTGATAAATGCACTTACAATATTTTGTTGTTATATATAATGTGAAAAACGACTGTAGGGATTAGTTATCTATCAACATATACTACCTATCATCACGAGTTTAACTTGATGTAGTCATAAATGTTGTACTGTAGTGCAGCGCTCTTGAATGTTTGTAAGGTCTATTCTACGTCGCATTAAACAACAATCTTAAAAATTACTTTATTTAAATTACTTTAACGTTCTTATTAATTAGGCTATCTTAGTCCAAATTGCACACAATGTAATAGTTATTATTCTTTACAAATACAATACGCACAGAATTGTATATTACAAGTGTATAGCAAAGAAGTCACAAGAAAATCACAAATTCTTAATTACTGAAAAGTAATCACTAAATATGACGTCACAGAGGGATCGTTAAAACCAGAGCCACCTCAACCTCAGGTCCGTCGTTCTCGTTTCCCGCCAAAGAGGTGTCATTCTTTATAGTTACACGTGGCGTGACAGTTGTTTTGTGTGTGATTATTTGTTAACATTAAATATTGAATTATTTCACGTATTTCTTGTGGCGTGTATTAAACAATTAGTGTCAGTTTCGTGTAATTTAGCAGTTAGTGTAAAATTCGGTTTTTGTGGTCAGTGTAAATTTGTTAGGTTCAATTTGAGGTTAAAGTATGCCATTTTGTTGCTCCTTGCCCAATTGAGAACAAAATTATAGGATGTGCCAAAAGTTACAGTTTTCAGTTTTCTAAAGGATCTTTAACTTCTGCAGAAATGGATAAGGGCAATAAAACGTAATATTATGTCTGCATTACATAGCCGGTTATTTAATTAATGTAAATTTAATATTTAGATTTTAATGTAATTAGACGTGCAGGCAAAGAATACTTGTTTCTATTATTATTCTGTTCTGATTTATGAAATTAAAAGTTAAATATATTTTGTAAATATAAAATTCAAGTTACCTGTTTGTTACATTACATTTACATATTATAAAGTTGTAACACTAAAATAGTTGTAACCTTAACAGTTACACACTTTAGTAACGAGTTACACACCTTACATGCTTTGTTAGTTTAATACAATATAATATATTTTCTGTTATCTTTATAGTACTTCTTATATTTGGCAGAAGGTTAGGTTGCGTATATTTGTGTATAATTTGTTTTCATTTTAACACAGCTCAGAATTGAGAAAAGGTCAACATATTAAGGGTTGGATTAATTAATTAATACTAGAGTTGTAGATTTCTATAGGTCTTAATGGGTGTACTGAGTAACTGCATCTGCTCACAGTTTAACCATCTTAAATTTTAGTAATTTGTATAATTACCACAAACAATGGATTGAGATCTTATAAAAATTAAGGAAGGTTATACCACATATTAGTAATTTTGTCCTATATGTTTTACAAAGAAGCTGGATATAATAGACCTACACGAATAAATATTACATATATTAATGGTTTTACCATTAATTCGGTTAATCGATGCTTTTCGGATCTTTAATTATCAGTAATAAATGTGCTCAAATATTAAGAAGAGGTTACTACCAGAGTTGTAACCTGTAGGGTAGTTACATATTAATATAATCCTTCTAAGCACTTTTGGAAACAAATGTTCAAAATGTAATAGACAAAAAACGCTTTAATATTAATATATATCAATCATTTGACTGTTCCTGCTCCTTTCTTTGCATTGCCTCTATAATAAAACTCTATTTTATAATGATACTTACCTTATTACATTTGTTTGTAATTTAGTTAAACTGCATTGAAATCTGTAAAAAAATATGATCTGTTACCTGTATTTACATAATATGCATAATAACACCAAAAAGATTATGAAAATAAATAATAAATTTTTAAAACCATACATACAAATTGGTCTAACATTCAGACAAAACAGAACCATCGGTTTGCCAAATTGTGAAGGCTAACAAACAGTTGAACGATTAAAAATGTATTAACTTTAACTATATTAATATATAAGATTTACATGTTGTTATACTGTAAATTATAAAAAACGACAGTAATTCATTTGGTGAAGAACTGGTAGGCAAGGTATTCACAAGTCATTCTCATCTCAAAACAAAGGATATCCAATAACACCCCCCCCATACACACACACACACCTAACCTAACCTGATTTGTTCTGTATGTGTATACGGAAGTTGGCGAGTAGAATAGTACATTTAGCTGAACATGATATTATCAGGGCGGCAAGTGCTTCTGATGAGCAAACAGGCAAGACAATTACACCCCCAGTGCAGATTCTTTGACTTATTTGCCGAAAATTCTTGATTGTGCTATACAGTATAATATTTATGTACTAAGAGAAACATTAAGAACATCAAGTGTTACTGTAAATAAAATGCAACTACACACACACACACACACACACACACACACACACACACACACACACACACACACACACACACACACACACACACACACACTGTTTAATTTGATTATAAAATAATTAAAATTACATGCATTATGATAAATGTTTTAATATTATATGCATCATGAATTATGTTAACATGAATTTTACATTTAGACTGAAATGGATAATCTCTCTCTCTTTTTAACTGTATGTGCGTGCGTGTGTATCACTATGTGCAAAGAAAAATAATTACATATTATATAACGTTTTAGATATACGTTTCTTCATTATTTTATTATACTGTAGTATATTTGCTGTATACTTTCATGTCTTCGTGATCTCCACTCCTAACATTAGATCCTTTGATAACATTGCAAAATAATAAGAATTTATATATATAGTTGGTATTTTTAAACATATTTTATGTAGAATGAATCATCTTTGAAAATTTAATCAGAACACGTTCATGAAGTGTGTTTTGAATTAAAAAGCATGTTTCTAGTTTATGTGTATTTTTAGTTTATTCATAAAGATTAAATAATTATTTTTAGTTATTTTTATACTAGACTCTTCTCTCGTAACTTTGCATTGTCGAACGTACATCATTATTAATTTGAAAAACAAGTTTTCACTTATTAAATCTTGAAATACGTGAAAACTAATAAAGTCCGTCAGTTTAAGAGTTCTTTAAATTATTATTTAACAATTATTGAATATGACACCTGTGGTATAGGATTTGTTTAACAAGTTCGAGTTGAATGTACGACTTTTAAATTCAATCATTACGCTGTACATAGCAGTGTGTAAAGTGTCACTGTGTTCGATGACGTCATACTTGATCTGAGTTGATTGAGCTGACCTTGTTAAAACTAATGCAGGCATGCTTTTAATCAATTTTCAATGTGGCATTTTTATATGTTTACAAGTTATAGAAAGTTCTTATAATTTCTAATAACTCTATTATCAATTGTTTTAATTATATAGAACGTCAACCGTTTGGTTTGTCTTTTAGGAAACCATACGTATTTGTACTCCTTGCTATTTGTGGTGTACCGCAGACAACGGGGAAGTTTTTGCAATGTTTCGATTATGTTTTTATTACGTTCTATTGCCATATTTTTAATTTCTACTTTACCGTGCTTAATTATCCTTACAAGCTGAAGAAAACAATTAGTACCAACTGATTCTGGTAAGTGATTTGTTTAGTAAAACACTTACTTGATACGTAAAACCTGACAACTTTAATAGTCTATTAGTGTCGTATCGGAAAAATGAGGTGTCGCATATGTGGGCTAATTCAGTTTTATTTGAACTTCTTGAATAGGCAACTACTTGTTGGTAATTATTTGGACACCCTAAAAATTGTTCAAAGTACCGTAATTAGCGTTATCACTAATATATTGAAAACACTGACCTATGTAATTCACGTCCGTAGAAATGTGAGTTGGAACAGAATGGCTCATAGTTCGGATTTAGAAATGCTTTTGGAACTCAAGAGGCCTTCTTTGGATTAAATATGTTCTTACAAAAGCGCAGCGGCCACCTAAAAAAAAGATGTTTTTGGATATTTTGCGAAATTTTAAAATGTATTCGACCGTCTATAATATACCAGACACATAGAGCTGCTCCACAAAACTGGGTAGATAGCAAAGACGCCCCGGATATTAAAAAATCTATAGGCCTACTTGCAAAACAAAACCGAGATAAGTATTGGGAATTACACCTCCCCAGAAATAGAGGTACAGAGAGAAGTTGGACACAGATTTATTATCTCTCGTCTTGTGTATAATTTATGCTTGGATTAAATTTTCAATGAAATCATTGGTTATTTAGACCTCGGAATTAAAGTAAATGTAATTAAAATCTTCTAGGTTAGCAGCCCATATGCTGGGTGGCAACAGCTCGCCATTCTTTACGCTTCCCTGCTTTTCTTTTCAACTCACAATATGATGTGCAGTTCATATCGACCATAAGCTGTTTCATGTAGTCTAAACGGAGTCGTCCTCTTGAAACCCCTCTTTAACTTTGACTTGTAAAAAAAAAATTGTTTTTTTTTCTAAAGACTGGCCACAAGATAATTAAAACTAGGCCAAAGCCTAGCGAAGCCAAAAATGCGTTGGATCCAGTGAGACGGGACTTGCAATTAAAACTCACAAAATTAACAACCAATAAAATCTTTTTATTATAACTAAACTCATTATATCTCCTTCGAAATTGTTACTTACAAAAAATCAATAAATATAACATTTATATTTTCTGCTTAAAAAAAAAAAATTATTTGAAATTAATAAATATAAAATCTATATTCTCCCTTTTAAAAATGTCATATGAAATTAATAAATATAAAATCCATATTCTCCCTTTTAAAAATGTCATTTGAAATTAATAAATATAAAATCTATATTTTCCCTTTTAAAATGTTATTTGAAAATAAATTTATATAAAATCTATGTTTTATATTCTCCTTTTAGCCCTATATCTAACCCCCAAAATACACACGAATATACAATACATATTTAACCTCCAAAAATACACACGTATATGTATACAATACATATACACGTTCCACAACACAGGACAATTATAACATCTATCATTAAATCTTGCCACACCCTTTTCCACCCCATGAGGTACATAATTAACAATTTATAAATATCCATATTAGGTCTTAATACCTAATATGTGTATAACATATTAAATGTGTATAACAGATTATGTTTCTAACACCAGTGGCCCCAGGACATACTAAATGCAAGAGTTGGCATAGTGCCTGATACTATTATAAAGTGCTCCCACATTGAGCACTTAGACTTGGAGTAACTATAATTAGGATGCAGTAAACACCCAAGTGATCATAATCAATTAAAAGAATTTAAATATTATAAATTTTGTTGAATATTGAAAACAGTTACGTGTCATAATGCCTTATAACCTTTTAAAATTAATTTGGCCCAAAGGCCGACATGTTCCTAGCCAAGATGGTGCATAGCTCAACCTGTCCCAAGAGCATGTTCAAGTCTGCATGAAAATGAACCTATACAGGATTAAACTGGTGACCCGACTTAACTACCAAAGAAACGTCTATCTCTATATGACTCAAACTGAATTTAAAAATGAGAAATTAAAACATAAAATGAAAACTAAATTTAACCAGTGAAATTACATGTTGATTGAATGAATTAGTAGCACTAAGGTAACCCTTATACTGAAAATAAGAAGGAAATTTACACGCCTGAATGGGAAGCAGCCACAGATACATGCCAACCTCTGGGCTCACAGATTATACAAACAGAGTTACAAAATGTACAAAAGATTCCCCCCCCCCAAGTCCGCGCACTATTCTGTCCCGTTAACCGGGGCCCAATTAAAATGTTTAAAGCTTAAAGTCATTGGTGTAGAGTGACTCTATGTCCACTGATTCTAGTGGGTTACATCACACTGTGTAAAAATAATATGGATTGGTGTCACCTTATATATTGCATGGTGGGAAGCGGTGGCCTCCTGGTCTACATGATAGGGTGTTTGTGGCCTGTCCTCGCTATTCTCCTCCGGCAGATAAAGTTGAGAGAGAGTCTAGATGTTCATTGTTCAGGATGGAGCTGTTCCTCGTCTTCCGGCGAGGGACCCTAGTCATACAACATATTATCAGCGATAAGTTCACAAAACTAATTCCCCCAGAAACCTCACACGCACCAAAATCCATATTTAATATTAAACACAGCTTTAGGCCTACTTAAAATGATGGTTTGACACACTTTGCAACGGTTATACGGCCACATGGCCCTATCTTGAAAACATTTAGTTTTGTTAAATTTCATATTATAAACTTTACCCCTGTGGGTTAACATTATTCAATTACGGTTATATAATTATTCAGTTTGTTATACCATTAATAAAATTTACACATAGTCTTATTTGCCACGTGGTGTGAGAGGTTACCTGATCACATCTATTTCTGTACTTATTAAACAAATACCTTTTTGCATTTACATTATTCTCAATTCTGGCGCCTTAGTTAAGACTTCTGAAATTAATATAGTATTACTATAATTACCAATAAAAGTTGCATTTAAATTACTCATTTCACAACTCACCACGTGGCGTGAGGTTAACTGATTTTACTCAATGTGGGCTTATTAAACAATTTTTTTTTGTATTACTTTAAATTGATGTATATAATCATATTGCCGTAACTTACCGCAGATCTGTATTTGTTTAGCCTGCCATAGGTAGAAGATGGTGCAACGAAAAGCTCCTTTCTGTCGGAGAAGAAATGCAGGCGAGGCGATAGTTTGGAAGATCAGCGAGAAACAGACTTTTAGAACGCAATTCCGGCTATTGTTTGCTCGCCATCAGTATCGAGCACCAGAGCGCAGCACCAATCAAGCGCAGCTTGATTACCACAGCTGTAGATTGTATGCGTATGTCTACCGCTAAATACAGTACAGTATTTTTCGTCCGCTTTGGCGTTAAATGCCGAATACGCGCCGATCTTTCTTAGACTCGGCACACTCTGTGATTCTTCCCTCCAATTGTTCCGTCTATTGTTCTCTTAACCAACCCATTGTGTCGTAGTATATGCTCTATAAACTTATCTCTTCTGCCTTTTAAATTTCGTAGAAAGCTCTTCTCCTCCTGAGCTCTTCTGAAGACTTCCTCATTTGTCATCTTCTCCCTCCAGCTTATCTTGAATATTTTTCTGTAGCACCAGATATCAAATGCTTGGAGTCTTTTCTTGTCACTTTCTCCAATTGTCTAAGATTCACTCCCGTATCAACACTCAACACGTATGTCTTTACTAGAGTCTTCCTTATTTTTAGACTGATAGTGTTTGAAGTGAAGAGGTTTCTCTGTTTGTTGAAAGTAATTCCATCCTGGTTAATTCTTCTTATAATTTCCTTACTGCTACGTCCATCACTTGTGCTTTTACTTCCTAAATAGTTATATTCTTTAACTGCCTGCAGAACACAATTTCCAAGAGTTATTCTGACTGGATCTTCTTCCTTTCGACTACAGACTAGGATTTTAGTCTTTTGTTCATTTATTTTCATATTGAATTCATTCTTCATTACTTGATCCATTGTGTCAAGAATCTTTTGTAGATCTTACTCTCTGCAACGAAGTAATTAAAGTAATTCACTGTAATGAAGTAACAAAGTAATGTTGTACAAGTTGTAACGAAGTTGTAATGAAGTAATGTTGTAATGTTGTAATGAAGTAATTTGTTGCCGTCTGTTTAGGATAATTAGAGTATGCATCCTAAAATATGTTGATGATACAATTACAATCAACGTGTCTGAATGCATCGGGAAGCTACAACTACTTGTCAACAGATGTTCCAAAATAGAGCAATGGGCCGGCGTGAACAAGACGAAGTTCACGGTCTTCAGTCCACAGAGTTAAGGGTCTCATCCCTCTACCTTAACATTTCTCTGTCAAACGTGTCGCTTCATTAAAATATCTTATGAGCAAATGCAGGAAAGAAGCTGCCAGTGCAGCTTTAATAAAATGAAACCAATCAGCACCAGAGTATGGTCAGGTGTTACTTTTTCTCCGTCCTTCTGTATGGAATGGAGGCGAGAGCCCTCAAGATAACCACAGTGAGACGCCTGGAATTATTCGTCTCAAGGATCCCTTGAGTCGACAGAATCTTTGTCTCTGAGGTCCTTCAAAGAGCGAATTCGATCTGCAAACCACCATTAATAACAGAAAAATCATATAAATAGTACAGTAATTGTCACGGATGATAACTTTACAAAATAAGGTCAATGCAATATATTGAAATCACGCGCTCGCTGTGTTGACCAAATATTCATATTCATTTTTGCAGTAAACAGAATCGTTAGCACCTAACCTTCTGTATCACACAAAAATACCTTTGCACTGTAAACGTCTGCCATTTATTTCCGATATTATTACATACCTCAATAAATTTAATACAAAAAATGCAGGGTAAAAATAACTTATATTTGATCTCTACAGCTATATGAACTTATTTAGAATAAAATTACTTCTCTTTGTAAAAAAAAACACATGTCTCGTAGAATAAACACATGTTAAAAAAACTTTTTTAACATTTTAAGAATTGTAACCCTGTGGTAAAAGTCTTCCATAAGACAGTTTCATTGATATTGATAACACACAAGCTGATTTACAATCTGGCCTTATCGATCTTTTAGTCTATTAATTTTTAGCAATAAAATTCAGCTCAGCGAAATTGATTGGCTATTAAAAGTCCATGCCAGATCAATTTCCAAAACCGAAGAACCTAGTTTGAACGTTCCATTATTTGAATCAGCCTACAGATATGATTAGTCCTTCTCCGCCTTACGTGAAATATAGTGCAAGTTACCCCTAAGTGACGGATCCCTGTAAGGCATTTTTCTATTAGACACTTTTTATTCAAACCGAAACTTAACAAGGTTTTAAATGAAAAATCTCTATCACAGTTCTCATTAACGTTTGACAAGTAATATATATTTCCGGCATAAGACAAACTTTAAATTTATTTTCACTGTTATGTATAACGTTTTACTCACTTCCATTTCTTTGTTCATAATTTCAACTGTTTAATGTTTCAAATGATTCACTTATAACTTGTTAATGAAAATAATATACAACTGATAAAACTTTCATTGTATAACCTCCACTAAATAGGGTATAAACGTTTTTGTAAATACCATAGTTTAGTTCCCTCCCCTTCATAGATTTTAAATTACCCATCTTAATTTTAACTCAAAACTGTAAGTCTCACGAGCCCTTGTCAAGAACACAAAGTGGCAATCATGGTGAAAGAGGTTGTCGCTCCCTGACCTAAACTAATACTTCAGTTTAAGTCTCAAATAAGAAGCCTTTCAATTCAACCTTCTTAAAACATTCTCATTAAAAATATTAACTGTAGAAAATAAGGTTTTATAAGAATTATAGGCAAAATAATAATGCCATTATATAGTAAGCTGAAGTTTTTCCGACTTTGAAAGCATTAAATTCCCAACAAGGAAGGCACAGAAATAGGACAAAAACTCTGTACGTCAAAAAGGCTTAAATATACTTTTTTTAGTCACATTTGCGCTTTTAATCAAAGCTCGCCTCATCGTTAGAGCTACAATTCAGCACAGAGCATAGCTAATTAATGAAATAATGAGAGTTATAATTATAGCGACGTCAATACCTTTACATCAGATCAACCACGTCTCGTTATTCGGTTGCCATCTGTCAATTCAGACCCACATACTTGATACAGCTGACGTTTGTACAAAAGCTCAATTCGTACAGACTCCATGTACTAAATAGAAAAGTTACATGATGTAGATCTTAAATGCATTTCAGAAGGTATTTACTTAAAATTCGTCATCCCAAACTTATATGTAAACGAAGTAAAATAGGCTTAATTAGTAAAAAAAAAATTTTGTGAGATTGTTTTATTTGGAAGTGTAGTTTTCATCAGTATTTTAGATCTGAGTTTAGCAAAAGCGAATTAAAATAGTTACTTCAGTATCAGCAATAACATTTAGATGGAAACTGATTCATTGATTAATGAGTTCGATCAAGCTGTGCGGATATAATAAAGTATCTGTTTCTTTTTATGTATCTGTCCTTCCCCTTCTATCTGTTTTTTTAGCTGTACTCTTTACGGTAAGGATAAAACTCGTCTACAAACACATATTTGCATTTAGCACTTTGCGAAAGTATCTTTCACTCGTTCACATTTTTAAACACATTAAGAGACACTCAGAAGTGTACACAGACACAAGTTACAAAAACTCGTTCAACACAACAATATAAGAGAGTAAGTGATGAAGCAGGAGACAGGTAAATACTTTATCCTCGTGCTGAATTTCCATTAGTGTGACGTCATAACGTAAACCCTATGTGTGTCATTCTAAAACAGCCTGTGACGAAGCCAATCCCTGTGATAGATACTATATCTAGTGCTAGTCGCTTGATTACTTGCTAATCTTCGTCACGATAAATCAGTTTTCTTTTCTACTCCACAACGTGAATTTTATGCCTGGCAGGAACAAGAAATAAATTCTCTAAAAGAGAATACAATCTATCTCGTAGGTTGAAAAAGGTTATCGTAGAGAAAAACGTATCAGTTTGTAATAAGTCTATTTAACTGTTCTGTTGTTATGTTAAATGAAGAGTTATAAAGTCTAACGGCCTTGATAATTGACGGTCACGAATTATAATATATATAAAAATATATAACACAATATGCACATTAACCCTACATAGATATATCTCAAATGAAATGAAGTTGTACACTTATGATTCAATGATTTACGCCCAAGGCAGATTTTAAACCAATAATTAATGCTGGGAAATTGTCACAACTGTTTGTCAATTAATCAGCTGGCGATTTCCTAAATTGTGAGATTAACGCATTAACGCGATGGATTATAATTCATACGTAACCAAAAAGCAAAACTGGGTACATAGGTATGTTGGCCTTATGGGACTGATCAAGAGAATTTTAGGACAAGTGGTATTGTTGTTTACCTTGTTCACTCATAGGTAGCCCTCAAAACACATTTCAGAATTACCAGGACGCAATGTCCATGGTAAGAAAATTTAGAAAGCCAGTTCTTTTTGACCTTCACATACAACTTTAATGGGCGGAAATAAATAACTGCATACATTCTTATGAAACTACTAATAACAGATCAGATGGCACTTTTCGTGTCGTCCATGCAAAAGTGAAGGAACTCTTGCTTTTGATAAACCACTAACAAATAGTTGGGGAGTGTACAAACATTTTTATATAAAACTGAGTTCCGAAAGAGAGGTTTGGCTCATGTTCATTTGTTTTTATGTCTCCAAGATGATTGAACGTTTAGAGAGGTGTCAGACATTGATGAAGTTGGTGGCGCAGAAATTGCAAACCCTAGTGAGTGTCAAATTTAGTGAAATATCACATGGTACATGGTCCTTGCGAGTAACTTAAGACAGACAAACTCAATTTTTATATGTAAATTTAAATGTTAAAAGGAATTGCCAAAAGAATTTGCCCATGAAGCAAAAGAAAATGTAGGCCTAACTAGTTACCCCCTTTATGGAAAGGCAGAACGGTTACCAAACCTGTTCAAGGTAATAATGTGGAAGTTGACAACCACAATATGTGATCATACAGTCCGTCCCTCTTACTTTGTTTTAGGCCCACATAAATATAGAAATATGAGCAAATGTTACAAACATAAAGTACATACGTAAGTATTTATACAAATAGCAGCGTATTTCCGACTAAGCGACTAGGCAGTCCTAGCACCACAGTGCTGGGGTCGAGGCCTCACGAGGCCTAACCATTCCTATCCTATCAGAACCTAACCTAACCTAACCTAACCTGACCTGACCTAACCTAACTTAACCAAACGTGACAAGAATATTGGAAGAAAGAGTTTACTGAATTGAAAACTTATCCAAGTTCAGAATAGGAACGTTTATAATGACAGATTCGGTCAGTAAGTGAACGTTCAAGGCGCAGTTGACCGCGTAAAAACAGGTAA
The DNA here is from genome assembly GCA_034769895.1 of Magicicada septendecula. Classification (NCBI taxonomy): domain Eukaryota; kingdom Metazoa; phylum Arthropoda; class Insecta; order Hemiptera; family Cicadidae; genus Magicicada; species Magicicada septendecula. The sequence goes on along the minus strand of CM068368.1, from coordinate 388,755,399 downwards.
AAACGTTGTTTAGTCGCAACTGACCGAGACCGAGCACAATGTATTCTATGTTATGCTCATACTTTGAATTTTGTCGATACAATGCTGCTAATAGTTGTTTTCAAGCAACTAAATTATAAATGGTACAATAATAAACTAGTATTGACCTAATATTACAAATCAGTTCAATTTTATTCCATGCAATTACAACTTTAAGGAAATATTATTTATAAATAATGTTTATGAATTTTATTTTTTCATTTTTAATTTCCAATTTTAGTTCAGTTTAGTGTTCTCCTACATTATGATTTATTTCACAAGTTACGCCTTTACAATTTATGCATACAGAAGAGCATAAACGCCCGTTTTTATGCACCTACGTGCAGCTCCGCACTCAGTTTTCTAGCCGCAAAAAGTTTCACCATTTTCACATTTTCAACAAGTTCATAATATTATTAATACACGCTCATAACATATTAAGACTTTTTAAAAATGGAGTAGACATGACTATAACCATTGGCGTACGCAATGTAGGTCCTTCGTAATATTGCCTATGTTTAAAGGGTCTTTAAAATTGCAAATTTTCTTCTTGTGACAAATGAATATAAAAAATGAATGTAACACCCGATACAAAAAAACGTACATTCCGAAGTCATATTTTTGCCATCTAATCCACATGATACAGCATACATACGAGACAATAAAATTTGTTGTTTATACTGTTATCATCAAAAGTACTAGTATACTTGTATTTACGATAGTAAAACGTAATATTATCGCGTATACCTTATACAGTATGAAGGGTTTCTAGGAAAGATACATGACGTTATAACAAGATTTAACAAGAAGTTGAAACAAGAAGCTATATTATCAGTGACTGGCCGCAAATAACTGAGAACAGGAAACCATACGCACATGCAAATAGGGAACCCGAAAATGTAGTGGCGGAGTAAAAACCTCCCCAGTTTTTATAAATAGAAATGATTGCGTTCATAAAATTAATCGAAATCCTATTGTTGAGAAAGTAAAACTTTGTAATTAACTTCCGAGCGGAAGCTTAGAGATTTTAAATTTTATTTTACACTTCAAGTATATCCTGTAAACTATTTATAATTTAAAAAACGTTTCTGGAACTAAAACCTATCGCCACCCGAATAATTAGAACTAACTATATTTACAAGAATTTAAGTAAAAAATTGTTAATAATTAAAAAAATAGAAAAGCAATTTACATAATTTAAAAAAGTTTTGGTAAACAATTTGTAAAGTAAGAGGCTCTTTCGCTGGTAATATTGTACAATGAGCCGTCTCTTTCTGAATACAGATGTCAACCTCATGTTGAATAACATTGCCTTTTTGTTCAACGGAAGCCAAGGAAGGAACCCAATGGAAGTCCAGCGAAGGAAAAACATTTATATACCACTTAAAATATAGAATTGCAAACCTTTAGAAAATATTTAAACATTGACTACGCTTTATTCATTACATTAATAATTGACAAAAGGAAACAATAATGACCACAAATACTGAAAATATTATATCTATACACGTTACTCCAATCCTCAAGAAACACACTTCCGAAATTTTTGAAAATGGTGGAATTGGAGAGTCCTCTGAATCACAATGTTCACTGAATGAGGACGATTTCTAGTTTGAATCTCACAACCCGTCTATTCCTAAGTGGCATTAATATTTCAACTCGGAAACCAAACCCAAACAAAAAAGGCCATGAGAAAATAAATGTTATTTTAGAGTGTTCAAGATGTTTAAGGAAATGTAGCAATAAAGTAAAAAGAGGTAAATTAAGTTTCAAAACTACGAATTAAAAATTGAGGCATATCTAATTAAATAAAAAATTCTACAATAAACACTATTAACCATTGGCCTACCGATATCATAGATTCTTACGTTAGTTTCACAGGTGTAATTAACTTAAAAAGATTTGCAGCACTAGTACAAAGAAATGTCTCTTCAATTCAGTAGGGAAAAGAGACTCAATGGTTCAAAAGACTCGGCATCCTTCCAAAATCCTAAAGAAAAAAAGATCTACAATGACATCAAGAATATTGTATACAAAATATTTTGTAGTAAGTTTATAACATGTCATTGAGTTATTCAGAGTCTTATAATTCTTTTCCATCTAGACAGTGTGTTTCTAGGCTACATCTTGTATTCTTCATTTTTGTAATAGTCACATTGTAGATAGTAAATACGAAAGGAAAAGGAATTTTATGGTTTAAAGACTAAATAAAGTTTAGTAATATTGGGAAGCACAAGTAAAAGTATTGGAAAGTAAATAAGGTAGTTAGCAACGTAGATATTTCAATAGCGATGTAGCGTTACTAAAGGTAAGGAAAGAAGATACTGAATTTCTGAAAACAGGATCCAGTTTCAGTGCTACAGGAAGGCTGAGAAAATATTGCTACATTATTATAAAAAAATCGAAAGAATACTAGAGGTATAATAATCTTCCAAAGAACTAATAAATTTCTTATAAAAATAAAGTAACAGTCCAACGGTTGTGAAAACCTTCTGCACTTTATTAAACATAAAAGTAAAAATCATACTAACTAATATAAACAAAAACTTACATAGGAAGGAATAATGAATATGTCTTCTTCTATCGCAATCAATGAGGTCATTGTTTAGACATTTTTATGACTAGAGAGTGTTGTGACCGCTCCTTGTACTTCCACACTAGGCATTTGCGTGTGAGAAAGATTGACAGTAACCTGGTTAAAGCCATTAATGATCATTCATAGTGACTTTTTTGCTACATTTTTAAGGAAAATTATACTTCCTGTACAATCATCCCTCGTACTACGTTCATCAGCCCCAATCACTCCCGTACCTGGATTCTCTCTAGGGTTAGAAATCAATTTTAGCAAGGTTATTCATCGAGGAAAAGGATTTTACTATTCCATTTCTTCTTCGTATTGTTTAAATTAGCAGCCATCCTTACTTTTCTTTTATAGAATTGCTAAACTGCTATAATTGTTTTTATTATTTAGACAAAGCTTTTCGTCATTACTGACATCTTCAGGTCTTAAACAACGATTTACGTTGTTTAAGACCTGAAGATGTCAGTAATGACGAAAAGCTTTGTCTAAATAATAAAAACAATTATAGCAGTATTCCATTTCTTATTATCATTCGTGAGTTTCCTTTACGCAAACCTAATTTAAGTAGGGTCAAGTTTATTTTTATCATTGCTGTTACATATTTTAGAGAAATCTGGAAACAATTCTCGCAGAAAGAGACAACAGATTTTTTGTGTATATGAAATACTGGGGGGATGTACTGTTTACAGTTTAGGAGCAGATGGATTGTGTGTGTGAGATGAGCTGGTGCAGGATAACATACACCGGCTTTGTGTTATGATAACCAAATAATGAAAGTCCCGGTGTAGTACGAAATTCATATAGTAGTACTTTTCAGTGCGATGCTTTGTCATTCACTCTATCAGCCGTCAGCCTCGTAGTGTAGCATGTTCGTGTGCGCATTTATGTCTGTGTGAGGGCGCGCGGGCATTTCTCAATAGGTTTGCTTACTATTAAACTCCTTTGTTTATGTCTTTTCATGCGTACTGTGTTTTAATTTTTTGTCTTTCTTTCATGGAGAGGTAATTTTTAAAACTTACCGGTTTCGCTTAGGTCTCATTGTATTAATTATTCTGAATATTTGTTGTATAAACTTGCTGTATGTATAAAAGTTTGGTATTTTCATATACTTCCCCATTAATGGGACAGTACTTTAATGTACTTTAATTTATCGTAGTAGGTTATGAAAAATTATAGACTTATGTAAATCATTCAAAGTTACAATAACTAATATTTTTTTGGTGTCTATGTCATCCGCCTATACGGTGAGTTGTTGAGCAAGGGAACTGTAGTCAAGAACACGTCCAGCTATTGCAAGTACTGCAGATGAAGAAAGGTTAAACAAAACGATACAGGCTTTAGAATAGGTAGATAGAATAGCACAGCTATTGCCACTGCTGAGAACGCTGTTTCGATCAGCAAGAATTTCTAGTTTACCTGATGTAGTCAGTAATGGTGATGCTTTGGGGCGGTGAATGTTAGCTTTGTGAAATAAAAAAGCAACACAAAGAGCATATTTGTTTCAAAATTTTAATTTGTATGGCCCAAAAAGCTCAGTATAGTTAATACAAAACATTTCTTAATACATTAAGAGTATGAATAATTTGTTACATAAGTGCATATATTTGAAATGATTTCAAATAAGAAAATAACAATTACTTTGTCGCATTTGCTGGTCTGGATAAAGCACAATCTTTGTGCAGGATACATTAGTTACGACAATTAGCAAACTGCGACGTGCAAAGAGCTGTACTCGCTTTTTTCATTAACCAATCAACGAGCGTGTGTCACCATTGTACATGTGACCTTAATCACGCTGGTGTAAATTGTCAATAGGCCAAACTCAATTCATAAACCGCATTCGTTAGTCGAATTTGCACTGCATGCTTTAACGTTGCCAGTTTAAAGCAACCTTTATACACAGTACGATTCACACTGTTGACGGAAACTGTAGGCCTTTTGATATTAGACGGGCATTAAAAGTTTAGAATTGCCATATTACTTCGAAAAATTTTAATTTGCATAGAAATGAAGTCCGTCATGACACAACAAAAATGATCAGCCCTCACGCATTCAGTTCTATATGACGATGAAAACTGTGTCTACATGTAACTACATGTACATGTACCTACATGTGTAGGTAACTGCAGCACACTAATGCTGAATAAAAATTTGAGTAGATTGGGTTTAAAAGGACCGTAACCAATTTTTGTGTCGTTTTCTCGTTTTCAAAAATTTGTCCTTGATAAACTAATCATATTGTCCATCATATAAATTAAAAGCGAGGACCGTTGTATTAATTCGTAAGTATACTGTTTGATTTTTACATCATGTTCAGAAAATTAAGCATCCCACTCCAATACCATCTGATATAGAAACATATTGTAAGAGTGTCTCTTTCCCGAAACACTATTTACTATACTACTGTATTTAAAGGTTATCCTTGGATTACAAACATGACAGGTGCCTGGAATATACTGCTGGTGTTTACATAAATGTAACTGAGTAATTTTAATGCTTAGTATTTTACTATGTCATTTGTAAGCAGTGTTCCGAGATGTCCAGCAATCCCTGACTTTAGTGTAGGTTAATAATTAAAATTATGATATGCATAATGGATTTGGGCTGTTAGGCCAAATTTTACAACAAACATCGAATTTAGAAGGAACAAAAAACCAGTTCTAGTTTCTATCGTAATATGTTTGCAAAACGGTAATATGCATCTAAAACAAATATCACTGTGCTATGAAAATACAATAAATTAAGGTATTTTATATTGCATATAATATATTGTTACGTAATAGGGAACGTTCTGCAAGTATCTCGACAATCCCAGCTGTAACATGTGTTTGTGTGAAAATTGCTGCTACTTTGAGATGAAAGACAATTACGCGTCAAATATCAAGTCTATGCCAGACCGTACCGGTCAGCGCAGTGTGTTTAAGGACACTGTTTCTAGCAGATTCTCGAGAGCGCCTGGTTGTTTAACACGTCATATAGTGACAGATTATTCTGGCATATCAGCGGTGTATAAGTATAGGAATTTAGCGACGGTCAGTTTAGTTTAAGTGGCGATTTATTCCAGTGCAGTTCGAAGTATTGTGGCAAAGTGTTATGTGTTTTATAATTGTGCGAGACTCTATTAGTTGACATTATTATTGCGTGTGAACAATTTTTATTGGATTTGTTGTAAGAAACTATCTTGTTGATTACAAACTCTTTAATTGTGATAACTAAAGCTGGCGATTAGTGACCTAATTGGTGTATTGTATTTTGTTGTCCAATCATACGACGATCAGTAGACCGTCGTAACAGCGGGTCAGAAGTGCGACAGAACCGTTAACAGTGGAAACAGTGGACAATTTGTAAATGATTAGTGTAATTTGTTATTAATCTGTAAATATGGATGCTAGTCAAATGATGGAAAATTTCCAGGCGCTGCTGTTGCAGACGGAAAAGCGACAGGACGAGAAACGCAGACAGGAGGCGGATGACAAGGAAAACGATAGGATGAAAAATATAGGCAGAAAGAGAAGAGGCTGAAGAACGGCAGAAAGCACAAAAAGCACTGTTCCTCGTGTCGTAAGGACGACTGGCAGAAGAACGTAAGCAGGAAGCAGATAAAATGGAAGCTCTTTTTAAAGCTATGCAAAAACAATTGCAAGAACGTACTACCGCAGAGTTGTGTCTCCGCTATTAGGGGAATTACGCTGTGGTCTGAATAGTCGAGAGGAAAGATTGGTCTACAGTTGAAAAATCTGTTACAAATTTAGAACAAACAATTTCAGAAAAGATATCTGCTGTTGAAGACTCAGTTACAGACATAAGAGAACAAATTAAAAATGAAGTCGAGCTGTTCATGAAGACACAACCAAAACAAATTTCTGAACAGACTGTGCTAACGATAAAGACAGAAAAAGACACAGAAAATAAGACAATAGGGAAAGTCACTTTCCTTACAGTAGGAACAGTTCATTTCAAGGTTCCAACCTTTGACGGAAGCAGTCACTTGGGGACGTATCTAAGCCAATTTGAAGCTGCTGCATGCTTAAATAGTGGGCAGAGAAGGACAAGGCATTTTCACTTGTTCTCGCTTTAAAAGGACCTGGCGCAGAGCTACTACAGAAAGTGCTACCTGACACCCAGAACACCTATTGCGAATTGATAAAAGATCTAGAATTATGGTATGGTGACAAACATTTGCGAGATGTGTACTGCACTAAGTTGAGAGCAAGGCGACAGCATTCCGTGGAGAGTAGTTTGAAGCAAGTATCAACAGACTAATTAGACTGGCCTATCCTAAAGCGCCAGAAGATTTTCAAACAAGGTTTCCGATGCAGACATTTACTGATGGTGTCCGAGATAATGAACTACATCAAGTGTTACGAATGGCAAGACACCAGAATAGTGCGCACGCCCTGGACATGCTTTGCAATTTGAGGCCGCAAAGTCAGCTTCTGGTTGGGCAAATATTAATATGTAAATTTTAAGTTTATTGTATGCTTTTTCTGTTGCGATTAAATTAAGGAGAAGAGGAGCCACCTTTCGCTTTCTATCGCCAGTAATGTCTTGTGTACTGTACGTTATAACTAAAGTTATAGCCTTTCTGTTTATTTAAGTAAAATTTCATGACAGACCTGTTGCGACAGTCATTTATTCTCAGAATTATCAATGACGTTAATTGTCACTGAATTTAGTTGATACAATTTTAAATAATAATACACTATTATTAGGTTGTTGGGCACAAAGAAGTTAATGTATACAGTCGATAAATAAATAAAATAAATAAGTATCGTGACACCTGGAATAAAACTTCTTTTTTTAGTGGATTAGTTGTTTTAGGTTAGTTAATTTAAGAAAAAATAATTTACTAAGTTATTAACGCAGATGATTAATAATTGATATGCTCGTGTGTCTTAAAATTATAAGAGAGTACTTTTTCTTTTGGCATTAAAGATTATCCTTTATGATAGTAATCTGGATGTTCTACATCCCTATTTCAGACTTTGTAGTTAATAGGTGGGTTGTCCAGCAAAACCATCGCACGTTCAGTCGACATCAAATTCACACATATTTCTAACATCTGCTTTCATTCCCTTATATTCCAGTAGTTGGTAACGTCTACGATGTCGAACAGTAGCAGTGCCAAGGCGCATCTGTGACTTACTCTCTTTCGTTAGATGCGCTTCCGCTCTGGGTGAATCGAAACCTCTGCAAAGTTTTGTACATGACATAATTTTTTACCCTCCGTTATGGTAAAAGCTTTTAAAATATTTGGAAACGTTGTGTTAAGATATGTCAGAAAACTTTTCTACTTATATTAAAGCTAAAAAAATAGAATCTTCAACTATCAATTGTTAGCAAGAACGTCCAAGATATACCCTTCTAATTGAACAATGTTTTCTTTGGCGAGATATTTTTTTCTTTTCATTACACTTTATTTCTTATACATAATAAATTTTACTGTTATTAACATTCTATATATGTAATATGTTAATCAAAAACAGAGTTTTATGAAATTGTAATATTGTGAGTATCTAAGGTGTTGTTATTCACTTGGTTATTCACGAGTCCATTGAACGATTTGTAGATCATTCTTCTACTCCTTCAAACCTAAAGGTAATAACTCAAACCTTAATTAAATAATTGTTTCAGTAGTGTGTAAGTAGTGTAGACACATAGACAAGAAGCAATGTGCATGTTTTCCAAACACACACACAAACCTATGTTTCCTACAGTCCTACAGGAGAACAGTAATTCACTGATACGAGAAATGCGAGTATGTACCATTTAAATGTTAGCATAGTCAAATCTAGATAGATATGTCAAAGATTTAAAATTATAAATACAAGTAAATTTACAATTACGCGAAGAGAGTATATTAGTAAGTTATATTATTAAAAACCTCCGGTGTGAATATTTTCCTTTGTTTATGTCCGAATGGATAGTCGTACTGACTTCACTGGGAAGTAAGTTATATAGAAAAACGGTGTCTCATAACGTACATTGTATTCGTTTTCACTTTGAGGACAACTTCAGGTTGTAAAGTATTAATAGTCTCGTAACTAAATATGTCAGTACTGTACAGACACAGTTGTACTGTACTGATTATTAGCGTGGAAGCAAAGAAAACGCTTTGCCGCTGTAACTGTCACTAGAGGCGTGCCTGAACGAGGCCTTAATAAAACTCGAGATGTGGGCAAAGCGAAACGCAATGACAGTAAATTCTGGCAAAACCACTTTTCAACTGTTCTCACTCTCTACAAAAGTACCGCCGATTAGCCTATTTTACAGCGGGACAGCACTGGAAGAAAGCGCCATTTCTAAATACCTAGGAGTAAAATTGGATAGGCGCTTAACGTGGAAACCTCATGTGGACCAAAGCGCGGAAAGGGCTTTAAAAAGAACACGACTACTAAAGAGATTGACAGCCACTAGGTGGGGAGCTAAACAAGATGTCCTAAAGACTACCTATAAAGCATATATTATACCCATGCTAGAATATGGAAGCGAAGTCACCGTCACGGCAAGCGCCAGCGTAGAAAACAAACTCGATCTCGCACAAAATACAGCCCTAAGAGTAATAACAGGCGCTGTAAAATCCACCCCCATCGAGGCCATGGATGCACAAACCCAGATAGAACCATTACAGTCATAGAGAAAGGTCAGCACTGCGATTCTGGGAGCGCTCCAGGCGTGTCTACAAGCATCTATGGAACGACTACCGACAACCTACTCACAGGCTAAAGACACAAATAACCCCATTAACCATGTACAAAAACATCGCCGAAAAATACGATATTCCCCGCACAGAAACAGCGCCGCTGAATACCCATCAGGACTTCTTCAGTCTCTTACCCCAAGCCAGCTACCGTCTTAAGAACCACTCAGCACCTAAACATGCAACCACAGATTTAGAACTACAGCAATCAGCTTTGCAAACTATCCACGAAGATTATCCCGAGCAAGAGTAGATCCATATCTACACTGACGGCTCATCAATTCCAGGCAATGGAAAAACAGGAACTGGGTACTATAGCCGCCTTTTCCAAGGACACTTAGCCGTGGGTAGCCCCCTTAGTAACTACGATGGGGAAATCGAAGCAGTTCACGCTGCCGTTGATGAACTGGAAAAAATCACTCCCCCTTCAAAAGCCGTGCTCCTAGTCGACTCGCAGGCCGCAATACGCAATCTATCACGCAACTCTCAAACCGACTGCCAAAGGACTATCGACTGTAGAAGGAAACTGGAGACCCTGTCGAACCGAGGGTGGATCCTAAAACTCCAATGGATACCCAGTCATGTCAACATCTAGGGCAACGAGGAGGCCGATAAACTGGCCAAGCAAGGCACAACCCTACCCCAGCCTACCCGCCCGCAGTCCCTACAATCTTCCAAAGCATAAATAAATTCCGCCGTCAGCATATGGAATAAGCAAAGACTCTCTGAGGCGGCCGCCGGTAAAAAATGGGAAAGCCTCGTCACCGACGGTCCAATCAACCCCAACCTCCCTCGTGCAGTGTGTGTCGCCAACTTCCGACTAAAAACCGGACACGACTATCTCGCTTCACATCTGCACCGCCTCCGCGCACTGCCAACCCCTGAGTGCCAGCTGTGCGGCCACGCGACGATGGACGCCGACCATCTGAGAGACTGCCCGGGCTTAGACCACACCCCGTCCAACGAGGACACCGAGATCGCCGAAGCCCGACGCTACTGGTCAGCGCGTCGCCAAATGGCTCAACAGCCAAGGGTGGGCGTTGGCTAGTAAGTAAGTGTTTTGCTTCGCCGAAAACGGAATATACCGCTGCTGCATCCCACCTCTTTTCACAGTAACCTCTTACCTAAAACAGTCCCTTAGAATATATCCATCCACCATAACAGTTGCATTCTTACTTTCCAGGAGGGAGAATTATTACTTGTTAAAATTTTTCAGACAGTTGGCTACACAATTTCATTTAAACCCAAATAATATTGTTATCTGAGACATAAATTTTATCATATTATATATCTTTTGAAAGGCAATAAAATTATGAACTGAGTCCATTGTTTCAGGATCTTTATATTTTGTATATTCCTTTTATTAATCAAAGTCAAATATAGTTAAATGTAACTAATTTTGTTTTTAGACATTAATTATAATATTTGAACTAAATAAAGCGGACCCATTCCAGATTTTTGCGATGTTTAAAATATTACGTCATTAATAATATTCCGTTAAGGAAGAAATGTTGTTGTGAATAAAGCATTGTTCTTATGTATCATATTGATATTCAATACGGCGGTGGGAATGTAGATCTTTAGGCGAATTTTATTTAAGTTGAGCGCCACAAAGAAAACATTTTAAAAGCATTTTAAAAGAAAATAAATTTATCCGACTGTATAGTCTGCTTTCTTGCACATGACAAGTCACTTTCTGCAAGTGGCAAAAATGTCGGTTTTAGGTTGTGTGCAAGGAATATATAAATTATTTTACACGTGACAGGAATGAACCAGTGGCCAAACTTTCGAGTACATAACGCGCCCAAAAGTACACGCAAGCAGACTGATACTGCCGCAGTTAGAAAAGGGCCGTACATTTATAGGATTTTGTGACAAAGAAAGGGAAACACTCGTATCCCATCTACAGAAGAATTCGTTTCTCACATTCACGCGCGCGCGCACACACACACACACAAACACACACTTTACTCGTGTTTAACCGAAAGTAATTTAAAATTCTGTAAGAGGCCTAATATTTGTCTTTGATAAATGACTTGGAATCTCGAGTGTCGTATCACTGTTTTTAGTTAAAGAGTAAAAGTTTTGATGTTACTTTATTTTTTCCTTCTTTAAATACATTTTAATAATTGTATCTCGTGACTGACAACATTAAATTATTATTTACTAAAAATATATGTTGGTATTATACTCTGATATATATATTGTAATACTCCATACGTAGTAATATTTTATAAATTTAGGAGTTATTTTGTAATAATTAATATTGTATTACCCGTGTTTTTACACACAGAGTCTACACGCGCTCGCGTCTTTTTTACGTAACCTGTATGAGTAATTTTTGTTTCGCCTTGCAATGTTTGTTTCCATTTTACCAATTGACACTCCCTTAACGTTTCATTATCTTTTTGCTCCTTCTTCTGAGTGTCCATATACATATTTTTATTACACACACACACATAATATTTTTTGTTAGAGGTGTTTTCTTATCATGATTCCATGTTCGTGAATTCTGACCTTTACCTTTATTTTGTACTGGAGACGCTGGTATCATTATAGTTTTACACTTTACTCTCACATGAGTAGAAAGGCAGGAAATTAATTATTTTACAGTTAACAATAGTATTTGTTGCAACAGAATTCTAGAAAAATGTAAAAATTTCTAGAAGAGTGTTTGCATAAATGTTTATTTGTTATAGGAGCAAACGAATATGGTTTCAATTATTTAAATTTTTCTCTGAAGAAATGTTCATAATCGTATGTCATGTAGACCTACAGCTAGAAGTAGGATACATACCTGTAACTTAATAGTTATGAATTAGTCTCCTTTTATCTTAAATTATACGTCTATTTCATTTTCAGCAGCACCGACTGGACTATCTAAGTCCAGTTTCTTTAGGTGTCTTCCGGTCCGTGCTAAATTCATTTGGTCGTTACGTTAAGAACGGTTATTGGAAACAATATGTAATTAGTACGAGGTGAACAGGGAAAATATGTGTTCTATTAAGTTTGCTATTTCCCTACTGTTATTAGTTCCATGATGTTGCCATTTTAAATTTCAAATGCGATGGAAAGAGTTAGAATTAAAAAATATTTCAAAAACATTTTAAATATTTTTTATATTTAACTCTCCGTGTTATAGGTCCTTTCAAACTTTAAAACATTTTGTATGTGTAATGTTATCGGAATGTATTCCACGTTTGAGTTTTTCTTGGCTACGAGTCTTCGATGGACATACCATCCAGAGCAGTAGTCAGACAGCCAAAAGGTGGAAAACGGGATTGTGCCAAAATGTTGCAGTGACAACGATGCCCATGTGTTTACCTTCCTCTAAGACTCTCTACAAAGTTTTGTGTAAAATAGAATGCCGACTAAATAGAATGCTGTATTTCGATAGCACTGGTTTATTCATTTGTGTGTAAAGAAAGGTGACAATGGCTTATTGTATGCAGTATTCAAACCGATTAAAAATTTTTACTCAAAAACAAAATATTTTGTTGGTCTTCCTTACTGTATACATTCTATTATTCTGTCATCACCGTGTGTCTACTGTTAAGTGAACTTGTTGTCCCTGTCATAAATTAAGGGTAGCAACTATTCATAATAGTAGTAGGTCGCGGGAGTTTTACTTAAAATAAAAGAACAGTGGGCTGTATGAGTAAATGTTTATTTCTTGCTTGAATGTACACTGATTTTACACCGCACATGTAACGTGTAAATGTATGTTGATTTAAATACATCATCGAACATTGAATAACATTTGTAAAACTTAACGAATATCTTGAGTAATGTAGAATTACGTTGGACGAGTTTGACGTGTGTATCGCCCGAAGGCCCTTACATTACTGAAACTAAAAATAGTGAGGTGAATAAACGTCACGCGCGCTTGCCAATCAGAACTAAGCAACATACAGTCACATGTTACACGCACGTACAATTGAATTTACAATATAATTTTAACATAACTGCCCGCCAAAAATCGTCCCGATTTTTGTGACACTAAAAACAAAAGATTATACATTATACTATGAGATTATACAAACACATAAGATTGAATACGCATAACATTGACAAAACGTAAGAATGAATATACACTAATACATTGAATTAAATAACTAAAATAATAAAATACAGTTGAAGGTGTAAACAAGTATTTATTCGTTAGAAAAAGGTAAGAGGCATAACTTATGGATCGGTAGACGAAGCGTACTATTAGGAGTACGAACGTAAGCGACACACACTAACTGATCAGCACGCAAGAAGACTGGAGTAACTACACCTAGTTTCCAATGCAACGGAGAACAATTATCTTCAATTATGACAACTACATAACCCTCAGAAATATTTCTACTAGGTAACTGCCATTTGTTACGTTGTTGAAATTGGAGTAGATAATCCTTGTACCACTTTCTCCAGACTGATTGAACAAATTTTTGAAGCAATTGCCAACGACGTAATTGATTGCTTGGGGTTGATACAAGATCAGTATCTGGAAATGCAGTTAATGCAGAACCAATTAAGAAATGGCCAGGAGTAAGTGGCTGAGGATCGTTGACATCTGATGAAATGGCAGAAAGAGGGCGAAAATTCAAACATGCTTTTATCTGGGTGAGAACCGTATACAATTCTTCAAAATTAAGTATGGTAGTACCAACAACACGACGTAGATGAAACTTGACACTCTTTGTTCCACTCTCCCAAAGGCCACCAAAGTGAGGCGAGGATGACCATTTAAAACTTGAGAAAATGAAAAGGAGTGAATTTTTGTCTTAAAATTTTCAGAATTGAATAACGTGTGTAATTCATGAAGTGTAGAACTTGCAGCCTTAAAATTAGTGCCGTTATCAGACATCATTTCGTTTGGAATACCTTTATGAGCAATGAAACACCTGAAAGCTGCAATGACTGCTTCTGAACTTAAATTTGACACCAATTCCAAGTGTATAGCCTTTGTCGCTAGACAAATGAATAAACATATGTACGTCTTAGAAAGTACCTTAGATCTCTGCCCGCCATGACGGATCATGATGGGACCACCGTAATCAACAGTTGATGAAGAGAAATCCTTAGAGGTAACTACTCTCGTGGATGGTAGTTGTCCGAGTTGCTGAGCTTGTTTCTGAGCCTTCAAACGAAAATATTTGACGCATTTGCGAATAATTGAGCGAATAACAATTTTACCATTTATAATCGAAAATCTATGACGAATGGTGTTATGAGTCATTTGAACACCTGCGTGATGAAGTCTTAAGTGTTCACTTTCGATTATTAACCTTGTTATGTGAGCCTTAGGATGAAGAATGAGTTGATGTTTGCTATCGTAGCACAAGTCAGAATGTTGGAGACGACTACAAACTCAAAGTAACCCAGAATCATCTATGAAAGGATCAAGTGAGATGAGTTTACTATGTTTCGATAGACGATTGTTTTGAATATCATTAATTTCAGTGTTAAAATGTGTCAATTGAGATTGATGTATGAAGAAATTCAAAGTATGATTTAATTCTTCAGTACTTAAGCGAAAGTCATGTAGTTGTGTTGTGTCAGATTTCAAGTTGTGAATGAATCTAAAGTAAAAACTAATCACACGAATCAATCTTTGTAAAGTTGAGAAGCCTTCAGCTATGTTTGACGTGTTACTGCTTGATAAAGATACAACAGTTGAAGGTTGTTCCTGTTCAGAAGAACATTCTTGAATAGTGTCATATTCATTAAAATTATCATTGAGGTTATAAATCGGATCTTGTGAAAGCCATGAAGGGCCGAGCCACCACACCTGAGAAGTTTGTAATTTATCCCGAAGACAACCACGGGATAAAATGTCGGCAGGGTTTTCTTGAGACTTCACATGGTACCAATCGGCGTTTGTAGTAATTTGTTGAATTTCAGATACACGATTGGAAACAAAAACCTTCCACCTAGAGGACTCGCCGTGTATCCAGTGTAAGGCAACCATAGAGTCTGAGTACAAATGAAGCTCATCAATATATGTGTTCAATGCATAAATGACCTTTTGAAGCAAGCGAGTGAGGAGCAAACAACCACAAAGCTCGAGTCTAGGAAATGTAATTTGTTTTAAGGGAGCTACCCTAGATTTGGAACAAAGCAGATTAGAAGATACAGGATTATTGTTATAAACAATTCTCACATATATACAACAACCATAACCTTCAATGGACGCATCTGCGAAGCCATGAATTTGAAACAATCTTGTACTAATGTTAGATTTTACACACCTATTTGCACTGATCTCACTAACTAAACTTAACTTATTATAAAATTCTTGCCATTTGGATAGGAGTGAAACTGGTAGGACATCATCCTACTTGCCAAAGTTGTTGCATGAAATGTTTTTATAAGAAAACTACGGGGCCAATTAAACCCAAAGAATCATACATTCCTGCAATTATTGACAAGACAATTCTTTTTCTAAATGTCTCATGACAGTTTGTGAGAGTTATTTTATAAACAAATGTGTCAGAACTATTGTTCCACAGTAAATCTAAAGTGCTTACGTTCTCATTTTTATTTAATGAGATAGTAACATCATTTGAATTTATAATTTCTTGACTGTTTGAAAACCATTTGTGTAGAGGAAAACCATATTGTTGGAAAGGCAAACATCTATCTTTAATTGTTTGATTTCATTTAGATTGTCACATCCAGTAATTAGATCATCAACATAAAAATCATTGGCTATAGCCTTACATGCTACAGGAAATTGATTTTGATATTCATTAGCTATCTGTACAAGACATCTAGTGGCTAGAAACGAAGCACTAGCTGTACCATATGTTACAGTTTTCAGTACGAAATGTTTCAACTCTTGATCAGGTGAATCACGCCAAAGTATTCTTTGCAAATTACAATCTGTGGAATCCACTAGTATTTGTCTGTACATTTTTTCAATGTCAGATGTTAAGACATAAATATGATTTGTAAATCTCAAAATAATTGAGAATATATCTTGCTGTATTGTTGGTCCCACTAAGAGCGTATCATTGAGGGACAAGCCTTTAGTAGTTTTTGTAGAACCATCGAAAACTACACGAATTTTTGTGGTCAAGCTAGAGTCCTTGAAAACCGCATGATGTGGCAGATAAAACAACTTGGATTGATCAACTAAACGGTCATTGGAATTGAGTAACGACATATGACTTAAAACTTGGTATTCATCGATGAACTTAGCATAATTATCCTTCAAATTAAGATTTTTATTGAATTTGCGTTCTAAAGTTAGAAATCGCTGCTTAGCATGAACTAGCAAATCACCAAGTCGTATATTGTCAGCCTTACGAGGAAGTTTAACAATGAATCTGCCATCATTGTTTCTTACAGTATTATCAGTAAAGTGTTTTTCACATATCGTACCTTCTGAAGATGGTATATCAGTTGGATATTCTTCAACTTGCCAGAACCTTTCAATCATAGAGGAAAGATTTTTGTAGTCACCTCTAACGAAAAATGACGAAGCAGAGTTAGAAGACTTGAGTTTTATTGGAAGATTTCCAGAAAGAATTTAATCAAGTTTGGTTTCTTGAATAATTGGAAAGTTCACATCTCTGATAAACTTGCCGGGTTTGATAAGACTCAAGAAGAATTGAGCTCCTAATAGAATGTCAACGTTAGATGAAATATTGAAGTTTGGATCTGCCACAAATATATCTTGAGGCAAGCCAAGTTGTGAAGGATCAAACGATTCTGTAGTAAGATTGTCAATCAGGTTAGGTAGAATAGAACACTGAACGTTAAAATTGAAGTTTTCGTAGAGAGACTGTACTGTAATGATGGTTGTACTGTAATGAGATTGATAAGAAGAATTATTAATACCTGAGATTGGCAATACATTTTTTATGAAATCCAATTTGAGTTTTCTAGCGAAAGCTTGGGTACAGAAATTAGCTTGACTGCCAGAATCCAGAAGAATCCTACAAAGATGACGATTGCCAAACTTGTCTGTAGTTTTACATATTGCTGTAGATAGTAATATGTTCTTATTAGTTTGTAGTTTAAGAGCAAAATACGTGCTGTTTTCAGCCTTGTTTGAATTACTTTCAGCCACATGCTGCTCTGTGTGGATTAAGGAATGATGCCTTTTGGAACAAGTTTTGCAAACCTGTTTGTTACGACACATTCATTTACAGAATGACCGATACGTAAACAATTGAAATAACAGTTGTTTTTAAATAGGAATTCCTTGCGTTTTTCAACTGATAAACCTTCAAATTGTTTGCAAGCGTATGTGATCAGCCTTGCACATAGTACATTGAATCGTCTTAGACTTAATATGATAGTTAACTAACTTATTTTGTTTAAATTTATTTGTTTGTGCAGGTGTTTGTTTAAACTTGGGTGAGTTATTTATCTGTCTACTTTCTATGTTTGCAGCTATATTTTCAAGTACTTGTCTTCTAGTGTTCAGAAATTCAGTAAATTTGTCAAAATCAGGAAAATTTTTACTTCAAAGTGTTTCGTTCCAGCGTTTGGAAGTAGTTTGGTCCAGTTTGGACGTTAGAAATTGAGTAACAAAAAGCTCAGAAATATTTACAGGCAAATGCATGACCTTAAGTGCATTTACAGTTGAATTTATTTTATTGATAAAGTTAGATATATTGTTTGCTGATTTTTTGTCAATTGAATTGATTTCCAATATGTTCTCAACATGATGAAGAGAAATAATCAACTTGTTATCAAATCTGTTTTTAAATAGATCTAGAGCTACGTGATAATTTTCATTAGTAATAGGCAGGCTTTTTATTATTTCGAGTGCCTCTCCTTTTAAGGAAGTATGCAAGTAATGTAATTTTGAACGTTAGTAAGATCCACCCTTGAATCTACTAGGTCATTGAACATATGTATATAATATTGCCATTCCAAAACATTTCCACTAAAATCTGGAAGTTTGGTAGGCTTTAATTGTATTGGATGAACAAGCCTTTCTGTCTTAAGTTCATTAGGGGTTGTGTTAGCATTGTCGGTAGAATTAGCTGAAAACTTATCTAAGAGGTTGTGTAACTTGCATTATGCATTACATAAATCATTTACGAATTGAATTCTGTCATTCTCTAAATCTGTTATCATTTCTTCAGATATTTCTAATTCAGACTGAATGGTATAGTATTTTCGTTGAAGATCACCTAACGATCTCAATTTTATGCGTAATGAATGAACATCTTTTTTTGTAATGTCAAAGTTATCAGCAAAGTTATTAATCCTAGTAATTGAGACTTTAACAACAGCTCTTTGTTTTATTAGCTGTTTTGTGTCAGTTATTTTGATCTTATTAATTAATGAACTAATGCAAGTATAAACACAATATAATAGAATAATGCTATAATAATAATATATAACTAATAATGCTCGACGATATGAATGTTGTGTTTGAGTATCTTCCATAACTTGCAATAAGAAATATAGAATGTCAATACGTACAGTTTGAGAACGAAGATCATCGTTACTGAAAATCAGAAAATGTTAAGTTTATGTTGACGTAAACAACTGAGTAGAATCCATGAGATGCGTAGTACGTGGGTGCGTCTTGGGAGTAATGACCGCGGCCGTTGTTGCGTTCTTGAGGCTGAAGTGGGTGACTCGTGTTGCCGTGTTCCGCTGTCGTGTGCACAACTGCTGACGAACGATTGCGCAATATTGGAACACTAATGCGTATTATGGTTTTAATACGCCGATTTCAGTTTTTGAACGCGAACATATGATTTCGACCTCACTTAGTATTTATTTTCACTTGACACTTGTGTTTATTGTATTACATTTGGTACATATGTTTACATGCTGAACGTTTGAACATCTTCAATATCCGGGCAATGATCCGGCCCGGAGGACCAATGTTAAATGAACTTGTTGTCCCTGTTATAAATTAAGGGTGGGAACTATTCATAATAGTAGTAGGTTGCTGGAGTTTTACTTAAAATAAAAGAATAGTGGACTGTATAAGTAAATGTTTATTTCTTACTTGAATGTACACTGATTTTATACACCAAATGTAACGTGTAAATGTATGTTGATTTAAATACATCACCGAACCTTGAATAACGTTTGTAGAACTTAGCGAATATCTTGAATAATGTAGAATTACGTTGGACGAGTTTGACGTGTATATCGCCCGAAGGCCCTTACATTATTGAAACTAAAAATAGTGGGGTGAATGAACGTCACGCGCGCTGGCCAAACAGAACTAAGCAACATACAGTCACATGTTACACGCGCGTACAATTGAATTTACAATATAATGTTAACACTATGGTTTATCTGTTTCTTTCATGACTGTTCAGAATTTTTCAAAATTAATTGTAAGCAAGGTTTCTGATTACTAGCTCCTAATATATAGGACATTTACATCAGGTTTTGTTATTTGTTAATTTTTTGAACATGTTCCATGAGATAAAAAAAAAATAGTTTTGATTATACGAGCTTATATAAATGTAATGGTATTGTATTTTCATTTATTTAAATTCCTTTCTTATAACTTATTTGTAACCTTATAGCTTCTACTTTTTCTGTTTTGACTAAAATCGACAATATCGTAATTTTTATATTATTCATGTGTTCCTTTGGTCTTATCTAATTTTTATCTAAAATTCTGTGATAATTTTCGTTTACCAGTATACAGTTCACTTTTCGTAAATGGTTTTATAACGTTCAAAAGTTTGCTTTTAATTTTTGCTACTTTTTAATCACAAAAATGCTTATGATAACTAAATTTGCTAATGTGAGACTTTTATAAGGTAGTTTTGTAGTTATCGTTTCTACTATTATATGAAATCGGATATGAATTATTTTACTAATTACCACTGACTTACATTCAGATGAGAATTTGACAAAATTTAGGAATTATTTTTTTATAACAGCTATTTTAGTTTCATTAGTACCGACTAGACATATCCAAGTCTACTTCGTACAAGCCTCTATTAAAAATGGTATTCTTTGAAAGCATGTTCCTTTGTGGCAAGCCTCGTAATGCAATTGAAACTGTAAGAATGTGGTTTACTGATTTATTACTTATCTCTCCCATTCCATAACCTCCAATCGAGGTATATCCTGCGCTATATCTTCTTTGCAGGTACATCTTATACATCGCGTCTTATTTGATTAAAATAAGGTGTAACATACGCATTATATATTTCCTTATCAGAGTTTTGTGCCATAATTTGCATGATGTCTTTTGTGTATTATTAACACAGCGCCTTCTGATTAAATTTTGTCCTTCATTAAAAAATACATAAGCTGTTTTAAAAGTTAGGTGATTTTAATAAATTCTTACTTTGATCAAATCTATTCGATTCATGTAATTAGGGTTAGATTATACCCAAGCGACAGTAAACTTCATTCCAATGACAGCGTTTTTATATCAGTACTTAATGTTTCTAGTTTAAATCAAATTTGATTGGTTACTAATTTAGCCTCAAAAAAATTCGTGAGTTTGATCTTCTTAAACGTGTGTATTGTGGAACAACTAATCTGGAGTTTATAGTTAGTTGCTTGTTTGTAATTGGACACTTAAAGCGTGTAAAAATGTATAGATGTTTAAAACATCACAATATACGTCTGTGGTATTGGAAATATGGATAATATTACTGGAAGGAACATTAAACTAATGTCTGTGTGGGATAAGTGGTTTGGCTGCACTTCTTCTGGTGATGAAAGGCAATGAGAAACGAAGATGATGAGACTACTTTTCTGAGTATCTGTTTCAATCGTAGAGGAATGTCTTTTCCTTCGAGTTGTCCAAGTAAATAAATATATACTTTTCATAATTTTTACAAAAATATCGGTATGGAGAACCATACATGACTTCCATATTCTAAAATTTATATTTAAAATAATTTTCGAAATGAAATATTACCATAGAAACTACTTCTTTCTACTTACTGCTTCAGCCTTAACCACAGTACTGTGGTCACTAACGTATACCACCTCACGTTATCGCACTCGATTTTCACTGATGATGGAAGTCAATGGCATTGCCGAAACGTCTGGTTTTGTAGAAAACATTGGACTACGGCCAAATATCCCGGGAAGGAATTTTAGCAAAAACTACTTCATTGTTGCCGATAACGTTGTACTCATATATATAAAAAATATGCATAAAATTAATGGCTTGTATAATTTAATGATTGATCTCCATTAAGTAGTGCTCAAGTTTCCAAGTTTTTAATATTATGATGTCCGTAATTAAAACATCAGAGCAGGTTTAGTGTGTATGAGGGTACACCGTGGTCAAAAATTTTCAACATTTCCTATTGAGCGTTGCTTAGAGTAAAGCTGGGAATCTACAGTGTACGTTTAACAGAACAAACACGCGGAAAAGAAGGAGCGCTCCGAAGTCACTCATGGACCCTCAGCATCTTGCAGAGGGTTCATTCCCTAAAGACGAAAAGTCTGTCTATGAATCGTTCCTCTGTAAACACGAGCAGTTACACTGCCCAGCGATCCACAGGAAGCAAATCGCTATCCACGCTGGACACTTTTTCGGCTTGCACGCGTTATGTTGGTATGGGTTTCGGCACTTTCCATTTAAAAAGCGTGCAAATGTAAGAAAATAAACATGAATGAGGCCAGAAATAACGCGAATTTTGTGTGTGTGTGTGTGTGTGTGCGCGTGTGTGTGTGTCTTCCATTCTGAATATTCGTAATTCTGAGGCGTAACTTCGTTAACGTAAAACTGAAACTAATTTATTACGAAAACATGTAAATGTAATGTGAGGATCAGTAACTCTAATAGAGTTTCAGTTGTCCTTTTAGGGTTAAATGTCATTTGTTACTCTCTGTAGACCTACATGGGAATATTGTAGGTTAATACGAGCTCCTGAAAGGTAGCTCTGACCATAGTCCTTGTATGACAAAAGACTCAGAGAAGGAAGTTTATATTGCTTAACGCCTACATTATTTAGACTTTAATAATAACAACAACACCAACAACAACGATAATAATAATTAGAAGAAGGAGAAGGAGAAGGAGAAGGAGAAGGAGAAGGAGAAGGAGAAGGAGAAGGAGAAGGAGAAGGAGAAGGAGAAGGAGAAGGAGAAGGAGAAGGAGAAGGAGAAGGAGAAGGAGAAGGAGAAGGAGAAGGAGAAGAAGAAGAAGAAGAAGAAGAAGAAGAAGAAGAAGAAGAAGAAGAAGAGCCAAGTTTATTATTATTACTGAATGACCAAAGTGAGTCCTTAGTTTTAACACGACCGTTTGGTATGTTTTTGTCTGTCTGTTTATCTATTTCTCTACAATCTGTGTATCAGTTTGGAGTATATTTCACGGTAACCTTTGAAACCATCAACCGATTTCCGTGGGTTCATACTTTTATCATACAGAACCCTGTAGTTTTCAAGGTTGATACCTCCCCCCAAAATTGAGGGTGTGAAAGACAAAATATGTGAGGGGTCAAAATATTGTGAAAAAATCTTACAAGCTCATCTGGTAATTGCAACCAGTCTGGTTGATTTTTTTTTAATTCAATATTTTTGAATTTCAAAGCCCAAAAAGTGTATGGAAATTTCGATAAAATCACAAAAATTCATGTGTGGTATCAAATTAAAGGCAGTTTTAACTAACACGTAAATGTAGTGTTAAATTTAGAAATTTTAACATTTTAGAACCCAAGAGCTCAAAAATGAGATCAAAAGATTTTTAAATTGTGAAAGTCTAGCACTTTGTTTGATTAAAATGAATTGTAACTCGAACCTGAATATTTTAAATTTTCAGTGTTTATTGTATGACTGTGTGCTCAATAAATTTATTATATTACTAAAGAAATAGTAAAGAAGATTTTTGTAATTTTCTCCATAATTTAAAAAATATCTAATTGAAATTTATGTAATAATAAAACAACATCTTTCAAAATAGTGAGCGAGTTATGCAGATGAAGAAGTATTGTTTCTTCACTATGTTAGCATGAGCCCTGTTGTATACAACATCGTGTATTACAAAAAATTTTTTTTGTATTACAAACAATTTGTTTCGCCTGAAGGATGCTACATCTCCAACGCCATACGTTAGGTGCACATCTACAAGCTTACGTTACATTCCCTCAAAACGTCTTTGGATCTCATGAGAGAATTATATTATACTCCAGTGAACACAGTATACTTAATTTTCAGGAGAGCCTTTAGTTTTTGCAACAATGATACTCTGAAAGGAAAATTTTAGAGCTAAATATTTCGTGTAATTTTTCATTTTGTGTAGGGCGTTTTACAGTTTAAAAGAGATGTATGTTTACATTACATGAATTACGTTCTAATGACAATAAAAATTCTGAAAAACTATTGCATAATTTAGGTGCTTCCAAAAGTTCTATAAAAATTACTTCGGCTGTACTGTATGCTAAAACTATTTTAAATCACTCTGAGTGTGTGGTAAATCGTTCTGCTAAAGGCCAAAATAAAAAAAAATACAAGAAAACTTTGTTCAAGGAAGGTGTGAAAGTTATAGTTCTGTGATATTTATTCAAATACAAAGAACTTGGTTCCCTGCGTCCATTCTGCTTTTACTCTGTACACTTGTTATACAGCTACAATTACAATATTAGATTTCACAATAACACTGTTACTGAACACAGTTTTATTCTCCAGACCGAGTTCTTTTGGACCACAGGAACATAGTTCACTGTCTCACATATTGAGTTTCTTGAGAAGTATAACGCTTTAATTAATTAACCACTTCGTAATTGTTCTGGGTGAAGAGTATGGTGTAAACTTTAATGTAGTATATGTTACGTCATAGGCCTAATGGATGTAATAGGCCTCCTGATGGTTTTAACTACAACCGTGGAAAAGGATGTTACAAGAGAAATGCAAACCATAGACATGATTGGAGAACAATCCTGACTTGTCTAGAGGTATTTTGCTATAACAAACAAAAGGTTTTCGTTTCATTCTTGGAAAATATTATGGACATAAATTGGCAAGATAGTATCAGGAAATTATGATCGCAGTAGTATGAAGTTAATAGCAAAGTAAATGTGATGCCACTCTATAGGAAGTCCTGAGGAAACTAGTGTGTAGTCACCCAAATATGGGGATTGAATATCGGATAAAGAAGAGAGAAATCATAAAATAATAAATATCTTTTCTTTTTTAAAGTTTCTTCGAATAGAAAAAAGCTATCAGTATATTGGCTGATAGTTTTCAGGTAGATTGAGGATCTCCTCTCAACAAAAATCTACTTACTCCTTACATTAAAACCTTTCTGTTTTTTCACCATTTCAGTGTATTAGCAAATGGTATTACCAGAATAAACATTTTAAGGATTTTCATTTATTTATATATTACTTTAGCCTGTACATCCCCACGGATGCAACGCTCTCATGCAATAAAACTTATACTTACAATGCATTTTCGGTTTTACTGAACTGAAAGGCATCTCCATTCTACTGAAGAAAAATGTGTAACGTTTAAAGGTTAAGTTATCATAACCAAAAATAAATTGAAATTTGTTAAGGTATATTGGCACAATATGGTATACAAATAACTTAAATATTTTATGTATCAATATATAATCCATGTTGCTGTGATTTGTAGAAAAAATTATAGTTTTTGCTTTTCATGTAAACTTTGTTAAGACTGGAAGTAAGGTAAAAACAGAAGTTAAGTAACTTGTTCTGACCAAATATTTTCCTGTACCTCTACGCTTATCGTCGTGATTTTTACAGCGGACTCTTTAATTTTAAAATTTAATTAGATGGTACAACGGAGGCGTTATGACAGGATTGATTTACGGATTTGAAGGACATTGTGGAAGTCGTTAGTGTGTAATGCGTTATAAAAATAAATCTATCGCTGGTAATTTAAGAAGGATATAAGAAGAATGTAAGTAAAATTTCTTATGGTTTAAATGAGTTGGTTATCAAATAAATTTTATAAAAACAAAAATAAATAATTTTATGCGAATGGAAAACATGTAAATACTAGAGTAACAAGTACTATCAATAGAAAAAATATTTTTGTTGTGGGATTCAATAAAAGAAAAATCTAAACCCTTGGAAAACAAGTAAAAAAAGAACTAACAAATTTAGACGCAGCTTGTGAGTAACAAAATTAAATCACATGTCCGATACTAACAGAGTTTGTATACGGTTTGCCTGTCGGTGCACTTCCAAGTTAGTCAATTCAGCACAGGTGTAGTGCAGCATTCCCCAACGTAACCAACCATCCCTGCCAGTGCACATTGAAACTACACCATATAACTAAATTATAACTAATCAGTTCCATTCGTTATCTAACGTATTGTTGTACATAGAGACACACATACAGAATTCATAAATGTAAAAATACCCTAAATCTCAAATTAGTCCTTAAAATGTCTTTACTCTCTAAGAAATCATATAACTAATAATTTTTTTTCTCCTATTGGATTTAACCTAACGAATAAAGCATATACAAAACGTTAGGCAGGTGGTAATAATAACAATGTACAAAGTAAATTCCAGTTGTAAGTTAGAAGTAAACATGTCAATTCATAATAATTATACGTAAATGTTTAACTTATTTTAGTAATGTTAAAATATTTACATTTCCGCAAATATGTTTACCATATGTTTATACATGCGTTTACATATGTTTACCATATGTGATACAAGTGTCTTTAGTTATAAAAAATATGCCTACAATAAAAGTTGAACTATACTAAAATAAGTAGACTTTACATTTCAACTCAGCACGAGCCTAAGGAATTTAATTCGTGTACGTATCAGTAGCCTCACCACAAAAAATGTACAAAAAATATTTAAAATTACCTACTTTTAGGTGAATAATGTTTATAATTTTTAATAAAATGAATGGAAACAGTGGCCTTGAGGTATGGGATGACGATATTAGAGAAATAAGAGATGTTAGAAAGCAGGCATACCTAAAACATTTAGCCTTAAACACTGATCAGACAAGGTGTGAATATAAGCACTGCTGCATTGGCAGAAGAGAAGTCAGGAAAATCAAGCAAATTAAATTGGATAAATATATAAGTGGTGTAGAACACGATGTACACGGCAGGCAGGACAAGACTTACAAAATATTAAGGCATTTAAATGGAACGCAAAAGGTATCACTTGAAGATCAGTAATATCTCAGAATAATAATGTCTTAAAAACTATGAGCAGCCGTGGACCCAGGACCAACTGAAAGAAACATCCTTTGCTGATATTAGTGAATTGTTAGCTGTAAAAATAGAAAAACACCGGGCACTGATGGGCTGAACGTGGAGCTTATAAAATATCCACCAGCCTCGCTGCATGATCCTTTGCTGCAGTTCATCAATCTATGCTGGACCACTGGTCATGTTCCTGCCGACTGGCGGATTGCGAAGGCAATTCCCATGTCCCAGAAAGGTGATCGTAATAACTGAAGGAACTACAGAGTAGTCAGCCTTCTTAATAATTCATATAAATTATATGTATCTATATTAAGAACACTGTTAACAGAATGGTATCAGGCAGGGCTGAAAATGTTTAAGTTGCATATTTACAATAGCTCAGCTTATTGGAAAGCGTATAGAGTATCAGCTGCCCACATATAGCTTTCATCGATTTCGAGAAGGCGTTTGACAGGGTGAATCGGCGCAACCTATGGGGAATAATGGCAAGGAAAGAGATCCAACAACATCTAGTTAGAGCTATACAGAGTCTTCATGCAGAGAATAAAATCTTAATTGAAGCAGAGAAACCGAGAACAGCTCTTAGAGTTGGTCTAATGAATTTCGAAGTACAAAAAGGGTATCCATTATCAACTTCTCTTTTTAATTTATATATTGACTATGGCATACAAAACTGACAGATGTGTCTTCCGGAGCATTTTGTAATAGGCCACTCTGCATTTGACACTTTGTTGTTTGCAGACGATCAGGCTGTTCTGTCTGACTCGGAAAAAAAGGTTGCAAATTTGTTAAATCGAATCTGCAAAGACTCCGGATTACAAATATACAAACTTAAGACCAAAGTGGTGGCTTTTCGTGGAATTGATCCTGTACGGGGAAGAATTGTTATAGATGGTACTGTCCTGGAACAAGTCAGCAACTTTGAATACCTGGGCTACAGTGTATCTTATAATAAAACCAACGACGTTGTGAATGAGTTGCATAAGTTCAACCTTATGTGCGGGACCATCAGGCAATCTCTTTAGTCATCAAGTAAAGAATCACGCCTAAAAGTTTACAAGGTGATTGCCCTTTCCACACTTTTTTATGGGTCTGAGAATTCGACTTTAACGAAAGGCCAGGCCAGTCGTATCCAAACGGCTAAAATGAGATTTCTCCGGTACGTAGCAGGGTATAATCTCCATGATCATAGAATAAACACAGATATACGGTAGGAACTGAATATTACCGTATATCTACAGGATTGTCCAGTATCAGCTGACTTAGTGGGAAAATCTTTGCCGAATGGATTACGCATCTCCAAAAAACTATGGAACTATAAGCCGAAGGGTCGGAGAGGTGTGGGACGTCCGAGGAAGCGCTGAATGACCAGATCTGGACTTTGTCTGTTTGAGACCGGAACAAAACATCCTTGGTTTAATCCTTGCAGATGATGATGATGATGACGATGGTGATGATCTTTAATATATTTTTGTTATATGTAACATAAGATATATTATGTTCCTGTCCATAACAGCTTTAGTTATTTGCCTTGACTTTTTTGAAATCTGAACGTCCATATACTTGTAAGTTTCTTTGATTTACACGATCTTTACGGTACGGTGCAGAAGTATATGGAATGTTTACATAAAACATTGACAGAGAACGGTAAAGATAAACCAATTAAGTCAGTGTAACTTGTGCTGATATTAAACATGCTATTGCAATACCTGCCAACCATTGTACGTATACATAGAGAATCCAGTCCAGAGAAAATAAGCAATGGCCACACAGAAGTCATCATTGTCTTATAATTTAAAACCATAGAGTATAAACTGAATCAGAAGGGCATGGAAAACCATAAATATTAGGTAGAAATCTCTTAATAAATGTACCTAAAAGATGATAGCACAGTACGAAAATATAAAAGTCCTACAGAAAGCGGGGGTAAGTAGAAAGCTTATAAGGTGTCTATATTGCTAAAAGGTTTATGACCTTTTCACTCGAAGCTGACAACAACGTAGATGGGGATGATCTCAGACTTTGCATAAGAATATATGAATTCTAGAGTCTTGGAGAATAGTGGAAAACAATTTATATAATGTAACATACGTTTTGTCTGTTCTAGCATGTATTTAAAATGTTTTTAGCAGGTTTTGTCTGTTCTTAAAATGTAACTACCACGTATATCAACACGACTTGAACCAACAACCAATGATGTATATAAGTAATTAATCACTAAAATAAAGCATTAGTAAGTATATTGCAACATGATAATCAGTAAGTTTAGCTACAACGAATTGATCATACGGAGGCTGTTAGTTTTATAGTATTTTACATTGGTGTCAGTAATAATAGTCACTGTATCAGCAAAGTGATTTTGGTTTCTTTTTTCTTATCTTTCTTTTCCTTCGTCTTCCCATCCTCCTCCTCCACCTCCTCCCCATTATCTATTTTTTTCTTTTTCCCTCTCCTACTTCTCCTTCTCTTTTTCACTTTAATGCCTTGACAAGTGTCTTTTGTTTTGAACCAAATGGCTAACGTATATATCACGGTTCGTTTAAGTTTTTTACATACATTTGTATTATGAGATCACTATTATACATCTGTAAATTCAGAGTTATAATATAGGCAGAACTACCTCAAGAATGTCTTCAACTTCAACAGTGTAAAATAGAATAAGTATAAGAACAGTTTTAATTTTGCTTGGAACATAAATAGAAGGAAAACTACTCTCAGTCTATGTAATGACAAACAATAATAAGATTTGTGTTTCAACGAATGCAAATGTTAAGTCAAAAATTTAAACTATTTTACTCTCCTTAATCATGAGTAAATAGTGCGCATGTACACTGGTGAGAAATGAATAATTCTGTAGCCAAGGCGTCAGTGTTTCTCTCTCTCCATTTCGCACAGTAAAGTTGAAGTACAGTCCATTTACTGTTTCTCACAGCACAAGTGCGTGCATGCGCGTGCGTGTTGTAAGTACAATAGTTTAGTCACGTCCAGAATTCCGGTCACGCCCGCAATAATTTTTATATTCTTTGCACATAACATAAAACAGCAATTTTCAGCCACTTGAGGAAAGTGACTTGTCATTGCAAGGAGGCAGACTTTTGGCAGAAAAGGAATTACTTATTTTCTTCAAATTACCACAAGATACTTTAAGAATTTTTAAGTTAACCACATTAAGACATGATTTTTACTTTATGATTTCTGTTTGAAGTCCAACTGGTATAATGCTAAAGTTGATAATGTTCATTAATTTAATTTTTCAACAAAATTCATGAATTTTTCTTAAGTCAAAAGTTGCTTAAGCGTTTTAAGTACACGATTAATAAATAATAAAGAAATACCATTATTCTTAAAGTGGAGAACAACATTTATCTTTCCAAAATATATTGTCAGTTTGTGAGTAGATTGTGAGTTATACGTTTTTAGTCCTACTGTAAACGTACAAAATATTTACTGCTTTTACTGATCAGCAAATCATAATTTATTATAAGGTTTACTTTCTCAATGTTTATTGAAGGTTGTGAATTTTACAAGACACAGCACAAGGATTAAATTTTATAAGACAATTGCAATACCCCACATTGACATATGCCAGTGAGGCGTGGCGCATGACAAAAAAGGAATGCGGCAAGATTCAGAGTGCTGAAACGCAGTTATTTCAAAGTATTTTAAACAATTAATGGTTAAAATATAAACTAAAGAAGCTGATCATTAAGTCGATAAAATGTTAATAAAATTAAACTGAATAACAAAGAAAACTCTTGGTCCATATATAAATAACCAACTATATAAAACCCCAGTACAACAGCAGTATACCCAGTAGGTTGGGGAGCAGTAAATGAAAGGACAAAAGTAAAAAGTAAACAAGAAAGGAAATAAAAGATTAATAAGGGGAAAATTTATTAAATTAAGAAGCAGAAAACCCCAAGATAACAAAACCAATAACAAGTTAATAAGGAGCTGTAAATGAGAAAAAGAATGAAACCGAATAATCAAATCAGATTCATTGAATTAATAATATAAGGACATGAAACCACAAGAGAAGGAAATACTTATATAATAAGAAAGAAGTATATGTCAAGGTTCCTAAAAGAAATATAGAAACAAGAAAGGCTATTCACCAAAACTTTATGAAGAATGAATATACCAAGTGAAACTAAATTAAAACCAATGATAAATGTCAGACCAAATAACTCAAGTTACAGGATACAATGCAATTAAAATAAATTGTAAACTAAATGTAAGACTAATTTAAGAACAGAGTAAAAACAAATCGAAAGACTACCGATAGTGTAGAAACAAATCAAAAACTACCATAGTGTACAAACAAAAGACTACCATTAGTGTAGAAATGATAAGGTAAAATACCATAATAAATATAATAAAAGTTAGAGACTACAGTGAGTGTGGAGAATAACAAGTGACATACTATAAGAAATAAATAGTGAAAGAAAAGAAAATTATTTAAAAAAGACTACCATCAGTGTAGAGAAATACCATATAAAATTAGCATAAGAACAAAAGACAGTTTAATAACTGAGAATACTATTAGGAACAAGAATGTTTAAAGATTAGATATAAATGAAAAATCATAGATATAAGATGTTTTTATTATAATTAAGTGTTACAAAAAAGAAACCTAACTACAAAAGACAGTTTAATAACTGAAAGTATTATTAGTGATAAGATGTTTTTAGTTTAATCAAATTATGTATAGTCAATACAAAAGACAGTGAAAGACTGACAGTATTATTAGTAATAAAATGTTTTACTTTAATCAAATTATATATAAAAAAAATAATAAGTATAAGATATTTTGTTATGATTAAGTGATATAAAAATTAATAGATATAAGATAATACGTTGTATTTAATTAATGTTCAATAATTTCAAAGTTTGTTAAGGCAGAGAAGGCAAGTAGGTAATATGAATATTGTATTATTATTAAACTGTAAATCATATAAAGAATAATAGGGCAAAATAACTAACAAACCCAAATGGAAAAACAAAACAGCATTTTAAACCAAAATCAACTACTATCGTAGAGTCAAACCCAAATGAATAAATTCAATAGAATTGTATATAATTAATAGAAACTAGTCCATGTAAAACAAAAATATGAAAATGTAATCAGTACAGAACCAAATATTAGCAAATGTAATGACAAAAGAATAAAATTAACTTTATTTGGAAATATGTAATACTAGGCCTAGAAGGGTACACTATTCAGATAAAATGTAAATTAATCAATATTGGAGTATTATAACAACAAATTATTAACAACAAGCAATAATCATGAAGTGAGTGAAATTATTTAAAGGAAATATTAACATAAAATCATTTGTAAACAATTTAATTACTAAAATTATAAAAATACAAGGCCTATAATAAATATCAAAAATTATAAATTTTAGGCTTATCTGGACTTAAAACAGACCCAGTTATATTTTGAATTATGTAAAATTAGCTTGAGAATATTGCTAGATAGTTAAATTTTCATAAATGTAATAAATAATTAAGTTACAGTAATAAATAGGAAAACTTGTCATGTATTTTTATGAGTTGAAATTAAATCCAAGACATGTAAATTTGTAAAAACAATGGTAAGAGGAATAAGACATTTTATAAATTACCACCGAAACGACGACTTTAAGTCATCAGTCTATTGTTAATCGTGAATGTGTGCAGATCAAATTTTACGGACGGAAGATCTGAAAAAATATAAATGTTTGTAAAAAATTGAAGTGCAACCCAAAATATACTACAGAGGTTACCTACTGAATTTTAACAACATAATAACCTAACCGAACACCAAAACTGAACCAGAACAACCGGAATAATAAGATCCAGTACGAGCACAAGAAATTAACCTCCATTTTGAGAAACAATTTAATTCAACTACAATATTATCTGGAAACGAACTCAACAGATTTTAAAACACGGAACACAGCACCATTAATCAAACACAGAACCACATCGCCGAGGAGAAGAAACCATTTCACATAATTATCCAGAGGTACTACAACATCGCAGAGGAACGAATCCACATTTATATTTGAGGGAGAAGACCAAACATAGCGTCAGCATTGTGTAGCAGAAAATCGAGCTGAACGGTAGCCATACTGGATTTGCACAGCGAACGGGACACAGCCTCCACGAGCCAGTGACGTCATTCTACGAATTGGTTCGAATTTTTCACTTATTATTTGACAATATTTCCAGAATCCTGTTATTTTTAGCAATAATAATTTATATTAAAGTAACTGTAAGTATTGTATCTTGTTCCTTGCCCTCTCTGACCATTTCGACAGTTAAAAGAACCCGAAATAATTAATTTTGTAATGTTATATTTTGTCATTTTATCACGACCGACCTGAGTGAATCTCAGCCAATACCATTGTCGATGCGCGTAAGATTGGTGCACAAATTCTAATTTTGAAAAATAAACATTAGAATTACTCAAATACTTTGTGTTCATGATTATTTGTATCATAAATATTAGCTTTTTATTCCTTCTAAACTTACATTAGAATATTAGAAAAATATATCAAGAAGAAGAAGAGGAGCTAAGTCAGAAGAGAGAATCCTGGATCCAACTGACATAATAAGATTATCTCTAGTGAACAAATATTTTGACACGCAATAACTAATTTACACATTTGAAAGTAATTAAAAAATTTATAAATAATTAATTCATTCATTCATTCATTAAGATAAAATAAAGAAACAAACAAAACATTTTTAAAAATTTTTTTGTTAAACTTATAAACACAACAAAATTTTTTCTTATCAACATAATACATTATTTATCATTAATTTGTTTTATTACAAATTTTCGCTCACAACAGTGGGACATCATCATCTTCTATTTGCACGTTTTATTACAAATTGGCGGGCTCAACAGTGGGAACATTATAACAAATAAATTATTATTTATTATTTAATAAATATCATTTATTTGTTTTATTACAATGTTAAAAATGCACTTTGTGTGAAAATTAATTCTGTAATGAACAATAAAAAATGTATAAATGATTAACAAGCCACCCATTCGGTTGTACATGTCGATAAAAAACTGTTTATATATAGCTAACTACATCACTCTGTTGCTGAATAATTAAACACTCTGGGTATTTTGTCTTCACCAATAACAACCAATGATTTTGTTATTTTTAACCTTTCAAAAGCTTTTCTCTTGAGAAACTAAATATGCATCATATAAATTAAACACTGACGACCGTACCAGAATTTAAAGAATTTTCGTAATATATAATTTTGATTGTCCCACCATATTCAGAAATCAAGCGTCAACAACATCAAGATTTTACAAAGAAATGTTTTGTAAGAATGTCTTTCCCGGAACACTGACTGGAGATGGCTGTTACACAAAGTATTATTGAGGTAGTTTGGATATGGGAGCGGTTAGCATTTCATTGCATCAGTTCTATGCCCTTTCTCGACGATATGTAAATCGCTGGCTAATGTAGTATAGATTAGCAATTGTGTGAATTAAAATTATAATATGCTGACACTATTTGAAAATAAGATTTGATTAAAACTGTTTATAAAAAATTACACAGCAAAAATAGAAACAATGGAAAATCGTTTTTAATTATTATTTGTTCATAAAATTGAAACAATCAAATTCTTCTGTTTGGAAAATAAAAAGACAGTAGAATGTTCTGTATCACACGTAATGTATTAAACAAGCTTGCCACTTCTTATGTACTAGAACATATATTGAGACCCTAGCAAAACAAGTTCTGCATTCAACGCTCTACTTCTTAGTCGAAATTGAATGCTTCTCTCGACAGAACAAAATGCTACTTAACAAAACACTCTGTTATTTTCAATTATGGTTTTTATACAGGTATACGTGTTACCGGCTGTTTTACCGTTCATTATTAATTTTTAAGTTATACTTTATTATTATTTTTAATTTATGTTAAATTAATGTTTAAGAATGATAGGTAACAATTTCTTTCATTTCATATGAATTTTTCTCTATTTCATATCTGTTCTTTTATTTCAGTTTTCCTTCGGGTAAAAGTTAAAAATTTGGAAAGTCTTATGTTTTGAAGTTAGTGCTTACTACGAGTCGTATTTCCGAACCTTACACAAAACTGAAAATAAGTGGTACGTAAGAAGTTATGCAAACAACAGTTTCGAAAATTGTAAGTTTGTATTCTGTGTTTTCCTTTAAACTTTCTTTACTTTGTAAGCGTTTGCAACAGGCATTTACGTTTTTTCACTATTATCACTATTAGTATTTTATTTTATAGTACTCTTGGCCCTTTATTAAACGGCATTTTAAATAACGTCCCACGCATACGCATTACTGAACTATACAAAATTTTTCCGCGCAGCGAACCGGTGACTTTCCACTCCAACTTGGCGGGCATCTTGTGTGACATCACGTGCGACCTCAATATTGTCAATCAAACCATTTTTCGATTGTGTCTGTACCATTGCAACCAGTCTCTACTAACTGACTTTAAGGTTAATATCGTGTGACATTCATTCATCGTGTATGCTCTTTTGAATCGTGGATTGCTTATTTGCTTATTTAAATATGCCTTATATGTTTATAGATATTAAAGTTCCTCTGGTATACACAAAATCGTAACATCGACTTTCTCATAGGTTCCCCCACACCGGACCGCGGTCTAAAACGTTTTCCGTAAAAAAAAAAAAAAGATGTATCTTAGATTGCAGTAGCAGGAGCGCAGCACATCATTTTGATTCAACAGCCTGGTGGACTGTATGTCTGCCATGTGACAACGGTAAATGGAACAGGAAGTAAAATAGTTTA
Organism: Magicicada septendecula; assembly: GCA_034769895.1. Classification (NCBI taxonomy): domain Eukaryota; kingdom Metazoa; phylum Arthropoda; class Insecta; order Hemiptera; family Cicadidae; genus Magicicada; species Magicicada septendecula. The sequence goes on along the minus strand of CM068368.1, from coordinate 388,720,199 downwards.
GTGCATTCTTAAGTATTTGTAAAAAACAATTTTGATATAAACTAATTAGTAGCGACTGGTTGCAATGGTACAGACACAATGGAAAAATGGTTTGATTGACAATATTAAGGTCGTAATTAAGCTGCCAGTGCAAAGGTTCATTTGCTTACTTCACTTCAATGAACTCCTCTTCGCACATTTGTTTGAATATTTAGATGGTGAGACGACAGGCCCAGGATCATTCTCAGGGGAAATCGGCAAACCACTACCAGCTGTGAAAAATTTCCTGTTGTTAATTTCAAACCAAGCCAGTATGAAGAAATATGTATATATTTCTACCAAGAAATATAAGAAGTTTCTATGTAACTGAAACTTATCTAAGCAAATACCAATACATTCTTCGGACATTCCAGACACGAAAGTGTGACCCAGATCTTGCCGTAAAACATCCAGGACCACAGTGGACAAGAAAGTAGAAATAGGTGTATATAATAACAACTTTGCTCTCAAGATCTACAATGCCAAAATTCGCAGAAAAGTCAGATTTCAAGGACATTCCTACCTAAGGTTTATGCAGTAACCACACTCTGAATGCTTGGATGGTTGGAAGGGAGTGGGTGTAACTCGAAGAGCAGCCACCTCCACGTGTTGAGATCTGAGTCGTTTCACTAATTTATATATGCGAAATGAACGAAGAGCTGCACTCAAATGATATTTGTTGGGTCAAACTTGAATGTTCGATAAACACTAAGTAATCATGACATTTTTTTGGTCACGTTATTCGCAGGATACAAAAATTTATTTTCTGGGAAAGTAAATTGCTCAATAGAAAGTCGAAAGACAAACATGCTCAAGTAAAATGCTTGATAGTAACTTCATAAAGCATGTTGTCTTATTTTTTAGGTTAATAAATACAAATATTACGTAATAATAACACCATATCATGTTTTAAGCTTAATGGTAAAAATGTTTGTAAAACTGTAAAACAAAGAAATTGTTATCAATTTTCCCAAACTAAAGGCCCCGTTTCCAAACTCAAAATGTAGCGAAAACTTTTTTATTTTATTTTTATTAAGTAGCTAAAATTAAGCATGTTCACACTATTGTACTATAGAAAACTTAATATATAACATTTAAACGTTGTCGTAATATTTGGTGTTATTCATTATTGTTTTAAACTTGAGGCCCTTGTTTTAAATTTTATGCGCAAACTGCAAGTAACACCTAAGATTTTTAAAATTATTTTTCGCAGATTTAGGATATAAACGTGCAACTTTTCCACGCTACTAAAATTTGAAAATAGTAAATTAATGTTTTTCGGCCTACCCTTATTCAGATTCAAAAAAGTGTTGTACTGAAAATCTTTAATTTGTATATTACATGAACAATTATTAATGTTACGATATTAATTGATGACTCGTTGGGCACTTGGTGAAACATATTAATACAAAGGTTTTGTAAAATATATAAAAACACTTGGTAAGTTTCACAAATTTTAATTAACTCTGACAGCTGTTTCGACTAACTAAGTAAAGCTGTTAATTAGTTTATTTATATTTTATATTTTGCATTCAGATTATATTTAGTTCAGTTAATTTTATATTTTACATTCATATTATATTTAGTTTAGTTAATTTTATATTTTGCAGTCATGATTGTATTTAGTTTTTAAAGACACCTGACCTTCCCTTGTCTCTTGCACACCCCCCTCTCCATCACAACACAGATATTCCAGATACGCCCTAAACAGATGGTCACCACCTGTCTCACATCCTGTGTCTAGTAATTTCATTCATTCGCCTCTTTGACAATGGCTTAGTTAGTCGAAACAGCTGTCAGAGTTAATTAAAATTTGTGAAACTTACCAAGTGTTTTTATATATTTTGCAAAACCTATGAATTATTGTTGTATATAACACAATTAGCTATGTTAAATTTTTTTAAATATTTGGAATGCCAATGCCTTCTTTACTTTTATGATTGCTAAAAACAGTATCTTGTCAGTTGTCCTATTTTTTATCAAAACATTCAGTTTTAAGAAAGCCTCTGCTTTTACAATAAAAAAGTTCTTCTTTGTTTAGCTAATAATTTATTTCATAACAGATTGTTGTTTCTATGTAAATATAAACAAATACCACTACAGAATAATATGTAAAACACAATAAGACATGTTGTTTATAAGTAAATCCTAATTTTATTAATATTTTAAGTATAATATTGTAAGTAAACATAAAACTTTATAAAATATTATTATTTTGATTATTTCAAGTTTAGTGATTCGTTCACGGGTACTAAGTGTCTTAAACCAAAAACAGATTGTTGCTTTACAAGCCAAAGTGAAATAACCCAGACCTTGCAACAAAATTTTTCACACTTATGTAACTGACGATGGGAAACATATATATATATATATATATATATATATATATATAGAGAGAGAGAGAGAGAGAGAGAGAGAGAGAGAGAGCAATAATACAATTATTTAAAGACGTGTCCGTGTTAATACCGAACAAAACTACTATAGTACGTTAATTACTGGCTAAGTCTTAGTGTTCTGTGTGCGTTATGTTCAATATTAACTGTTACACAATAAGATTATTTTGTTAATTGAAAGGAGAAAGTTTTTAGTGGCATGAAATAATTACGTAAATATATGAAAAGAAAATCACTGATTTATTATTAATTAATTTGAAAAATTGAGAATTGAAAAATAAATTTAAAGATCCCCTTTTTGCAAGAAGCTGTTTATATAGCATGAAAACATATCTAAAACATGTCATAAATCATGTGTCAGTTTTATGGAAACAACAAACACAAATCGCATACAAAAATATCAAAAGTGTTTCATCTACTTGGTTGTCGGATGTAAAATAGTGAATTTAAATACATAATTTAAATATTGCAAATCATATACACAAATACCATTTGAAATATTTATTACGTAGTAATAGAAAGAATTACATGTAGCATTTTAAACAAAATAATATTCACTTCAGTTCAATAAACATTAATTATTGTTTACCAATTTTAATGAAATATAAAATTTATTGTAAAACAAATACTGAAGTAAAATGTTAATGTATAGTTATTTAAATGAATGAATTATTTAAATAATGATTAGTTATTTAGACTGTGTAGAATTGTGCATGTATATTTTCTTTATTTATATTATGCCTATTTTTATTTCTTATCTTTTTTATTACCTAAATATTGGTTAATTTTTTACCTACTTGCCTAGATGTCATCGTCGCAGAGTTAACGATTTGTGTGTGAGTGAGTGAGTGAGTGAGTGAGTGAGTGAGTGAGTGAGTGAGTGTGTGAGTGTGTGTGTGTGTGTGTGTGTGTGTGTGTGTGTGTGTGTGTGTGTGTGTGTGTGTGTGTGTGTGTGTGTGTGTGTGTGTGTGTGTGTGTGTGTGTGTGTGTGTGTGTGTGTGTGTGTGTGTGTGTGTGTGTGTGTGTGTGTGTGTGTGTGTGTTGCCCATCGGACGATGATGAAGATTCTGGTGTTTTCACTATTTCTGTTTTCATTATTTATAACTCATTACAATTTCAATCACTCCATTACTTCTATGTACAAAAAGTATTATTATATATGCGTATGCAATATATATCGTTGCACAATATATTCCCCGTGAGGATTTAAAGAAAACTTAAATATTATTGAAATTTTATTTTTACACCCACATATGTAAATATTATACTTATAAAAATAAATTTTAGAACATGCTTCTTATATAAGTCAAATTTATAATCGACACGGTGTAAACGTTCCCCATTTTGTCGGAATTAGAAGTATGTCACTTTAAACTAACTACAGTTTGTCGTTAGGCATTGTTACGAGTTAACTTTAGTTATTTTTGACGTTGTGTTTGTGCGGAGACGTCTTTCTGCCCTATCTCTCGCTCTGCCTTGTAACAAAGTTATTTATCCTGTCTCTCTCTCTCACTCACTTTTCTCTCTCCTTCTTCATATTGGTTATACTCATTTTTTCTGGACGTTCAGTCTTACATTTGTAGTCGTCTTGAAACAAGTGTAAATAAAATTAACTATTCCCTTATCGTTTTGACTATTCCTATTTCTACGGTATTATTGCCGCAGCAGCTTCGCTACCGAGATAGACGTGTCACTGTAATACTTCATATTTAAAATACGTTCGGCACAGCTTCACTGTCTGTATCTTTACCCGTTTCATTTATTGCTTCAATTTTTCAGAACACTATGAACTACCAGTAAAAATATCTTAAGTTTATAAAGTGTAATTATACGCTACCTAAACGGATTTAACGGCAATATAAAGCACAACCAACTAACAACAAAAATACTGATTAACAGGTTTACAAAATGCATTTGACCAATGAGTGTGAGAGAGAACTAATTGACATGAATGAGTGCGAGATTTATAGTAAGCTCGATGCAGCGCTCATGGTCGTGAAGTTGTGAAGTCACAATATTTTATAAGATGTTATATTATTTTTAAGTTAAGTTAACCCCTTAAATTTGTTTATATGGTATATTAACATGTTTCATTCTAGTTAATATTGACTTGTCTTTTGTATAATTATAAGAACTCACTATACCATACACACACTTACAACTTATATGTTAACGTAATTAATTTGTGGGTATTCACTATTATGTTATAACTTACCTTGACATATGACTTAAAATGTATGCTAAATATTTTATATTGCGCTGAGATGAAGAGTTCATGTACTGCAACAGCAGTAAAAAAATTAAAAAAAGTAAAAAAATTAAAAATATTATAAGTTGAAGAAAAAGAAGAAATAAATAATTTTAAGGGAAAAAATTAGTAGTTCTACAATTACTAATAAATACAAAATTTAGCGCAACAAGGTGAGGCCAAAATTAGTTAATTTAAACACGATAAAAATGTTAAAAAATATAATTTTTAAATATATATATATTTATTACGACGCTCCCTTTCATCTAACACAATTATCTAATATTTGTAATGTTAGATAAAATGTTACTTACCCGTGATATTACTTTACCTGGGCGCCAGAACAAATCCCAGATACAAATGACACGGTTTCAGCTTAGCTCAGCGCATGGAGACACTCTTTCTCAGGATTCGTTCAGTGATTGTGGTTTTCAAGGGGAATCGTTACAAATAACACTTTAATATTTGCTTGATTATTTTATTTAACAGTGTAATCAATTATTTTAATCTTGATTAGGCTAATGGTAGGACTTATTTCTACCCTAACACTTATAATTACTGAGTGAGTGTGAAAAGTAACGATTAAGACGTTCAAACGACCTATGGCTCTTATCTGGTTTAATTAAGAGATTGCTATCTACCAAACCAGTGCTAAAGAACAGGTCTGCAATAATTTGCACGTCCAATACTACACCCCACTTTCCATTCAACACTCCTATACTATGTTAGAGCTAATCTTATAATTAAAATACAAAGTGTGAAATGCTTAGTGTCTTTTAAAAATTGTTTATTGCTTTTATTATTTGTTTAGTGCTTATTTCATTGATCAATGAATCTATTTCTTACTGTTTGATGCGTTGACCGAAGATAGGAATCCGTAGGGGTCCTCCTTTTGATGTTTTTGCACAGAAGAATTGATGTTGATCAATGCTGTAGAAGATGCCCTGGCAATTACAGATGCTGTAGCCTTCTGTAGCACAGGTCCTTCACGGCTGAAGATTAATTAATTAATAATTTAATTAATTAACTTTGTTTTACGCAGCGAGAGTTATTGAACGATATTAGTTCATCTTCACTGCGGACTACTTCTCGAATTTGATCTTAATTACGCTTTTGCGTGATTAAAAAATTTCTGTACGTTATTTATACACGTCTAGCGCATTGAAGATCCGAACGAAGAGTGATGCTACCCCTCGCTTTGAGTTGGCGTCAGTTTTAAATACTGGATGCTGATTGGTTGTTCAAATAAATCATGCGCTTTTCCAGTTTTGACAATCTCGAACAGGTCGACAAAACACTCCGTGACAGGTTTCAAACTGCAGAGAATTTCTAGTTAAAATCGTACTTCCTGTGTTTGGAAATCGATTGATTACAGGTATTTGCAAACGTGTTTTCAAAGATCTGACCACAGAATATTGTTGCTTAGGTCTTTACCTGTGTGTGTGTGAAAACACCTAATTCCTACGTAGCATAATTCTCTCGTTATTCCTTTTGGCGTACGTCTTCCGTATAACTTCGTCAATTGTTAATTATATTAACTGAGATTGCAGCTACTTATTAAGCTTCACTTGCTGAATACAATGCTGTTTTCAGAATTACCGTATACTTATTAGTTTTTAAGTTATCACAGGTTCAACTGATAATTTGTATTGAGTAAAATTTCATGTTTGTACCGGTTGCGGATTTCGCTATGACGAGGTTAGAGTGAGATGGCTGCGATTGTACGCTCTCTCTCTTGCTTACGCTGCTCGACTCCCTCCGTCAGACACTTTCATATAACGCTCAGTTAGGACGCTAATATGAATCGTTATAATATATATATTAGAAAAAGTAAATAAATTGCGACTTACTATATGCGTCTCATATTTACTTATTTGTTTGTTACACAGCCTCTCGTGTATATTTATTTGTTGTTACATGGTGAAGTCTGATGGCATTTTGAATTACAAAGTAGAGATTTTTGAAGTGAAACTTCTTTTGGCACTGTAGGAAAAATTTTCGTTACGCGTTACGCGTTACGCGTTATGCGTTATATGCATGAAACTTCTTTGGGCACGGTAGGAAAAAGGTTCGTTACGCGTTACGCGTTATGCGTTATATGCATGCATGTGTGTGTATAAGTGTTTAGTAGTATACCAAAATGAGGAAATGTATAGTTATATATAATTATTGTTACGAATATTTTAAGTTAACGATATGTAAAAAATAATCTACCTAGTGCTACATAATTTAATGACATATATGTTAAAAATTGTTTATGAATACGATCGACGTCATTCTCAATCATTATTACACGTTGCTTTATCACGTGTGACGAGTATTGAAGGATTACATATTACGACGTAGAACAACGAGAAGATATTCTACCATGGCCGAAGACGATCATCATCAACAATTGATTTGCAAGAGAAATTTAAACGACTTTCACTAAACAAACTAGAAACTATAAATGAAAATTTAGTTAGTTTCATCAATAACAGAAAAGGTTTATCAATATTCACTTTTAATTGCCAAAGTCTTACAGCTCATGCTGTTGATCTAAAAGATATAGTTGTGAAAAATTCAAATGTCATAGTTTTATCAGAAACTTGGCTAGCCAATGAAGATGACGTATCTGTTCTTAATGTCAACTGCATTGTGAAATATAAACGACTAAATATTAGAGCGGGAGGTGTCGGGATATTTCAAAATTCTGACGATATTATTAACATTATAACTCCATGCTTGGATTTTTCCGTTAGTCAATCTGATGTCTATGGTTCAATGGCATCTACAGTTGGCGATTTGTGTATGGCTGAATGTAAAATGGAAAATGGGCAAAAAGTTGTGATTGTAGCAGTGTATATTTCTCTTAATAAAACATTAGATGATATTATTGATTTTCTCCATCGTTCATTATTATCGTATACATCACAAGGTGCCGCCATACTTCGTAAAGATTATCATAAAATACCTATGATTTTAAGTGGAGATTTCAATGTCAATTTTGCATTAGACAAATCTATAAAACTGGTTGAATTTTTAAAAGATAATTTAAACCTGTCTATACAAAATGATAAAAAATATCTACGACAAAATCGAATACGACAATTGATGCAGTATTCACAAGGTTTCTGGATAATATTGAATGTAAAACATACATTTCTTATTTTAGTTACCATAAGCCTTTGGTTACAAAAGTGTATGATGAAATATCACTAAATATTAACGAAATAAATTAATAATAATAATAATAATTTCTGTAAATGTGGGCTTATATAATAAAATATTTTTAATTTACTAAAAATGAAAATTTTTCGTATACTGATACCTCTCCCATCCTATTAAATTTTAAGTATACAGTTTAAGAAAATAATAATAATAATGGATAAACCAAAAATAATGGATATAACCCAAAGAAGTTTCACTTCTTCCGCGTGTACACACTTACTGATACACGCACCCAAACTTTTTTTTTCTGACATATGTCATGTACGTTGAACTGTTTTCGGTACAGCGGCACCTGACGAAACGGAGTGTTTGATGGCTGCAGTTCTGAATTAAATTTCATAATCCTGATTAACTTTCTCCTCGTGTAGCAATTTTTGAGCTCATATCTCGAACACGGTTCTGAAAATTCAGAACAATCAAATAAAATACTGGTGAATATTACATACCGGCCTGTTAGGGTGTGGTCGATTGCGGTTGTAATTTCTTCTAGACGTTTCGGCCACGCCTCCGAAGGTCATCGTCAATAAAATGAAGAATAAGGACTGAAGCTGGATTTTCTGACACAGGATTAAAATATTATTTTACCGACGATATGTGGATGACACAATAATGATTTACAATGGCAATTGCAGACAATTAGAAATGCTTAAAAAATATATGAATACTATTACAAATAATTTACAGTTCACATTAGAGACTCAAATGAATAATAAAATTAATTTTTTAGATTTAACTTTAACTAAAATAAATAATAAAATTAACTATAATATTTACAGAAAACCAACAATCACAGATCATGCTATTCACGCCTCATCGTATCGCCCTATTTCACATAAAATGGCTTTTTTCAACTGTATGATTCATAGATTGCTGGCATTGCCCCTATCTACGGATGATTATAACAATGAACTAAACATTATCAAACACATAGCATTAGCTAATGGATACAAAAGTCATATAGTAGATAGAATAATTAATAAAAAACAAAATAAACCAATAAATATTGATGTATCCAAAGAAAAAGTTAACAAATACATTGCAATAGAATATGGTGAAAATCTATACCATATTTTAAAAAACCAATTAAAAAAGCATAATATTACTTTGGCCTCAAAGGCAAGTAATAAACTTGAGAAAAAACTTACATTTACTAACAAAAATATACCCTCCGATATATTTGATGGTACTGGTGTATATAGACTTAATTGTTCTGATTGCACACAGTTCTATATAAGACAAACAGGTCGTTCTTTCAAATTACACTATAAAGAACATATCCCAAGCTCCAAGTCAAATGTAACAAGATCTACATTTGCAGAACATTTGAGCTCATATAACCATAATATAAAGAGTATTAATGATAATTTAGATATCCTACATAAATGTAAAAAGTCACTAAAGCTGGACACCCTTGAAAGGTAACCCTATAAAGCCATAAAGAAGGATCACAATCGTGTCCTAAATGAAAAAGCAATACATACCAATAATGTTTTATTCAATAGAATCGATCATATAGAACGAGAAATTGGGTATATCAGATCGATAAAATTGAACCAAGGTCAAACCGGCATTGATTAGTCTTACCGTGGGGGCGTTCCTGTACAGGTTCGTTTGCGGCCGCGTTGTTTTTATATTTCATTGTTGTAATGTTATTTTATTGTGATATAGTTTATTTATTATTTGTGTAATGTTATGTGTTGTTTTTAATTTTTTAATATCTGACGAGATGTATATACATCGAAATGTTTTGACCTAATTCATATCCGATCTGACGATGACACCAAATGGTGTCGAAACTCGAGTTATCCTAAAAGGATTTTAAGAAACGTTGACAGAAGGTAATTAACCTATTTTATAGGATTAAACACATCAACACAGATTTGTACAGTTTAAAATTAAAACTGTCCAACTCGATATTTTAGTAATACACTCACTGGAATCACGAAATCAATTATTTTTGGTTGGTTTTTTAAAGGTCTCTAATATTGAAATCGTTCAATAACGACTTCAGCGTCTCGCCATTTTCGAAGTGTTATATTGTTATATAATTTGTAGTTTTTGTTCTGCTGTAAGAAAGACACATTTATGTTTACACATATAGACACACTAGGGTTACAGAAAAAAAAAATCGCAAAGAAATGTAACAACGCAACGAACCTAAGTAAGTACCCGTCAAACGAACAGTGAAAACGGAGAGTCGTAACATATTTCCTTTACCGGAACACAACAGATTTTCGTAACACCATTGTACCGGAAGTCAGTTACAATACACTATACACCTCCAGTACTGGTTATTGTAGACGAAAATTTATTATTGATATTGTATCTACGTAGGCTGAAATATATAATTTTCATAACAATTCCTAAACCCAACCTACATCTAAAACCTTTGTTGTAATTTTTAATTTAAATGAGTTTAAGCTGGCTCAGGCAATGAGGTAAATATTTTTTTTAAATGTGTATATAAAATACTAATGTTCCTCATCTACATAGTGTTTGCGTATCATTAATTATACTTGGACACGACAGGGACAACAAAATCAAAGAAAACTTTACCAGTTATGTCTATTTATGAAAAGTATTAGAGTAGGCTGACAGATATCTAAGGAAACATACCTAAACTTAAAAGCTAAGACTAAATTATTTTTCATTTAAGGCTATTATGGTTATAAATTTAATCAATAAACCAATGCAGTAAATTGTAATTTTTAGTGTTTATTGTAGGACTGTTTGCTTTACAAATTCTTATTTAATTACTAAAACGGTAATCAGGGTTTTCGTAATTTTTCTGATAGGTAATTTAAAAAGTACCGTTTACCAAATGGTAAAAGCTTAAGAGCATGATAATGTCTTTCAGCCGCCAGCTAAACGCAACATTATTATGGTTACTGACTGACTGATTGTTTCTTTTGCGCAAATGTTGCGTTTAGTTGCCATCTCAATTTTCTTATTCAATCTACAACGTTTTACTCGTTCGTTGGTTTTCCTTCGCTTCTCTGCCACTTTCATGTTGTAGAATGCATCGATTTTCTCCTGCTCAGTCATCGTCGACGCGAGCGGAGTATTTATTAAGTACTCGTTCAATTTTTCGCGCATCAAGTCATCTTGCTTTCGTTTTTGTTGCGATGGGGCCACTGGTACCGAAGCTTCACCACCGACAGCAGCCGCTCGTTGCTGTTCCTTCTCGAGCTTCTTTCGTTCCCGATACTTTCTTCCTCGCTCGGCATTTTGTCGTTTCTTGATCTGAGCCTTCTCGTCGCTGCTATCCAATGTCGAACGCTGTTTTAGTCAGTCGCCACGTTATGGTTACTATATACCAGCAGCAGTGTATTTCACCACAACACAAAACAAACCTTTATTTACAACAATCCCAATGACATTATGTATCTGTGTTATATCTTCACATTTCTGCGGTGAGTAATTAAATATAAAGAGGAAGTAGATTTGCATTTATGATGCAGTACAGACAAATATTTTAATGAACAGATGCAGGATCGTTAGCTGAATCACATACGAAGACAACCATTAACTAGAGATAATAACCTATCTACAGCTATGCAGTGTTGATTGCTTGTTAGGTCTTTAATCTGCGACGACGTTAGCATGTTAGCGGTTGCGGTTTTAGTTAACGATTCCCGGCTGGTAAATTGTGCTCACACTTGATTTTAAACTTTCAGGACGCTTTATATATATATTGCTTCGTATCAAAACAAACCTTTATTTACAATCCCAATGACGTCAATGATGACGTCATACAGCGTGACGGTAAATAAAATGTTACAGAAAGTTTCAAACGATGTCCAGCTAAAAGACATTATCATGTCAAAATTTGTTTTTCAACTAACGTAGCTGTCACGGATAATTCGCAACCATACTAAAGGGATCCAGGATGAACGGGAGTATATCGTACATCAGTGTATGAGATAAGATGTAGAAACATTTTTTTTAGATCAAACGCTTCTTCTTTAAATTTTTTGAGCAATAGTTACATATAGAGTTTAAAGGGGTCACAGAGTTCACCAAGACTTTTCAGATTTACTTCACTTTCCATTAAATTGGTTATACGTAGGAGGAAACCATGAATCGCGATTATGATATTTTGTGTATACTGCAACTCTAGTTTCGTAGTAATCTAAATTTTTCAAAGGATATTATAATTATAAGTTGTGTCTAATGTCGTAAATTATAAGTTTGATAGTCTTTAATGTCGTACAATTTACTTTTACTGTAAATGGGACACCATTCTGCTGCATACGATAATATTGTGCGCATCTATTGTTTTGCAGATATGTAAGTAATTGTTGCATTTACAAAAGTAAATTTCAAATTCCTGCTATTTTAATAAATATTTTGTTCATATTTTAGTAATATTTTTATACAAAACATTTTTATTTCAAATTATTAAGCACTTTAATGTATATGTATATTAGTATTTGTTTAAAATTAAAACATTTTTTAATATAAGGCAACGTATACGTATATACTGTGGGTATAGCATTTTGTAATATTTGTTTCAATTTATATTACTGACAACAGTAATCTGTGTGGTTATTCGTTATAACTAATATTGACTGTGTCACGTTTGTATCGTATAAAAAAAGGAATATTCATCCATTAAAAATGTTTATGTTACGTGTTCTCTGTAATTATTGCCTGCTAGCTCTGGCCCATTGTACGTAATTAAAAAATAAAGTGTAATCCTCCTGTTACTGCCTGCTTGTAAACCTGTGTCTTGAACATTTCTTTAGCTTGTTTAACGTTTTTTAAGGATAAACTATCTCTCTATGATTCAGTGTTGTTGTTTACAATTTTCTTATATTAATTTATTTTACCTTCTCAATTTAAACTCTTAGGACAGGCATTGCGAAGTACCTGAAGATTTTATCATAGTACTGGTCTTTATTGAAACGTATCTTGACTAAATGTAAGGGTGCATGACAAACATTTTCAATATTTCTAGTGTCAACTAAACTGACGTGTCAGTTTTACTCTACGGCAGACCGCATTGGCATACAACGGGAAAGCAGTTGTTTTCATCAGCCATTTGTTCCGTTTATTGTGCCAAAACTGGTGCATTGCGCCGGAAAATTGTATCCTACCTCTATGAATTAAACTGTTAGCAAATCGATCAACATGATCCCGACTAATGTACTGATTTGAGACGATCCGATACTTTTTCATATAAAACATTAACAAATTTTGTAATATGTTTATTAGGTTAATTGACTTTTGTTTATAGCCAGAACATCCAGTAACGATAGTTTGTTAATATTAGTTTGTGGCTTGATTTCCAATCTGTAGTATAACCGAATTCTGTGTTGTCACATGCGGGTCAAGGTAAAATCGCCGTGTGTGTTATGTAAACAACATCATCAGTTTTCAAAATATTTGTGTTTTGATCTGTTATAACGGTCACTTCTAATTATACTTTGCAAATATGTGAACATACACCCTATTAAATAAAAGTAATTTGTGAGTAAATAAATAAATTAATTCGTTTTTGTGAATTAATTAAACAAATATTTAATTATTTAATTAATTTGCGTTTACGAATATAAAGTATTCCAAATAGTTATTTTCTCTGCAAATGCAAATTTTAAGAAACAAGTATTCCAAGGAACAAATATTTGCACTAACATGCAATTTACACGTTTCATGGAATACTATAAAAGGATGTGTTAGTAGGCTAAATAGGCTGCGAGTATTTGAGCATGTCTATTTTGAACTACGTTTAAAGAATATACAAATTGTTGCGCACGTGACGAGAATGCGACCCGAAGTCAACTATTTTAGAACTCCCTTGCCACCCAGCAACACGCACACACGTACTGGTACTGCGAGATACCGTACATGCGTATAAAATAAGTGGACATTTATTTATAGTATTTTCCTACAATACAATCACGTGTGTGGTAAAATAAATAATATTATAATAACAATTATTGTTACATATTATTTTCTAAAGTTTCACATCGGTTATGTAACACAGAAACTGGTAAACCGTCTAATCAATTAGAGACTTACAGAATAATAAGTCTGCTACCCATGATCATATAATTGTTTAAGAAATTGTTGCTATTGAGACTAAAGCCTATTTTAGAAGAACAACAATGAGTGAATATTAGACTGCCAGTATGCTTTCAGACAACAGTAGTTTACGATTCAGCAAGTCCATCACGTAGGCTAGTAGAAATCTTAAATGCCGTTTTTGAAGCATAGCATATCCGTAGTGGTGTCTGCATTGATGTTTACCAGTTCTTCTATAAAGTCTCGCGTAAATGATTGTCGTATAAATTAAAGAAGTAGTAGCTAGACGATTATTAAATTGTACTAAAATCTTATCTATACGACAGAATATCAAATACGTATAAGAACTCACAAACATGTTTACCATAAACTCAGCAGTGCCCCAGGCAGTGTTCTGTGGCCAGGTCTACATTTGTAACATACGGCAGTTGTGCCAATAAGGTAGGAAACTACAGTAGTCGTCTTCTTAGATAGCACTACATTTCTGGCGACAAACGATGGAGAAGCTACAAAATTACAAAACAATCTCAATTTCATCCATGATTGGTGTAATAAGTGGCGCATTAAAATTAATGAAATAAAATCAGCGCAAATCACAGTCAAGAAAGATAGGGTGGTATAGGTCCAGCACCAACACTCAAATAAACGTTAATACGCCAATCCGAAAGCAAGATATTTTTGATCCATGTCGACAAAGGTCTCACGGGTGAGGACACACATATTTATGAAGTTTAGCAGAAGTCATTACCTGTTGGAAAGAAACTTGCAGGTCTCCGTTTGCAATGAGCTACGGTTATAAAAAGTAAACTTCACATCGCTACGGATGTGGGGAAATTCATTTGTGGGGAACTGCACACAATCTAAATTACAAGTGAGAAAGGGAGAAATAATAAAGTAGCAATATTTACTTTACAGTCTAAAGTGCTTTAGAAGGTTGGCATTGGAAAGATACTAACTGTAGGAAAAACAAACGTTACTAAAAGGCAACTAGAAGAGAGGATAATCTGGAAAAGTAAAATAGAATCGAAGGTGTTCTCGAAATAGAAAAATATGTTTTCAGGGCCAATAAACAGAAGCACGTTAAATGGATTTTTCAGTAAAGGAGAAGTAAGGAGCAGTTTGACGGCGATGCACTATAAACAACAGGAGCAGTAGGCTGCATGATGCTTTTATATTGTTACGACGGCCTCCCTGATCGTCGTATGGTACAGTGGAAGCAAATTACAGCACCAATGAAGTCAACTAGTAATCAGCTTTAATTAATCACAAATAAAAATTTGTAATCAACTCGTACAATAAGTCCAGCTAAATTGGTCCACACGCAATAATAATGTCAAATAATAGAGTTCCACACTAATTATATCACAACAATACTTTGCCAAAATACTTCAATCACCATTCGATCCGCAGTAAGCAAAATCGCTTAACAAACTGACTGAACTAACGAACAGACGCTATCGCTTTTATAAGTCGCGCAGAGGTCCAGAATAGGTTTCCATCCTTACTGCACGCCAGCTTAATGCATACCTCAAGTGTTCTTGAACACACTGAAACGTTGAGTGCGGGCTTGACTGAGGCTACACTTGCTCGACCTTAGCGGCGGGACGGGTGGAGGACGCTCTCGGCTGTTCCAAAGGGTTCTATCGAAATCGGATCCAGAATATTTTGTAATCGGTAGGATGACGTAATATTCTAGAACGTTACACAGATGTGCTGGTGTTATCCGAGTCATCTGGAATTGTCTGTCAAAACTGCACAATAAGAGGTATTGCCCGTTTTTATATAGGTCGTGAGTCGACAATTTGGTCAGTTGAGTTGGAAAGTTTTGGTAAACAGAATCTGCGTTAGAGTCACAAATTTTAGTTTACAGGGTATTTAATGAAAGTGTCAAATACATAACTACATTTTCAAACCAAGGAGATATACTATTGGGCAAGTGGCATTGTTTCATAAGAAACGTTAGCAATCTATTTCTCTGGCGTTCAGTAATTTATTTCATTGTTTAAAGATCACGGTCCATGCCAATAAGGTGACTAACATGAAACGTAAAGGTTTGAAAAATCGTTAATTATATTAATTGATTTATTACCGTTTTTGCTTTAGACAAGTATTAAATATCGAAGTTATCATCGCTATACTTGACTGGAATGTTCCTTGAGTACCTTCGACACTTGACAGTTGAGTGTTTGGCGACAAACCGTCTGCAACAATTGATTTGAAACGTTTCAGAGAAGACTTACAAGTTCTGGTCTTAATTATTAAAGCAGACATGCAGGCTGGTCCTAACAAAGCAAATCCTTTTGGCAAAATACCGTGTAACTGTAACTGTAATACAAGCCAAGTATATGTATTATCGAGTAATAATAAAACATTTCTCTTTTATGTTCAATGTGAATAAAATTGACACATTTTTAAATCTATTTATTACTTGTCGTACATTTTTTTTATATAAACTAGTAAGTTACGACGAACGGACGGGAACACTTTCATAACCTAATCATGCCTGTAGTAGTGAAATTGATTTACGAATTTTCTGATGGCTCGGAGTTCACCACAGGACATCTCTGAAAAGAGCCCAAAGATTTATCTACATATACAGCCTCACTGATTTTACAAATTAGCAGATTAGGCAAAAAATTACTTTTGTTTTATTAACTTTATGCTTAGTTGGCGTAACGCATTATATTACTGAGACGAAATGGTGACTACTTTTTTTTAACAATCGATTCTCAATTTCTACAGTTACTTTAAACGTATGTCTGACAAACGATTGTTAATCTGAAATGAGCGGATAAATCCTCATCTAAAGTGTAAACTAGATACATGCATGGTAATTTATTAAAATTACTAATAACTCTTTAAGATAACTGTTTCTTGGATGCCTTTAACCATCATTTTTAGAGTTCACTTTAGCAATTACGTTTTAGTAACCTTTCAGAGATATCTTCAAAGAACCATATTTTATGCTTCATTCATACCTTTATTTTACAAATACGTTTTTAGGTCTCTATCAAAGTTTTTAGCGATCACTTTTATAGCTCACTTCAGAGTATCCTTTTACGATTATTTTTAGTTATTTTTCAGATATATCTTAGCAATAAATTCAGAGCTCACTTTTGAGTCCATATTTTTTTGTTTTTGAAGCGATATTTCCAGCAAGCAATCCATCGAAGATATCAATTGAAGATAATTATCGCACACTTAAGTTACAGATGACCCCCAGGAAAATTGGGAATAAACACTAGGAGAAAACTCTAAAACCGTTAGGAGCGAAAACTGTAAGAAATTTATGGAGTAAATTCAAGAATAAAACTCTAATATATGTAGGAGTAAACTCACGAGAAGACTCTAGCCCACTTGGGAAGTAAATTCAGGTAGAAAACTTCAAAGCACTTAGCAGTAACCTCTAGAAGGAAACTGTAAGAAACTTGGGAGTAAACGCAAGAAGAAAACTCTAAGACATTTAGGAGTAACTCAAGGTGAAAAATTCAAGACACATAGAAAGAAAGCTAAAAAAAAAACTATAATATAACTGTGAGTAAACTCGATGAAAACCTCAAAAAGAAGACTAAGATACATCGAGAGTAGACTCAAGGACCAGACTACAAGACATTTAGGAAGTAAACTATTAGAAGTCTCGGCGGAAAATTTCTATACACATAAAAAGTAAACGCAAGAAGAAAAATACATTTAGAATTAAACTCGAGGGGGAAACTCTAGATTGAGACTCTAAGAACAATAAAGAATAAACTCAAGGAGAAGACTCTAAGACACTTGGAAAGTAAACTCGATAATAACACTCTAAGAAAGTTAAAGAGAATACTCTAAGATACCTAGGGAATAATTTCAAGGAGAAGTCACTAAGCCTTGCAGGGGGGAGATTCTACGACACTCACGAAACAAACTCAAGAGAAAGTGACTCTAAGACTGCTAGAGATAAGACTTAAGAGATCAATTTAGTGTAAGCTGAGAGTATTTGTATAAAAACAGGTATCCATAAATATATTGCTTTAAAGTATCGTATTCTTAAAATATTCTTAATGGATAAATCTATCATCTAAAATATCGCTTTTTTAGTTTATGTAGAAGGCTATCGTATCCAACTAGTAGTCTCCTTAAACTCAAGGAGGAAACTCTAAGGTCAAAATAAAATTAAAAGAGATCTCTAAGACACTTCGGAATAAATTGAAGAAGAAAACTCTAAGTCGAACAGAAATAAACTCAAGGATAAAAATCTAAAACATCTCAGAATAGACTCAAGTCTTATTAATTTTTTGCCTTGTTAATTTCTGAGTCTTTTGTATTCTTGAATTCTTTAACGCACATTCTCCAATCTTATTGCGGAGATACGCTGGCAGTTTCCGGATAAAAGGCATTGTGTTAGATCAATTTATTTTACCTAAATGAACACTTATCATCAGGGCCTGGAAATGGGAAACAATAAAATCGTACAGCTCCTATCAGTAAACGAGAATGTCAATTATCTTACAATAGGTCAAGATTTAATCTAGTTTTCAGACTATGATTTTAAACAGTAATTTACAGAAAAAATACCGAAATATGATATAAGCAAAATAAGCGTGTTTATAAGTTTCACTTTAAAGGGTGTTTTATTTTAAATCCTGTAGACTAATATCGATACGGATGACAAAATTCTCTTTTTTTAAATGTTTGGGTAACATCATTACGTAATACCACAGTCGATTTAGCTGATTTCTTATGTAAGCCCTACCGATCATCATACACCTGGTGGAAAAATAAAAATTTATATCTGGTGACGAGACGTAGAACTGGTTATCGTTTAAGATTTTGTTAGTATCGTTAACTTAAATTTAATTATAGTCGCAGTAATATAAATAAACTCTCAATTTCACGGGAGAAGTGTTTGCTAGTCAACCCTGAACACTCTTGTCATCGGAATCTGCATGTTGAGAATCCCTGGGATCCCTCTAAGAGTATACTGCTTTGAGTTTGCTTTCAGAGGTTTTTGGGTATGTTTCTTGGGCTTTTCTGCAAATTTCTTTTTCGGAAAGCTTTAATTTCTTTCGAGAGTCATTTTCGGGGCTTGCTTATCGTAGAATTTATTTTTGGGATACGAAAGATAATTTTATAGGAAAATATAGTGAACATATATGAAGAATTAAAGTGTACCGCCGAGTTACCTCTAAATTAATTATATTCTCTAATTATAAAATTGAAATTACTTTTTTTACACACTTTTTAGGAAAACTTTTCTACTTAAATAAAAAAATTAAGATGGCTTCCTGAGACGTATTTAATTAGATTGGAGAATGTGCATTCAAAGAATTTAAGAATATAAGACTTAGAAATTAACAACAAGTATAGAGTCGAAAGATTAGAGAAAGTAAAGACGAAGTTCTATATCTCTGGAAACCAATTCAATCGTCAATTCTATCATCTGGAAGAGTATAAAGTTCACTTGCCCAGGAGGTTTCTGTAGGAGTTAGATGACAGAATACTTAGAGCTTTCAGAGGCAGTAGACATCTGAGTCTCCTCAGTAAGTAATTGAAATATGAGTTGCGCGTATCGAACTAAAATCTAATTAATACTTTCTTGATAATACGTTTTGTGTAGGACGGAATTCTTTTCTGTAAACTGTCAAAGTATCTTCGATACCTTTCCTCTAGTTTATTCTCTAGTTGTCTTGGAGTCTTCTCCTTGACTTCGTTCCGAAGTGTCTTAGAGGTTTCGCCTTGAATCTATTTTGAAGTGTTTTAGAGTTTCCTACTTGATTTTATTTCTAAAAATCTTACAGATTTCTCCTTGAATTTATTCCGAAGCTGATTTTATTTCGAGCTGTCTTGCTGTTTTTCTTTGATTTTAAGGCTATCACAATATGATAGTTTGATACAATATATTTGTCTGTAAACCAAAAAATACTATAGTATAATACAATAGACTTCTCCAAACATGTTTTTATTCGAATACACCTGGCGTACTACAGAGAGATCTCTTTGAGTCTTCACTCTCACAGTCTCAGAGTCATTTTTCCTTGAATTTATTCCCTAAGAGTCATAGAGTTTTCTCTCTAACAGATTACACATTTCTCTTAGAGAGTATTCCGTTGGTATCTTAGAGACTTTTCGTTAAGGATCTCATACTTTTCTCTAACTGTTTTAGAGTTTTCTTGAGTCCTAGATTTTTCTCTTAGAATCTTCTCCTTAAGTTTATTCTGTAGGCTTTTCCTGGAGTTTCGCCTTGAGCTTGCTCACTAAATTTCTTAAAGTCTTTACCTCTGTTAATCTCCATTTATCTTAGAGTATTTTCCTCAAATTCTCTCCTCTTGTTTACTCCTAAACATCTTAGTGTCTTCTCCTTAAGTTTACTCTCTATGCGTCTAAGAGTTTTCTCCTTGACTTTATTCTGTGTTGGAGTCTTCCCCTCTGAGTTTACTCTCTGCGTGTCTTTGTGTTTTTTCTTCTCGAGTTTACTCCCTAAATGCCTTGTAGTCTGCTCCTCTAGTTTATTCTAATGTATCTTAGAGTCGTTTCCTAGAGTTTATTCTCTATATGTCTAGGAGTTTTCTCCTCCAGTTTACTCCCTAAATGTCGTATAGTCTGCTCTGCATTGTATATATATGTATGTAATTTTGCAGTTTTCAATGGAATCTCTATCTTGTCTAAAGGCCATCTGATATATCCTGAACATATTGCCAAACCATTTTATCATGTACCTATCGATTAGTTCTGCCACACGTTGAGTTTCTCGGTGTTGTTTCACTGTTTTTCGCTCCAGTATTGGTATTCCAGAGTTCATTTCTAAAATGGCCATTCTCATTTCTAAACCGCGTTTAGAGTCTTTATCTCAGGCCGTAAGTATTTATCAGTTCCAGTATCATGTTTTGGTGTCTTATTTTTGTAAAATGTGTAAGTAGAAACAAACTAATCTGAGTAGAGGAAACGGAATGATAATAAGACAATTATTGCTTCAAACAATTATTTAATTAGATTTCAATAAAAATCATTTCATTTTAAATAATAATTTTTTCACATTTTAAAGCTAAACTTTTCAATATATTTTCTAACACTAAGGCTAAAAAATTGCGTAAATATTAAATACTTAAACATAATTAAAGCTGAGTTAACATTTTTTAATACAAATGTTTTTATCCAATAATATTAAATCACTTTCGTTAGTCAGTAATTTTCGCATATTTTTTTCTGGTATGACAAACAAATGTGTGTACATCTTCCTAAAATAAAAAAGAATGAAATCTAAATTTCTCCAGTGTAAGTATAGAATTTTATATACGTATAGGCATAGGCATCACTTTCATTAACAGTCCTGTCCAGTCCATTTATTACTGGCGGCAGAACTGCTACTCATTGTTTAGACTCATTTAAAATAAATATAATACCGTTATGAAACGTAAGCAAATTAATCTAAATTAGTAATTATATACTTCGTTGTATACGAACCAGTATAAATAACAAAAAATACACACGTAATGCTGTGACAGGGATGAAGAAGATAAATTATATTTTCATAACAAAGGAATTAATAAAAAATTAATAGTGTGACTGTCACTTTTTAAAACAAACTTAAAAAGAAGGACGCATTTGTTTTCTTCTAATAAAAATAATAAAAAAAAAACAGATAATTTTGTATTATATAGTGTAGAATAAATTGTATACAGACTACACATCTTTACGACGTACAGTGTAGTGTAAACCAAATAGTGTCAAAAAGTCCTCAAATATCTAAATCGTTAAATTGTTTTCTGTATTTAAAAGCTTTAATGAATTATCTAGAGACTCTGTAAACTAAGATTTTAGAGTAAGCAATATTTCTGTTATAATTTTAAACTTACAAGTCACTGGAGTTCTGAAATAATTAAAAAGGTTCAGATCCATTAAAATACAATAATAGGAACTACAAAACTATAATTCGCAGCTGAAACCGCTTTAACACTATCAAGTGACATGTAAATTTTACTGTTATAAACAATTTATGAAATTTTTGTAATAAAAAAGTATAAACTTATACGATATAAGATTAGATTACTAGTTTCATAAAAATAAAATAGAACCCTTAGAGAAAAAATGTATTGTTCAAAATAGTGTATTCATTTATCATTTACGAACATAGAAGGTAGTTATTTTAAAATGTAAGTATTGTAATAACAAACACCAAAATATTACACCAGCGCGGTAATTACATACGTATATTGTAAACAATCTTTAAACAGGTGAAGTAAAATATAATTTTACTTTAAATAAATCTTCTTGAGTCCACAAACGAAAAATAGCGTATCTGGACTGACGTATCTAGAGAAAAGGGATGCCAGAGACAACGTGAGCTTTATATTTTGTAAACTTCTCTAGTTCATTTATTTTGACTTTATAACTTAAAATGTAGAAACATATAGAAAACTTATGTTGATACGTCGTACGTCGATACACGCTAAAGTTGACATATTTACAGTATTCGAAGTGGACTAACAATTATTGAGTACTCTCTGTGAACTTACAATGTTTCAGGAAGTACGTATCAGTGTGAGTTCGTGTGTTAGAGAGAGAGATAGCGAGAGGGGAGGGTGGGAGGAGGAAGAGAGAGATAGAGGGAGAAATAGATAATAAGGGGAAATGGGATCCTTACAAGAAGGAATAAACGTTGAGTAAATACAGTAAAATGAAAAAATAAATAATGGGAAATAGAAAATGAAAAGCAGAACGTATTAAAGAGAGAGTGGGAAATAGAATTTCTCTTAACAGTAGGTGATATTTCAAATGAACGGCTTATTGAGGCAAAATGTTCCCTCCCATAATGTTTTCTAATTTCCATAACGTGGTTTGAGCTTTTCACTTCATCACATCATGTGTCAACAACAGAGTCAGAACTCTAATTCTTTCCAAGTGAAGTCACGACTCTAAATACCAGGAAACATTTTGCAGCGTGACTTGGCTTTGTGTTTTATAATGAACTTTTCTTCGCATAGCCCCAGGCGACAGTAACTAACACCGTGAATAGATGCCAACACACCAAGTACATAAATTAGATCCAAGTAAGCTTTTCATGATTAACATCTTAGCACCTCTGCCATTCCAAATCTTTTCATGCTGTTTTTCTGTCCATCTGTCTACTGTCTTCATGTTAATTTCTCTCTTTTTCTCCCTTTCCTTACCTCTTTCTGACTCACTCACTCATTGTCTCCCCAACCTCGCACTGTCAGACACCAAAAACTCATTCCGTGTGAATTAGTTCAGTCAAGCCACTCTTGTCTCCCCATTCTAGTAAAAGTCAATCTCATAAATAAAATGACAGTATCTCACTGTTTCGCTAAAATACCTCCAGACTTCTTACACTACTGAACATTTTCTAAGTACAGTATGACAAGCCCATGTCTTTCTTACAGCTTCCCAGCCTATCAAATTAAATCTAATATACAACGTATCGCATTATGCTAATGACAGTTTTATTGAAACCTTCCAAAGTTTTTTATTTCTAAATTGATTTTTACCTAAGGACATGCCGCATTCTTTCCTTTTGCCTTTAAAAATGTTAAACTACGAAGTTTTGTCCTATGTTATTTTGTACACCGATCACTTTACATGTCTGTGGGGTTTTAATTGGGTTATTAATTTCAAGCTTAGCATACTGGGTTGAAATTATGACATTCAAGTAAAGCAGATAAAAGTAATAGTTAATTGAAGAAAAGGCGAGAAAAACAATTGGTCATATAAGAGTGTGCAATTGTCAGTTAAATATAAGTGAGTAAAATGTAAGTCAAATCTTATCAGTAAAATATAAGATTTGTTAGAAAACGTTGTATAAAGTTTAAAATTATCGTAAGAAAGTAAGTAAGACTTTTAAAAAGCAACTAATGCTTACTTCATCGTGAATTACGCATAATGAAGGATAATTTACCTGAACTAAATTAACTTCCTCATTTTTTAGATATATCACCAAAATTATAATGTTCAAGCATTCTAGGAACAATAATAAGGGGAATGAATAAGTTGAATATACGCGTTTTGTAAACTAAATTTTCTGTTTGTCTTCCCTAAAAAACATTGTAACGCCTAATTGGTTATGACATACAAACAAAAATAAAATATTGTGTTCCGTGTTCTCTTAAAGGATTTTTTCGTGTTTCCACAAAAAACAAAACAAATTATATACACCACCTTTTCCCTGAAAGCTCCTATTTTAGAAATTAATATTACGTTCATTACACAGGGAGACAGTACTATTCCTTACTTAACTTCTTTAGTATAGACGAAGTAAATGATAAAGCGTAAGTGTGTCGGAAAAACGTAAATATGTTTCCTGGATCAAACGGTGCTGGACTTGAATATGATGAATATAACTATATAGAACTGTAAATGGCATACAATTTTAACATGTATGGGGAAACGGAGGAAAAATTGCCTTCCCCCCCAAAAAATTTTGAGACTTCAGTACATTTAAAGAGCAGTTTTGTGGTACATTTTACATGGCTGCTTATGTAAGATAAGTAGTCTTACCCGCTTCTAGCAAAACATTAAGCAAAAAAAAAAATAAACGATTTTAAAGCTAGTTTTTATGTAGCTAAAAAACTTGAAATTAAGACTAGGGATTGGCAAGTCATGTAAAAGAATTGGTAGATTCTATTATATTGTATTCTGTGAATACAATATTTGTTCTTGTCCTTATGCATTGCATAGAAAAACATGTTTCATTCTTGACTTAAGTCTGCATTCCGAAGTCCAGTTTCCTCCTTTCGGTTCTTCGCTTATCACTCCCCTGAGCTTGAATTTACAAAGTGTATTTCAGATGTCATTTACGTGTTTGTTAATGATATGATACCGTAAATAATTAAAACTAACTTCTACTTATTTTCTGTTTTTTTTTTATTATTAATAAAACATTTATTTAAGTTATCCAGGTTATATTGCATATTAATTTTCTGTGTATGCTGTCTTTTTCATCGGAATTGTACTTGATGATGTACCAAACACTTTATTTACCATTAAAATCAGAATTTTATTATTTGCATGTTATTATATGAAGTGAATTCTCTTCAATACGATGTCTTCGATAATTCTGTGTCCGTCCTCACAACAAATTTGCCTACTTTTTGAATATTTGCCTGAAAATATACTAAGACCATGTGGCCAGAAGCCTTAATTAAACTTTGTTCCCTTCTGTAGGATTATAATTTGTTGGTCTGTAACATGTTATTACAGCATAGTTATTACATAGAATACATTTACCAAAAGACTGATGGATTTACTCAGAATCAAATAAATTTTTCAATAGCTGATGTGTTGTTGAGGCGTTGACACGTTTACTTGTATGATGCTGAAGACGTTGACACGTTGTTTTCAAGAAACTACAGGTCGGATCAAATATTTCAGGTTCTGTATGGCATACTCTTATTAAGATTGACCTAGGAGGAAAGTAAGAAGATGGAGTATGAAAGCAAATTTCACGAAGAACCAGCGTCATGTCCATTATATAGTAATGTTTATTCTGTATTAGGGACGGCAATTAAATGAGCAGAAAGTAAATAATAAATGCAATTATAGCAAATTACTCTTACTTAAAAACTTTACGTAATTTACCTGCACGAAAAATATTGTGATTACAAGTTTAAACAATGCTACTTACATTGTTAATGTAAATAATCATTTCTAACACTTTTTTAATTACTGCACTTTTCTAAAGGTACAACATAAATTTATAATATAAAACGCTTGTGTATAATTTTGACTTTTAGATTATTCATTCAACCTAAAGTACACTACGCGTTTGCTTTTAACGCACATTTTAAGTGATCAGAAAAATTGTTTAATTGGAAGAAGCTGAAATAGTTGTATTTTAGTTTCCAGATTTTCAGGCTGACATTAAATGATTGTACAAATTAAAATGCTAGCACAGCGTGCATGTACTTTGTTTTAAAATTAAAATATATTAAACAATTTATTTATTAGTAATAATAAATTTCGTTATGCCTTTAGATAGAACTCGCAACGAGCATTTTCATTTGTAAGAACATTAATAACGACACGTGGCTTGTTAGCTTGTAGACATTGTGTTCGTGTTCAGATACACAATACGCCTATATCAATTATGTATTTATATACACAATTATTCAGGGAGTTTATTTTAAAACGGACGTGAATTTTTAAATGTAGAATTACACGTTAATTTATGTGTGTGTGTGTGTGTGTGTGTGTGTGTGTGTGTGTGTGTGTGTGTGTGTGTGTGTGTGTGTGTGTGTGTGTGTGTGTGTGTGTGTGTGTGTGTGTGTGTGTGTGTGTGTGTGTAAAGATTTACTATGAGTTCTAATTCTTATAATGTACATTTATCTCCGTAATTATGTGTTCCGTAGTATCACACATTTTAATTAAAGCATTAAAACTGTTTATTGTTTACATTACGTACCAAGAAACGTCCATAGTTAATTTTCATTATACTTAGTAGAGTGCAGGTGCAAGTAGTTGATCCACTCCACCTTAGATCACCTTGATAGCTGCCATTCAGCCATCCACCTTTCAACATCATTAAACAACGTTCAACTGAGTTTGTTTTACAGCAAGTTTTAGTAAAACAGCTAATTTATAAACAAAACCGTTATTATATACGCGGAGTGTTTCGCCTTGTAGAAAGGTATTTCGATTGATTAATCTGGTGAAAGGTAGCATTCTGTTTTAAGCTGAAAAAGTCCTAATTTTTAAACAAAAATTATTAAAATGAGTGGCAATATTTGTTTCTTTTGATTCTACATTTGTTAAACGGTATCTTCGTTTGGAGCCCCCACAGGATGATTCTACATTTGTTAAACGGTATCTCCATTTGGAGCCCCCACACCAGGATGATTCTACATTTGTTAAACGGTATCTTCATTTGGAGCCCCCACAGGATGATTCTACATTTGTTAAACGGTATCTTCATTTGGAAACCCCACAGGATGATTCTACATTTGTTAAACGGTATCTTCATTTGGAACCACCACAGGATGATTAAACGCCGAAATACATAAATTTTGTTTTAGTCGATTTCTCTTAATATTCAATAGAAATAAAAAATACACTCCATGAATTTTCATAACTTCAAGTGAATGTTCTGATTAAGACATTGTCTCACTTAAATATAGAATTTTAAGTTGACAATTTCTAATTTTTAAAATGCTAAACGTAATCTGAAAATCACCTACAGTGGAAAACTCAATGTTTGTAAATTAACAGAGTAGAAGATATGGTGCCGTGTTACATAGGAATTGAAAGTTTTCTACGTAAAAACAAAAGCAGCATCCTTGAAATTCCGCTGTGTATAACTTTCGTATGGACTAATACTCCTGAGATGGAAACTCCTAATGTGGTAAAGAGATTGGCCAGAAATAAATATACCAAAAACAGTGTGATGGTTTAAAAAGTGTGACAGGGTTAATGTAGATAAAAATTGCAGAAGGGAGGTATAGGTAGACGATCCAGAGGAGGGTACTGGCCGCAATATAGCTAAACAAGAAACAATGTTTCTTAGCCGGTCTTAATATTTTAATTAAATCTTTTCCTTCCTACCACGTTTTCTAAAACTACTTTAATCGTCTCTGATCGTGCAGTTCGTAAGCAGGACTTTTTGGTTAAATACAAATAAACCACTCTGCCTTGCGCTGCGGTATGTGGTCTTCTGTTGGTTAACTACGAGATTACAGTCCATGTTCTATATTCCAGTACTGTGCTGCAGAGATTAAGACGTGACTTGTAGCCTGTGTTTGTTTGCGCGTCCAAATAGAAATATTACTATGCACATCGTAGTTTGAAATTAGTGATCCAGAATAGCTTTGCTTTGAATTACATGCATCTACATGCATACATAATTCCGCTAGAGAACGCAGTTCTTTAGTATAATTAATATTTTAGAAATGAAATTATTTATCACAATTGAAAATATTAATTCAGGATATTAACGTAAATTGAACTGTTTAATAAATTAATTACAATTGCCAGTTAGTCCACAATCTGACACATCCTTAGTTAATGGCTAAAGGAAGAACTCGCCGTCGGTTATTAAGGGGAGAGTTCTTGAAGGAAAATTATGAAAGCAATTATTTGGAACGGGGGTAATCACACCATGTTTATACTGTTCTCAGAGTGTCACTAATATAATTCGCAAGTTTTCTGATAGTAATGTAAGAATCTCGCAAGACTGATTGAAATACTGTTTAAAAGATAAGGTTCAGTGTAATGTTTGCACAGAAGTGCGAACAGAGTATACTGGTAATTACCATAAACTACCTGTTTTCACTCATCTTTTCTATACAGCCAGAAACTTTTTTTTATTACTGTGAACTGAATATTCTATTGGGTGTTACTGTGAGCTGAAGACATCATTAGTTCTTGTTTGTTAAGATGATCAGTTATTAGACTAAGCCTTGTCTAAGCGTGTTCCTGTACCCACTTGTCTTCTTGGATCAAAGCTTTGATTAATTTTGCTTCACGTTTCCGAATTTCAGCTTCTGCTAAGTTTCTGCTTTCATCAGTTCTCCTTCTCGTTCACTCTCTTTCGTTCCTCTCCTACTATTCGCGTACTTAAAAGGACATCATCTAGACTAGAATTCATAATGTAATCAATTTTTCTATTTCGATTATTACCCAAAAAATGCGCTTAATGCCTGTCCTCTGTTCTCTGGTCGCAGTTCTGCTACAGATTATCTTCTGGCATCAATTCTTAATTTAATCCGTATTTTAGGTTTTTGAGACCTTTACATAGGGCAAATGTAAATAAGAAAAATCTTATTTATAAAGTCAGAAACATCACAGATTTTATTAACTAGTTTTACGTAGTTCATACTTAAATCAGAAATTCTTCTCATAAACCAGAGAATCAATTACACACTACTTAAGGTTGAGATAAAAATAATTAAAACATAGACGTGTGTTCATTTAGATCAGAAAAATGCCTAATAGGTAACTTAGTGAACTAAGTTACATTACAGTTGACTAAGTGTACTATTTTGTGAGCTCATAAATTTTCTTCCTCTTTGAAATATTGTTAAAAATAGTTTATAATTTTTCAATAAACACTTTTCTAGCGTTGTCGATAGTTTAACACATGATAATGTAAATAAGGTATAGCGAGTTTATGTTAGCTATGAAATTTTTTTAAGACAAGTTTTAATATTTCGATTTTTAAAAGAGGACGACATATTTAATTTAAGCTTTCCTTTGAAAACACATTTTTTTTCTTTAATGCCACAAAACATTTACCTTTAGGGATTTAATCAGTGCTGTTTATGAAAATTTATCGCCAAATTAAAATTTCCCAGTAGGATTATTTTTAATTGACAGTTCTTTTAAATAATTCTGTGGTGCCGAAAATGTTTTCCATTACATTTATTGTTTAACAAAACCCTTTGTAATTAATTAGTCTTTTCTTTTGTTGCAGAAAAATTAAAATAATTTTAATCAATTTACTTTTACTTTGATATCTGCTTATAATAATGAATGAATGAAGAGCTGGTGGAGGGTTCACAATCGGCTCTCATCACCCCTCGTTACCGCCAGTGCAATCTGACCAACATCACTTTGTAATTGCTGCGTAGCATAATTAAATTTTATACTAGGCAATGTGGAAAATACAAAAGAACAGGATACCCTGTGTCGCATCCACCAACGTCGTATTATCAAGCCAATTAGGCTGGTTCGTTAACAGAAGGCTGTTGCGCAACGAGTTTTGCAGCTTTTTTAGTTCGTATTTTAACTCAACATGAAAGTGATCATAACAAACACGAAATTGATATATGTAGAAGAACTACGAATGTGTGAAATAAATTGTTTAAGAAGAAAGCAACGTTAAATCGTGAATTTATTGAACGAATTAATATAAACGTATTGTGGTACTTCAATCATTGTTCTTGATTAAGTAAGCAGTCCAAGAGGGAGCTAGTGTTATGTTAGTTATTATATAACGAAAGGGACTCTGCTTTTTTCAAATACTGTATTTTAATCCTTGGTTGTATGTTGTTCTTTTTGCATTCTGGTTGCTGCTAAAATTCGGTTATTTAATTTTTTATTATTTATTTATTTGTTTATTGTTAATTAGGTTGATAGATTTTTACCTAATTCAAGCCTCAAACGTTGGTCGTCACTTTATAATTATTATTATTTTATTATTAAAAAATGTTCACTAGTGGTTTGTAGTTCGACGTTCTTCGGTTGATGAGACGAAACTGCTATGTTTATTTCTCGCTGTATTAGATTTCGTTATTAGGAATTTACTTACTTGGAGTGAAGTTCTGTTAACAATGTAGAATTGAGATGAGAGTTTAAATTTCAAAATTATTTAAACCATCTCAATTGCCGCCACCAGTAGTGCCACCTGTTGCGAATTGTCTACCTAACCTGAAACGTCTAGTCTACTGAAATAATTTGTTGAACTCTTTCATTGGGTAAAAGTATGTTTTATTTCCCAATAAGATTAATGAATTTGTGTTAAACCACAATAGTATTGTTAATTATTCATTTGACATTACTGATAGACTCTATAAAATTATTTTTTCTCAGTGTTTGCTATTCTGATTCTAATAATCGTCACGTGGGACGTTAATTTTTTGGCTAGATTATTTTATAAACATTGTAGGTTCTTTGAGACTGCAAGATACACAAACATGAAGAATTAGACTACTATAATTATTGAGTAGTAGGAGAGTGATTACATTACTGAAAACCTCTTAATTACTAACATGAAAATTCAACATATGACTTTTGTCGGCATTTTAGGTTAAAGCTGGTTTGTTTAACTAATAACCAGTAACCTTTAATTACTAACAACTCTTTAACATTCTTAAAAATTATCCGTAAGATACGGTTATAAATTCATTTAGCGTTCATCAAACAATTATCTGATTCATCAGATTGGATAACATGAGATTAGGTAAATGGATATTTCCAGTTAGCATGGTTAAACAGTATTCAATATTTTTAACAAACACAAAATAAAACAAACGACTTAATTAGAATACTAATGTTCAAAGTTTTTTAAGGTTCATCATTAATTAACTGATACATCATATCTAGTAATGTTTCTCAGGTCAATTATGAAAATTACGTTCGATTATCGTTAACTATTTTTCATTTAAAATAGTTAATTGCTATCATTATATTCACTGGATTCTTATTGTCCATATGACTCTGTTTCTTTCATTATAAATACTGCTATTTATTAAAACTGTTAACCATTGATAAAAGTAAAGTCATTTGTCTTTTTATTCTTCTTAATAATGATATTAAAATTGTTCATTTAAATAAGGTCCCAAGCCTTGTTGTGTTCAATTGACATAATATCATTAATTGTAATCGATAATATTTTTTATCGAAAACATGTCATAATTATTCTAAGTATTAATAATTGTCACTATACTTGCGTTCGGTGCCTTTTTCTTTATTGGCACTATTAACTTTATATTACTAATGAACACACTGCCTGTGTGCACATACTCCGATAAAATTCCCTGAAAAGAATCAACTCGACTTTGTTTACTTTCGGTATAACCTCACTTTCACTTTTTTTAGGTTATAGTTCCCATCATCTCGTCGGTTCTTCTTAAAAAATGGCTCGCAGGAGCGACGTGGCCTCTCCGTCAAAGTACTGTGATGGACTGTGTTCTATTCGGTTTCCGAATCTGGCGTTTAATGCTTAATGACGATCGCTGATTGGTTAATTTTCTTAATTTTCGTGACCCTTCGGTATATCTCGGCAAAATAAACCCTTCAACGCGTCTTTCGCCTGGTTTTGAGATTATAAGAAGTTGGTTTACAAGATGACGCCCAAGGGCTGGCAAATTATTAAATCTTTATAATTAACATTATTCCCTTATTTTTGCTCTAATTAACAATTCATTGTTAACATTGTTCAGGATTCTTTGAGACGGATATTTTGGATCCTCACAACATATGAGTTTGATCCTTATTAACAAAATTAAATTTACTAATATCTCTTGTTAGCTTTTTACATAATATAAGGTTTGTTTTAGTTATTTATATCATAAAATTTCAATAAACAGTGATTATTCCTCGCTAATAGTCGAGTATGAACTCTTTAAAATTATTTATAAGGTTGTATTTTGATCAAATGTGTTTTTGGCTTTTTAGGCCTAACTCAATATTATGTACTATACTTTAATTACATTTTTCAATTACTATTCCTTACTTAACTGCAACCATTAATACTCATAATTGTTGTCTACAACTTCTTATCACTATTACAGTATTACTCATGACACAAGAAAATACTTATTTCTAATTAACTTTACCAATATATTGGCTGGGCATATTGGCCTATGACACTATTAATTAGTTTTACTTATTGTCTTTTAATAGTGGTTTTTTAACCATTTATACTTTCACATATTTACCCTGAAATGATCATTACAACTCCTGATCATCTCAGTTTCAGTTATTCCATCATTATTTTGTTCATTTTAGTCTTGATAACCACTCCTAGTTTGTATTCTAGGGTGTTACATGTATTATTTTTGTTAGAAATTACATAATTGTTTTTTAAGTCATGGTTTCTCATATAATATGTCATTACCATAACTATAAAGTTTGACAATGTTTTGGGCTGTCCCAGTATATTCTCACTTGCTGTTAATTTATCATTATTTCTCACATCTAGTGCTACATGACAAGTACTTTTAATTTTCATTATTAAGACTCAATTTTATTCTACTAATTATTGGTTTATATTCTATCAGTGGTATATAACCTTATTGATTCTACTGGTATTAACCTCTTTCTCTTATATTGATATTCTTAAAGGTTTTTTAGATTGTTTATTGGGTAAATCCTAATCTGTCCATTTCAGTTTGTTGATTTACACCAATCACAATATAAATCCTTCCTTGGTAAATTAGTCTTGGTACTGGTATGACCCTTATAACATCTAGTTTAATTACACTATAACAGAATATGGATTGATAATATTTTTGTTATCAATTCTTGTCATTATAAATGAAAAATGCTAGTGACTAGGTTATGTGTGTACTATACTGCCTTGCAACAATGAGTTCCATCTTGTGGTTTTATTTCTATGCTTTTTACACGATAATTTAAGTGTCTTAATACTATTAATTATTAGTTATTGTCTGGTATTTATTTTCCAGCTTCTTTTTATATTATTTTTATAATAATCTTGGAGATTATCAGTTTTTCTGATGTCTCTGTTTCTATATCATCTACATACATATTACATAAGATACAAATTTGTTGTTGTTTTTCACATCTTGTTAATCATATTAGTACACAGTTTTAAATTCACTCTCCTGGTCATTATACTTTTATTTTAAATTAGGGTTATCGTCACAGTCACTTATAATAGTTTTGTTAAAAGTTTGCTGTCATTGTGAAGTAATTTAACAGGGTTTGTATCTTAGTTTTAAACTGATTCATTTTCCTCAATCATGAGTATTATTATCTCTTTTTTTATTTGTTATTTTACTTCCCTTATCTATTTGTTCTCCTGGCTGAGTTACCTTAGTTCTTCTCTAATTTAACTTAATTCATTTACCTTCTTTAATTTATCTTCCTTTGTCTTATGTTCCAGTCTTCCTCTCACTGTCTGATCTATTGGGTATATTGGGTCAACGTTGGTCTTGTCTTTAGTCAGTTGTCTTCATTTCTTTCGTAGTCCATTATTTCTTCCTGCTTATCTCTTTATTCTTCTTATTTAGTTTATTGTTTAGTTTTCTTCTTCCTTAAAAATTCAATATTAATTGTTCTGATAGCATTTTCTCGATTATGATTGCTCCTCGTGGATGTTTGTATTTTGGCGAGTATATTTATGTACTGTTACATAGTACATGACTTCTTTATAGTGTATACGTACTTTAAACAAGATCAATGTCTTTCTCTCTCAGTTCGCTGAATACGTTATCATGGTGTAAAAAATAAATATTGACCACTGTTAACACCAGAGTGTCTGTTGATAAAACGGCGGGAATGTATAAAATGGTCATTCACTAATATACCAGATATTTCGATTTTCATGAGAAAAGTGACTTTCAGTGACGTGCCATTTTTTTTCGTAGTCGACACTTCCGTCTGCATCTGATGCAGACTTGGACATCCCGCGTGACCTTGATGGCGCAACAGTGTCAACCCACTTGCGAACAGTACCACTTACAACTATAAACAACTGTAGTTACATCTGCGGACATAGGCAGACAAAAAATTGATTTTTGTTATGTAAGGCTTACTCCCACTTGCGAACGAACACGTGACATGGATTATCTATTTATACGTGGTGTGATGAATTTACGATTCTTTAATGAATGAGAATAACCTAGTAAAATTTACGTTGCTTCCTGTGAAAGTACTAACACCGATTTAAAAACTTGAGATCATCTATACTGAGATCACTCAAGGTGCAGCAGCCATACTGCTTTGCCATTTCGAAAAACTCTTCTATTTATCATTTCTAAAACTTTGCTTACTGAAATTTTTAAACTAAGTAAAGTATTCCTTATAAGTATTATTATTGTTATGTTTATATTTCATTCATTAATTTGTTTACTTAATTAGTAAGTACATTTATTAAATTGCATTTCACACTATGTGTGTTTTTTTTCTGAATGTACCTTGCACTTCTAATTCAGACTGAGGGAGAAGAAAAAGAGTCTGCCTACACACACACAAACGCGCGCGCGCGCTCTCTCTTTCTCTCTATCACTCTCCCTCCCTCGCATTCGCGCGCGCTACGGAAAGCGTTTTAGTTACGAATATATGAGTATAAACTACGTGCGTTGTTTATGGTTTATGTTAAGTAATATCCAGTTTATGTCAGTTTTCAATTGTTTAGACACTAACTGTTGTTTAACGCTATACTCTAGTTCAATTATTCCAACATTTTATTTACATGTTATTTTTGTACTGTTTTCTTAGGCAATTTGGTACAAAAGTTATAGAAATAAAATTTGTATTTTAGAAATGATAGAGACACACACATAAATATTTCATAAGGATTCCTAAAACGATACTAGAAGGATATCATCCACATAGTCGGAAGAAAGAGATAGTCCTCGAAGAACGTGAAGACGGCATGAGCAGGAGAATGTGAAAACAACAAGGAAAGCGAACCCACAACATCTAATCAGAGCAATACAGTGTATTTATGTGGAGAATAAAATCTTAATAGAATCAGGGGAACCGAGAACAGCTCCTGATCATTGTAGAGTACGACAAGGGTGTCCATTATCACCTTCTCTTTTTAATTTATATATTGACGATGTCATAAAAAAACTGGCAGATGTCTTCCAGAACATTTTATGATTGGTCACTCTACAATTGAAACTTTCGTTTGCGGACGATCAGGCTATTCTGTCGGACTCTGAAAACAGATTGCAGATGGGAATGCATGTGTTAACTCGAATCTGCAAAGACTCAGGATTGCAGATATTCATATGTAAGGCCAAGGTGATCGCTTTTCATGGAACTGACCCCGTACAGGGAAACATTTTTATAGATGGTACTGTCCTGTTACAAGTTAGCAATTTTGAATACCTGGGCTACAGTGTGTCTTATAATTCACAACAACGAATGGTAGCCATGATGAGAAAGTGCTGTGAGGCTTACTCAGAAATAAAGAGACTGCAGTCAACTTTTCTTGTTGTATGACACAATCTTATTCTCATAAAAGGGATTTTAGAAACATAACATGCAAGTAGATACTAAGTTTCACGAAAAGTCCGAGAATTTCATTAAACATTTTGCAATAGCGATCTATGTGTGTAACGAGTACACTGTGAAAGACTGGAAAACTAGTATGTTTCGTATAATAAACAATCCTGGCTCCTAGCAGTTTCAGTTCGTACCCCTAAAATAGTCTTTATGAAATTGCCTGCAAAAGTAGGGCCGTTTTTCCGTGGAGGAAGAGGTTAGAAGACTCATTATGGCAAACAAAAACGAAATCTCAGCCTAAGACTAGCCTAAAGATGTATAGCTCGAAGAAACAAGGGTAAGAAGTATACATTTACTTCTTGGAAACCGTTATGGAGATAAATGGCTAGATAATAAAAAGCTTTTATTTTATAAAATTGTCTTAAACAGCAGGGAACTATCAGCATGGAGGCTGTTATTCCTCAAGAAGACTGAGGATCCCGCTTCGAGAAGAAACTGCCATTTATCTTTTACCTTAAAGTCTTTCCCTTTTCTTATGATTCAAATATGTTATTAATTCCAATAACAAAACAAATTGTTTAAATAATATAAATTTTTCAGAAAATTATTTTATTTGTTTATTCATTTGCACTGACTGTCCTCAGAGCGTAAAGATTTCATGCAATAAAATATTCATACATACAATACATATTCAGTATTACTGAACGACATGATGTTATCTCTATTCTACAGAATTAAAACCTGTTACGAGCAAAAGTTATATTTAGCTTAACGAAAAGTATATTCACTTATGATTTCTGACAGTTTTATTTTTGTATTGTATCAAAATATGATCCATGTTGCTGCGATTTGTAGGACAAAAGTTACAGTTTCTTGTATTTCATGAAACTTTTTGTTAGAATAAAAGTAAACATTGAAGTTTAGTAATTTGCTCTGCCAAAAGTTTTTATGTACCTCTACGCTTCTTGTCATAGTTTAAGGACTTAGTTTGATTTCCAGTTATAATTAGATGGTAAAAATGGAGGCGTTATGACTGGATTGGTTTGTGGATTTCATGGGAGCATTGTGGAAGTTGTTACCATGTAGTGGGTTAAAAAAACATTTATTGCAAATAATGAATTACAATACAACACAATAATTAATTAAATTAAAGAGCTTAGAACTTACTTTAAATAAGCTTTATAAGCATAAAAACGAATTTAATTTGAATTTAAAATATGTATAAACAGTGTAAAATTACTTCCTTTAGGTAAAGCTACTTTCTGGTCGTACCGAACAACAGAAAAATCGAAACCTTTAAGAAACAAACGAACAAAGAACTAACAAGTTTAGAAGCAGTTTGTGAGTAACAAAATTAAATCACCGTGTCCGATGTTAACAGAGTTTGTATGCTGTTTGCCTGTCGCTGCACTTCCAAGTTAGTCAATTCAGCAGAGGTATAGTGCACAACCAAACAACTCGGCTTCTGCCAGTGAACATTGTACGTACACCACATAACTAAATAATCAATGTCACTGGTTACTTAAGTTAGGCTATTGTTGTGCGCTCAGCCCCACATATACAGAATTCGTAAATATAAATATATTTTCAGCTTCAAGTTAATTCTTAAAAATCTCTTTATTCCCTTCAGCAGTCGTATAACTAACAACTTTGTTGCCTTATTTGACAACACAGAACAGATAAAGCTCGCAGAAAATGTTGGACAGGAGAAAATAGTCATAAATTACAGATTAAACTGCAGAATTAAACATGTTAATTCGTAAGAGGAATGTTTAGCCTGATTTAGTAATGCTCGTGACGTTAAAAAATTTCATTTCCCCAAACATGGTTACTTCTTACACGTTTACCTTAAGTGCTATACGTTTTTTAAATTGTAAAACGTTTGGCCTCTTAAAAACTTGACATATACTGAAATATGTTGCACTACATATATAATAAATAATAATGGCTCCCATGTATACCACCGAAGTAGCTTAGGAGTAGGCAGGGTAGGCTGCTTAATGTGGGCCGTACGGCATAGCCTACA
Organism: Magicicada septendecula; assembly: GCA_034769895.1. Classification (NCBI taxonomy): domain Eukaryota; kingdom Metazoa; phylum Arthropoda; class Insecta; order Hemiptera; family Cicadidae; genus Magicicada; species Magicicada septendecula. Next base: position 388,682,653 of record CM068368.1, on the reverse strand, counting down.
AGGAAGGCAGTGTGGCCACCACTACGCTTCAGCCACCCATTATTATCCCTAGGATGTTACTCCAGGTACTCATTTTCAATAGGCTGAGTCGACCTTGGGGGCTGAAAAATTCACCTTGATTTTATGGTGCGGTCCCGGTAATCGAACCCGGGACCTCTAGATTAGTAGCCAGGTGCCATACCCACTAGTCTACTGAGCCGCCATTTTGCATTACATACATTTTAGAATTTCAAGTGAAATACAGGTACAAAATTTCAGGCATGCAATTACTCTAATAATCGATATACATAAAAACTTACTAATTTGAGAATAATTATCAGAATCCCTATTAAGCCTTATTGCCACCGAACCTTATACCTATCACTGTAACATACGTTGACAATTCACGGACGGTAGAGCGCACTTTTTGCTATATAAGTCCTATTGTAAGTACCGAGTGTAACAGTTCTCTGATTTCTTTAAAAACTTATCGTTCTTTCATATGCAAATACACATTTACAGTATAAAAATTCTTTCGTTTATAATACAGTAGCTAGTAAATTTCTTGAATTTTTTCAATATTTTTATTTTATAAGCAAAAATACAATTTATTTACACATTGCCACAACAAAATTTTGAAAAATAACTAAGTTTAGTTGTCTAAAAATGTTTCAGTATAACCTGTGCAACACATTTGGACGATTCTTTGTGCTCAGTTAAAATAACGATTCTTTTCCTTTAATTTTCTTTTGCTTCAGTAGACACGTTTGAACATTCAATGAACAACATCTCCTTGATTAATTTTGATAATCTTTATAATTTATTTTTCCAGTTAACTAACATTCTACTGCAGTAGTTACATCTGTTCCTTGATGTTTATTCCTTCTCACATCGTTTTAACCGAATATCAGCATACATTAAGATTCAGTTTTTTCTGACACAGAACTTTTCCCAATGACATATCGTAATCACAATTAAAGTTAAATTTATTATCAAATTCAACGCATGAATTATGTTTTACTTGTTTCATATTTCTTTAACTTTAATTGTTGTTCTTTGTATTCTCTATGATTCTCTATTCTTCTACCGTTCAGGTACAATTTTAATTTGTTTTTGATTCTCACCCTTCTATATTTTGTTTAACTTCTGAAATTTCTGTTGATTGTATATAAGAATGGACTTTTAAGAGCTAAAATAATTGAAAATATTTATTTTCTACGTGTTAAAAACGAAAAAATATTTGTTAAAAAGTTAAAAATATTTTCTGACAGTTTAACTTAATTGTTACGTACATGTTGTAACTTGAAAAATGTTTATTATAAGTACTTACCAAACTTGCTCGTCAAGTCTTCAGTACCTTCTTTAAAATTCATTGAAGTTGCAGTGCACAATAAACACTGTATCCAAACTGTTCATTACAAATCTTTATCAATTATCACGGAACAAAGCCTGGTATTTGAAAAGGACCGTTCTCGTCACATAAAGTTAGTCTGGCATACTTACAAAGAGGAACATTACTTACACTTACAGTTTCAATGTCTACTTGCAGTCTAGTTGTAGTTTTGTATTAAGAGGTTTGTTGTTTTGCCGTGTTTTTTCGAATCGCACAAAAATTACATTGACTGAAATATATGTCAATTAATTTCTTACACAGATTATGTATGAAACAAATAATGGGTCACACACACACACACACACACACACACACACTTAAAATAATTACATACCTAGAAATCTGTTACTTTAATATTATGTAGCCTGTAATAGTATACCTGCTTTATTATGTCTTTTAACAGATTACGAACGATCTCTATTGATAAAGGATCATCTTCGTCCAACACATCAACAGGTGATTTAACACACTAACATTTTCTACATAATATAACGCTGCAGAAAGGCTAGTCACCCAGCGAGTGACAATGGTTGCTGGTGGTAATGGAATGTTAGGAATTTTTTTGTTGAAATGATCAATTCTCGTAGATGATTTAACAAACACTTTCTTGTCACTTGATACCAATCTGTCCACATTAAGGTACAAGGTTCGGGCAGTCTCATACACTCTCTTTAGAGCATGCACAAGAAAAGTAAGATGTGTTCATTTCGGATAGCTTTCACAAAGGGTTTCCGCTGCTTTCTTCATACACGGCACTGCATCGGTAATACATTATCGTATTTAATACCTTTTGACCACAGCAAATGCATAATTCCGTTGAACAACCTAGCGAATGTAATGTGATTTTCTGGTGACTTGTCTGTACAAGTAATGAAGAATGAAAGTTTGAAAACTCTTTCGTCAATTTAAGCGCACCAATAACTACATTTCCCACTTTTCTTCCTGTCGGCTTCGTAGTTTCGTCAGCTCTTACCCACATTTTCTCTTTTTCATACACAACTCTGATATTTTTTAATGTTTTTTTAAAAACAGGTATGAAGAAGTTAAAGTAAACTCACCAGGAGGATCTCTAAGTTCGTGTACTCCATGAGAAAATTTCTAAGCACTGGAATGTAATGAAAGCTCTGCATAAATCAGAATAAAATTCACGACACTTTGTAGGTCCCGAATTTGAGGAGGATGGGGGTCCGGTTTCACCTAAAAGTACTCGTTTCGAACTAGAACGTGAATCCGCAGCGATATGTTTGTTGCCGGTTAGATGTTGCATAAGTTGGATCATTGAATCGCTTTTATGGATTTTCACAAGGCTGGCAATATAGTATCTTTCCATCTTCTTTCAATTCTTTCAGTTACTGCTGTAACTAGGCACTTTAACTACTATATTGTCTTTTCGGCATTCTGATAAGCACTTTACGCGACGCGAGAAGAACACTAAGGATACGAGAACCGATGTAGGAAGACAACAAATTAGGTAGTTAGCTGGCTTATCGCTTGCAAAATGAACAATCGTCTCCCACCCTACATTATGACTATAGGTATCATTATTTACAAACATGTCTAGGAGTATTAATGAACTGCCAGTTGTGTTACATATCTAGTCTGTGCTAATAGGAAAACAAATTTTGTTTATTTGTATACTTAAGTATGAAACTAAAATTTTTAATATCCAGACTGAATGTACCCGTCAAGTGTTTAATCCGACACCATAGTTACATGGGCAGAAGTATAAAATACTAGGAAACGCCTGCTTTATATACGAATAAACTAAATCAGTTAACTTAATAAACTAAAACATAAGTGACCCGTTCTATTGCAAAAGGAACAGAAAAACGTTTCCCTCTTCCTTCTTTGCTTTGCAAATATATAGGTCTACACAAAAATTAAATGCAATAAAGTTAAAAATTTACGAATTACGTTAAACTGTTAATAATATGTCTTAATAACCTATGTTAATTTAATTATTAACGTAAACATTTACTTAAATGTACAAATATTTAATTACGTATAAAAATATTTACTTACCTAGAAATCCGCTCCTTAATTATTATATAGCCTATAATATACTTTTTGCGTCGGCTCTCCAGTTATCTATGTACACCTTTAAGTTCACTAAACGTGTTTGTTATTACAGACTACTATTCTTTTGATCTTCATATTTCTATTGGGTACTTGCTTTCAACAAAAGCTATCATTTTCCTTCACCTCGTTAACATAAGGCACACATTTCACTATTATAGTTAATAAGTATCCCTTTGCCAAAACCTATTTCTGCCGTTAGGAAATTATATATTGCATATTACGAATGAACATATTTTCTGTATTCTTATCTTATTGTACATCTTTTTTCCTTCCCTTGCTTCTGATCAGTTGACACTACAAGTGTTCAGACGAGTTATAATTTTCATTACCAAGGCAACAGATGTGAGATGTCGAGTTTGTATTGAATTACTAATGTATGAAGCAAGAAATTAGAGAGACGTGTATAGGTTTGCATACGTTTTCTTTAGAGCGGGTCGTAGACTTTCTACGCTCTAGTTGCACTGTACTTCCGACTGCAGAATAAAGAATGAAACAATACACCAAAATGCAGAATAATTATATTAAATTATTTTAAATTGTAGAACAATTGAATTGACCTTTACAGTTATTTTTTAACAAAATAAGTACATCTTAATTGCCTAAAAATAGAGTTCTGGAGTTGTCTTATATAGTATGTATCGTTTAATATGTATCGATATTTCGACACCCTTGTCCCTAAATAACTTAGTAATATTTATACATTTCTACAGTAAAATCAGTGAATATACTCCTTTTTTTAAACCACAATTTTTACATACCAGAAGTTATATTCAACATGCATCTACAGCCACAAATTATGCATCTTTCCTTTTGTAAAAAACGTTAGCGATTGCTCAGTTAATGTAGTAAAGTAAATAACTGCAATTATTTGACTCTATATCAAGACAAAATGGAAAAAGAACTTACAAACATGACAGTGCAAATTTATGTCAATTGCTAGGGGAAATCTTCAGAAACATATTTCATAAAAACGAGCATACATATTAGAGAGGTACAGTATACGCACCAATAGAAACGCACTGAACGCAATGCAAGAAGGGCACAAGAGATCCAAATAACTCGATTGTGAGTAGTACTACAGGTGGACGTGGATTTATAAAATTATAGATCCTTCTTGCAAACGAATACAAATCTGTCAATTTAAATTAAAACATAGCCATTACTGCACTTTCTAACATAACGCCCTTCTACAGAAAACGAAGATTCTTTTTGCGGTTCCGCAATTTCAGCGCCTAGCATCTTGCTACGTCACGCGACTGCCAATAATTTTTGTACCTACTTAAGATTATGAAGCATGTAATCTAATAGAAAATACTTAGATAGACGTAATTTGTGATAATTAACTAACTCCAAAGTAGCGGAGGTTGCTATTAGATCGGTGGTGTTAACTTCCTTTGTGTTTGCATAGTGGGGAATGTCGACATCTAATCTTACATTTTTGCAAACTTCCTCGCTTTGTTACGTATCTTCTTTACCTTTAAATGTAAGCATCTTCTTTACACCACAGCAATGGAATGTGTGTCCGCTTGCGTCCCTCGTACGTACGCGGTAGAACTACTGTTTATTAGCGGTTCATATTGATTAACTAGACAATTATAAATATACTCCCCAACTTTCTATTTTCTTATAATGAAAAATGTCATTTTTGTCATTGCGGATTTCCGTTTATGAAGACCTCTATTCTCACATACCAGTCTTCGGAAAAAACGCTCACATTGTGTGTGTGTGTGCGCGCGCACACGTGTGTGTGTTTGTGAGGCAGAGAGAGATGAATATTCAGACAAGTTACATTAATGACGATATGTTCAAAAATGGACAAGTTTGGCAGCTAATTACAAAAACAGAATAACAGCTAATTACAATTACAATTACAAAAACAGCTAATTGACTTCACTAGAATAATATCTATAATGTGATATGTTTTAAAATAAGCATTAAAGACGCCTATTTTTAATTTTGTTAATATATCTCCAATAAAGTGTTGTGAATTTTGTTGTATAATAATACACTCTTATAATTCAGTTTACTCTGATTATTACCTTACAGTATACTGAAACTCATATTAGATTAATATTAGATTAAGTAAAACGTAATGACATTAGAAATTATAATCATATTGTAAAGTAATACGGTTGTTTAGATAAAAAGTGTATGTTCAGTTTAACAAAAATAGAAGAAAATATAAGCATCTGAAAAAAATTAACCACAAACTAACAATGCTACATACAGTTTAGATCCGCGCCAATCGTTAACGATAACTTTTGTTAGCGCTAATCATAAACGATAATTAATCGCTATACTAAAGTTTAGGTAAGACACCTCTTTGCATACATTTTTAGTATAAATGTTTAATATAATCTTAAGGATACAAGAAGGTAACGAAAAATTATTTTAATTCAGATTAGAAAGAAAGATATCAGAACCTAGATCTTCTACATTAAACGTGAAAGTGTTTTACACAAAGCTGGGAGGAAAATGGCTGGGATGTCGAATGTTAGTTGCCGTGGGAGTAATCAATTTTAGTCTCAGTTATAAAAGCCATAATCTTGTCGTCTGCTAAAATGTAATAGTTTCGAACCTAAAAGGACGTTTGCTATCGGAAGTGGTGTACCGGTTGTATATAGTTCAATAAATAAAATAAACATTGATGTAATGCAAAGGACGGAGGAGTCTGTTGATGACTTTTGAATGTCAGAGCTTCTCTGTTATTCTCTCAATATGGAAATTTAAGTGTTATAAAAGTTTACTTTTTCATCTTTTGCCTGGACGTGACATGGGTACCGCGGAGTTCACAAGTGCAGTATTCGAATTGAGGTCACAACATGAATTCATATATAGAGAGAACTAAGCATAAAGAATCAGCAGGATAACATCTTTCTCATGTTAACTTGTTTGGAAAAACATTTTACGTTTTCACTTTATATTTGTTTTCTAATTGTTATTAATTTAATTGAACGAGATAACTCAACGTTAATAAGCTAGAACTTTGTTGTAGTCAATTTTGTAGAGAAATGGTTTCAATTCCTATTAAGCTTACGTTTCATCATGAGCTTCGTACTATGACGTTTTACTTACAGTTAGTTCCATGCAGTTGTAAAGTAAATTACATAATAACTATATAAAAAATGACAATGATTATTGCAAACTTCTAAGTTAGTTGTTAGTAAGGTAAAATGTTTCTACTAAAATGTATTGATATAATATGTAGTGATAAATACGGTTAAAATAATTTTTACACATGTAAACTGAAACAGGCGTGTAGGGCTTAGTTACCTATCAATTTACAGTATCTATCATCAATGGTTTAACACGATGTAGTCATAAATATATTAACAAGCTGTTCAGCACCTTTCAATATTGTTAAACTTCGCAGCATCTTTTCTACCTCGCATTAAACAATCACAGGCCTTATTAACTATCTTAATCAAAATTACACTTAGTGTAGTCATTATTGTTCTTTACAAATAGGCTACAATACGCACATGATTATATATTACAACCATAATATAATAATCAAGTACTAAGAAACCAATAACTTTCAATTTATAACAAGTAACCACTCAATGTGAATTCGCAGTGAAACCATTAAAACTAACTCCATATTTTTAGTAAATTTTTTCAGCCCATTATCAGACGCGCACAAGTTCGTAGTCGTTCTAGTAATTTCTGATAACTGTTACTATTACTGTTAATTTCTGAGCAATAACGTTGATTATGCAGAACGTCAACCGTATTTGTCTTTCCTCGAGTAACATTAGTATCTGTAGTGTCCCACGGGAAATGTGAACATGTGTTGCAAAGTTTTGATTATTTTTTACTACGTTCTACTAAAATATTTATACTTTCTGTATCGCTGTGTTTAATTATCATTATAAATTATGTTATGTAAGAAATTTGGAGCTATTTATTTTGATAGGTGATTGTTTACCAATACTTGATGCACAACAGTCGACAGATGTAATAATAATTAATTTAAATAACAACGTAATTACTATTTGGTATCCGTAATTTAGACGTGGTTATACGTTCCTGCTTTTAATGGTATTTATTTCGTTTACTCAAATGATCATTAACTCAGTGCTTGTCTCTATGTCTCTAGACCTTAACCAAAACCAAAATTTTCCGTGATGCCGACCAACAAATAACTTGGTTCACAGAAACCCAGATTTTGTTTTATGTTACATTTTGGTTTTGCCATGATTGTTATTTCCTGTAGTCCCTAGAGAATCTCTTGATCGTTGTCGAGCTGGCCATACTTTTATTTTCACATTTCATCATCAATTCATAAAACGTCAGCGTCGAAATAAATTTCAGTTCTGTCAAACATATTGCAACATTACAAGTATTTTATAAATGAATACACTTCTGACTATGTGTATCCAACGCAACTATAAAGTGTTAAACACCGGCTAGGTCGTAGGATTTTTGTGTTCGTTCCGTTAAGTAGGCATATATGTGGTTGCACAATAAACGTATTCTTTAATAAGAAGAGTGAGACGTTCACATCAAATAATTAATTAAAGCATATTAAAAGAATCAGTCAACGGTTTATTAAATATTGCAAAGAAATTATTTGATTATTAAAAATTGAAATTGTAAAATTCAAAATATTATTTTTTATAACTTTACACTCTGTAAAACATAACATACCTTTGCTATTCAGCACAAATTAATACCATATAGCCTTAAATGTCTAAACATATATGATGAACAAATTATACACTTACTTAATATTGCATGGGTGTCTGACTTTGAATCATTATTAACTCATTTGTAGCAACTCATTTACAAAATAAGATTTACTTTGCTTAAATAAAATTTAATTGTTGCTATCGATATTTAAAAAAATAAAACTTACTTTAAGAACATTTATGATTTATAAAAACAAAACCCAATTTTTAAAATTGAACAAAATAAAATTGTTTTTTAACAACAATTTGTAGTTACGTCATTTACTCTAAATATTTACCTTTAAGTCTTTATTATCTCATATTATGTTCTTTATGAATTCTTTGCAGAAAATATAATTGTTAATTTATCACGAGTGTGTGCGTTCTGAATGATGACAATGACGATGGTGATGATGCTGATGCGTTCTCGGTACTCTATGGCTTGTTGTGGATGATGATCCGGTGCTCCTCCATCAATCGTGGTGAATTGCAGATGATGGTGATGATGATGATGAATTCTCAAGTAGGTCCGCAGAGTGACGTCGTGTGAAGATATGTTGAGTCTGACTTCGCCCAAAATTGCCAAAAGTATTTATAGTAGACGGCAAACTGACATGTCAGATATGGTTTCTGACATGTTAAATTTTGTCAATTCGAGCATAGCGTCCTTTTTTGTACTGATCACTTTTTAGTCCGTTTTCGCGACCGCGTAAATTCATCTTTACCGGAGTGGTTGCATTGTCTTCGTAATTTTTCACTCGTCATTTACACATAACTCGCTCGCTAATGACTAGTTACTTATGGTATTAATTAACATTCATTTATATAACGTCTTCATTATTCCACTTTTCTGAAATAATTTTGCATCACCACACGCGTTTAAATGTCCTTAATCTGATGGTATTTTTAAAATTGTGATATATCTTCAGGTAAAAAACATATTTATTAATTTATTTTAATCCTATAATACCTGATTTCACAATAAAAACCAACAATTCATACGTTTCCCTCTCGTAGTATACTGCAGGTCCGTTGCTGGCACACACTTACAGACACACAAATGCTGTATTTACACTGTCGGGGCAGGTGTACACTTTCGACAGGTAACGGCTTGTACACGCACAAAATATTTGAAACTATTCGTCGTATTCTTTTTATACTAATTATTTACAAAATTACTGCCCTGGCTAAATATGCAAATATATGTATTGTTGCAATATCTATTTACATTTTGCATATACTCGATTTCTCGGTTTCTTAGAGGCTCGGTTTCTCTAATCTTTTTATGAACGTTCCCAGACGAGTTTAGGTAAACTTAATATTGTCGCATTTTTAATAAAAGAATATGCAATACGAAGAAAGACAGATGCCTAATAATAAACAATATTGTTCTAAACACTCCCTCACAACACCCACACACACAAAGAAACAACAGTTCAGTAGTAATGAAAACAGTATAATGTCAATGTATAAATTAATTATTATTGCAACGCATTAAATTGTGTGTGTGTGTGTGTGTGTGTGTGTGTGTGTGTGTGTGTGTGTGTGTGTGTGTGTGTGTGTGTGTGTGTGTGTGTGTGTGTGTGTGAAATTACTCTAACATTGTAGATCCATGGAAGAACAATTGAGTAACAACAATATAATTAGTTTATAATATTAAAAAATTGTATAAGTCAATATCTCTGAAGACCATTTCTAATATGGTAACCCAACTTTACCACACTTGCTGTGGTGGGAACAGATACTAAATTATTTCCGAATTATATTACAGAGCAGTCGATTATGTGTCAACATGTTTGAATCTTGAAATCACTCCGACGGCTACGAATAGTATAACAAAACAAAGAAAACTATAGGCGTTCAAGAGTTAAAAAATAGAACTCATTCAGTCATAAATAATACATTAGTTGTCAAAAGTAGGGAACGCGCAGTTGATATACACCTACGACAGGGTGAAATCGCAGGCTTACTGCGATGACTAAATGGCGTCATTCAAGGACACCAAATTCCTTTAATGGATACATATGTATAATCCAGATAACAAAATGTATACTATATTGTCAAGCATTGAACCATCTTAAATCATTGTTATTCTGCCTACACTGACAACAAGAATACCGTTATGAAACAGATGACAATTAAAATAACATTTCTTTCACTAACACGTATAAAACCTGTTAAATTTCAATAATACTGCAAAATGTGTGAAAGAAAAAAATGTGATTTGAAGAGAAAACTGAAGAATGTTCAGAGTGATTCAATACTCAAATCTAACTCTCATTACGAAGGTTCATGACCAGCTAGCTGACAAGTAGATGATCCCCACTGAGAAAATTTGTCAAAGACCACAATATTTTGGGTATAGGTACACAACTTTAATATTAGACAGAATGCTAGCTCGTTTGAATCAAACAAAAAAATATGTCATGAAACATAAATAGAAAACCAGAATATTTGAATCATGTTCCAAAGGGGTTAGCTACAGCGCTGAGGAAAGTTGCAAAAGATTGTAGTAGATCAGGGAAGACACTTACTTGGTGGCAAACATTACGGGAGTTTTAAATACACTACTATAAACTAAATTACGGCCTACTACCGAAATGCAATCCAAAACAATTAGGTAAGTACGTGATATGAAATAGCCTACTTTTGCAACTCTATACCACTGATGACAGACCAATGCATCAATGTGTCCTCCTGAAAGGGAGGAATCAGAACATGTTACTTTTTCCAAGGAGCGCTTGCGAGAAATGAAATCCCAGATTCATATGATTAGAAAATAAGAACTCCTCTTACTGAAAAAGTTTTTGCTAGAATCCCACCTGCATAACGAAGATAGACATGAGACAATTTATTGAATAGGTGTGTGGCAAGGGACACGTAAAATGCCAATGAAGTTTAGCGTCATATTCTAGAGTCAAAGAGCCCCAAAACTGTGAATCTAAAACTACACTTCTAATGGACATACGTATAGCTGTTTGTAAATACAATTAGGACACTTGAAGAAAGTTGCAGAACAACAAATTGCATGTAGACTAGACTTGGAACAAACCCTGAAAAAATTGCTAAATTATTAGATAAAAGAAGCATCTAGCTGAAAAATGTATCGAAATGTTAAGTGCGTAGAAAAACGAAGAAACTTGCTATGCTGAAGAATGAAGAAAAAATAAGGAAAAGAGGATTTATTACATTGACTTGGTGGATTTTGAAAAAAATGTAAAAAAAGTTGGACGAGATATTCTAATCACATAGGCCTATTTCCTTTTCCGTATACGTAAATTATGCGGTATTTATAAATTTTTACAGACTACAGTTTTTAAACCTAGTTTGTATTACAGGCGTATCAAATATAAATGTAGACATGAGTATTATTTAACATTGATCAGTATGTGGTTCGCACTATCACCACTTGATTGTTAGTACTTATTTTGTAAAACTGGCGTTTTCGCAAATCAGGTTTTCATAAAAGTGTATATAAAAGTTGATATATGGAAAAAATTGTACTTCCTAAATATATGGTATTTTGTATGGTTATTTTAGATAAAATAAATTAAAAATTCTTGTATTCTGGTAATGAGTTAGTGCTGTATAACCACAAGTAACTTTTGAAAATATCATGTAGTCTTTAACTGTATTTATGGTTACTTACTTAAGTAATAAAGGGACATGAATTTTTAGGCAAATTTATTAACTTTAGAATTGCACTAAGAACAGTACGTTCGGACAACCCGTTTTTAACACGACGTCATTCAAGTTTAAAAATACGTTAACAAATAAAAAGTAATAATTAGGGATACAAAAAGAAAAAATAATATATCTGTACATTGTTATTTATTTTAGACACTATTTTACAAGAAAAACAACAAATTTAAAAAATATTATTTTGTAAGATTTGAGGTTTCATTAATGATCCCCTAAATGTCACTGACTGTTTTACGAGAGTCTTTATGGCCATAATGATAATAAACAATCAAAGAGTAAACAAAACGTAAACAATAATTAAATTTTGCTTTTCTCTTGAAGTACCTCGTTTATAAAAATGCAATTGATGTCTATGTTCGTGAAAGTGTTAATGTTATTAAAACGTTTAATTCCTCTATTCACCATTGATGTCCGGATTGCTAGGTACGATACATCTGACAATCCTTTTGGCACATAATTTATATGACTGTGAACTATAAACTGTAACCTAGTAAAAAGTAACTCTTTTAGTATCTAGTTATAAACAAACAAACAAAACTAATCTCAATGATTCATGAAAATAAACTCGAAAAAACTTATAAACATGAACATCTAACCCAAATGAACAAGACATTAATTCGTACATTAACGTATAAAAATATTTTAATAGAATTAGATTTGAATTTTTTTTCTTTAAACTTGTTAGGTCTTTTAAAAATGTATACGGGATTAATGTAAATGCTACATGCAAACGCGATTAAATTAGGCCTATACTAAATGTAATTTAATTACATTATTAAGTAATTTTATCATGAAACAAATTGTAATTTTTAAGAAAACGAACTTTATGTAATAAAACTCTTAAGCTATAAGGGCTGCAAAGCAGCCGTGTTGGAGGGCTGATGTTCGAGTGGACTGTGTGGCTGAGACTACCTGTAGGAAACCTTAACGGCCCGACCTTACAGGGTCAGAGGTCGGTGGATACACAGGTCGCCTAAACGTTATGATATACGCTCCTCCCTTAGATGGAGCCAAACTAATGATGTAGGCTACGTATTCGGTAAACTATTAGTTCACCGACTCACTTCCCTACCATCTAAAACCATTACAACAGATGAATGCTGTAACAACAAGTGTTTCAATTCTATGAAATTAAAACGTTTATCACTTTAAATCATTAACTGCAGAAATTAAATTTTAAGGAGATTTAGAGTCAATGTAATAGAAATACTATGAGTTATCTTTGGTACAGTGGATACTTTTTGTCTTTCGAAACATTAAAAATTGCATCAGTTAGAAGACACACGGAAATAGGACGAAAGTTCCGTGCTCCACAACGACACAACGAATGTGGTTTGTAATCACATTTACGCTTTTGATCAACGCTTGCCTCATCGTCAGAGCTACAATTCAACACTGCGCATAGTTTGACTAATGAAGTAACGTTAGAGCGGCGTCAATACGTTTATACCATTAACAGACAGTCGAACCTATAACCTGTCTCGTTATTCAGCTGTCATGTAACATATACCTGACAATTCAGATCCACATAATTGATACACGTAGACAATTGACATTCGAACAATGGCACAAGTTTATACAAACTACACATGCACTTCAGTATTCGAGACAGCTGTTAATTCAGACATTTCCTGATATTCATCATTGTGATAGCCAAAATTATTTATAGGTAAACCAAAGCAGTATACATTTTTATGAATTACAAAATACATTTGTATACATTTGTTTGTTTTATTTTGAAACACAGTTTACAATCTGTCAATAACTGTTACTCTTTCTTACTCTGTCAAACTCTTAAATAAGCAGGCTAATTTAAAGTAGTTAGCAAGACAATTCAGGCTAAAACTGATTAAATGATTAACTTGATTTGATCGAGGCTTGCCAATACAATAAATTATTCACAATTTTGTCTTTCACGTACTTTTTTTTTTGTAATTGTTGACAGAAAGGGAGAAAATAACGTACGAAAAAATATTCGCATTTATCATTCCGCTAAAAGAATATTTCATTTTACCACACTTCTACGCACATTAAGACAAGCGGAAAATACACACGCGCACGAGTAACATAAATTCTCGTTCAACTTAGCTATACAAGATATAAAGTAATAAAACAACACAGACGTAAATAATTCTCGTTCTGTCAATTCTATTATTATGACGTCATTATGTAAATCCGCTGTGTGTCATTGTGAAGCAGCCTATCACTAAACTATATCTGTGATGGACATTATTTAGATCTGGTCTCTTACTTACTTACCCATCTTTGTTGTCGTGAATCAGTATTCTTTCTGTGTATAGTACACGACGTTGAGTTTCTATCTTGGTATAGCGTACCAAGGTGGTGGGGAGTACGAAATGCTGTAAATAAACCGACTATTAGCAGTAAACCGCAGGATTTCAAAAGATTTTTAATGAGTTAAAAAGTTCCAATTTTGGAGAACTGCTTAAGTGCTGTTAATTACTCACTTGCTCACTTGCACCCGTTAATAATATGTAATATAATAAATATATCATAATTTACACTACTAATGAAAAACGTTTAATGCAATGAAGTTGCAGTTTGATTTATTCTATAACAATTTATGAGATAATTAATTTACGTTCCATTCATAGATATTGTAATTCATTATTCCACTCGCACCCGCCTGTCCGTACGTTTCTATATAGTTATTCTGTCATGATCCTGTATTTATATATTTTTTTGCTATCATAAATTGTACTAATAGATCAAAGTTTTTTATTGTAAGCTTTCTACAATTTAAATACTTATATTTAAACAGAAAGATAATCATTGTAAGCTTAACAATTGTTCAGATTGATATTGAAGCAAACCAGTCTGCATGTGGTACGACAAACAAATACTGAGAAAAAACACTATTTGAAACTGTAGCTCAATAGGCCTAACACGTTAAACACAAAGGAACATAGATTTATTATAACTAAGGGTGCAGAAAAGTTTATCACGGTAGTAGAATGTGTAAAATAAAATGAGATATATGACATTTACTTTTTCTGCCAAACCTGAAGAAAATAAAACGTAAAAGTAGTGAGATACCTAAAAAGAAGGAATTTCATAGAGTGTGTATTAGAAAATTCATGTACAGCGTCTTTATTTTATTGTTTATATGGTACTTTAACGTTCCTATTTTTAATGATTTTTCAAGTTCCGTCATGGAGTTGTTTATGCAAGTGAATGTACCCCATGTTTGTTAATTTTATTATGATTGGTGTTTGACTAATAAGGTTTTTAACGCAATAATTAGGGAGTCAACTAAGGAGTATAGCCGGAGAATATATTAGGTTCCCACATACATTCTAGCTTAAGAACGAAAATGGAAAGTGACACGTAGGCGCGACAGTTCTAAGAGAGCCGATATAGTAAACTCACTACTTTTAGGAAGGACATAGTTCTCCCTATCACTTAAGCGGTCCTCTTTATTTAAGAGGTCCTCTTGCAAGTTACCTTTAACAATATATATTTGTTCTCAGTTCAGCGAAAGAACTACAACATTCAATTAAATGTTTCATCGTAAATGCTCCTCCACAAGCGCAGACGCGTCGTTTTTGTTGTAGTAGGAAGAGCCACTATGCCCGTATTGTCCATGGCAGTGAATCCGTACAGATAACAAATTTTATAAACTCAGTCATAAACAACTCCAAGACAACTATTTAGATTTGAGATTTTGTATGCTGTGTAATGTTAAACTACGACAAATTCAATGTAGAGTATAATGTGGTCTTTCTGAAAGAACTGATAGTTGATAACTTTTGGTAGCTCTTGAACATCTCTTTTTATAATTTTATGAGCACTACTGTAAATACACAAGCAAGAGGTCTAGGAGTTAGGCAGGCTACTACATGAGAGCCATTTCCACTGGCTGAGTGGACCTGGGAGCTGAAAAACGTAGATCGGGAATGGAACCCGGAACCTCTAGATTAGTAGGCAGGCGCCATACACACCGTTCTACTAAAAAAGGATGTTAATACTTTAAAAGAAGGTTACATAAACACTGCATTAAGGCAACTTTATTTGGTATAAAATGTGTGAACATTTTCACACCAGAGGGTGGTCGAAACAGGAGTGCATGGATTGAAAAAAAAGAAAGAACATATGTGTTCAAGACTGTCTACGGAAAGAAAGAAATTACAAACCCACCAATTTTGCATTGAGGAGAAAAAGAAGAAGAGATCTAGAATAAATAAAACCTAGTTATATGGGAGAGTACAATTAAAGAGTATTGGAAAGCTAATGATACAGTAATAGCTTAGATGTAAACAAATATGTAAAAGAAGATGGAGAGATTGCAAAAGCAATGACAGCAAGGTCTTGGATTTCTTAACAGAAGATTCAGTTTCACTGAGTAAATACTCAAAAGAAGAAACCTTGTAGAAAATAAATCGCCATTATCAAAGGGAAAGGAAAAACAAATCAACAGTGTACGAGGTATATAATGAATAAATAGTTACTATCTTACCTTAGGTCTTGTAGGTCTACTTTTAGTTATTCTGAACATATTTGTTGAAACGTGTCTCGTTAAAAATGAAACCAACTTGGCGATTATCATTTATGTAAATCAATTTAATTTTCAACATCTGAACAAGTAATAAAATTTAGTACTAAAATAAGTACTTTTTCATTGGTTATGAAATCCTTTACTACTTCATAAAACTTAAATAATAAAATACTACCAATTTTTATGTAGGAAAAAATGTGTATGAAAAAATAACGTGGAGTTGGTAATCTGTCAGTATTTAAGACCACTGAATCTGTAAAACTGTCCAATATAAAATTTCTGATTTTCCTCTTTTTCACTTTTGAATTAAAATTGATAATAATTATTGTGTACTTTATTTTCGCCGTGTATATCAATTTAAATTAATCTCTTCTCCTTGCTACTTTTCATTAATTGGGGTATCCGACTTTGGAATAAAGAATACTCTTACTTTTATATTACATCGTTTTTTTTAGTAGTCTGTGCAGTTTTTTTTCAAATGAATACTGAATTTAACTGACAGATTTATAGTAAATGCTACAGCTTTATTCCTTATGTTCTGAGTATGTTGTCTGTTTTTGAATTTTAGTTTTAGATATCTTTCTTCTCCTGCAAACCTCTGCCAATTCCAATATACGCCACTTTATGTTCTTGAATTTTATCTCCAACATCTGTAGCTATGAAATATTAGAACATTCCGAATTATTTAGTTTCTTGTAAAAAACATGATTTAAAACTGAACTCCTTATTCCACTGGTGATTCTTAACACATTTCCTCTATGACGATCTTCTTTGTGTAAATAAAAGTAGATAGCTTTGACGCTAGCCATGTGAGCAATGTTTAGAGTTTTTCGTGACTAGAGGATTAAATTCTAACACTAATTGCTCTTCATTCAAGAAAGTAGGCAGTAGCCTGACTATGACCATTGAGCATTATTCATTGTGTTTTTTGTTTCCTATTTATAGGAAAACTGTACTCTGACCAATCTCACAATCCTCCTTAGAACTATTTTTTAAACCAGCTACATTCAGCTTCTGCCTCACCTCGATTCTTCTTTGAATTCGTTAGAAATCGGTCTTTTCAAGGCTGGTCACCATAACCTATATAAAGTTTATATATTTTATAAAGTATACAAAAAGTACATGGGTATACCTGAGTAAATTCTCAGGTGAAATTTGTGTAGAACTACATTATCTTCGCCTGGCAAAGAATTTAACTGTCTCTTTTTCTATTATCATCCACCGGACTTTACTTTACGGAAACCTAATTCAAACAGGATTTAGTTCACTTTTCTACATTGTTGTTTCAGATTTGTTGGGAAATGTAGAAAAAAATCTCCCGTCATAAAGAGAGTATAGATATTTTTCCGTGTACACTACAAGAAATGCCGGGAGGAGAAGCAGATGGATTGTCTATGTGATGAGGTGGTGCAGGATAACACACATCGACTTTGTATTGTGATAACCCAATAATTGAAGTGTCGGTGCTGCAAAATGTAGTAATTTTCAGAGCGATGCTTTGTCACTCAATCAGTCTTGAGCTTCGTATTTTATACGTGTGGGGGAATGAGTCTGGTGAGTGTACACTGGCGCTGCCAATATGGTTTATTGTCCATCTGCTTGTAAACTTTGTTTGCATATTTCCATGTGTAGGCTTACTGTAATTTTGGAAAGACGACTACTGAATAACTAAAAGTTATCGGCCTAATTTATAAATCATAACATTAATTTTTCTAAACATTTTTGTTAAACGTTGCCTTAATTGGCTTGAAACAGCTTAGTATGTTAAAGTAATTTCAGATTAATAGGCGTTGTTGTTAACTCTATCGCACTGAATCATGAAAGACTATATACTTAAAGGCTATATACTTATGTAGATGAAGTTTGTTATGTTTAAGTTGTCTATATTATATAACTCTGTGTTAGCCGCCCTCTATGAGTGAGTCGTGAGGAGCAAGGTTGCTCTTCGTCATAACCACGTCTATATCACCGAATATTGCAGGTACTACAGATTCAGAAAATTTAAAACAAAAGAGCACGGGTTCTAAAATAGGTAGATTGATTCCAAACCTAACTACAAGAGATGTTACGAACCCTTGAGGGTGATTTCGCGACTAGTAAGGATTTCAATTTCAAATGCTGTAATCGGTAATTGTGGCCTTTGGGTAATGACTGGCACTGTTTCATATGAACAAACAGCACAACAACCATATTTGTTTAAAATTTGAAATTTGTAGGATTCAAAAACTCAGTCCAGTTGAAGATTAATTTAGGAATAAAAAGGAATACAGTCTAGATAATGTGTTAAATTTAAAAATGAAACTTCTATTAAAAATGCAGGTGAATATAATCAAAACTATTTCCACTGCGGCCAGAACAATTGCTTTATCGCAAGTTCTTGTCTAGTACAGCAAGGACAGTGTTATTAGTACAGCAAGAAGGAATATCGTTTTATTTATAACAATATTATATTAAAATTTTACAAATACAAAATTACTCTTAAATGGTTGGTTTGGAACTCATTTAATTTGATCACAGTTACTGGTACCGATTTATTCCTATGCTGTTTAATGCATTTAATATTCTTACCGCTTCTTAGAATCAGCCACTTAATAGAATAAAAGTCATTGGCGGCTACTGTACATGTGTAGAAAATACATTTTATATGTTTTAACATTATAAGATATCACTTATGAAATAAAGTTACAATGCTAAAAATATGATTACACTATCCGTTTAGGATTAAGACTGTTTTTAGTCCTTAAATTAATAGTTCAAGTCTCCTATTACCCTTTTTGGGTAAACCGCTCCAACACTTTATCAATGTCCACTAGAACATTTTTATGAATGTGAAGTAAACAAGTCCGTTGAGCCTGTCTTCAGCCATTCCTCGATCTCATCCAGGTTTTTGCCCGTCGAAGAGTTGAGAACGATCTTTCCGCAGTAGCTATGCTGACAGGAAGAGTAGCTAAAACATGCAGCAAAGATCTTTTTATAGGGAAAAGATAAGAATCGCAAACATCTAGGACTTTAAGCACTGTTTCTGGAATTCTGAAGGCTTTATTTTTTTCTTCTTGCCAAAAACAAATCCAGTGGCACAATTCTCCCTCAAGAATAATTTGCAATGTTTTTTCACTCTCACAGAGAAGCGAGAAAAACGCTTTGACAATAATTCAACTTCTAATTTAAAATCACTTTTTTTCAGAAGCTTTAAGTAGTACTGTAGGCATAAAAAATCTGAGTTCCAAACACTGCATCGTTGTCTGTGGCAAGCGAGCTTTCAAATCTTGAACTACGTTGCCAAGCAGTGGAATATACACTGATTTTCTGTAATATTAATTTACTGAATCGGCACAATAGTTTTCCTTATGGATTTGTGAGACTTGGAATTTGTAAATCAAATCCCAGTTCAGAGGCCAGTTGAGTTGCTTCGCAGTATACCCGAGCAAAACCTGTGTCAGCATTCTTCCGTTTTTCCTCCAGAACATTAATCGTTCTATTAAAAGTGTCTGAAGCTCTTGATACATCAAGATTGGAAGTTTGGAGAAATCGGCTCAGTGGCAATGTCTCCTTCAGCAAGTTAATAACAGACAATAATGAACTCTGAGCTGCACAGAGAATTAATAAAAGAATTTGCAGCAGAACTGCTGTGTATGTCTTTCCATTGACTTATCGATGTCAAGGTCTCGAGTACTGGCAAAAGCAGATCTTGGAACCGTATAAGGGACTCATAGTTTCACAAAGGCTGGACAACTTGGAGCCTGACGACACCTGATTAAAAACAATCTCTCGCTTTGCCGAAGCATTAAGAAAGCAACTACAGCTTTAACAACTGATACTGCGTTACAAATTGACGGTATGTTTGAGCTTTTTGAAATAGAATTATTCAGGGCATGGTTGTTACATGGGTATTTGCAGGCATTAGGTGCTGCTAGCATAATGTGTTTAACAGCTCCAACAGCTTCGGACGACATGACACTGCAGCTGTCCGTCCCAATACCAACACAGTTGTTGATGTCTGAATTTAGGCCCTTAATGAGATCAATTACAATTTGACCTAGAGCTTGGCCTGTGAGTTTAGGTTCACTACTTTCACTTATATTTTTTGTGTCCATCCCTCTCAGCACAACAAATTTATAGGCATCAACAAACTTCATAAAATCTTCACGTATCGATCCACGATGAACGTACCAAAAGCCTAAGGACAATTGTTCTATATATGAAATATCTGTGGTGTCATCAAATAAAACACTAAAGAAACGCGCCTCTTTCATTTTAGAAACAATGGCTTTACAGATTTCTTCACCACAGCACTTTACCAACTCATTTTGAGTCGTTTTTAAAATGTACGTAGCACGAGAGAAAGCACTCTGAAGGTGTCTTTCTAGATCTTTACCTCCCGATGCAACACGAAATCGTAAGAGTTCTCTAAAATTTTCCTCATTGGGTTCTGGAGACCCCTCATCAATCAACAACCCATCATCACGATGACCTCGCAATGTATATTTTGACGCCCTAGAAATAATGTGGACTCAATAATCGGACGTTGAGGGCTTTCCTGAACTTGCTGCAGTCTCTGAGCACTCAACTGGTTTGCGACATGTTTACGAGGTGAATTGTAGGCTTTCGAAAATGCTTTACCTTCTAAAACACTTTCATTGTGGTATTGGTGCCTATCGTGAAAATCTTCTAAGTCTCCATCTTTTCCTTTTAACTTCTTGAAGTTTCTCAAAGGTTCTGTGACTAACTTGCCATGAGCTACACCTTTGTTATGATCAGCTGTACGTTGGTGAGAGAATATGACACAGTATTTGCAATACAAGCCTCTTTTGATGGTGAATGTACCAGCCACTGAAAACTATCAATGTGTTTCTTGGACAAATAACGTTTGATAGTACGAACTTCACCATCTTTATTTGTACACTCCCGTTCCGAAAAGGGCAGTTTGTAGCCTGGATTTTCCCAATAACACATACTTCGTAAAATCATCAACTACACTTCCCACGTGGACGCCGATGTCATTGACTGGCATCTGTTGATCGGTCAGTCCAAAGGAAGCAGAGGATACGCTCTCTGTTTGAAGACTTATAATACTTGGGCCATCTTGAACACGTTCTCAGCATGATGCGCTGTTGATTGTACAGTTGCAATTGATGTAGGACAAGAAAAGAGGGTTTTGCCATCATTGCCTACATATTCACATTCTTGAGTATGATATTCTTCTATATGTATTGGCTGGGAAATGGAAGATGTATTCTTTTTTGAAGGGGTTGCAAAGAATGAATCAATTGTCCTGCAGTTTACTTTTTTCTTGGTCAGCTTTTATACTTTTAATTTTAACAAATTCACGTTTATCTGAAAATAATATTAATTCTTATATTGATATTAATTCTTAACGTTGATATATTATATAAAAGCGTCACTTTTACACTTGCTTCGTACCCCATAGATTTTTTTAATGTATAGTTTTTGCAAAAATGTACCTTACTATATTTGAACGAATAATTTTTTGATCAGGACGAGCAGAATATGATGGTAACTCGGACCATCATTTCTATAAAAATTAAATAAAGCAGATGTTTCGCCTCGCTATGTCTCTAAGGCTCTTCAGTATAACTATACCTGTTATACACATCCAAATCGAAAATGATTTTGAAATTTAGACTGAAAGGGAATTTAGAAAAAAGAACTACATTGATCCAATGCAGTGCTTGTCGGATCTATTTAAAAGAAATTAACTATATCTTACTAAAAACTAAAAATAACATCTTTACTAAAAATAATAAAATAACATCGATAGAATTGAATTTGAATCGTCAGAAATTTGAATTTTCCGCCAATTGTATTAGAGCATTTCGCCAGGCGTGACGCATCTATCGCGCTAGAGCCAGCAAAACGGTGAGGTAGCAGGCGAAACAACTCAGTTTATTATAAAGAGAAAACCAGCGAAAAACGAAGGAAAGAAAGAAATAGTATTTCGTCTGAAAAATAATCATAATAGGAGGAAATAATGAAAGAATGCTTGAGAAAATTTATTGTTTCTAAAGTTATAAAAAAGCGTTGTAAATTGAATGTTTTTACACAAATGGCAGTATTTGTTAGATGATAGTAAAGCACGTTAGGAGCTGAAGCAAGACTTATATTTGTAAGTTAATTAAGAAAGAAGATTTCGCGGTGCACATAACCTCCTGAGTCAGGTCACACGGTCCTGTTTCTCGATATTAAAACTATGTACACAATATACAATAGATTCACATACCTTAAATGCGGATATGAGACCTCAAAATCACTACAAAATTACAGTTCACTGCTGGTAAACAAACAACTGTTTATTTATAATTAACGCTGAAATCGACAGATCCTCGTACGACTGCTGTCAGCTGACTAATGCTCCCTCTAAAAACGATTCCAGAAGTCACCAACAGTCAGCATCAATTAACAGGTGAAATCCATACAATTATTAGCATAGAGGACATCAAACAGGACCCGCTGTAAGTGGAAAGGAGCACTTAGTAGAAAAAGACTACATCTTCCACAGGTCTACCTTTCCTTGTCTATCTCATGCTCTCTCTCCTACATAAAACTACCCGTTCTTTATGCCCTTATTCCGGGTGGCATTCTGAAAGAGAAATATATTTTGCTCTCTTTCTATCCCTTTTGCGAAATAAAAAGAGAGCAATATATATGTCTCTTCCAGAATGTCATTCAGAATAAGCCCTATACTTGGCTACCAGGGGCGGATTTACGAAGTTTTATACAAACTATCAAACCATCCAAAACTATGCTTATGTAGTTGGTTACCAACCTACTAAAAATTCACTACGTGTAAATAGGGCCATTTTTTACCAACTCAGATTCTCGGGGGGGGGGCAATTGCCCCGTCTCTGGATCCGCCCATGACTCACACATATAGTGTGCATCATGTATGCAGCGTTTGCCTGCGCTACATCTCGGTAAAAATTTACAGTATTTTATCTTTAAAGGTTAAGACATTTATACGTCGTCTGTCGGGAAATAATCATGATTCCCATTTTAAAAAAATTACTGGAATCAGGTTTAAGAGAAATAAGGATTTATTATTCAGTCCACCTGATCGTGATGTATATAGTTATCAACATTTTTAACAATTCAAAAATGTAGTGTTAAAACACGGGTACGCTATCCGTTACGATGGGTTACTAATCTAGGGGTTTTCCGGTCTTATTTTTCTTGCTTTATCGGGCTTTCTTTTGTACACCTTATCCAGATGTATATTAATAGTCGAAATTTTAACAATTAAAAAGTGTAGCTGTAGAGCTTGGTAGAACACTGGGTACGCTACCTGGCTACTAATATAGAGGTTCCAGGTAAGAAGCGGAGATACTATAAAATCAATATACCTTCACAACCAGTGTAAATGAGTATCTGGGATAACATCTGGTGTAATAATGTAGCCGAATAAAGGAAAGATGAAGTATACTGGATACACTGTGTTTCTTGTACACAGATCCGCTCACATGAGATAGCCCATCCTGCCCAACTACACTTAAACTACATAATTATATCCGTGCATAAATACACTCGGATGTGATAAATATCCTAAATGTCCTATGCTGCTAAAAAGTTTAATACGATTTGTGGTTGTTGTTTCTAAAAAAATTCTTCAATTATTCCTGTAAAATCTCGCGAAACAATTGAGAGCTGTCCACTTAACTTTTTCGATTTTTCTTTCAGAAGGTGTTGGAAGTGGAGACGTATTATTTTCATTTCTATTTGCAGTGCTCCGATATTCTTTCGTTTATATTACAGTCAACATTGCCATTAAAATTGTCATTGCTTGTTTACATTGTAAACTCATTTCAGTTACATCAGATTGCAATGTTAATAACTATTTTGTCAACGAATGTGGGATTCCGTACAAGCCATGGAAAAATCGTCTGTATTTTTAATGTCAGCCTTTGGTTACGAGTAATCTAAAGCTAAGTACACATTTTCACGGGCGTTCTGAAGCTCCGGAAATTTTTTGAACGCGGTTTGCCATCCATTCATGTGCATTGGACACAAATGAGATATAGGCCTATTAATATTACGTGCATTTATTTTGAAATGCATTACTTGTAATTTAAAAAAGATATAGATGGGAAAATTCATCGATGTGATAACATGCAACAATCGAAGTGGACTAATCGCATTGTAATTCTCAAAAAATTATTTTCAAGTAAGGGTGAGGGGGAGAAAATAAGATTAATGACTTTCAGATAGGAAAAATGTACTTAGAGTAAATAAAATATGGAAAGTTAAATAATGACAAATAACAATTAAATATAGAATGTATTGAGAACTGTGGGAAATAAAATTTCTCTTATCAGTTGGTGCGTTTTCAAATGAACAGCTTATCGAGCAAAATGCTTCCTCTCATAATGCTTTCTAATTTCCAAAACGTAGTTTGAACTTTTCTCTTCATGACATCATGTGTCAGCAACAGAGTCACAACTCTAATTCTTTCCAAGTGGAGTCGCGACTCTAAACACCAGGAAATAATTCGCAGCTTGACTTACCTTTGTATTTTATAATGAACTTTTCTCCACGTAGCTCCAGGCGACACCAACTAACAACAAGCATAGATGCCAGCACACCATGTACGTAAATTTGATACAAGTAAGCTTTTCATGGTTAAAATCTCAGCATGTCTACTATTCCAAATCTTTTCATCCAGTTTACTGTCAATGTGTCTAACTATCTACATGGTTAATATCTCTCTTTCCATGTCTCTCTCTCCCTCTCTCTCTTTCTCTCCTTTCCGGTATGTATCTATTTCACTATTCCTTCCTCACTCACTCATTTTTTCTCCAATCTTTGACTCCCAGACATGTTCAGACACCATCAAATCCATTCCGCGTGAATTTGTTCAGTTAAGCCAACACTCTCTCTGTCCTAAAAACAGTCAATCTGTCCTCATAAATGAAATTACAGTATCCCGTAGTATTTCCCTAAAATACCGCCAGCTCCCTACACTACTAAACACTTTCTAATTATGACACGTCTACACCTTTTGTTACCTCTTCCTGGCCTATAATGTAAACATATCTTACATACACTATACCGGATTAAGATAATTTGGTCATATAAATTTTAGTCATTTTATATTCAAAACCTTATAATGTCTCTTTTTCTTTAAGCGGTTTCTGCCTTAAAACATGCATTATTTTTCCTTGAGCGGTATTATACCACGACGTTTTGTTTGTGTAATTTTCTACACCAATTATTACACATTTCTGACATGTGTGTGAGAGTGAGTTAAATTTTTAAAGTTACAGATCATAAGGTTGAATTAAAGCAGAAGGCTAGCAGAAGAAAAGGGGAGAAAAGTAATTGAACATGTAAAAGGATGTAATTCTCAATATGTTATCAATAAAATACCAATATTTTGGTAAAGTAGTCGTGTAATAAGTTAAATTAATTAAGCTAAGACAGTAAGATTTACAAAGAAGCAATTAGTTGTTGCTTTATTATTGACTACGTGTTATTTTAAAGCGAGAATTTGCCTGAACTCAATTAACTTCAAATTTTTGGAGAGGGTAACGTAATATTATACGTATCATTCTAGCATTAAAGCATTCTAGGGGCAAATAGCAACTAGGACAATAAAAATTATCAATAGTTGGTTCTTTGTTTGCCTTTTACGAAAAGCTAACAAATAAATAATGTAAAAACATCCTAATGCTAAGTGAGTTGTGCCGTACAAACGAGGTGGAAGATTAGGTTTCTTGAAATTTGTGTTTATGCTTTCGAAAAAAAAAACATTCTATCATCTACTGTATTTTTACCTAAGCTTCAGTTAGAAAAGTCGGTAATAAGTTTATTTTAAACGGAGTCAGTGCTATTCATTGCTTACCTTCTTTAGTATGATACATGTAATGATAGAATATCACGGAAAAGTTAATGTCTTGCAATTTTCCGATATCCAAAAGGTGCTGCCGTAGGATGAATTCAAAATGAAGAGAATTATGCATGATAGTAAATTGTATGCAACTGTTTCATTTACGGAGTCTTAATAAAGCCTAAATAATATTCTACTAAATTCCAGTTTCAAGAGTTGAATGCATTTGAAGGAAAATTTCGGGCATATTTAACGCAGCTGATTATTTTATACAAAAGTTTTTAAGTAAATTGATCCCCATTGCTTTGGATTCTGTGAAGATGGAGTGGTTTGTTCTTGTGAATTAGTGTATCAATTGGTATAAATATATTATTTTCTTCTTTCAAGGTTACATTCCGGAATCGAGTAGATACCATTCCCTTTGAGATACCTCTAATAATAAAGCGACGGCTTGCTATCCAGACCATTAACAATGTAATTTTTATTTTGTTGAAAATACGATAGCTTAAATAATTAAAGTGTGAAACCTGCTCTGCAACCTCATACGCAAAAGGGAACGCATTTTACCATGGAATGCAACAAACATATCTTTGCAACAAACTGGCGAAACTTTGTAATGATTTGCTCATTGTCATATCTTTTGCTTATTATATCCTTTTTATCTCCTACTTATTGTTTGAGACGTATGTTACTAATAAATCGTCTGCAAAGTTTTACGAAAAAGCAGCGCCATGTCCTTTACATAGTAATGTTTACTCTGTATTATGGACAACTATTAAGGGTACAGAAAATAAATAAAAATGCCATGTACCAAATTACTTTTGAATAGATATTTTAAGGGATTTCTAACGTGCTCTAAGCACAAAACACTGTGAAAACACTTTAAATAACGCTACATTGATTGTTATTATATTTGTTTTCATATTAAACTCATATTAAAGTTGTTTCTGTAAAACGTTACATTAACATAGGCTTTTATTCAAAAGCCACGATTTAACAATAAACACAAAGATGATACTTATACGCTGCTACGTATTCTCAGTCCTCTTCTACGGTGTAGAATCTTGGACTTTGACGGAAGCCACAACTAAAAAATTGGAATCTTTCCAAATGTGGCTCTACCGTACAATACTGAGCATTTCATGGACAGCGCATATAAATAATGGTGAAGTTCTTAGAAACATAGGGAAGTTATTAACACAATGAAGATAAGAAAACTTCAGTATCTGGGACATCTCATGAGAAATTACTCATGAGAAACAGAGATTTTACTTATTGCAGTCCATACTGCAGGGAAAAGTACTTAGAAAAAGAGGAGTTGGGCAATCGAGAATATCATGGCTGAAAAATTTAAGGACCTGGTTTGGCATAAATACAACTGACTTATTCCGTACAGCAGTGCAGAAAGTTAAAATAGCCTGTATGATACCCAACATCCGAAACGGACAGAAACTATTAGAAAGTTAAAATAGCCTGTATGATACCCAACATCCGAAACGGACAGAAACTATCAGAAGAACATAGGCTAGATGTGTGTGTGGTGTGTGTGTGTGTGTGTGTGTGTGTGTGTGTGTGTGTGTGAGTGCGTGTTTGTGTGAACACGCGTATATGTATACAACATTACTATGCGCCCCCATCCTTACGTCGTACAGCGGTACGTATTTATGACTAGTTTAGTATGATATATATGAAACAAACTTAAAACAATAAAACATCAACACCGAATTTAGTCTACAATAAATGTGCATTATGACTTTTGTAACAAATTAAATATAATTTGTTTATTTTGTTTGTGTAAAAAAATTTTTTGTTGTTTATATATTTTAATTAATTAAATTAATTAAATATTAATTATTTAATTATGTTTCGTGGTGTTCCGAACTTCTGGTTATTTGTATTAATTTAATTATGTCTTTTTCTGTATTTGTAATTCCTTTCACCAGTTAATAAGATTGTCTCCAATAACAATCGATAGGTGAACTTTCCTATTTGGAGGTTATCTTCCTTCTAAGTGGTGAAATTCTGGTAGTTTCTGCTCAATTAAAATTATATATTATACTTTACGGTGGTTCTTTATTAATTTTTTATTTTATTTTGCTTTCTCGGATTTTAAAATGTTTTTATTTTATTTTAATTGATCATTTTACCATTCAGAATTATTAGCATTATCTGTCATGCTACAGATTGCTCTCCTCCAGAAGTGATTATTTCAGACTTGATTATGGATGAAATAATTGCTTATGATAACTTTATATTTATTTATTATTCCTCCACATTTCTATATCGGGTTCTTCATACTTGAGCTTAATAAACTTTATAGTCTCTTATTTGACTTTCATTCTTCTTGGATAGTTAGTGTTTTCTGAGATATATTATTATTATTATTATAATATTCTTTCTTTTCTAAACTTCGTGTTTTATCCCTGGGGATATTAATTCCCTAACGTTCCCTAACATGTGAGCTGGGGCAGTTCAGAGAGGCACTGTGGCTACATATACTCTGCTGGCCATACTTCACTTCTAATTGAGTCCAGAGGCAAATCATCTCTGCTCAAAAACATAATGCTGCTGGAATTATCTACAGACAGTCATCGAATAAAAATTACATATAGAATAGTCTCATTTTTGACTAATAAAAATATCTTTGGATACTTCACTTCGTTGTTTCTCAGATTGTCTCATATTTTCTATCTTAGTTATTCTCCTTAATATTTATTATTCTCATTATATTTTCTTCTAACTTTTCAGCTCGTTTGATATATTCATTTTTATTATGGTTGGAAACTTTTGTTATTATTTTTGTTACTAGTTATGGTGTAACTTTTTCCTTCTTCATCTGAATTCTCATTACATCTTGTTCTGGTTACTTACATTGATAGCATACATTTTATATATATTATTTTCTCTTTAGTTCTTATTAATTATTTGAATGGTATTATTTTATGTCAGTTAGTTTTTCCAACTGGTTGCTTTATAATTGACATTCAAGTTGTTATTATGATCATATTATTTAAACATATTTTTCTTTCTTTTCTCTTTCTCAGAAAGTTATTAATCCGCTTTTGTATTAATTAAAATTAACGTATTAATATTATATTTTTCGTGTGGTCATTATTTCTCTTTGCCTTTCATTAATGTCTTATTATTTTCTTGTCAAAACCATTTTCTTCATATGTTTGGTATGAGTTGTTCTTCTTTGTTTCTTCAGAACTGAGTAATATTATAATCATCCTTCTTGATTATCTGTTTCCATAATAGTTTCATAAATAGTTAGTCATCGGTTGTTCTTATTATATTAACTTTCATCTTTTTTAGTTTTTTACAATTTTATTATAATAATGAATTCTTCCCTTTATTTCCAAATTATTGCCTTCTCTTGTATATGACACTCTTTTTTGTTTTTCTTCTCTACTCCTTCAAATGTTTGATATTCACATTTATTCTGGATTCTTTCTTTTTCTTATTAATTAATCACATTATTTTCTTCAAATCTATTTGTGTAATTTGATCTTATTATTGTTTTTCCAATAAAATACAATTTTTTTTTAATTCTCTTTCAATATTAAATTCCATAAATAATTAGTTGTAAGCTGATCTTACTATCTCTTTTTAAATTTTGAGGGTTGTACAAAATTCAAATTCTATTCTTCATAATTAATCTCAAATTATTCTCTTTCAAAATTATTTGTGTAAGTTGTTCTTACTTATATTTTAGGATTTTGATAGTTTTATTCAAAATTCACATTCTTCTTTTTAATTAATTAATCCCAATATTTTCTTCTAAATAATTTGCGTAAGTTGTCCTCACTTATTTTTAAATTTTGATAATTCTATTACAAAATTCATTCTTTTTCTTAATTATTTTTAAATGTTTTCTTTCTAAATTCATTTATAAGTTGATCTTATCATTTTTAAAATTTTGACGATTTTTTTATAGTCACTAATTCTTCTTCTTAACTATTTAATTCCAACTTGTTTCCTTCTAAATTTATTTATAAGTGGATCTTATCATTTTTAAAATTTTGATAATTCAATTATAATCACAAATTCTTCTCTTTTTAATTATTTCCAAATGTTTCCTTTCAAATTATTTGTAAGTTGATCTTACTAATATTTTAGAATTTCGGGGATTTTTTATAGTCACAAATTCTTCTTCTTAATTATTCTCAAATTATTCTCTTCAAATTTATTTGTGTAAGTTGGTCTTACTTATATTTTAGGATTTTGATAATATTTTATTCAAAATTCATATTCTTCTTTTTATTTTATTTTTAACTGTCAATTATTTTCTTTCTAAAATCATTGGTGTAAGTTGTTCTTACTTATTTTTGGATTTTGATGATTTTTCTTAATTCATATTCTTCTTTTTATTTTAATTCCAAATTGTTTCTTTTTAAAATTATTTGTGTAAGCTGGTCTTACTTATATTTTAGAATTTTGTTAGTATTCAAAATTCATATTCTTCTTTTTAATTAATTAATCCCAATATTTTCTTCTAAATAATTTGCGTACGTTGTCCTTACTTATTTTTAAGTTTTGATAGTTTTATTCAAAATTCATATTCTTCTCTTTAATTAATAAAGATTTTGTTCTAAATAATTTGCGTAAGTTGTCCTTACTTATTTTTAAATTTTGATAATATTTTATTCCACAAAATTCATTCTTCGTAATACTTTTTTATGGAGGCTTGGTTGTATACTCCTTTGACTTTTCCGGAAACTATTTCTTTCAGTTTGTATGTATTGTTGTTAGTATTTTTGGCAACGATATATGGTCCAGTACAGAGTAACAACAGTTTCTTTGTTATCCTTTCTAGGGTGCTGGGTAGTTCTCGGTTTTTTAACGGAACTTTTTCTCCCTCTTTATAAGTTATTACTCGTCCGATTGCCTTTTGATATTTGGCTTGCCGTTTCTCTTGGTCTTCGGCCACCTTGTTATAGAACTTCACCTTGTCAAACTTACGACCATCGTTCATCGGGAACTCTATTATCACTTCAATCTCTCGGGGGGTTGGTTTCTCGTACATGGCGGAGTATGGGGTAATTCCTATAGCTGGATGGTGAGCAAAATTTAGGAACTTCTCTGTGGCTGATAAGTACTCTTGCCACTTTTTCTGTTGGTGGTGACAGTACGTTTGCAAGATTCTCCCCACTTCTTTCAGTACCCTCTCTGCCGGATTACTACTTGGGTGGTAGACTGACGTCTTATATGTTTTAATCCCAAGTGATAATAAAGTGTCTCGCCATCTTCTCCCTTTAAACTGTGTACCATGGTCAGTAATGATTGAAGCTGGTTTTCCTATTTCTGGCACATACAACTCCGTTATGACTCCAAGAACTTTTATTGTGGTTGCCCGATTAACCGGATATAGCTTTACGTACTTTGTAAAATGATCCATAATTATGATGAGGTATTTGTATCTGTGTCGACCGCCACTACGGGGAAATGGTCCGCAGATGTCTAAAAACACTTTTCCAGTTTCGCTTTCGATGTTATTGGTATCATTATACCTTCTTTCTTTTCGTTGTTAACTTTAACGCACTGGCAAATATTACATAATTTTAGGTAATTTCTTACCTTTCGGTTAATGTTTTTTATTTGACAATTCTCCTCTAAGGCCTGTATCACTTTCAACGCTCTCATATGGCCATACCTTATATGGTAATCGATTATAATTTCTTTCTCGATGTGGTTCGGAATAATCACCTTCCATGTTTCTTTATTTAAGGCTGTTTTAACGAATAGTATACCTTTGTTAATATGGTAATATTTAGAAACGGTGTAATCGTCTGCTTCCAATCGATTAATAATGTTTTTTTAGTTTAGGGTCAGACTGTTGGTGGATGCGGATGTTTACCAATAAAGCTTCTAAATCAGATCTTGTTTTAATAAGGTTGTAGATTTTGACTAAGCTCTCCTTCTCTCCCTCGAAGGTCTGGTCTTCCAAATTAATGCGTGACAACACATCGGTTACAACATTCTTTTTCCCCGGGATGTACTCCCATTGTAGGTTGTACTCCTGCAGGGCGAGTACCCATCTAGCCAGTCGGCCGTGACTCAACTTGCACCTACGTAGGAATGAGATGGATTTATGATCAGTGCGGATGGTAACTGGATACCCGAGAATATATGTCTGGAATTTGCTATATGCGAATACTACACTAAGCAATTCTTTATCGGTCACATTGTAGTTCTTCTCGCATTGATTCAGGGTACGACTAGCAAAGCTAATCACCAGATGGCGACCCTCCTCATTTTCCTGATATAAAGTTGTTCCTAAGCTGATGTTGCTAGCATCACCAGTCAAAAAGAAGGGTTTCTTAAAATCCGGGTGACGAAGTATAACAATCTCTAAGAACTTTTCTTTGATCAGTTGGAAAGTAACATCCTGTTCTGGACCCCAGGTCCGTTTGTTCTTTGCAGACAACTGCGGTTGAAACTTGGCTGTCAGGTCGGAATATTGGTGCTGAAACTTTCTATAATAGTTACAGAGTCCGAGGAAAGATTGTAACTGTTTCCTTGGTTTAGGGAACTTCTGAATCGCCTCCACTCTTTCTGATGATGGGGTTATACCTTTATCGTCTAGATTAAAACCTAAAAACTGTACTTCTCGAGCAATAAATTTGGATTTCTACAATTTGAGAGTTATATTATTCTTTGCTAAGTTCTCGAGTACATGTC
The DNA here is from genome assembly GCA_034769895.1 of Magicicada septendecula. Lineage (NCBI taxonomy): Eukaryota > Metazoa > Arthropoda > Insecta > Hemiptera > Cicadidae > Magicicada > Magicicada septendecula. Next base: position 388,649,795 of record CM068368.1, on the reverse strand, counting down.
AGTAGAGGGATAATGGGGGTTCTGAGCCACAAAGGAATGCCGCCTTTCTTAAAAAACAATAAAAACACTAAAAAACATGATCTAAGAGATGACGCCGCACCGCTGGACCCGCAGCATCCCAATGGACCAAAGCATCCGCGTATTTCCGCGAATAAATTTTTTTATTTTTTTATTTGATTTTTTAATTTTTTTAATTAAATTGATTTGCATATCAACGGGGTGGGTGGGGGGTGGGATGAGGTTCAATGGACCACCTGCATCTGTGAATATAATTTTTTTAATAAAGCTGATTTGCATATCAGTGGGTGGTGGTGGGTGGGAGGTTCCAACTTGATGCATTATAGTGTATATTAAAATATATGATCAGAGTTACCAACCTTTGCACGAGTTCAAATTTGTCGCGTGTTATAATGTATATTAAATCTATATGATCAGGTGTACCAACCTTTGTATTATTATTATTATAGTGTATAGATACTTTATATGAGCAGGTTTGCCAACATTTTCTGTGGCGGGAGGAGGGAAATTCAAATATGTGTTATATAGTGTATATATTAAAATATATGATCAGGGTTACCAATCTTACATTACTGTGTATAGAGCAGATCTGCCAACTTTTTTTTTTCTTTTCTGTGGTGGGAAATTCAAACTATATGATCATGATTGTTACTCTCTCTCACTCTCTCTCTCTCTCTCTCTTACATTTCAATGTAAGTACAAATATCTCTTTCTCTATCGTTGTCAAAACGTTATGGTCAAACCGTTTCTCCTCTCTCTCTCTCTCTGTCTCTCTGTCTCTCTCTCTCTCTCTCTCTCTCTCTCTCTCTCTCTCTCTCTCTCTCTCTCTCTCTCTCTCTCTCTCTCTTGTTGTCAAAACGTTATATTCAAACCGCTTCTCCTCTCTTTCGCTCACTCTCTCTCTCTCTCTCTCTCTCTCTCTCTCATATTTGAATGTAAGTAAAACTATCTCTCTCTCTCTCTCTCGTTGTCAAACGTTATTTTCAAACCGTTTCTCCTCTCTGTGGTCATTACCGCGCATGTATATGATTTTAGAAAGTTTATATATATTCGACAAATATTAACTGTGTACGTACTTACAACGCCCTCTCTCTCTCTCTCTCTCTCTCTCTCACTCATCGTCAAAACGTTGACTTCATTTTTCATTGTATTAAATAATTAATTAATAGTTTTATAATGCAGTCAGTGTGATTGATCCTTGTTAGGAGGGTCTGTATATGATTTTAGAAATATGTATATTTGACAAATATTAACTGTGTGTACACATACAAATCGCTGTCGGACAATGTACGCACTGCTCACACACACATTGTGTATGTCTCTCTCTCGCTGCAAACGTTGACAAGAATTCCCTTATTCAACACTCTCACTCTCTTTATGTCATCGGTTTTGTAGTGGTATATCATGTCCCTCTCTCTCTCGCTCGCAGACGTCGGAAGAAATTCCTAGTTTATAATGTAATTACCTGTGCATGTGCTGTTACAGATGACTCCTCAAAATCTGTTGTACAACATCTCTCGCTCGCAGACGTCAGAAGAAATTCCTACTTTATAATGTAATTACCTGTGCGTGTGCTGTTACAGATGACAAATCCATACGTTAGCGACTTAACAAACTCTCTCTCTCTCTCTCTCTCTCACACACACACACACATTTAGTATGAACAGACGCGTCCTTGTTAGTAAAATCTACAAATCACATGACTTTATGTGAACGTCAAAGGGTTCAAAATAAAAATATGTAAAACAAAAATACAGAATATATGAATTGTTATATTTACAAATAAAATATATTACATATACTATTTGCAAATACAAATGATGTTGGTAATGTATGATTTTAAAGACAACTTTGTCACTAGCAATCTTCAATACGCTCTTCTTCATGTGGTACTACATTTGGTACAATACTTCTGTTTTATGGTCGCAGTTTACAAAATAATTACACACATAGGTTCAGTGGTGTATAGCGATATAAATTAAAATTATACATACATGTTGTTACAGATGAAAACGGTGGTTGAAATTCATACAAATCTTCTGATGTAACGGTTCCCACAAGTAATACAGTTCACAAAAAATAAAATTAATTGTACACATGTTCAGAGGTGTATAGTGAAAGAAATTAAAATAAAGCCATAATTTGTTTAAATGATTAAATATATAACAATCTTTTAAAATTCACAATATAAAATTGAATTTTTTTTGAAAAGTTTATAAATTCACAATTCATAAATAAATACATTATAAAATTGATATTTTTTCGAAAAGATTATATATAATTGTGTCGTACTTGTATGAAAACAGCCGTATACAATTTTTAACTAAGTATCAGATTGTCATAAATACTTATATATTTCGTATATAATACCAATGATAATCGATTTTGTGAGAACGACAGTGTATAGGAATGTGTTCTCTATGTAATAACATAACGCTTCGTGTGAAGCGTTTTGTAGAGTAGGTTTCAACTGTGGAACAAAATCACGTCAACAACAACAACATTCACTTTTTCATCGCCTGAAGCTTTGCGCACATAATTTACCCCGCCATCATGGTCGGTAATGAACTGCGTATAAATATTTGACAAGTCTTTTTTTACTTGTGTCTCGCCTTGAGACTGGCAATCGGTGCGACGTTGTAATAATAGTTCCTTGTTATGCTTCACTTGAGCCGCATGTCTGTCTACCCAATCTGCCATGTAACGTTCGAAACTGCTTGCGGGAGACATTATACGCGACTAAAATAAATACATTCACAATGTTTATCACTTAATATATTATCATAACTACACAGTGTCGAGTGATTATGGTCCTACATAACATTCGAAATTTGAACGACGTTCTGTTTCAGATAATAATAGTTTGAATATAAAATGAAAGGATACGTTGTATTTTGTTATGAGAAAATGCATTTCTAAATTTTGTTACATTTGTAAATTACAGAATTGTTCTCTAACTACAACCACAATCGTTCAGTTTCATTAACATTTGAAAAAATTGATGGATTTGGTACTCGATATATTCTACTCTCACAGTATTTTCATTGATACACTTCAGAAACTGAGTACAGAATAAATCTACAATCACCCAGGCGGAATCATTAAGTTTTACAAAAGATCTTATTGATCAGACGTGTGAGTAATTATATTAAACGTTATGTTCAAAACGTTTCTCCTCTCTCTCTCTCTCTCTCGTTGTCAAACGTATTATCGTTATGCTGTCGGCAAGTTCGGCCGTAACGTTAGATTGCTAATGACAGATACAGACGGTCTGATGTATAGTATTCAAACACCTGACTTGTATGCAGACATGCCGTCGGACCTACACGCTTTGAAAGCAAGCGTTGTCACCGTATGATGATAAGCGCTATATACTAGACAATGGTCGTGATACACTTGCGTACGGTCATTATCGGATACGTGACAAATTAATTGCCGACGACTCCGCTCTCGAAAATAATCCATCATCTTATAATAAATCTTGATGACATTGGCTGTCCTAAAAACATACCATATCTATTTCACGGGACGTTATGTCTTACAGCATTGTTAATTTCGTTTAGCAAAACTTGTACATGGACGCATGCGAAAACTATTTCTGTATGAAAGTAAGCCATGTGTCAAATTAGAAAGTGAAAGTAGAATGCATCGATTTAGACACCAAACCTCTGAACATACATGCAATTATTTGTATAGTAATCAGAAATGTGTGTGTGTGAGAGAGAGAGAGAGAGAGAGAGAGAGAGAGAGAGAGAGAGAGAGAGAGAGAGACAATTTAATAGTTTGACTTTCCTACCACAACGCTACAACGGTAAACTATATTGTTTAAGTCGCGGGTTGTTTCTTGCAATCACGAAAATTATTATTTAAAACTGATAATTGTTTTATTAAAATCTTACAATGGCGAAATATTATTATTTCATTGTTTACGATAAATATTTAATTAATACAAAAATTACAATGGTCTGTAAACCATATTTCAGTTTGTGTACAGTAATCGCTTTGAATAAGGAACCCCTTCGGGTATATGACGTGCATCAACTTTCAAACGTGTACGCGTGCTACCCTACAGTCGTATGATATATATATATATATATACACAAGAAGACTTGTCACTATTTCTCATTTGTATGAGACACTCATCGTACAATCGACTATTGTGTGTGTGTGTGTGTGTGTGTGTGTGTGTGTGTGTGTGTGTGTGTGTGTGTGTATAACAACAACATTTAAGAGGTAAGTAAAAAGATTTGCATATGTTAATAAGTAAACATAATTTTATTGAATATTCAGATTTTATTTAAATTGAGCTTATAGTCGTCTATTTTGATTTTTTGGTCTGTTGCCTAATGAAGCACATGTGCTTAGGTCAGTTACTGTTGTCTCTCGATAAGAACGGGGTTTTTGTTTGATAGGGGTTTGACAGATATTTTTGATGTGTTTGTAGATTTCCAATTTTAAGTGTTCTAAATACGCTGTCCTGTTTTTAAAAAATTTATTCAGGTATTAATCTGTTTGTTTAAACGTTGATCTATGTACGTGACCATACGTACTTGTTTTCGTAATGTTTGTTATAATACCTTTCATGTTCTGGATTTATGGTATATTCTGTGTGTGTGTGTGTGTGTGTGTGTGTGTGTGTGTGTGTGTGTGTGTGTGTGTGGGTGTGTGTGTGTGGGTGTGTGTGTGTGTTCAAAGTCTTATGTATATATATATAGCACATAATGTATATGATAATGAAGCAGGTACTGTTATTATTATAGGAAAAAGAAGATGAATTCTTATCAGAACATTGAATGGTTAACTGCATCCAAACATACTGTCAGTACACAAGAGGGAGGCGAGCAGATGAATATGTGTACTTCTCAGAACATTGTACCGAAACACACTGCTAGCACATGTGAGGGTGATGAGGTGAAGACTAACTACAAAAATGTCAAGATATTCCTTAAAGTATGTCTTTCCTCTTCTTTGTCAATCGTAGACATTTATACAGTATTTAAAATTATGTATAGGCCTATGTCAACAATCACACCCATTCTCCCTCGTATTGCTTCAACTAATTCACATATACAATGATATACACACACACACACGCACGCTTACATACATAATCACGTTCACTCAAATAATTGATCTGCTGTTTGGTATTTCTTTGTATTCATACACAGTCTTGATGATGACAATAAATATTGTATAATTTAATACTCATGTTACTTTAATTATTATTATACGAGGTTTATCTGTATTATTACATGAGTCATCAATCGTTTAACACGAACATCAATCGCGTAACACAAGTAGTTATGTCGAGTTTAATAATGACTACGACTCAAGAAGCGATTACCAGGTACGTTTATGTACCAGACATTTGAGTTGCCGTTTAGACAGAATTTACTGACATCACGAGTAGGCCTACTTAAATACGTTCAATACAAAAAGGATTAATTGTCCTACACCTGAGTGCTGTATTTTATGAATGCGCGCGTATTTGCTACATAAAGGTTAATATAATTACTCACACGTCTGATCAATAAGATCTTTTGTAAAACTTAATGATTCCGCCTGGGTGATTGTAGATTTATTCTGTACTCAGTTTCTGAAGTGTATCAATGAAAATACTGTGAGAGTAGAATATATCGAGTACCAAATCCATCAATTTTTTCAAATGTTAATGAAACTGAACGATTGTGGTTGTAGTTAGAGAACAATTCTGTAATTTACAAATGTAACAAAATTTAGAAATGCATTTTCTCATAACAAAATACAACGTATCCTTTCATTTTATATTCAAACTATTATTATCTGAAACAGAACGTCGTTCAAATTTCGAATGTTATGTAGGACCATAATCACTCGACACTGTGTAGTTATGATAATATATTAAGTGATAAACATTGTGAATGTCTTTATTTTAGTCGCGTATAATGTCTCCCGCAAGCAGTTTCGATCGTTACATGGCAGATTGGGTAGACAGACATGCGGCTCAAGTGAAGCATAACAAGGAACTATTATTACAACGTCGCACCGATTGCCAGTCTCAAGGCGAGACACAAGTAAAAAAAGACTTGTCAAATATTTATACGCAGTTCATTACCGACCATGATGGCGGGGTAAATTATGTGCGCAAAGCTTCATGCGATGAAAAAGCGAATGTTGTTGTTGTTGACGTGATTTTGTTCAACAGTTGAAACCTACTCTACAAAACGCTTCACACGAAGCGTTATGTTATCACATAGAGAACACATTCCTATACACTGTCGTTCTCACAAAATCGATTATCATTGGTATTTTATACGAAATATAAAAGTATTTATGACATATCTGATACTTAGTTAAAAATTGTATACGGCTGTTTTCATACAAGTACGACACAATTATATATAAACTTTTCGAAAAAATATCAATTTTATAATGTATTTATTTAAGAATTGTGAATTTATAAACTTTTTCAAAAAAAATTCAATTTTATATTGTGAATTTTAAAATATTGTTAATATATTTATTCATTTAAACAAATTAAGGCTTTATTTTAATTTCTTTCACTATACACCTCTGAACATGTGTACAATTAATTTTATTTTTTGTGAACTGTATTACTTGTGGGAACCGTTACATCAGAAAATTTGTATGAATTTCAAACACCGTTTTCATCTGTATCAACATGTATGTATAATTTTAATTTATTTCGCTATACACCACTGAACCTATGTGTGTAATTATTTTGTAAACTGCGACCATTAAACAGAAGTATTGTACCAAATGTAGTACCACATGAAGAAGAGCGTATTGAAGATTGCTAGTGACGAAGTTGTCTTTAAAATCATACATTACCAACATCATTTGTATTTGCAAATAGTATATGTAATATATTTTATTTGTAAATATAACAATTCATAAATTCTGTATTTTTGTTTTACATATTTTTATTTTGAACACTTTGACGTTCACATAAAGTCATGTGATTTGTAGATTTTACTAACAAGGACGCGTCTGTTCATACTAAATGTGTGTGTGTGTGTGTGTGTGTGTGTGTGTGTGTGAGAGAGTTTGTTAAGTCGTTAACGTATGGATTTGTCATCTGTAACAGCACACGCACAGGTAATTACATTATAAAGTAGGAATTTCTTCTGACGTCTGCGAGCGAGAGATGTTGTACAACAGATTTTGAGGAGTCATCTGTAACAGCACATGCACAGGTAATTACATTATAAACTAGGAATTTCTTCCGACGTCTGCGAGCGAGAGAGAGAGGGACATGATATATCACTACAAAACCGATGACATAAAGAGAGTGAGAGTGTTGAATAAGGGAATTCTTGTCAACGTTTGCAGCGAGAGAGAGAGACATACACAATGTGTGTGTGAGCAGTGCGTACATTGTCCGACAGCGATTTGTATGTGTACACACAGTTAATATTTGTCAAATATACATATTTCTAAAATCATATACAGACCCTCCTAACAAGGATCAATCACACTGACTGCATTATAAAACTATTAATTAATTATTTAATACAATGAAAAATGAAGTCAACGTTTTGACGACGACGAGAGAGAGAGAGAGAGAGAGAGAGAGAGAGAGAGAGAGAGAGAGAGAGAGAGAGAGAGAGAGAGAGAGGAGAGAGAGAGAGAGAGAGAGAGTGAGAGAGAGGAGAGCGTTGTAAGTACGTACACAAGTTAATATTTGTCGAATATATATAAACTTTCTAAAATCATATACATGCGCGGTAATGACCACAGAGAGGAGAAACGGTTTGAAAATAACGTTTGACAACGAGAGAGAGAGAGAGAGAGATAGTTTTACTTACATTCAAATGTGAGAGAGAGAGAGAGAGAGAGAGAGAGAGAGAGAGAGAGAGAGAGAGAGAGAGAGAGAGAGAGAGAGAGAGAGCGAGAGAGAGAGGAGAAACGGTTTGAATATAACGTTTTGACAACAAGAGAGAGAGAGAGAGAGAGAGAGAGAGAGAGATAGCTTTACTTACATTCAAATGTGAGAGAGAGAGAGAGAGAGAGAGAGAGAGAGAGAGAGAGAGAGAGAGAGAGAGAGAGGAGGAACGATTTGAACATAACGTTTTGACAACGAGAGAGAGAGAGAGATAGGTTTACTTACATTCAAATGTAAGAGAGAGAGAGAGAGAGAGAGAGAGAGAGAGAGAGAGAGAGAGAGAGAGAGAGAGAGAGAGAGAGAGAGAGTAACAATCATGATCATATAGTTTGAATTTCCCACCACAGGAAAGAAAAAAAAATGTTGGCAGATCTGCTCTATACACAATAATGTAAGATTGGTAACCCTGATCATATATTTTAATATATACACTATATAACACACATTTGAATTTCCCTCCTCCCGCCACAGAAAATGTTGGCAAACCTGCTCATATAAAATATCTATACACTATAATAATAATAATACAAAGGTTGGTACACCTGATCATATAGATTTAATATACATTATAACACGCGACAAATTTGAACTCGTGCAAAGGTTGGTAACTCTGATCATATATTTTAATATACACTATAATGCATCAAGTTGGAACCTCCCACCCACCACAACCCACTGATATGCAAATCAGCTTTATTAAAAAATTATATTCACAGATGCAGGTGGTCCATTGAACCTCATCCCACCCCCCACCCACCCGTTGATATGCAAATCAATTTAATTAAAAAAATTAAAAAATCAAATTAAAAAAATAAAAAAATTTATTCGCGGAAATACGCGGATGCTTTGGTCCATTGGGATGCTGCGGGTCCAGCGGTGCGGCGTCATCTCTTAGATCATGTTTTTTAGTGTTTTTTATTGTTTTTTAAGAAAGGCGGCATTCCTTTGTGCTCAGAACCCCCATTATCCCTCTACTGACATGTACTCGAGAACTTAGCAAAGAATAATATAACTCTCAAATTGGAGAAATCCAAATTTATTGCTCGAGAAGTACAGTTTTTAGGTTTTAATCTAGACGATAAAGGTATAACCCCATCATCAGAAAGAGTGGAGGCGATTCAGAAGTTCCCTAAACCAAGGAAACAGTTACAATCTTTCCTCGGACTCTGTAACTATTATAGAAAGGCGGCATTCCTTTGTGGCTCAGAACCCCCATTATCCATCTACTCATGTCCTACTCTGTAACAGTGTTCCTCCCAGGTTTCCGAAGTAATCAGTAGATCGTCTACATAGACTGTGGTCTACTGGAGTGCTTCCTGTCCAAGTATTTGGTCCATACAGGCCACAAAAATGGCTACTGAATTTACAAGTCCGAAGGGCAATCTCTTGAACTGGTAATTGCGCCCTTCGAATATGAACGCCACATACTGATGACTCTATGGATGCAACTCCACTTGCAAGTAACCACATACAGTGTCCCATGTACTGATAAACTTGGTGCCGTGAAATCGTTTCAATATCTCCTCTATCTCACCGGGTGATGTTCGCTCATTAACGATAGTTTTATTTAATTCGCGCGCATCCAAACAAAGCCCGACTTGTCCGTTTTTCTTGGGAACAGCAATGATTGAACTAGTGTATGGAGATTGACTAATCTCAATTATGTCACTGCTGATCATCTTATTCATTTCCGCTCTCACGGCCTCTTTCAGTGAATGCGCGATGGGATATGACCTACGGTTAAATTCCACGTTCTCCTTAAACTCAAGTTTACACTGGCAATTCTTTACTTTACCCGGTTCATCTGAAAATACTGATTTATATTTTTCGTACACTCTTATCAAACGATTTGCTTGGTGTATGGGTATTTTCTCGTTGGTGGTTCCCCACTGGAAGTCCCGTATTTCTTGTATCTTCACTGACCATAAATCCTCTTCTCCGTTATTATATATTATCGGTTTATTCAGGGAGCTGTTCTCTACAAAATTTATCTTACGAAGTTGTTGGTGTATACTACTGGGAAGTGTATTCTCGCCTCCTACTAAATCTGCTGTCCACGTTATTCCGTCTGAAAACAGTGATACTTTTTCTTGGTTCAGATCGATAATGGCGGAGTTCCTTCTCAATATATCGCAACCTACCAATATATTAAATGGCAGGCCGGTGGCGACTAAAAATACCATATTCAAAGCTATACCACGGCTAACGACATTTACCGAAACTTGTTTTCTTATAGTTTTGTTCTGGCGGCCAGTTGCACCTATTAAGACAATATTATTTACTGGTAACATAGGCAAAGTTTTACCACATTCTTTCTGGATTCTTTCCAGTTCATTTACATTTGTTATTGATATATTAGCACCGGTATCAATCATGATTTTTGCGGGGATTCCTTCTATTTCCGCTTTTATATACAATATTTCATTGTTCTGACTATCGAGGCTAGTTTCGTTTTCCTCCAATAATTCTGTTCTTATGTTCTTCAAATAGTTGTTGCTAATGATGGCGATTTTTTTTGATTCGGTTGCCTCTTGCAACTCGTTTTTATAACCAGGAGATAAGAGCAGTAAAGGGTCGTGATAGTTTATCACTGCCTCCTCCCGTTTAAATTATTGTTTTCATCGTTATTATTCGGATTGACCGAGGCGTCGTTCTGGAAACCTTGCGTCGGTTCCTGCCGCTCTGTATTTTGTTCGAACGTTTGTTCTCTGTTTTGTT